>CM055117.1:908837896-910037896 GCA_029206835.1 Rana muscosa | reverse complement strand
TCAGTAGGGTGGCGTCCTGTGTAGCCAACTCCATGACCGTAGCAAGGTCAGTGGCTTTCGGCAGAGTCAAGTCGGGTTCTGTGAGTAACCGTTTCTGTATGGCTGGGTCGCAGAGTCCAATGACAAACATGTCACGGAGAGCCGTCTGCAGGTAGTCTCCAAACTGACAAGTGGCAGCTAGTTTACGTAAAGCAATGATATAAGTCTTATGTCCTCCCCGGCATGCTGTCTTCTACTGTAGAATTTAAACTGCTCTGCAATCTCTAATGGCTTTGGGTTGTAGTGCTCATGTAGCTTCTAAATTAACTCAGGCAGGGGCTTAGAGGCTGACTTTTCTGGAGAAATTAGGTCTCTGAGAGTGCCATATGCAGCTTGACCCAATGTTGTGAGGAAAACTGCAACTTTCTTTTCTGCAGCCACACTATTTGCTTCCATATACTGCTCCAGCCTCTCCACCCAGGAGCTCCATGATTCAGCAGCAGGATCAAATGGTTGAAAAAACCCTATGAAGGCCATGTGTGCTAAAATCAACAATCCTCGTTGCCACTGTTATGTCCCTTAGACACGGGGTCTCTCAGGGTACTGCTAGCAATGCTTCCAGTATCTGCTCAGCAAGTTGCACACAGGCCGGATCAACTTCTTAACCATGGAAGGGTTTATTACTCACTCAGAACATGATGACTTGTTACATGGAGGAGTCTTAATACAACAGGCTTCTGTCATTACCAGATCTATGCATCCATGCTGCTGCTGCTTCCAGTCTCACACAACACACTCTCTTACTTCCTGGTACAGCCCCTCCCACAGCATGCATCAGGAGAAAAGGGTGAAAGGTCACAGTGTTCCAGCACAAACATCACACTATTGTATTGGCTATATATATATATATATATATATATATATATATTATTTTTTATTCATTATTTTTTCTCATGAAAATGGAGTTACCTTTTAGTAAAACAGGTCAAACAGCTGTAAGAATGTGCATACTGCAGCATTGCATAGTAACCAATCATTAATGTTACTGAAGTCATGTCAGAGAGATGGTTTCTGATTGGTTGTTATGGCTTACTCTGTTTTGCACATCTTATTTGTATTTTGCTCTTTGTGAATCATGTAGACTTTCTGACTTTTGCATAGCTGCAAGTTTTTCTTCATTGTGGTACAACTAACTGGAACAATTTGTTGTCCTAAACTGCTTTTCAAAGGCAAGATCACTCTGTAGTGTTTTCCCTATCCACCTACCGGAAATGTATAAAAAAGCCTTACTTATTGATACATATTAGAAATCTTTTTTATACTTTCTAAAATGTATTTAAATATACATTCATTTTTCTTAGCTTATTTAGGGCAGGGACTATATTATTTGCACTGAAACAATTGCATATTGCAAAATGAAACCATTATCTCCTATTCTTGCCTTGAAGGTAATAAAAGTGACGTGTTAAAGTTTTCTAGTTACTAGATTTCTGTCTGTTAGTGCAGTCTTGTCTCCATGGTACATGACATGACCAGACAGCTCAGCTTTATATATTGACGCCTCTTGTTCAGTATTACTAATTGTTCCCACGCCAGTGCTGGTTAGGTTGTTTCTATTGCAATCATCCCACATGTAAGGGATGCTACTGTGTGATAACATTGCAATATACATGTTTGAGGAAGTAGAAATACACCAACAATAAAACAATTATACAATTAAACAATTATACATATGCACTACTGATTTAAAGTTACAGTCATTTAGGCAGTATCATACATCAGCATTCGTTAAGACAATCTATTAGTGAATCAGTATTAAAGTGACCCTACCATATAGGAAAACTTTCTCAGGTAATCTCATATTTGTACAGAAGAGACAGAATTCTCACCTTTCCTGCTGCCTACTTTGCTGAACTCCTCTACATTGAATAAGTAAGTAAGAGTTGTGGAGGACAGCATCCTATTCCTATCAGGTTGTGAAGGAACCATTTCACAGCAACGGAGAGCAGTTCTGTGGTGCAGGTAGCAGGAAAAATTGCATTTCACTGCTAGCAGGAAAAAATGGGTATGCCCCCCCCCCCTCCCCAGCTTCCCACTCTGTTGATTTACTAAAGGGTTTACAGCATTACAGCACGTTCAGTTTACAAAGTGAACTTTTACTTTGTAAGCAGAATTTTCACTTAGCTTAGTGTATGTGGTGTAAATACACGTTGAAAAGAATACCCAATTATGTACAAGGAGAATGTAAAAAAACTATATTTTTGCTTGAACACGTTCAGATGATGGAAGTCAGCAGAACGTCACCTTACTCACTGAACTAAAGGAAAATTCCTTTTTCTAAGTTACTAGCTAATTTACTGGTAGTGAATCTTTCTTTTTAAAAGGCAGCCAGTGAAAGAACAGTAATAATACTTACCCTTTCCTGTTCCTGGACACTCCAGCTTTTGCAGTCCTGCAGAACTACAAGGGTCACTGGAATCTTCAGCATCTATAACTTCCAGGTGTGTCAGATGCTTGCGGTGGGACATAAGTGCCTGAAGGAGTTGCTCACTGTGATTCAAACCAATAGTGTCACCGCAGAGGAACCAGCAAGATGTGCAAGAAGCAACCTCAGGTTATAAGCACTCATCTGTTGTATGGTTGATAGAGTTAGAAGATCTGGGCCGCCATCAGGGGGGTACAGCTGATACAACTGTAAGGGGTGCGGGGCCTGAGCAGCCCGCCTGGGCCAGAAGAAGGCAGGATGGGTGAAGGGGAGCCGTGTTGTGCACTATAGAAATGATCCTGCAGCTTCTGCTGCTCTCTGTGTCATTGAACTCAGACATCGAGCTCTTTACTGCCACCTCTGGCGACTATGTGCATTTGCACCCCTCATGTGAGCTGCCTGTACTGTGCTCCTCTGTGTCAGCAACATGTCAGCTTTGTGAAAACGAGCTGGAACTAGGTAGGAAGCTTTCCTTTACAAGAAGGGACTGTGAAGGGAAGGGAGGGGGCTGTTTGTGTACAGGGAGGGGCCAGATGCTTGTGTGTTTACAGATTTGTGTATGTGTGGGGCTGACATATATATATATATATATATATATATATATATATATATATATATATATGTATATATATATATATATATATATATACAGGTGGGGGGCTGACATATATACAGTTATGCTCGAAATTGTTGGCACCCCAGAAATTTTTCCAGAAAATCAAGTATTTCTCACAGAAAAGTATTGCAGTAACACATGTTTTTTATTTTCTATATATAATTTTTTTTTTATATTCATTTATTTATCTTTTGCGACTTTTGGATTTATTTATTTATTTTTTCTCCTAATTTTAGGCAATGGTGGTTCTTTGTTTGTACATTGCCCACACATTCCACCCCTCCCCCTTCTTTTTCCTTTTTTTTTTCCCTCTGCGATTTTTTTTTGCGATTTTTGCAATTATATTTATTTATTTGTATTTCATTTTAGGTAACGGTGGTTCCAAATTTAGACTTGAGACTGCTCAAGGAAAAAAAAAAAAAAGGATAAAGGAAAACATTTTTTTTTACGTAATGATAAATGTTGATATTGCTGATAACGTTAAATACTGTTAAATATTGGCATCTTGAAATCAGTGAGCTGTCTAGGGACCTGTTTAAACTGAATTGAAGGTATGAGTTTGTTTGTATAATGCCCTCATATTACCTCCCACTTTTTTTTTTTTGCGACTTTTTTGCGACTTCTGTTATATAATTATTATTTTTTTTTTAATCCTGAGAAAGTTTAGACCATATCTTATGCAATGATAAGTGTTGATGTTGCTAATAATGTCAATTACTGTTGAACATCAGTACTTTGAAATCAGTGATCTGCTTAGGGATCCCTTTAAATCGAATTGAAAGTATGAAATTGTTTGTGCAATGCCTTCAAAGCCCTTTTTCTTTTTTTTTTTTGGGCAATGGTTCACGATAAGGACCTGAAACTGACTAAAAAGTTAAGATCATATAATGATTAATGTTAATAATGTCAATTGCTGTTAAATATGGGTATTTTGGACCCAGTTAGTAAATTGGTGATCTGTTTAATTTGAAGGTAAAGGGCATGAGTTTGTCTGTTTGACACCTGCATATTTTCCTTCCAAATTATTACATTTTTTTTTTGTTTTGTTTTATTTTTTCCCTCTTACTTTTGCGGCTACTTTTATTTTAATCCTCGGTGGAGAGACACACCCTCTCCCTCTCACTCCCATTTTAAGAACATGTCCCCGTGTTTATACAGGGATCCCCCCTACCTCACATTGGGGTTCGGGAGATCGAGGTCCTGGATGGAGGCAGAGCCTTTATGGACATGCCTCGGTACCTCGGTCACCCGACCCTCACAGGACCCACAGCTAATCTTAGCGCGGAGTAGTCCTGTTTTAATACGTTCTGATAGTCCGTATTATAATGCAATCCTTTCCCCGCCCCCCCCTTTTTTTTTTTTTCATTTATGTTTATTTTCCTGCCTGCGATTGGTCCAGACTGGGGTTGATTTATCGGTACCTCTATGGCATCACTTAGATTGACTTCATATAATGTCAGGGGTTTGAACACATCAGGCAAGCGTCACCAACTTTTCAGAGAAATGGAACGGGAAGGGAGTTCCATAGTATTTTTACAAGAAACACATTTAACACCTTCAACTTCAACTAAACTTTATTCACCCCGATACCCCACTTGGTACTATAGTCTGTCTGACACTAATAAAGCTAAGGGTGTTGCTATTGGTTTGAATGGGAATGTTCCCTTTATTTTGGAACAAATGATATCTGACGACCACGGGAGATACTTGCTTCTCAGAGGTACAATAGAAGGATATCCCTGCACACTGGTTAATGTGTACAGTCCAAATATACATCAACCAACATTCCTTTCACAGGTATTAACTAAATTAGGGGACTTTGCTAGGGGGCTTGTTATAATAGCAGGAGATATTAATATGCCGCTGAACCCCATAATGGATACGTCTCATGGTCATACATATATCCCCTGTAAGCGTTTAGCATACATTAAAAAACTTTTGCATGAGGCCCAACTAATTGATGCCTGGCGGGTTCTCCATCCAAAGATAAGGGATTACTCATATTACTCCAAAACCCATGATTTATATTCTAGGATAGATAAAATTTTTATAGATCATTATCATCTCCCGATGCTACAATCCACCTCTATAGGTGCTATTTCCTTTTCAGACCATGCTCCCGTGTCCATATGTTTAAATTTTCCAAATGTACCTAAGCGGCAGTATAATTGGAAACTTAATGACTCACTCCTCTCCGAACCAGTAGATGTAGATAACCTTTCCTCTTCTATAGTTCAATATTTTAATGATCAATCTCCTACTAATCTTCCTAAGTCATTGATTTGGGAAGCACATAAAGCTTATATACGGGGAAGGTTTATTGAGCTCGGAGCAAGGAAGAAGAAAGTTCAACGGCGGAAAGTGACTGAATTATTACAACAGGTAGCTGATCTGGAGAAGGCACATAAATTGTCTTTACATAAAGAAGTATTGATAAACTTAATACAGAAACGTGAAGAGCTCAAATCTTTATTAGATCTAGATCAGAAAAAACGATATCAGGCTATTTCACAACGACTATATGAATGGGGGGATAAACCGGGTAAGATGCTAGCCCAATCTTTAAAAGAAAAAAAATCTGGAAATTATATAGCAAAAATTCGATCTGCCTCGGGAGGTTTTGTACATATTACTACGAGCATTGCGGAAGCTTTCCGTATGCTTTATAAAGATCTTTACAACGTGAAAGGAGGCGGTGTGACACATTCCCCCGAGGAAAAACGTAAAAAAATTATACAATATCTAAAAAAGGCAGGGCTACCTAAACTTCCCGTGAATATTATTAAAAAGTTGGAAACTAATTTTTCAGAAGAAGAATTTTCTACTGTTTTAAAATCTATGCCCCTAGGTAAAGCACCTGGCCCAGACGGATTCACTGTTTCATATTACAAAAAGTTCCAGCACATATTAATTCCACATTTGACTTTATATGCAATTCCAATGCGGAAACAGCTGGATTTCGTCCGGAATCATTAACAGCGTATATTTCTGTTCTTCCAAAACCTGGAAAAAATGTAACATGTTGCGGGAGCTATCGACCAATTTCTTTACTCAATGTGGATATAAAACTTTATTCTAAGATATTGGCTAATAGACTACTTCCGCTGCTCCCGCGCTGGATTAACCCAGATCAAACAGGTTTTATCCCCCGACTAGAAGCAAGAGATAATTTGTCACAGACTTTGTCCATTATCTCTTATGTCAGGAGGTGTTCCCAGCCCACCCTTTTACTCTCTACCGATGCTGAAAAAGCATTTGATAGGGTTGACTGGGATTACTTAAGGACAACTCTAAAGTTTATGGGTTTTGGCCCAATGATGCTTTATCGCATTTTTGCTCTTTATGCATCTCCGTCCGCTAGGATAAGAGTAAATGGCTCGCTTAGCGAATCATTTACACTTAGTAATGGCACAAGACAGGGATTCCCTCTTTCACCCCTGTTGTTTGCCATCTCATTAGAACCTTTCCTTTCAACAATAAGGCATAATCATAATATTCATGGAGTGAAAATTAAAGAGGTAGAGCATAAATTTGCCGCATATGCAGATGATATTTTGTTCTACATTCAGCAACCTAGAATTACTCTTCCAAATATAATGGCTTCCCTATGAATATTTCAAGCCATTTCTAATTTTAAAATTAATATGTTAAAATCTGAGGTACTCAATATCTCTATTCCGTCGAGTGAAGCCAGGAAGTTATGCCCACTATTCGCATTTACTTGGCAGCCTAGAACCTTAAAATATTTAGGAGTTAATTTAACAGCCCGTTTATCAGACATGTTCCAATATAATTATCTTTCTCTCCTGAATGAAATTAAATCTGATTTACGTAAATGGACTTATATTTTTCATACTTGGTCGGGGAAAATAAATATAGTTAAAATGAATATCCTACCACATATTCTATTCATGTTTCAAATGATTCCTTTTGGAGTCACTTCAGGTTTTTTTTCTACCCTTCAATCCTTGGTTTCACATTTTATATGGAAAGGAAAGCGTTCTAGAATCTCCCGGGAAGTATTGTACCGCTCTAAAAGAGCCAGAGGTCTAGCTCTTCCTAATTTTAAGATATATTACCAAGCAATAGTCTTAACCCGAATATCAGATTGGAAATATGCAGGGGATTCTAGGTTGTGGGTACAGATGGAACATACTATGGCAGAAACTGATTTATCGGCTATTGTATGGCTCCCATGTAAATATAGAACCTTAGCACCTTCAGTATCGGCCCTGACGGTATCTATCTTGGCCATATGGGATTCGTTGCATTCCCGATACTCATGGAAATATAACTCCCCTTTGATGCCCTTGTTACACCATTCATATTTTTTGCCAGTTTTTTTGGATAAAGGGTTTAGGTCATGGTTTCTAGAGGACAAACCCCAACTTCACCATGTGACCGAAAACTCTAAAGTGAAACCTTTGCGATTAATATGTGGTCCAACAAGATATAGGTATATGGATATTTGGCGATACACTCAGTTATCTCATTTTGTAGGTAGTTTACCACAACCGATCCGATCATTAAACGAATTAACTAAAGTAGAGGCAATATTCAGACAGGTGGATTCTCCTCAACATTGTATATCACAATTTTATAAAGCTTTGTTGTCTTATCAAGAAACTGGATATCCAGCGTATCTAACCCGTTGGGAAAGAGACCTACAATCCAGTCTTGATGATACACAAAGAGACAAGATTTTGATACTTGCTAACGTTACCTCCCTTTCTTCCAGAATAGAAGAAATGAATTATAAATTGCTTGTCAGGTGGTACTACACGCCTGTTAAGTTGCATTCAATGTTCTCTTCTAACTCCCCACTATGCTGGAGAGATTGTGGAGACCGTGCTACTCACGGTCATATCTGGTGGTCATGCCCCTTTATCCAGAAATATTGGCAGACAGTTATTAATATGGTGTCTATAATACAAAAAGATATACGGTAATTCAGTTTGATCCTTGGGTTATTCTGTTTCACCATACTTCACAATCAATATCTAGATAAAAAATCAATAACCCCTCATCTGCTAAACACGGCAAAATCCTTAATACCGAAGTACTGGAAACAAAAGTCTATACCAAACTTACAAGCAAATAATAATAATAATACTGCGCCAATCAGTGAGAAATAAAAATAATAAAATATGAGCAGCCAAACACCAAAAATCAGACAGATAATAAGGCAACAAAAAATATATAAAATGTGGCGCTGGATAAGAAGGTAAAATCAATTACCTAATGAAATAAAATGAATCCCATATTGTAATATGATCAAATATTATCATGCAATATTCCAATGTGTATATAAAAAACAAAACACGAAAAATTATATATGTGAAAACACTAGCATCAACCTAAGTGTTACTGTGAAAAATGAATAATCCTGAAAATTAATACATCTCAAAACGGCAGATCCATACAGGGCATTACAGTGGAGTGTATGTCCATTGATCAACTGGGGTATATGAAGTCTGTTCAGACGAAACCGGTCGGGTTTTATATACGCCAGCTCCAGCTGTCCTCATTACGCTACTGCTCTGCACTCTGATGTGTTTTTGGATTTTTGTGAATTTTTTATGGTGACTTTTTATTTTATTTTTTTTACTTTTTATAATGTTCATGCTGGTTTGAACTTTTTTATGGATTGAGAATAAATCTGTCGTTGGATTTACACCATGTCGAGGTTTTTTTTCCCCCTTCTTTTTGGTGACTACTGAATGGTGGTGATTGGTGTATGACATTTAGAGTTCCCCCTTGGATTGGGAGATACGGAATCGGAGTGCAACCTGGCATTAGGAGGAGGTGTCTTATAGATCTCTACTGCCTGTTCCGTCCCTGAAGTGGACAAAGCTCTGAAGATCCACCGCCGTACGGTGTGTTGGATCCACTCCGGCTGGTAAGAGTACCCTTTCTCCCTTATATGCCCCATGGTGAAGGCACTCCCGGGTGAGGATATATACTCCACATGTCTGCATGAGAACGTTTGATCCACTCACCTCTACATTACAGCTTGCAACCACCATAGATTCCTATTGGATTCTGTTTTGAACTCTATTCATGTATGATACATCAATGGACATACACTCCACTGTAATGCCCTGTATGGATCTGCCGTTTTGAGATGTATTAATTTTCAGGATTATTCATTTTTCACAGTAACACTTAGGTTGATGCTAGTGTTTTCACATATATAATTTTTTGTGTTTTGTTTTTTATATACACATTGGAATATTGCATGATAATATTTGATCATATTTCAATATGGGATTCATTTTATTTCATTAGGTAATTTATTTTACCTTCTTATCCAGCGCCACACTTTATATACCAAACTTAGCTCAATGGTTACGAAAAATAGATGATATATGTTGTAAAGAAGAATTTAGGTACAATACCAAGGGCATGGCTGACAAACACTTAAAGATATGGTCATGTTGGTTTGATTTTAAAACTACTTTGTTATATTATAATGCGATATCAGATCCCTGATATTATATTATAATATTTTAAAGACATAATGTTGTCAGATGATATAACATTTGTTTTGGTAAAAATAAAAAATAGCTCTATAAGCAGAGATATTAATATTTAAATAATATATTTGCTGATTGTTTAAGTTGTTTGATTTTCTTTCTGCAAGAGCTAAAATGCCTGATAATGTGTGTAGGTATACATATATTGTTTTCTTTTTGTTTGTTTTTTTTTGTTTTTTCTTTCTTGTATTTGTGTTTGAAATGGCAATAAAAAATAATTAAATAATAATAAAAAAAAACACATGTTTTGCTATACACATGTTTATTCCCTTTGTGTGTATTGGAACAAATCAAAAAAAGGGAGGAAAAAAGCAAATTGGACATAATGTCACACAAAACTTAAAAAATGGGCTGCTCAAAATTCTTGGCACCCTTAACTTAATATTTGGTTGCACACCCTTTGGAAAAAATAACTGAAATCAGTCGCTTCCTATAACCATCAATAAGCGTCTTACACCTCTCACCCGGAATTTTGGACCACTCTTCCTTTGCAAACTGCTCCAGGTCTCTCTTATTGGAAGGGTGCCTTTTCCCAACAGCAATTTTAAGATCTCTCCACAGGTGTTCAATTGGATTTAGATCCTGACTCATTGCTGGCCACTTTAGAGCTCTCCATCGCTTTGTTGCCATCCATTTCTGGGTGCTTTTTGACATATGTTTGGGGTAATTTTCCTGCTGGAAGACCTCAAGATCTCGGACACAAACCCAGCTTTCTGACACTGGGCTCTACAGTGCGACCCAAAATCCTTTATTAATCCTCAGATTTCATGATGCCTTGCACACATTCAAGGCACCCAGTGCCAGAGTCAGCAAAACAACCCCAAAACTTCAATGAACATCCACCATATTTCTCAGTAGGTACTTCGTTCTTTTCTTTGTAGGCCTCATTCCATTTTTGGTAAACAGTAGAATGATGTGCTTTACCAAAAAGCTCTATCTTGGTCTCATCTGTCCACAAGACGTTTTCCCAGAAGAATTTTGGCTTACTCAAGTACATTTTGGCAAACTGTAGTCTTGCTTTTTTATGTCTCTGTGTCAGCAGTGGGGTCCTCCTGGGTATCCTGCCATAGCCCTTCATTTCATTTAAATGTCGACGGATAGTTTGCGCTGACACTGATGTTCCCTGAGCTTGCAGGACAGCTTGAACTTCTTTGGAACTTGTTTGGTGCTGCTTATCCACCATCCGGACTATCCTGCGTTGCAACCTTTCATCAATTTTTCTCTTCCGTCCACGCCCAGAGAGATTAGCTACAGTGCCATGGGTTGCAAACTTCTTGATAATGTTGTGCACTGTGGACAAAGGCAAATCTAGATCTCTGGAGTTGGACTTGTAACCTTGAGATTGTTGATATTTTTTCACAATTTTGGTTCTCAAGTCCTCAGACAGTTCTATTTTTTCTCTTTCTGTTGTCCATGCTTAGTGTGGCACACACAGACAAACAATGCAAAGACTAAGTGAACTTCTCTCCTTTTTATCTGCTTTCAGGTGTTTTTTTTATATTGCCCACACCTGTTACTTGCCCCAGGTGAGTTTATAGGAGCATCACATGCTTGAAACAATCTTATTTATCCCCAATTTTTAAAGATTGCCAAGAATTTTGAGCATCCCATTTTTGAAGTTTTGTGTGACATTATGTCCAATTTGCTTTTTTTCCTCCCTTTTTTTGATTTGTTCCAATACACACAAAGGGAATAAACATGTGTATAGCAAAACATGTGTTACTGCAATACTTTTTCTGTGAGAAATACTTGATTTTCTGGAAAAATTTCTGGGGTGCCAACAATTTCGAGCATGACTGTATATAGGTGTGAGGGGGGCTGACATATATACAGGTGTGAGGGGGGCAGACATATATACAGGTGTGGGGGGGCTGACATATATACAGGTGTGAGGGGGGCTGGCATATATACAGGTGGGGGGTGACATATATACAGGTGTGTGGGGGTGGGGTGGGGCTGACATGTATACAGATGTGAGGGGCTGACATATATACAGGTGTGGGGGGGCTGACATATATACAGGTTTGAGGGGGGCTGGCATATATGCAGGATTGAGGGGGCTGACATATATACAGGTGTGGGGGGGCTGACATATATACAGGTATGAGGGGGGCTGGCATATATACAGGATTGAGGGGGGCTGACATATATACAGGCAGGGCTCAAAATTTCAAATCCTGAGCTTCTAGCCAGACCTCAAGGGTTACTCGCCACCAGTTGCCCCGCCCAACCCCTACCATGCCCGCCTCTAATCCCGCCCCTAAATATGCTCTCATAAATTTTCTCATGAAATGACACTTAAATGTTTTATGCAGAATTAAGTTATAAAAATAAATATCAACAACAACTTTATCCGTTCCCAAAAATGCATCCTGCCCGTGTCTGCAAATGCAGCCATGTGTCCCCAATGCAGCCATGTGTCCCCAATTCAGCCATGTGTCCCCTGTGCAGCCATGTGTCCCCAAATGCAGCCATGTGTCCCCAAATGCAGCCGTGTGTCCCCAATGCATCCATGTGTCCCCAAATGCAGCTTTGTGTCCCCAAATGCAGCCATGTGTCCCCTATGCAGCCATGTGTCCCCAATTGTGTCCCCAATGCAGCCATGTGTCCCCAATGCAGCCTTGTGTCCGCAAATGCAGCCTTGTGTCCCCAAATGCAGCCTTGTGTACCCAATGCAGCCATGTGTCCCCAAATGCAGCCTTGTGTCCCCAAATGCAGCCATGTGTCCCCTATGCAGCCATGTGTCCCCAATGCAGCCTTGTGTCCCCAATGCAGCCTTGTGTCCCCAAATGCAGCCTTGTGTACCCAATGCAGCCATGTGTCCCCTATGCAGCCATGTGTCACCAATTCAGCCTTGTGTCCCCAATTGTGTCCCCAATGCAGCCATGTGTCCCCAATGCAGCCTTGTGTCCCCAATGCAGCCTTGTGTCCACAAATGCAGCCTTGTGTCCCCAATGCAGCCTTGTGTCCGCAAATGCAGCCTTGTGTCCCCAAATGCAGCCATGTGTCCCCAAATGCAGCCTTGTGTCCCCAAATGCAGCCATGTGTCCCCTATGCAGCCATGTGTCCCCTATGCAGCCATGTGTCCCCAAATGCAGCCTTGTGTCCCCAAATGCAGTCTTGTGTCCCCAAATGCAGCCATGTGTCCCCTATGCAACCATGTGTCACCAATTCAGCCTTGTGTCCCCAATTGTGTCCCCAATGCAGCCATGTGTCCCCAATGCAGCCATGTGTCCCAATGCAGCCTTGTGTCCACAAATGCAGCCTTGTGTCCCCAATGCAGCCTTGTGTCCCCAATGCAGCCACATGTCCCCAAATGCAGCCTTGTGTACCCAATGCAGCCTTGTGTCCCCAAATGCAGCCATGTGTCCCCAATGACGCTTTGTGTCCCCAAATGCAGCCTTGTGTCCCCAAATTCAGCCGTATGTAGCCTTGTGTCCCCAATGCAGCCATGTGTTGGTCCCCAATGCTCTACCTGTGTAGGGAAAGAGAGAGCCGCCGCCTGGTTGATCAGCGCGCGGGGAACATAACAGCGCGCTGAACATAACAGCTTTCATTTCAATAGCTGTGTGTTCCCTGCCACGCGCCGTCATATACAGCCCCTCCCCCTTGTCCGGACACTTTAATAGACAGATCACCTATGCAATCCTGGGACGGGTGATCTGTCTATTAAAGTAAGGTGACCAGATTTTTAAAATGAAATCCGGGGACATATTATTTTTTTTTATTAGTAATGGCGGCAATCAGCGACTCTCTGCCCGTCGCCGCCGCCGCCCGCCTCACAGCCTATCAAGTCTAATGCCTCATACACACGACCGGTTTTCCTGACATGCCAAAAACCTATGCTTTTCCCGACGTGATTCCTCTCAAGCCTGCCTTGCATACACACGTTTAGGCAAAAAAACGCTCGAGCAAAGCGCAGTGACGTACAACACGTAAGACGCCACTATAAAGGGGAAGTTACATTCAAATGGCGCCACCCTTTGGACTGCTTTTGCTGATCCTCGTGTTAGTAAAAGTTTGGTGAGAGACGATTCGCACTTTTCAGCCTCGTGCTTTTCAGTTCGTTACAGCGTGACGAATGTGCTATCTTCATTACGAACGCTAGTTTTACCAGAACGAACGCTCCTGTCTCATACAGGCATACCCCGCTTTAAGTACACTCACTTTAGATACACTCGCGAGTGAGGACATACCCGCAAGTGTTTGTAAAGTGCCTCACAAGTACTGTACAGACATTTTGCAGCCGCAGTAGAAGGAGCTGAAGCTCCAAGAGCATAGCCTGCCCTGTTCCAGTGTGCCCCTGACACCCCCACTACAGCCCCTGAGACCTCAACTACAGCCCCTGACCCCCCACTACACCCTAGAAGTGAAAAAAGGTATTGTTTCACTTTACGTACATTTTAATTTTACATACATGCTCTGGTCCAATTGTGTACTTAAAAGTGGGGTATGCCTGTACTTGATTCTGAGCATGCACTTTTTTTCCCCTCGGAAAAGCATACACACGAGCGGTTTTCGCAATGAGAAAAAGACTGACGGGAAACACGACGGGAAAAAATAGAGCAGGTTCTAATTTTTTTGCAAGCAGTTTTCTCATCTGGAAAACTGTTATGGAGCATACACATGACCGGTATTCCCGACCAATCTAAAAAATGTCAGTTTTCTCGTTGGGAAAACCAGTCATGTGTACGAGGTATTACTCTCCGGGCCTCGGCTACTACTTGGTGAGGAGCGGAGGAAGATCACTCCACCAAGGAAAGCAAGGGGATAAGCAGGCAGGCGGCTGGCCGGGACTTGAGCCAAGGCAAAAGAACATGGGAGCGGAGCTGAATGGGCACCCGAAACTGAAGAAATATTCCCTCCGCTCCGACCAGCACATGATCATCAGAAAGGGGCACAGATAATGGAAAAAAATACACCCCCCTGAGCTAGTAGGAGCGGCGGAGCAGGGGGGGGGGTGTAATTCAGAATGTTTTTTTTTTTAATTCTGCACTGACTGTCTTTGAAATTGCCCAAGCCCCTGTTCAAATCCAATCTGGGGACAAAACTGGGGACAGACTTGGTCCGGGGACAGTGTCCTCAATCCGGGGACTGTCCCCTGAAACAGGGGATGTCTGGTCACCCTATATTAAAGTGCCCGGAATAAGGGGGAGGGGCTGTTTATGACGGCGTGCGGCGGGGAATACACAGCTATTGAAATGAAAGCTTTTATGTTCAGCCAGGCCGCTCCCAGGCAGCCCACACTTGCCAGCCCTTAAAATCCACTCGCAAAATGCGAGCAGGCGAGTGGAATTTTTGAGGGCTATACAGGATTGAGGAGGGGGGGCTGAGTGCATACAGGTGAGGTGGTCGGTGTGTGGATTTGGTGGGATGGCCCATGGGCAAGCCCCGGGGAATGTTGGTGGTCAGGCTCAGGGGGGCCCAGGCCTAAAGCTGTGTAAGGGGCCCAAAAAATTCTAATGGCTGCCCTGTACACAATATACAGTGTGTGCTCATGATTACGAATACTTCTATATGCAAACATACACCAAAGTATGACTTAAACGTAAGTTGATGTCTAACAGGTATTCCCTGTCAATAGAGCTATAAACAAAATACAATACACAGGTTGGCTGTGCATGCCTGCTGAGTTCGTTTCAGTAGCAGCACACTTCAAACATTAAGCTCTGCAGAATAACTTGGCATATACATTGCAATTTGTTACACACAATTTTCATACACTGTTTATAATTACTCTTAATTTTTTAAGGTGATTGTACACTTATTCTTATGTTAATTAAAACATTTTTAATATGAAATCACCACAGACATTAATAATGATGGATTACCAACACCAGTTTCTGGAGCCAATCAAAACAGTTTAATCATATCTGAGCTCCAACAAGCAAATAATTACACCATAATATTATACAACATACAGTACCACTGAAATGAATTTGTTTTTCCTGTATGCATTCATGGTGATCACTTTCACATCTACAAGAGAACTGTTATCTTTTTTTTTTTTCTGTATTATGAAAACCAGAGGCAACCTAACCAGAGTCTAACAGAATTTTTTCACATGTCATCAATGAACACTTATCGAGCTTTGACCATATAACCAATAACCTAAATCATTTGGCTTAAAATTCAAGAGTTAATTTGCTAGGGTAGATACTGACCTCCCTCAGTATATGTTATTATTTTTTTCTGCAGTCTCTAGCAGCTCATTCTTTATCTTTTTCCAGGGATTCACAAAAGACCAAATTTGTCAAACAAATCTACTTTTAGAAAGTACACAAAAACTTGGATGAAGGAGTAGATGTGCAAGACAGCTAATGTGTAAGTTAAGGTCAAAAGACTTAGAAAATTTAGTCTGTAAATGGATAGAAAACTGTCCGTATTCAGAGAGTGTCAGGGGGACGAAAGAATAAAATAGAGAAGTGGCCACATGGGATTGTCACCTCTAACACCCATTTGTTTAATAAATACATTTTACTCTTAATAGAGGGCTATGATAATTGTTAAGTGCATGTCTCTCTATGGCTGCTTTGCTGGTTCTTTCTGTTTTGTGTTTCAGGTGACAAGCTGCCTGCTGTTGCTAGGAAGATTTACCTCAGCTGTAGAGCACTGGATTGGTGACAAATCCTTTGGCGGGAAACATCTAACCAATGAGTGTAACCTTTTACTTATATCCTCTCCTGTCACTGGGTGGAGTTAGCATTTACCTCAGGTCTGTCAGTTGGACTCACCTCTGGACACTGCATCTTCACTTACATCTGTGGGCCCTGGGCCTGTATTGTGCCTCTCATTCCTGAAGTGCCAGGTATACTCTAAATACTGATGGTAATGGGTTACCTGAGGCCAGCCATGGAACTTTTCACCCCCCTGTAGGCAGACCTGGACCTGAGGAAAGACCACAGGAGCATCACATCACCACTGGGACTTTACAGGGACCAGAAGAAGAGGACCGCTGACTGGAAGTGTCAGTGCACAGGCCGTCAGGACAGAAGCTACTGTGAAAGAATACGCAGGATAAGGAGGCCCTACTCAGACACCCACAGTGCCACTGTTCCTGCCAGCGTGAGTCAGGTAGGCAGCGGGTCTGAAGCTGCTACCATGGGCCGACAGCGTGATCAACACCTCTCCAACAGGATCATCATCACCACAGACTAGGGGTGAGTGAAGGCTCTGAGGGCCGGGAAAAACTTCACTCTGTTCTGTCTGCTTCAGTCTTCTCTGTGTCTTCCCTGTTCATTGTGCTCTGTCTGTCAGCCTTTAGTCACCCCTTTCCTGTTCACTCTCAGCTCTCTAGTGCTTTCATTTATAGTTCACTTATCACACTTCTGACCTGTGAAATGTCTTCATTGTGTTTTCATTTGCTGCAGTTATTGCAGGTACAGTATTGTGTTAGGGGGGCTAGTGCTCCTGTGCAGTATAAAGTATGTCAGGAAGATTGTGTGCTTACATGTGTGCCTAATAGTGATGAGCCGAACACCCCCGGGTTCGGTTCGCACCAGAACCCGCGAACGGACCGAAAGTTCGCGCGAACATTAGAACCCTATTAAATACAATGGATGCGAACGTTCGGATTCTAAAGTGCTAATTATAACGACTATTATCCATGTTATTGTCCGAAACAGAGTTTGGGAACCCGGGTTCTGCACCAGGGGACATGTATCAATGCAAAAAGAAGTTTTAAAAACGGACGTTTTCCGGGAGCAGTCATTTTAATGATGCATAAAGTGAAAAAAAAAAAGTCAAATATTCCTTTAAATATTGTACCTGGGGGCTGTCTAAAGTATGCCTGTGAAGTGCCACGTGTTTCCCGTGTTTAGAACTGTCCTTGCACAAAATAACATTTCTAAAGGAAAAAAAGCCATTTAAAACTGCTTGCGGCTTTAATGCAATGTCTGATCCCGGTAATATGGATGAAAATCTTTAGGAAAAATGGCATAGCTACCCCATCAACCCCCCCCCCCCTACCCCAGCCCATTACCAGCCCCTTTGGGTCTTGTATGGATATTAAGGGGAACCCCGCACACAAAATAAAAAAGCCCCTATATACTCTGAACAGCCGTATACAGGCGGTGCATACAAGACAGGGACTGTAGGTTTGTTCTTATGTAGAATCTGTTTGTAATTTTGAACAGCTGCATTGTTTAAGTGTAGCTCCATGCCAAATTCCTTTTTTTTAGCTTTTTGGAAAACATAGGGAACGGTTATCACCCCTGTCACATTTTTTTTGCTGTCTGTGCCCCTGTTCAGAACATTTCACCTCACTTTGCGTCCCAATGACAACTGTTTTTGAAATGTGGTGTTTGTATTGAAACAAGGATTGGTGATAAAGCATCAGTAGAGAGGAGACACCTTTCTCCCATATTAATTCTTACAGGAGAGAATTTTCCTTCCAAGGGGTAGATTTCCTCTCACTTCCTGTTGTCTTCTTCCGTTTGCAAGTAGTAGTAGTTTGTAAGTTGGATGTTTGAAAGTAGGGACCTTCCGTATATACTCTGCAGAAATTGGCCCCTTAGGTGTTGGTGTTGGCACAACACTGAAAGCACTCACAGTTATTCTTGGTGGGTGCTGGAACGCCCTGCTGTCAAGTATAATATCAGGAATTGTAATAACATATAATTGTTGATCAGTGGTAGTAAAAATTGGGCCTTTGATGGTGGTGCTGGTGCGACAACACTGTAAGGCCTGACAGTTACTCTTGGTGGGTGCAGCAATGGTCCCTGCTGTGAATTATTAGATCAATAATTATAATTGCATCCCCCTGTTGAACAGGGGCTGAAAAATTGGGCCTTTGGTGGTGGTGGTGGTGGTGATGGTGGTGCTGGTGCCACAACACTGTAAGGCCTGACAGTTACTCTTGGTGGGCGCAGCAATGCTCCCTGCTGTGAATTATTAGATCAATGATTATAATTGCATGCCCCTGTTGAACAGGGGCTGAAAAATTGGGCCTCTGGTGGTGGTGGTGGTGGTGGTGATGGTGGTGCTGGTGCCACAACACTGTAAGGCCTGACAGTTACTCTTGGTGGGCGCAGCAATGCTCCCTGCTGTGAATTATTAGATCAATAATTATAATTGCATGCCCCTGTTGAACAGGGGCTGAAAAATTGGGCCTCTGGTGGTGGTGGTGATGGTGGTGCTGGTGCCACAACACTGTAAGGCCTGACAGTTACTCTTGGTGGGCGCAGCAATGCTCCCTGCTGTGAATTATTAGATCAATAATTATAATTGCATGCCCCTGTTGAACAGGGGCTGAAAAATTGGGCCTTTGGTGGTGGTGGTGGTGGTGATGGTGGTGCTGGTGCCACAACACTGTAAGGCCTGACAGTTACTCTTGGTGGGCGCAGCAATGCTCCCTGCTGTGAATTATTAGATCAATGATTATAATTGCATGCCCCTGTTGAACAGGGGCTGAAAAATTGGGCCTCTGGTGGTGGTGGTGGTGGTGGTGATGGTGGTGCTGGTGCCACAACACTGTAAGGCCTGACAGTTACTCTTGGTGGGCGCAGCAATGCTCCCTGCTGTGAATTATTAGATCAATAATTATAATTGCATGCCCCTGTTGAACAGGGGCTGAAAAATTGGGCCTTTGGTGGTGGTGGTGGTGGTGATGGTGGTGCCACAACACTGTAAGGCCTGACAGTTACTCTTGGTGGGCGCAGCATTGGGCCCTGCTGTGAATTATTAGATCAATAATTATAATTGCATGCCCCTGTTGAACAGGGGCTTAAAAATTGGGCCTTTGGTGGTGGTGGTGGTGGTGATGGTGGTGCTGGTGCCACAACACTGTAAGGCCTGACAGTTACTCTTGGTGGGCGCAGCAATGGGTCCTGCTGTGAATTATTCGATCAATAATTATAATTGCATGCCCCTGTTGAACTGGGGCTGAAAAATTGGGCCTGTGGTGGTGGTAGTGGTGGTGTTGGTGATGGTGGTGCTGGTGCCACAACACTGTAAGGCCTGACAGTTACTCTTGGTGGGCGCAGCAATGGGCCCTGCTGTGAATTATTAGATCAATAATTATAATTGCATGCCCCTGTTGAACAGGGGCTGAAAAATTGGGCCTTTGGTGGTGGTGGTGGTGGTGATGGTGTTGCTGGTGGCACAACACTGTAAGGCCTGACAGTTACTCTTGGTGGGCGCAGCAATGGGCCCTGCTGTGAATTATTAGATCAATAATTATAATTGCATGCCCCTGTTGAACAGGGGCTGAAAAATTGGGCCTTAGGCACTGGTGGCACAACACTGCAACCCCTCACAGATACTGTACTTGGAGCACAGCAATGAGGCCTGTTGCAAAGTATTGCATCAAAAATTTTAATTACACGCCCCTGTTAAACAGGGGCTGAAAAATTGGGCCTTAGCCACTGGTGGCGTCACCCATAAACCAAAATGATCTTCCAAGCTATCATCGTTAATCGTATCATTGAGGAGGAGGAGGAGGATAGCCAGACAACATAACAGCACAGGCACTCAGCATCAGCATCAGTCTTGAAGGGATGTGACATTTTAAAATCAATTAGTCTGTTTTATCAGCATCTGGTGTGTGGTAGCTGGTGGTAATCCAAGACTGGTTCATCTTGATGAAAGTCAGTCGATCAACAGAGTCGGTGGACAGGCGCACCCTGTGATCCGTGACAAATCCTCCAGCAGCACTGAATGTGCGTTCTGAAAGAACGCTGGATGCAGGACAGGCCAGTAGCTCAATTGCATACTGTGCAAGCTCTGGCCAGTGATCCATCCTCAAGACCCAGTAAGCCAGAGGATTTTCGGTGGGGAAGGTGTCCAAGTCTGACCTTGCCCCTAGGTATTCCTGCACCATGTATATCAGACGCTGGCGATGGTTGCTGGAACCGATCATACTTTGGGGCTGCGGACTAAAGAATTGTCTGAACGCATCGGTCAGACGGCCACCTTCCCCACCGCTCCTTCTTTGACTGGCCGAAGCCTCAGCAACTCGTTGTCCAGGACCAGGAGTTTGTAACCTCCCAGTCTCTGGGAACGCGTTGCACAGACCTTTCTGCAAGGCCTCCCGGAGTTGTCTCATCCTCTGCTCCCTCTGCGACGGTACGATAAGATCCGCAACCTTACCCTTGTACCGTGGATCAAGGAGAGTGGCCAGCCAGTAATGGTCCCTCTCCTTGATCCGAAGAATACGAGGATCCTTCCGCAGACTTTGCAGGATCAGGGAGGCCATGCAGCGTAGGTTAGCTGAGGCATTCAGTCCGGAGTCCTCTGGGTCACTAAGGACGACATGATCCGCAGCCACCTCCTCCCAGCCACGTACAAGTCCACTGGTTTCTTGGGACCGTAAATCATCCCTAAAAGACTGCTGCTGATGATGCTGAGTGCCAGCCTCCACCTCCATGCTGACACAATCCTCCTCCTCCTCCTCCTCCTCTTCCTGTGCGATGGGTGGGACAGAAGGAACACTGTCTGGGTAAAGGGGGCCTTGAGAGGCAAGGAAGTCCTCCTCTTCCTGCCTCTGTTCTGCCTCAAGTGCCCTGTCCATTATTCCACGCAGCGTGTGCTCCAACAGGTGGACAAGAGGTACAGTGTCACTGATGCATGCACTGTCACTGCTCACCATCCTCGTGGCCTCCTCAAATGGTGCCAGGACAGTGCATGCATCCCTGATCATGCCCCACTGGCGTGGAGAAAAAAAACCAAGCTCCCCTGACCCTGTCCTGGTGCCGTAGTCGCACAGGTACTCATTGATGGCCCTCTGCTGCGTGTGCAGCCGCTGCAGCATGGCCAACGTTGAGTTCCACCTGGTGGGCATGTCACATATAAGGCGGTTCTTGGGCAGGTTCAACTCCTTTTGAAGCTCAGCCAGGCGAGCACTGGCATTATAAGATCTGCGGAAATGCACACAGACTTTCCTGGCCTGCCTCAGGACATCCTGTAAGCCCGGGTACCTGCCCAAGAACCGCTGCACCACCAGGTTAAGGACGTGAGCCATACAGGGCACATGGGTCAGTTGTCCCTGTCGGAGGGCGGAGAGGAGGTTGGTGCCATTGTCGCAAACCACCATTCCTGGCTTAAGCTGGCGTGGCGTCAACCACCTCTCGGCCTGCCCCTGCAGAGCAGACAGGACCTCTGCCCCAGTGTGGCGCCTGTCCCCCAAACACACCAGCGCAAGCACGGCATGGCATCTTTTTGCCTGCGTACTTGCGTAGCCCCTTGAACGCCTACGGAGCACCGCTGGTTCCGAGGACAAACCACAGGAAGAGGCCATGGAGGAAGAAGAAGAGGAGGGGTGGAGGAGAGAGGTGTGTCACAACCAGTAGTAGCATTTTGGAGGCGTGGGGGTGGAACAACCTCCAACACTACTGCACCTTGTCCTGCATCCTTCCCAGCTGCCAAAAGAGTGACCCAATGGGCCGTGAAAGAAAGGTAACGTCCCTGTCCATGCCTGCTGGACCATGAGTCAGCGGTAATATGCACCTTACCGCTGACCGCCCTGTCCAGCGAGGCCAAGACATTGCCTTCCACATGCCTGTAGAGAGCCGGAATAGCCTTCCATGCGAAAAAGTGTCGTTTGGGAACCTACCACTGAGGAACCGCACATTGCACAAACTCACGGAAGGGGGCCGAGTCTACCAACTGAAAAGGCAGCAGTTGAAGCGCTAGCAATTTAGCCAAGCTAGCATTCAACCGCTGGGCATGTGGATGGCTGGGAGTGAACTTCTTTCGACGGTCCAGCAGCTGGGGCAGGGAAATTTGCCTGCTAGAATCGGACGTTGGTGTACTGCTAGCAGAGTGCCCGCAAGTACTTGCCTGTGACACACCTAATTCTACACCTTCATTCCTCTCAGAGCAGGTTTCAGAGAGGAGTGAAGGTATAGTGGGGTTGGAGATCCCAGCTGATGCGGTGCAAGAAGAGGTCAGCTTTGTTCTTTGGTGTGGGTCTTTAAGGTAGGCTTGCCAACGAGCTGCATGGCAGGTCAACATATGTCTGATCAAGCATGTGGTGCCCAAGCGGCTGATGTTTTGGCCACGCGATATACGCTTGAGACATATGTTGCAAACAGCAGCTGTGCGATCTGATGCACTCGCCTCAAAAAAGGCCCACACCAAAGAACTTTTTGAATGACAGGCAGAGGCAGCGCCCTGCACAGGCGGAGCTCTGCGGTGTGATTCCATCGGTGTGCTGCCCATACGCTGGCCACTCAAGCGCATCCTGCCTCATTGGAGATGTGCCTCCTCCTCATCCTCCTCCTCCTCCTCTCTCCTATTAGGCACCCACGTGGAGTCAGTGACCTCATCATCCCCTCCCTCCTCATCACTGGAGCCAATCTGGCAGTATGCTGCAGCTGCTGGAACATGACTGCCAGATTGCTGTCCTTCTTGAGCATCCCCTCTCTCTGCTCTCACGCTGCTGCCTTCCTCTAGCTGGGTATCATCATCAGATCCTTCCAAACGCTGGGCATCCTCCTGGAGCATGTACCCAACACTGTGCTCAAACAGTTCGGGGGACTCCTCAGGAGGAGGGCATGGTGGGTCTAGGGAAGGATTGACTAATGAAGATAATGATACCAGAGAAGAGGACGCTTTGGCAGCTGCTTTGCCACTACCCTGAGCCTGGGTGAGAGAGGATGAGGAGGATGAGGTGGGCTTGGTCATCCACTCTACCAAGTCTTCGGCATGATGTGGCTCAACATGTCCAGCTGCCGAAAACAAGGACAAGCGTGTCCCATGGCCATGTGCTGATGACAATGCACCGCGTACACGACCAGCACTGTTGCCCCCAGACACAGAGCCTGTTTGCCCTCTTTTTTTGTCTCCTGACTGTCTGCCTCTCCTTGGTTGCCTTCCAGACATTTTAATGGATGGCCTGCAGGGAGATGGGAAAAACAGCAATAAGGGCTACCTTCAGGTGTATATTGTGCAGGAGGCTTAGCAACAATGACACTGACACTGTCCCCTG
Source organism: Rana muscosa (assembly GCA_029206835.1). NCBI lineage: Eukaryota > Metazoa > Chordata > Amphibia > Anura > Ranidae > Rana > Rana muscosa. The sequence goes on along the minus strand of CM055117.1, from coordinate 910,014,353 downwards.
CCTATCCTTCTCTGTCCCTAAACACAAGGATTGAAAATATGGTTCAGCAAAAAAGTTTTAGAACAGAATAGCACACTGACACTTTCCCTCGCTGTCCTACTCTGTCCCTCCCTACAAACAAGATTTAGCACAGAATAGCACACTGATAATTTCTACGAGTGTCCTTCTCTGTCCCTCAACTCAGGGATTGAAAATATGGAACAGCAAAATAGTTTTAGAACAGAATAGCACACTGTCAGTTTCCCTCACTGTACCTCTCTGTCCCTCAACTCAAGGATTGAAAATATGGAACAGCAAAATTGATTTAGAACAGAATAGCACACTGTCAGTTTCACTCACTGTACCTCTCTGTCCCTCAACTCAAGGATTGAAAATATGGTTCAGCAAAATAGTTTTAGAACACAATAGCACACTGACACTTTCCCTCACTGTAGCTCTCTGTCCCTCAACTCAAGGATTGAAAATATGGTTCAGCAAAATAGTTTTAGAACACAATAGCACACTGACACTTTCCCTCACTGTAGCTCTCTGTCCCTCAACTCAAGGATTGAAAATATGGTTCAGCAAAATAGTTTTAGAACAGAATAGCACACTGTCAGTTTCCCTCACTGTACCTCTCTGTCCCTCAACTCAAGGATTGAAAATATGGAACAGCAAAATTGATTTAGAACAGAATAGCACACTGTCAGTTTCACTCACTGTACCTCTCTGTCCCTCAACTCAAGGATTGAAAATATGGTTCAGCAAAATAGTTTTAGAACAGAATAGCACCCTGACACTTTCCCTCACTGTAGCTCTCTTTCCCTCAACTCAAGGATTGAAAATATGGTTCAGCAAAATAGTTTTAGAACACAATAGCACACTGACACTTTCCCTCACTGTAGCTCTCTGTCCCTCAACTCAAGGATTGAAAATATGGAACAGCAAAATAGTTTTAGAACAGAATAGCACACTGTCAGTTTCACTCACTGTACCTCTCTGCCCCTCAACTCAAGGATTTAAAATATGGTTCAGCAAAATAGTTTTAGAACAGAATAGCACACTGTCAGTTTCCCTCACTGTACCTCTCTGTCCCTCAACTCAAGGATTGAAAATATGGAACAGCAAAATTGATTTAGAACAGAATAGCACACTGTCAGTTTCACTCACTGTACCTTTCTGTCCCTCAACTCAAGGATTGAAAATATGGTTCAGCAAAATAGTTTTAGAACACAATAGCACACTGACACTTTCCCTCACTGTAGCTCTCTGTCCCTCAACTCAAGGATTGAAAATATGGTTCAGCAAAATAGTTTTAGAACACAATAGCACACTGACACTTTCCCTCACTGTAGCTCTCTGTCCCTCAACTCAAGGATTGAAAATATGGAACAGCAAAATAGTTTTAGAACAGAATAGCACACTGTCAGTTTCACTCACTGTACCTCTCTGTCCCTCAACTCAAGGATTGAAAATATGGTTCAGCAAAATAGTTTTAGAACACAATAGCACACTGACACTTTCCCTCACTGTAGCTCTCTGTCCCTCAACTCAAGGATTGAAAATATGGAACAGCAAAATAGTTTTAGAACAGAATAGCACACTGTCAGTTTCACTCACTGTACCTCTCTGTCCCTCAACTCAAGGATTGAAAATATGGTTCAGCAAAATAGTTTTAGAACAGAATAGCACACTGTCAGTTTCCCTCACTGTACCTCTCTGTCCCTCAACTCAAGGATTGAAAATATGGAACAGCAAAATTGATTTAGAACAGAATAGCACACTGTCAGTTTCACACACTGTACCTCTCTGTCCCTCAACTCAAGGATTGAAAATATGGTTCAGCAAAATAGTTTTAGAACACAATAGCGCACTGACACTTTCCCTCACTGTAGCTCTCTGTCCCTCAACTCAAGGATTGAAAATATGGTTCAGCAAAATAGTTTTAGAACACAATAGCACACTGACACTTTCCCTCACTGTAGCTCTCTGTCCCTCAACTCAAGGATTGAAAATATGGAACAGCAAAATAGTTTTAGAACAGAATAGCACACTGTCAGTTTCACTCACTGTACCTCTCTGTCCCTCAACTCAAGGATTGAAAATATGGTTCAGCAAAATAGTTTTAGAACACAATAGCACACTGACACTTTCCCTCACTGTAGCTCTCTGTCCCTCAACTCAAGGATTGAAAATATGGAACAGCAAAATAGTTTTAGAACAGAATAGCACACTGTCAGTTTCACTCACTGTACCTCTCTGTCCCTCAACTCAAGGATTGAAAATATGGAACAGCAAAATTGATTTAGAACAGAATAGCACACTGTCAGTTTCACTCACTGTACCTCTCTGTCCCTCAACTCAAGGATTGAAAATATGGTTCAGCAAAATAGTTTTAGAACACAATAGCACACTGACACTTTCCCTCACTGTAGCTCTCTGTCCCTCAACTCAAGGATTGAAAATATGGTTCAGCAAAATAGTTTTAGAACAGAATAGCACACTGTCAGTTTCCCTCACTGTACCTCTCTGTCCCTACAAACAAGGATTAGCACAGAATAGCACACTGTCACTGACACTCTCCCTACCTATCCTTATTTGTCCCTAAACACAAGGAATCCAGGATTAGTAAAGGAAAAAAAATGACACTGTCCCTGCCTATGCTTCTCTTTCCCTGCTCCGGAACACACTACACAAGGCCGCCGCGCTGGCGGCCTTTTATAGTGTGGGGCGTGTACTAAACCCCATCAGCAATAATTGGCCACAGGCATCCTGCCTGTGGCCAATCATTGCTCTCCTCGCTGCCGGCGCTGTGATTGGCCAAGCATGCGGGGTCACAGTGCATGCTTGGCCAATCACAGCGCCTGGATGACACTGCGATGGCGTAGTGCATTGTGGGCCGTTCGCGTCACTCGAATTTGGCGCGAACGGCCCAAATCATTCGATCTTCGTCGAACGATCGAACAGCCGATGTTTGAGTCGAACGTATGTTCGACTCGAACACGAAGCTCATCCCTAGTGCCTAACAGGCTGATCAGTCATCTTGCCTTTTCTGGGGGTTTTATTTACTTTCTTCACAGGAATTAGGCTGTTTAGGGCTAGTAAGTTTTAAATCTGTGAAGGAGTTGCCTGATATTGTGTTTTTACATATATTTTTCCCACTTTGTTTTATTAGGAAAAGTTAAAGAGCAGTACACATACCGTTCACAGTGTGGCACAGAACATGACATTTAGACATAATAGTGTTTTAAAATGTTTAAATAAATTTATGAAGTGAGGATCCTACCTCCATGTGTTTATAATAGGTTATCACCTTTAGCTGTGATTCCTGAAGAACCCCATGAGTTTAATCATTTGTCAGTTCCTAAGGGTTCATGTTCTTTATTGATCTAATTGGTGATAGCCTATTCTCATTGATATACCTAAATCTACAGTATATCAAGCTCTTTTTGTGATTAGATCATTTAATCAGATGGCCCTTTAGTCAAATCTGACATTAAATCTTTTTGTTCTCTGCTTTTGGTCAGGTGCTTTTGGTCAGGAGTAGTGATGAGCCGAACACCCCCGGGTTCGGTTCGCACCAGAACCCGCGAACGGACCGAAAGTCCGCACGAACTTTAGAACACTATTAAATACAATGGATGCGAACGTTCGAAATCTAAAGTGCTAATTATAACGACTATTATGCATGTTATTGTCCTAAAAAGGGTTTGGGAACCCGGGTTCTGCACCAGGGGACATGTATCAATGCAAAAAGAAGTTTTAAAAACGGCCGTTTTTCTGGAGCAGTCATTTTAATGATGCATAAAGTGAAAAAAAAAAAAGTCAAATATTCCTTTAAATATCCTACCTGGGGGGTGTCTAAAGTATGCCTGTGAAGTGCCACATGTTTCCCGTGTTTAGAACTGTCCCTGCACAAAATTACATTTCGAAAGGAAAAAAAGCCATTTAAAACTGCTTGCGGCTTTAATGTAATGTCTGGTCCCGGTAATATGGATGAAAATCTTTAAGAAAAATGGCATAGCTACCCCATCACACCCCCCCCCTACCCCAGCCCATTACCAGCCCCTTTGGGTCTTGTATGGATATTAAGGGGAACCCCGCACACAAACTACAAAAGGCCCTATATACTCTGAACAGCCGTATACAGGCGGTGCATACAAGACAGGGACTGTAGGTTTGTTCTTATGTAGAATCTGTTTGTAATTTTGAACAGGTACATTGTTTAAGTGTAGCTCCAGCCAAAAAATCTATTTTTAAGCTTTTTGGAAAACATAGGGAAGGGTTATCACCCCTGTAACATTTGTTTTGCTGTCTGTGCAGTGTGCACCTGTTCAGAACAGTTCACCTCACTTTCCGTCCTAATGACAAATGTTTTTTGAAAATTTGGGGTTTTTATTGAAACAAGAATTGGTGATAAAGAATCAGTGGAGAGGAGACACTTTTTTTTCCCATTTTAACTCTTACAGGAGAGAATTTGCCTTCCTAGGGGTAGATTTCCTCTCACTTCCTGTTGTATCCTTCCGTTTGCAAGGAGGAGTTGTTTGTAAGTTGGATGTGTGAAAGTAGGGGCCTGGCGTATATTCTCAGCTGAAATTTGCCCCTTACATGTTGGTGTTGCCACAACACTGTGAGCCCTCACAGTTACTCTTGGTGGGCGCATGAATGGGCCCTGCTGTGAATTATTAGATCAAGAATTGTAATTGCATGCCCCTGTTGAACAGGGGCTGAAAAATTGGGCCTTTGGTGGTGGTGGTGGTGGTGGTGTTGACACAACACTGTAAGGCCTCACAGTTAGTTTTGGTGGGCGCAGGAATGGGCCCTGCTGTGAATTATTAGATCAAGAATTGTAATTACATGCCCCTGTTAAACAGGGGCAGAAAAATTTAGCCTTAGGCACTGGTGCCACAACACTGCAACCCCTCACAGATACTGTACTTGGAGCACAGCAATGAGCCCTGTTGCAAAGTATTGCATCAAAAATTGTAATTACACGCCCCTGTTAAACAGGGGCTGAAAAATTGGGCCTTAGCCACTGGTGGCGGCACCCAGAAACAAAAATGTTCTTCCAAGCTATCATCGTCAATCGGATCATTGAGGAGGAGGAGGATAGTCAGTCAACATAACAGGACAGTCACTCAGCATCAGCATCAGTCTTGAAGGGATGTGACATTTGAAAATAAATTAGTCTGTTATATCAGCTTCAGGTGTTTGGTAGCTGGTGGTGATCCAAGACTGGTTCATCTTTATGAAGGTCAGTCGATCAACAGAGTCGGTGGACAGGCGCACCCTGTGATCCGTGACAAATCCTCCAGCAGCACTGAATGTGCGTTCTGAAAGAACGCTGGATGCAGGACAGGCCAGTAGCTCAATTGCATACTGTGCAAGCTCTGGCCAGTGATCCATCCTCAAGACCCAGTAAGCCAGAGGATTTTCGGTGGGGAAGGTGTCCAAGTCTGACCTTGCCCCTAGGTATTCCTGCACCATGTATATCAGACGCTGGCGATGGTTGCTGGAACCGATCATACCTTGGGGCCGCGGACTAAAGAATTGTCTGAACGCTTCGGTCAGACGGCCACCTTCCCCACCGCTCCTTCTTTTGACTGACCGAAGCCTCAGCAACTCGTTGTCCAGGACCAGGAGTTTGTAACCTCCCAGTCTCTGGGAACGCGTTGCACAGACCTTTCTGCAAGGCCTCCCGGAGTTGTCTCATCCTCTGCTCCCTCTGCGACGGTAAGATAAGGTCCGCAACCTTACCCTTGTACCGTGGATCAAGGAGAGTGGCCAGCCAGTAATGGTCACTCTCCTTGATCCGAAGAATACGAGGATCCTTCCGCAGACTTTGCAGTATCAGGGAGGCCATGCAGCGTAGGTTAGCTGAGGCATTCGGTCCGGAGTCCTCTGGGTCACTAAGGACGACATGATCCGCAGCTACCTCCTCCCAGCCACGTACAAGTCCACTGGTTTCTTGGGACTGTAAATCATCCCTAAAAGACTGCTGCTGATGATGCTGAGTGCCAGGCTCCACCTCCATGCTGACACAATCCTCCTCCTCCTCCTCCTCCTCTTCTTCCTGTGCGATGGATGGGACAGAAGGAACACTGTCTGGGTAAAGGGGGCCTTGAGAGGCAAGGAAGTCCTCCTCTTCCTGCCTCTGTTCTGCCTCAAGTGCCCTGTCCATTATTCCACGCAGCGTATGTTCCAACAGGTGGACAAGAGGTACAGTGTCACTGATGCATACACTGTCACTGCTCACCATCCTCGTGGCCTCCTCAAATGGTGCCAGGACAGTGCGTGGTGAAAAAAACCCGAGCTCCCCTGACCCTGTCCTGGTGCCGTAGTCGCACAGGTACTCATTGATGGCCCTCTGCTGCGTTTGCAGCCGCTGCAGCATGGCCAACGTTGAGTTCCACCTGGTGGGCATGTCACATATAAGGCGGTTCTTGGGCAGGTTCAACTCCTTTTGCAGCTCAGCCAGGCGAGCACTGGCATTATAAGATCTGCGGAAATGCACACATACTTTCCTGGCCTGCCTCAGGACATCCTGTAAGCCCGGGTACCTGCCCAAGAACCGCTGCACCACCAGGTTGAGGACGTGAACCACACAGGGCACATGGGTCAGTTGTCCCTGTCGGAGAGCGGAGAGGAGGTTGGTGCCATTGACGCAAACTACCATTCCTGGCTTAAGCTGGCGTGGCATCAACCACCTCTCGGCCTGCCCCTGCAGAGCAGACAGAACCTCTGCCCCAGTGTGGCTCCTGTCCCCCAAACACACCAGCGCAAGCACGGCATGGCATCTTTTTGCCTGCGTACTTGCGTAGCCCCTTGAACGCCTACGGAGCACCGCTGGTTCCGAGGACAAAGCACAGGAAGAGGCCACGGAGGAAGAAGAAGAGGAGGGGGTGGAGGACAGAGGTGTGTCACAACCAGTAGTAGCATTTTGGAGGCGTGGCGGCGGAACAACCTCCAACACTACTGCACCTTGTCCTGCATCCTTCCCAGCTGCCAAAAGAGTGACCCAATGGGCCGTGAAAGAAAGGTAACGTCCCTGTCCATGCCTGCTGGACCATGAGTCAGCGGTAATATGCACCTTACCGCTGACCGCCCTGTCCAGCGAGGCCAAGACATTGCCTTCCACATGCCGGTAGAGAGCCGGAATCGCCTTCCGTGAGAAAAAGTGGCGTTTGGGAACCTGCCACTGAGGAACCGCACATTGCACAAACTCACGGAAGGGGGCCGAGTCTACCAACTGAAAAGGCAGCAGTTGAAGCGTTAGCAATTTAGCCAAGCTAGCATTCAACCGCTGGGCATGTGGATGGCTGGGAGTGAACTTCTTTCGATGGTCCAGCAGCTGGGGCAGGGAAATTTGCCTGCTAGAATCGGACGTTGGTGTACTGCTAGCAGAGTGCCCGCAAGTACTTGGCTGTGACACACCTAATTCTACACCTTCATTCCTCTCAGAGCAGGTTTCAGAGAGGACTGAAGGTATAGTGGGGTTGGAGATCCCAGCTGATGCGGTGCAAGAAGAGGTCAGCTTTGTTCTTTGGTGTGTGTCTTTAAGGTAGGCTTGCCAACGAGCTGCATGGCAGGTCAACATATGTCTGGTCAAGCATGTGGTGCCCAAGAGGGTGATGTTTTGGCCACGCGATATACGCTTGAGACATATGTTGCAAACAGCAGCTGTGCGATCTGATGCACTCGACTCAAAAAAGGCCCACACCAAAGAACTTTTTGAATAACGGGCAGAGGCAGCGCCCTGCACAGGCGGAGCTCTGCGGTGTGATTCCGTCGGTGTGCTGCCCTTACGCTGGCCCCCTGAGGGCATCCTGCCTCGTTGGAGATGTGCCTCCTCCTCCTCCTCTCTCCTATTAGGCACCCACGTGAAGTCAGTGACCTCATCATCCCCTCCCTCCTCATCACTGGAGCCAATCTGGCAGTATGCTGCAGCTGCTGGAACATGACTGCCAGATTGGTGTCCTTCTTGAGCATTCCCTCTCTCTGCTCTCACGCTACTGCCTTCCTCTAGCTGGGTATCATCATCAGACCCTTCGAAACGCTGGGCATCCTCCTGGAGCATGTACCCAACACTGTGCTCAAACAGTTCGGGGGACTCCTCAGGAGGACATGGTTGGTCTAGGGAAGGAGTGACTGATGATGACATTGATACGAGGGAAGAGGACGCTTTGGCAGCTGCTTTGCAAGTACCCTGAGCCTGGGTGAGAGAGGATGAGGAGGATGAGGAGGGCTTGGTCATCCACTCTACCAAGTCTTCGGCATGATGCGGCTCAACACGTCCAGCTGCCGAAAAGAAGGACAAGCGTGTCCCATGGCCACGTGCTGATGGCGATGCACCGCGTCCACGACCAGCACTGTTGTCTCTAGACACAGAGCCTGCTTGCCCTCTTTTTTTGGCTCCTGACTGTCTGCCTCTCCTTGTTTGCCTTCCAGACATTCTAATGGCCTGCAGGGAAATGGGAAAAGCAGCAATACAGGCTAAGTTAAGGTGTAATATGGTCAGGAGGCACACTCCGCCCGCTGTAAGTGCCGCAAAATCCTGTTTGTGTAACACACCAGGAAAAAGCAGCAATACAGGCTAAGTTAAGGTGTAATATGGTCAGGAGGTACACTCCGCCCGCTGTAAGTGCCGCAAAATCCTGTTGGTGTAACACACCAGGAAAAAGCAGCAATACGGGCTAACTTCAGGTGTATAATGTGCAGGAGGCTTAGCAACAATGACACTGACACTGTCCCCTGCCTATCCTTCTCTCTCCCTGCACACAAGGTTTATCAAAGTATATGACACTGACACTCTCCCTGCCTATCCTTCTCTCTCCCTGCACACAAGGTTTAGCAAAGAATATGACACTGACACTGTCCCCTGCCTATCCTTCTCTCTCCCTGCACACAAGGTTTATCAAAGTATATGACACTGACACTCTCCCTGCCTATCCTTCTCTCTCCCTACACACAAGGTTTAGCAAAGAATATGACACTGACACTCTCCCTGCCTATCCTTCTCTGTCCCTACACACAAGGTTTAGCAAAGAATAGATATGACACTGTCCCTGCCTATCCTTCACTTTCCCTGCTCCGGAACACACTACACAAGGCCGCCGCGCTGGCGACCTTTTATAGTGTGGGGCGTGTACTAAACCCCCTCAGCTATAATTGGCCACAGGCATCCTGCCTGTGGCCAATCATTGCTCTCCTCGCTGCCGGCGCTGTGATTGGCCAAGCATGCAGGGTCACAGTGCATGCTTGGCCAATCACAGCGCCGGGATTACACTGCGATGGCGCAGTGTATTGTGGGCCGTTCGCGTCACTCGAATTTGGCGCGAACGGCCCAAATCGTTCGTTGTTCGCCGAACGCGCGAACAGCCGATGTTCGAGTCGAACCTATGTTCGACTCGAACACCGAGCTCATCCCTAGTCAGGAGCTTGTAAGTCCCTGGTCATTCTCTTGCTTCATCTCAAATGTATTTTCTTGATAAGCAGCATGAAGATTCAATAGTAAAGCATTGGAAGGCTTTTAGTGTAGCTACATGATCTGCTCTGAGGCTCTGCCACAGAGATCTGCATCCTCCAATGCTCCTCCTCCCCTCAATTCAGTACAGGGCTCTGATTTTCTTTTACTAAATCACAATGCATTTCTGCTACAGTGCTGCAGAAATCTGCTTTGCAAAACACTGTTGCCTGTTAGGCAGTTTGTTATCAAAGCCAGAGTCCAGTGAGCATGGGGAAAGTGATCCCCTGGTCTTCCAGTTTGATGGTAGCATGTCCCTTTAGCTGCTGAATCTCATTTCTGCCTTGCTCCACATTTATTTCCTGGTGTCGGTATAGAGTTTGCCAGGATGGATTTTTAGACTCCTACAAAAAAAGATACAGTATCTTTTCAGAACCACCTTATCAGAAATTAGTATACGGTTTATGTGATTCAGTTGTCCTTGGGATTTTTAGTGTTTGTTTCAGGCATTTTGCCTATGAGCAGAATTTTGCTAGTGGGCTGGGTGCTGCTCATCTCAGCCCTTAAATTACCTTTTTGGCATGTTGTTTTTTTTTGTTTTTTTTTAGCAGGTAAAAGAGTATCTACTGGTTTTGAAACATTTTCTAGTTGTCTACAGATGCAACAGAGTATATTGAATGTGGTAATTTCTGGTCTGGCAAATAATGTTCAGTGTTTTGACCAGAATATTGTATTTTCACGGTATCCCTAAGAATATTGCTTACTTGGGCTCTTCCTTGTTGTGGTGGCTGTGGCACTTTGGAGCAAGCAGTTCAGCCACCAGAGCCTCTTATTGATGAATGTTAGAATAGCGATTTTATGCAATTAATTGTCTAAGATTCTGTATAGGGTTCTTCCTGGTCTTCATTTAATGTTTAGGTTAAAGTAAGACATTTTCAGGGTACTGATGCCCCAGTTGAAGCACACTGCTGCGAAACATGTCGGGTACATGAACCTGCTTTAAGTTTTACTACACCATACATGAATGAAATTTTTTGTGTTCACCATTTTTACTAGCAGCTTCAGGATGCCTGTATTCTTTTATTGTTCTTTTTTTGTTTGATATGTTCGTTTTTGGAATAAACTAGCCTTTTTTATTACACACCACCTGACTGATCTATACTATGAGGAGACATCTTTTATTCCTTTTCATGATCGACATTGCTTTCTGGCTGTCTGGATCTTGAGGATACTAGGATAGAGGAATTCCAACCTCCCGTGGATGTCGTATCGGTCATCGGTGGAAGATACCATTCCTTACAGGAAGTTCCAGTCCACACGTGTATCTGAGTGGATCATCCGTATGCCTTATTGACCCACCGCTGCTGGCGTGTGAGTCCACACGCAGGGGTAAGAGTATTTATTCCCCCCCCCCGGGTGTTGGAAGTCACATTCCTGGGTGTTGTACATCTCAAATCATCCATCGGAAGCATAGTCGTTCTGTGCGGGCTACCGTGGACTTTTATCTTTTGGCTTGAAGTTACACTGACTCCATTATATATCATATATGTTCCTTATTGTTGGACTTTACACACCCGTCAATATGTTTCAATACATCTATGTTTCACTATATCACCATTATTAATTATATGCCTACTGATTAGTATATATAATTTTTTTTGGTTGTCTGTTCATATTTATTCTATCCATTGTAGTCACGGCCCATTGGCCTTACACGAGTGTTATAGTTCATTATTACCCACGTTGCACACGTGAGGTACACATATTTCAAGAATTGGTTTATATATCAATTTTTGACAATCACTTTGTTCACGGCGCCGCATCTATTTATTTATTTTCAGGGTAGCCAAACATTTAATAGCAGATGCTTTGTTTTTCTATGTTTCCAGTGTTTCAGGACAATGGTTACCCCAGCAGTGAGCAATGGCCTACACTTTCCTTAAAACCATTTTTTTTTGCTTGCAGTTATATGCCATATAATATTCAATTCCCTTGCTTAAACAACCTGCATTATCTATGCCACTGGTTGTTTCTCTTTTGAGGACTCTGCAGAACTTTTTTGACCTTCATATCACATGTATCAAAGTGGTTGTTTTCACACTCTTTCACCAAAACTGTTAGTAGGAGTTTGAGACATAATGACTTTGCATATAATTCTCGCTTTTGGTTAGGAGTTCTGAAAATAATTTTAGAAGCAGTGTTTATATGCTGCTATTGGGTCACAAATTGCATTCAACATGTCATGTAATTTCGTTACTGGTATGGAATCAACCTGTTCTTCTTCATATAAAACATATTAAAACTGCTTTCCCACTCAGTTCAGTCTGGTTAGTGGAGGTAAGTTGTTAACTTGCTGGACAAAAGTGTTTGCAGAATTAGATTAGCAAAACAAGGATAGGCAGATATCATTTAATGCCTTAGGATATTCCCATTGCCCAATAGACCTGATTCAGCAATTTCCACTATTCGCAAGGCATTCCTTTATTTTTTTGTCACATGTGAATAGCTCCCTTTTATCAGAATCATAATTTAAATCTGTCCCTAAAAGATGTTTATGGTGCAGGATATGCAGCCGCTACATAGGGAGTGCATCAGGACGTAGATGGGCGCCCTGCTCTTTATGTCCATCCTGCTCTTTGCATTTATTATGCAAGTCCCCGCCTTTTATAATAATAATAAAAAAAATTATAGTATGAATTGTTGACATTCATATGTTGTCTGGTGCAGAGGATTTTATTTCCCTCCTGTTAAAAATCCAGTTCTCTTGCAGGGTATATGGGGTATGTATTTGGAATAGTTGGCTGATCATATTCCTTATTTGCAAGTGTGAGCTGTGTTGGACATCCTTCTTGTTCACCTGGAAGGGATTTAAAATCTTAGACCTTTCAAAAAAAAAAAGAAGACTGTCCTGTCTACAATTAAGTGGTTTTCTAGGCCTGGACTTCAGTTCATAGTATAGTTACCATAAAATTGATTGATATGCTAATTTGCTGTATACTCATTATTAGTGACTTCATTTTTCCCTATTGTGATCTGGAGAGTTACATCAGAGGTCTTGCAGTATTTGGCATAGTGCCCAATTGTCCCTCCTTTGGGACCAAATCCCTCTGTTCATCTCATGCAGCTCCAGTTGTCCCTCTTTTTAGACTGATATGTATATCTCTATACAAAATGTACTTTTTTACTGCCAAAAGTGTTATGCTGCACTAAAAATTTTATTCAGCCTCTATATTACTGCATTTGATATTTTGAAAAATCAGTATAAAGGAAAAGTAGAGGTAAGTAAAAAACACATGTATTGTTTAGCCAATCATTTTTTGTATATTAGATCCTTGAGGTCCCTGTAACTGGGGACATTTCTTTTGCTACTTACTCTGCAGAAGGGTGTCCCTCTTTATAATTTCATAAGTTTGGGAGTTATGTTTTTGGTACATTTTCTCTGTCATTGGTAAGGGCATTTTCAATGCAGGATTGTAAAGAGTGATTTTTTAGGCCGCGGTGGTGGGGTGGGGCCAGGTTGGTAACCTGGCTTTTGGGTAATGTCGCCCACTTTGTGGGTGGACAGTGGTTGGTAAACTGGTATTTGGTTGGTATAAGATAATGCTGCTTTAGTCTTAGTGACTAAGCATGTTGGTCTGTTAATGGTTAACAGCGATTCTGGTATTAAAGGTTAAAGTTAATTTCATAATTAAAATTGTTTTAAACCCAATAAAGGGGTCGTGGCCTAAACTTTTCCACAATCCTTGTTGTGTGTTTTATTTTATATTTTAGGTATGTTCTTATGGTATGATGGGTGTTAATGGGGTGTACAATCCCATGTCAGGGCCACGAAAGAATAAAATAGAGAAGTGGCCCCATGGGATTGTCACCCCTAACACCCATTTGTTTAATAAATACATTTTACTCTTAATAGAGGGCTATGATAATTGTTAAGTACATGTCTCTCTATGGCTGCTTTGCTGGTTCTTTCTGTTTTGTGTTTCAGGTGACAAGCTGCCTGCTGTTGCTAGGAAGATTTACCTCAGCTGTAGAGCACTGGATTGGTGACAAATCCTTTGGTGGGAAACATCTTGCCAATGAGTGTAACCTTTTACTTATATCCTCCCCTGTCACTGGGCGGAGTTAGCATTTACCTCAGGTCTGTCAGTTGGACTTATATAACACAAGTAAAAAATGCGCATGAGTCCAAAGTCACTAATATCTCAAAGGTATATAATCAAATGGCGCATGTACAAAAAGATGTACAGTCAGTGAACATGGGGTCCAGGCTCCGGGGGGAGAGGGATGAAGCGGAGGCTGGAAGAATAGTAATAATAATAGGAGAAGTCACATGTGCAAGCTCAGGGCTGCCATTCAAGGTGAAACAGAAACCATGTTCCAGGGTACTGTAAAGAAAAGCAAGGGAGAGGCGCCTCTGAGTGCAGACGTTTTAAAACAATTTAATAAAAGATAGTGCTACAAGCAACTCACATTTGTATGGTTAAAAACGTGCATTGTACGAAATCCAGTTAGAAGAGGAAGATGTCATCAGGTCTGTCACGGAGTATCTCCTCCTGCTGGGGCACTGTGCTGCTGATAGTCAGTTCACTGCTGTAGATGGTATGGATACGGCCGTCAGCGGTGAAGAAAAGCAGTGCAGGGCCTTTCAGTTGGACTCACCTCTGAATTCTCCTCAGCCTTCCTTCTGGATCTTTTGACCTGCTCTCCCACCCTCCCTCCCCTTTATTTCTCCCTCCCCGTCGCGGTCCCCCTTTATGTGGGTAATGTCGCCCACTTTGTGGGTGGACAGTGGTCGGTACGCTGTTACTTGTTTTATATAAGATATTACTGCTTGAGTCTTAGTGACTAAGCAAGCTGGTCTGTTATTGGTTACCTTACCAACAGTTCTGTTTGATATTGAAGGTCTATTTTTTTTTTGGGGGTAATGTCGCCCACTTTGTGGGTGGACAGTGGTTGGTAAACTGGTATTTGGTTGGTATAAGATATTGCTGCTTGAGTCTTAGTGACTAAGCATGTTGGTCTGTTAATGGTTAACAGCGATTCTGGTATTAAAGGTTAAAGTTAATTTCATAATTAAAATTGTTTTAAACCCAATAAAGGGGCCGCGGCCTAAACTTTTCCACAATCCTTGTTGTGTGTTTTATTTTATATTTTAGGTATGTTCTTATGGTATGATGGGTGTTAATGGGGTGTACAATCCCATAGTGATTAATGGTCAATACTTTTAAAGGTCTAAATTTTGAATTCAAAGTGCCATTTCTGTGTTTGCAGATGACGCCAAGCTTTACATTGTTTCATTGAGCAACCATGTGGCAAATTATTTTTTGTTGTTCATAAATGTAATGTTATATACTTAAGGGCTAATGCTTTGTACACACAATCGGAATTTCCGATGGAAAAAGTCCGACTGAATTTTTTCATCGGATATTCCAAACGTGTGTGTGCCCCATCGGACTTTTTTCCATCGGAATTTAGAAAGAGAACATGTTCTCTTTTTTTTTCCCGATGGAAAAAAATCCTATCGGAAATTCCATTCATCTGTGTGGAACTCCGACGGAGAAAAAAACACGCATGCTCAGAAGCATTTAACTTCATTTTTCTTTGCTCGTCGTAGTGTTGTACGTCACCACGTTCTTGACAGTTGGAATTTGGTCGGAATTTGGTGTGACAGTGTGTATGCAAGACAGCTTGAACGGAATTCCGACGGAAAAATCCGTCTGAGTTTTTCCCAATGGAAAATCCGATCGTGTGTACAAGGCATAAGAATCTGTATTATCTGATGTTCTGGTAGATCATGCAATGACAACCTGCAGTTTCTTAAGCAAGAAAAACATAAACTACAAGGGAGAGACATTACTTTGTCCCTTTAAAAAGCAATAGTAAGAAGTTATCTGGAATATGCAGTTAAGTTTTGGACACCTGTTCACAAAAATTAATTTGAGGAATTGTAGAGAGTGAAGAGAAGGGCAACTAAACTGATAAGAGGCATGGAGAAACTGAGCCATGAGGAAAGATTAGCTGAAAGTTAGGCACTTCCAGGTCATTGCAAAGGACAAGGGGGCACACTTTTCATATGCAGGAAAATACATTTAAAGGTTTCTTCACAGAATGTAGCTGAGGGGTCAGAGAGCTTTTATTGAATCCTGCACATTCCAGCACTCGTCTGATGAAGCAAAACAAAAGAAAAAATTCTTCTGGACAGCAGCACTCCGGATAAAAAGCCTTTATTTGTAAAATCCAAAATCCAAAAAAAACACACTGCAGATCACAGCACACTGGTCAAGCTGACACATTTCACACTGTACTAGTGTTTAATTATAGCTGATTAAACACTAGTACAGTGTGAAACACGTCAGCTTGACCAGTGTGCTGTGATCTGCAGTGTGTTTTTTTTTGGATTTTAGATTTTACAAATAAAGGCTTTTTATCCGGAGTGCTGCTGTCCAGAAGAATGTGTTCTTTTGTTTTGCCTGATTGTGCATTGCTTGCACCCGTGGTGCTTGGGAAGAAGTGATCACCTGGAGGATATTTACACCTGAGCGGCTTTCTTTCTTTGTTACTCGTCTGATGAAGAAGTCCTTCATTGACACAATGGGGTTGATTTACTAAAGGCAAGTGCAGTTGCACTAATTTTCCCCAGAGCTTAGTGAATGTGGTGAAGCTTCACTTTGTAAAGAATACCCAATCAGGTACAAGGAAAATGTAAGAAAAAAAACAGCATTTTTGCTTGCACATGATTGGATGATATAAATCAGCAGAGCTTCACCACATTCAGTAAGCTCTGGGATAAATGGGCATAGTCTATTTGCTTTTAGTCATGTCATGTCCATGTCTTTGAAGAAATTTGCAAATTTCCTTAATGTCTTTGGATCATTCCTTTTTTTCTTTTCAAACATAATTTAAGTTAGCATCTCTAGAAATTTCAAGATGAGTAATGTAAAAATCTCTCCTTTGCATAACATGATTGTGGAACATACATGTGTCCCTGTGCTTTAATGGGGTATGCATTGTGCTCTGGAGCAATGCTGAATTTGACTCTATTGCCAGGATTGCTACTTATTTTTAATGCATAGTTAGTATTCTGAGAAGTGGTAGGTTGCATGGTAGGGATGTGGTTTCTGCGTTCTCAATTAACCACATCTACCTGCTGGTTTGATTATATGATTTCACAAGCCGGTAACAGCATGTAATCAACAAACTGAAACCAGAAGTGACAAAATACTTTTTGTTTCCAGTTTCTTAGATCATAAAGATGGTCGGGCAACTTCCTTTCCTCCCTCATGTCTATGGTCAGCAAGCGGAACTGTCAGCTTCAGTCCCGGGCTCTCCCATTCTACCAGGAAGGCAAGAAGGGGGAAGGTGATGGGGGGAGGGGGGACCACCTTCCTCCACAAGCAAAAGTGATCAAGCAGCTATTTGGCTGCTCTGATTGCTTTTACATTATTCATCAAAACCTGCTGAAAAAAAGCTGCAGCCATTGGCCCTGGTTGAACTACTTAAACTAGAGAATGCACAGGTACATCCATATGGGGCAAGTGGTTAACTCAGCCATGAAAAAGCACCAGGAAATATACACAAGACCGTTTAAAGGTAAATTAAAACAATGTATTGGTATGGGTTAGAACAAGGGTGTCAAACTAAATTTTATCATGGGCCACATCAGAATTTATTTCCCTCAAAAGGGCCGGTTTTATCTGTAAGATTAGATGTCCAGCGCATCCCCTCCCCTTACATTGGATGTCAAGAGCCACCCCACCATCAGAAGTTGAGTCCCCCACTCTCCCTTACATCACTGTGCAGCCCCCTTACTTTATGCTGCTGCTGGGAAGAAGCTGGATGCATTGCTTGAAAGCAGAAATTAAGGGTCTGGAGGAGTATGAGAGGAGGGCTGGAGCTCTCCTGTAGCTGCAGGAGAGGTGCGAGGGCCACATGAAATGGCCCGGGGTGCCGGATTCGGCCCACGGGCCTTGTGTTTGACACCTGTGGGTTAGAATATATCACAGATAGCAAGGATAACTTGCCACAAATTTGTGGCAGTGTTGAACTCTAAGTCTGTTAACTTGCTGCATATTTTTACTGGCAAGTTGTACACTTGCAGAGCACTTGAAGCACAAGTTCTAGTTTACACTTTTCCAATTTGTAGCAAATTTGCTTGGCAAGTTTTTACCAAGAGCAAAGTTGCAGTGGTGAGTCTACAGAAAGAGCTCTGCAAGTCTACAGCATGAAAATTCAGCTACAGTGACCCCTGTGGTGGGATGACTATTACACAACAGAACTGAACCATAACTTGCAGCATGTTTGCAAAGAAAACTGATCTGGAGTCATGCAATGCGGATTGCTGTAATTGTGCAACAAACTTGTGAAGCCTGGCAAGTCTAGCCAATAGCTTAGCAAGTAATTTTTAAACTTGCAGCTCAATTGCTTGCTATGTGGGATGGTGATACATAAATGAACACGCAGAAGGTAGGTTCAGACACAGTGCGCTAGACAGTATAATCACTATTCCATGGTAACTTAGAATAGAGTTTTGTATCATTAGATTGGGATTAACATGAATCTCATGAATCAGCAAAGTCAGCAATAAACAGTGCATATAAGCATGAACTGCAATGTGAATAATGATACTATAACTAGTCTAGAGTGCACTCAAGGAGAATAGCTAGGATATGGTGCAATGTCCTCTGAGAGGTACCTCCTAGGTACCTCTTAGCATATGCAATAAGTGTAGCAGCTGTAAAGGGACAGTCTATAGTCCTAACTCTTGCGCTGGCTAGCATTGGAGCTCAGTTGTACCGTTGGTGCACATGGGAATAGTCCCAGTCAAGTGTGCTGAAAGCAATAAGGCAACTAGATGGCTATATGGTCTTTTCCTAAAGGGCTCAGTCTCTCTAGCAGCAGATAGTAAATCCCCACAGCAGCAGCTCACCAGTCCTAGTGATATTTCAGCTCACCATCTGATCACACACAGCGATTAGTCCACTTTCTGCTCTGCACCCAGGTAACTCTGGCTGTTGGCACAACAAAAACTCTGTGCTCTGGATTCCACACAGGCCAATAGTGCAGTGATGGGGCACACTGGACAGTGATGTGCACTCTCAGGTCTACCTCATGGCAAGAGGAAGCTGTGTCCTGTATTACCTGAGAAAATGCAGCTCTTTCCCCTCCTTCTGGCATTCTCTGTCTGGGAAATGCAGTTCAAAAGCTATTGATTACAGTAGAGTCGTCTCCTCTGGACTACAGTTCCAACAGTGCAGTGCTGCCTGACTCAGTCTATTAAACTCTTACTGCTCAGCAGCTCCCTGCTCTTGCTGATATGGCTGTTAACCAGTTCAGCAACACAGGGCAGCAGCTACAGCCAGTGTTTCTCTCACTTTCTATTCTTAGTAAAGCATCTGGCTACACAAATAAGCTTCTTTGTTTCTGCTGCAACTATTAAACCATTAATGGAAACCATGGAAATCAGTATAAAGGGTTCAATGACAGCCTCAGCATTTTTGCTAAAAAGTTTGGATACACCACCTTATCAAACTTACCCAATTTGATCTGGTTAGTCACTTGTATGGTTGGCGTCCATGGAGGGTAGTGATGAGCCGAACACCCCCGGGTTCGGTTCGCACCAGAACCAGCGAACGGACCGAAAGTTTGCACGAACTTTAGAACCCTATTAAATACAATGGATGCGAAAGTTCGAAATCTAAAGTGCTAATTATAACGACTATTATGCATGTTATTGTCCTAAAAAGGGTTTGGGAACCCGGGTTCTGCACCAGGGGACATGTATCAATGCAAAAAGTAGTTTTAAAAACGTCCGTTTTTCGGGAGCAGTCATTTTAATGATGCATAAAGTGAAAAAAAAAAAGTCAAATATTCCTTTAAATATCGTACCTGGGGGGTGTCTAAAGTATGCCTGTGAAGTGCCACGTGTTTCCCGTGTTTAGAACTGTCCCTGCACAAAATTACATTTCGAAAAGAAAAAAAAGCCATTTAAAACTGCTTGCGGCTTTAATGTAATGTCTGGTCCCAGTAATATGGATGAAAATCTTTAAGAAAAATGGCATAGCTACCCCATCACACACCCCCCTACCCCAGCCCATTACCAGCCCCTTTGGGTCTTGTATGGATATTAAGGGGAACCCCGCACACAAAATAAAAAAGGCCCTATATACTCTGAACAGCCGTATACAGGCGGTGCATACAAGACAGGGACTGTAGGTTTGTTCTTATGTAGAATCTGTTTGTAATTTTGAACAGGTACATTGTTTAAGTGTAGCTCCAGCCAAAAAAATCTATTTTTAAGCTTTTTGGAAAACATAGGGAAGGGTTATCACCCCTGTAACATTTGTTTTGCTGTCTGTGCAGTGTGCACCTGTTCAGAACAGTTCACCTCACTTTCCGTCCTAATGACAAATGTTTTTTGAAAATTTGTGGTTTTTATTGAAACAAGAATTGGTGATAAAGCATCAGTGGAGAGGAGACACTTTTTTTCCCATATTAACTCTTACAGGAGAGAATTTGCCTTCCTAGGGGTAGATTTCCTCTCACTTCCTGTTGTATCCTTCCGTTTGCAAGGAGGAGTCGTTTGTAAGTTGGATGTTTGAAAGTAGGGGCCTGCCGTATATACTCAGCTGAAATTTGCCCCTTACATGTTGGTGTTGCCACAACACTGTGAGCCCTCACAGTTACTCTTGGTGGGCGCATGAATGGGCCCTGCTGTGAATTATTAGATCAAGAATTGTAATTGCATGCCCCTGTTGAACAGGGGCTGAAAAATTGGGCCTTTGGTGGTGGTGGTGGTGGTGTTGACACAACACTGTAAGGCCTCACAGTTACTCTTGGTGGGCGCAGGAATGGGCCCTGCTGTGAATTATTAGATCAAGAATTGTAATTACATGCCCCTGTTAAACAGGGGCAGAAAAATTGGGCCTTAGGCACTGGTGCCCCAACACTGCAACCCCTCACAGATACTGTACTTGGAGCACAGCAATGAGCCCTGTTGCAAAGTATTGCATCAAAAATTGTAATTACACGCCCCTGTTAAACAGGGGCTGAAAAATTGGGCCTTAGCCACTGGTGCTGGTGCCACGACACTGCAACCTCTCCCAGATACTCTAGTTGGAGTGCAGGAATGAGCCCTGCTGCAAAGCATTGCATAAAAAATTATAATAACACGCCCCTGTTAAACATGGGCTGAAAAATTGGGCCTTAGCCACTGGTGCTGGTGCCACGACACTGCAACCTCTCCCAGATACTCTAGTTGGAGTGCAGGAATGAGCCCTGCTGCAAAGCATTGCATAAAAAATTGTAATTACATGCCCCTGTTAAACAGGGGCTGAAAAATTGGGCCTTAGCCACTGGTGGCGGCACCCAGAAACAAAAATGTTCTTCCAAGCTATCATCATCAATCGGATCATTGAGGAGGAGGAGGATAGTCAGTCAACATAACAGGACAGCCTCTCAGCATCAGCATCAGTCTTGAAGGGATGTGACATTTGAAAATAAATTAGTCTGTTATATCAGCTTCAGGTGTTTGGTAGCTGGTGGTGATCCAAGACTGGTTCATCTTTATGAAGGTCAGTCGATCAACCGAGTCGGTGTACAGGCACACCCTGTGATCCGTAACAAATCCTCCAGCAGCACTGAATGTGCGTTCTGAAAGAACGCTGGATGCAGGACAGGCCAGTAGCTCAATTGCATAATGTGCAAGCTCTGGCCAGTGATCCATCCTCAAGACCCAGTAAGCCAGAGGATTTTCGGTGGGGAAGGTGTCCAAGTCTGACCTTGCCCCTAGGTATTCCTGCACCATGTATATCAGACGCTGGCGATGGTTGCTGGAACCGATCATACCTTGGGGCTGCGGACTAAAGAATTGTCTAAACGCATCGGTCAGACGGCCACCTTCCCCACCGCTCCTTCTTTGACTGACCGAAGCCTCAGCAACTCGTTGTCCAGGACCAGGAGTTTGTAACCTCCCAGTCTCTGGGAACGCGTTGCACAGACCTTTCTGCAAGGCCTCCCGGAGTTGTCTCATCCTCTGCTCCCTCTGCGACGGTAAGATAAGGTCCGCAACCTTACCCTTGTACCGTGGATCAAGGAGAGTGGCCAGCCAGTACCGGTCCCTCTCCTTGATCCGAAGAATACGAGGATCCTTCCGCAGACTTTGCAGGATCAGGGAGGCCATGCAGCGTACGTTAGCTGAGTTATTCGGTCCGGAGTCCTCTGGGTCACTAAGGATGACATGATCCGCAGCCACCTCCTCCCAGCCACGTACAAGTCCACTGGTTTCTTGGGACTGTAAATCATCCCTAAAAGACTGCTGCTGATGATGCTGAGTGCCAGGCTCCACCTCCATGCTGACACAATCCTCCTCCTCCTCTTCCTGTGCGATGGGTGGGACAGAAGGAACACTGTCTGGGTAAAGGGGGCCTTGAGAGGCAAGGAAGTCCTCCTCTTCCTGCCTCTGTTCTGCCTCAAGTGCCCTGTCCATTATTCCACGCAGCGTATGTTCCAACAGGTGGACAAGAGGTACAGTGTCACTGATGCATGCACTGTCACTGCTCACCATCCTCGTGGCCTCCTCAAATGGTGCCAGGACAGTGTATGCATCCCTGATCATGCCCCACTGGTGTGGTGAAAAAAACCCGAGCTCCCCTGGCCCTGTCCTGGTGCCGTAGTCGCACAGGTACTCATTGATGGTCCTCTGCTGCGTGTGCAGCCGCCGCAGCATGGCCAACGTTGAGTTCCACCTGGTGGGCATGTCACATATAAGGCGGTTCTTGGGCAGGTTCAACTCCTTTTGCAGCTCAGCCAGGCGAGCACTGGCATTATAAGATCTGCGGAAATGCACACAGACTTTTCTGGCCTGCCTCAGGACATCCTGTAAGCCCGGGTACCTGCCCAAGAACCGCTGCACCACCAGGTTAAGAACGTGAGCCACACAGGGCACATGGGTCAGTTGTCCCTGTCGGAGGGCGGAGAGGAGGTTGGTGCCATTGTCGCAAACCACCATTCCTGGCTTAAGCTGGCGTGGCGTCAACCACCTCTCGGCCTGCCCCTGCAGAGCAAACAGAACCTCTGCCCCAGTGTGGCTCCTGTCCCCCAAACACACCAGCGCAAGCACGGCATGGCATCTTTTTGCCTGCGTACTTGCGTAGCCCCTTGAACGCCTACGGAGCACCGCTGGTTCCGAGGACAAAGCACAGGAAGAGGCCATGGAGGAAGAAGAAGAGGAGGGGGTGGAGGAGAGAGGTGTGTCACAACCAGTAGTAGCATTTTGGAGGCGTGGCGGCGGAACAACCTCCAACACTACTGCACCTTGTCCTGCATCCTTCCCAGCTGCCAAAAGAGTGACCCAATGGGCCGTGAAAGAAAGGTAACGTCCCTGTCCATGCCTGCTGGACCATGAGTCAGCGGTAATATGCACCTTACCTCTGACCGCCCTGTCCAGCGAGGCCAAGACATTGCCTTCCACATGCCGGTAGAGAGCCGGAATCGCCTTCCGTGACAAAAAGTGGCGTTTGGGAACCTGCCACTGAGGAACCGCACGTTGCACAAACTTACGGAAGGGGGCCGAGTCTACCAACTGAAAAGGCAGCAGTTGAAGCGCTAGCAATTTAGCCAAGCTAGCATTCAACCGCTGGGCATGTGGATGGCTGGGAGTGAACTTCTTTCGACGGATCAGCAGCTGGGGCAGGGAAATTTGCCTGCTAGAATCGGACGTCGGTGTACTGCTAGCAGAGTGCCCGCAAGTACTTGGCTGTGACACACCTAATTCTACACCTTCATTCCTCTCAGTGCAGGTTTCAGAGAGGACTGAAGGTATAGTGGGGTTGGAGATCACAGCTGATGCGGTGCAAGGAGAGGTCCGCTTTGTTCTTTGGTGTGGGTCTTTAAGGTAGGCTTGCCAACGAGCTGCATGGCAGGTCAACATATGTCTGGTCAAGCATGTGGTGCCCAAGCGGGTGATGTTTTGGCCACGCGATATACGCTTGAGACATATGTTGCAAACAGCAGCTGTGCGATCTGATGCACTCGATTTAAAAAAGGCCCACACCAAAGAACTTTTTGAATAACGGGTAGAGGCAGCGCCCTGCACAGGCGGAGTGTGATTCCGTCGGTGTGCTGCCCTTACGCTGGCCCCCCGAGGGCATCCTGCCTCGTTGGAGATGTGCCTCCTCCTCATCCTCCTCCTCCTCCTCCTCTCTCCTATTAGGCACCCACGTGGAGTCAGTGACCTCATCATCCCCTCCCTCCTCATCACTGGAGCCAATCTGGCAGTATGCTGCAGCTGCTGGAACATGACTGCCAGATTGGTGTCCTTCTTGAGCATCCCTCTCTCTGCTCTCACGCTACTGCGTTCCTCTAGCTGGGTATCATCATCAGACCCTTCAAAACGCTGGGCATCCTCCTGGAGCATGTACCCAACACTGTGCTCAAACAGTTCGGGGGACTCCTCAGGAGGACATGGTTGGTCTAGGGAAGGAGTGACTGATGATGACATTGATACCAGGGAAGAGGACGCTTTGGCAGCTGCTTGGCCAGTACCCTGAGCCTGGGTGAGAGAGGATGAGGAGGATGAGGAGGGCTTTGTCATCCACTCTACCAAGTCTTCGGCATGATGCGGCTCAACACGTCCAGCTGCCGAAAAGAAGGACAAGCGTGTCCCATGGCCACGTGCTGATGGCGATGCACCGCGTCCACGACCAGCACTGTTGTCTCTAGACACAGAGCCTGCTTGCCCTCTTTTATTGGCTCCTGACTGTCTGCCTCTCCTTGTTTGCCTTCCAGACATTCTAATGGCCTGCAGGGAGATGGGAAAACCAGCAATAAGGCCTAGCTTCAGGAGTATATTTTGCAGGAATCACACTACGCCTGCTGTAAGTGCTGCAAATGCCTGTTGGTGTAACACACCAGGAAAACACAGCAATACGGGCTAACTTCAGGTGTATAATGTGCAGGAGGCACACTCCGCCCGCTGTAAGTGCTACAAATGCCTGTTGGTGTAACACACCAGGAAAACACAGCAATACGGGCTAACTTCAGGTGTATAATGTGCAGGAGGCACACTCCGCCCGCTGTAAGTGCTGCAAATGCCTGTTGGTGTAACACACCAGGAAAACACAGCAATACGGGCTAACTTCAGGTGTAATATGATCAGGAGGCACACTCCGCCCGCTGTAAGTGCTGCAAATGCCTGTTGGTGTAACACACCAGGAAAACACAGCAATACAGGCTAACTTCAGGTGTATAATGTGCAGGAGGCACACTCCGCCCGCTGTAAGTGCTGCAAATGCCTGTTGGTGTAACACACCAGGAAAACACAGCAATACGGGCTAACTTCAGGTGTATAATGTGCAGGAGGCACACTCCGCCCGCTGTAAGTGCTGCAAATACCTGTTGGTGTAACACACCAGGAAAACCCAGCAATACGGGCTAACTTCAGGTGTAATATGATCAGGAGGCACACTCCGCCCGCAGTAAGTGCCGCAAATGCCTGTTGGTGTAACACACCAGGAAAACACAGCAATACGGGCTAACTTCAGGTGTATAATGTGCAGGAGGCTTAGCAACAATGACACTGACACTGTCCCCTGCCTATCCTTCTCTCTCCCTGCACACAAGGTTTATCAAAGAATATGACACTGACACTCTCCCTGCCTATCCTTCTCTCTCCCTGCACACAAGGTTTAGCAAAGAATATGACACTGACACTGTTCCCTGCCTATCCTTCTCTCTCCCTGCACACAAGGTTTAGCAAAGAATATGACACTGACACTCTCCCTGCCTATCCTTCTCTCTCCCTGCACACAAGAATAGCACAAAGAATATCACACTGTCCCTGCCTATCCTTCTCTTTCCCTGCGCCGGAACACACTACACAAAGCCGCCGCGCTGGCGGCCTTTTATAGTGTGGGGCGTGTGCTAAACCCCCTGAGCTATAATTGGCCACAGGCAACCTGCCTGTGGCCAATTATGGCTCTCCTAGCTGCCGGCGCTGTGATTGGCCAAGCATGCGGGGTCACAGTGCATGCTTGGCCAATCACAGCGCCGGGATTGCACTGCGATGGCGCAGTGTATTGTGGGCCGTTCGCGTCACTCGAATTTGGCGCGAACGGCCCAAATCGTTCGATGTTCGCCGAACGGTCGAACAGCCGATGTTCGAGTCGAACTTATGTTCGACTCGAACACCGAGCTCATCCCTAATGGAGGGTATTTTGCCTTACAAGTTCTGATGAGTTAAAAAAGATTCTAGTGAGGGAACAGAGGATTATTTTTCAAAGGTTTTGATTCAGACACACCAACTCTAGCAGGACTGAAAATCTTCTCCTCCTTTTAATAGACTTTAATTGGGATATTGTGAATCACTGCACAGTTTCATGTTTATGCTCTTCTTCCTGTCCATTGTGGTTTACTCATACCTTATTTAAAGGATAATACATGTAAGATTCCCATTCACTAAAGATTTTGGCAGCAAGTTCGTGTTGAATTTGTGATTTTTTTTAAGGATGTTATTTCCAGTGATGCTTGTGAGCTTTTTGGTTGTGATAGTGATTTATCAGAGACAAGCACAACATTTCCTTGACATAGAAGAACTCATCTAGTTCCTCCACTTCATAGAGTCAAGAGTATCCTTGTCTTTGACACATTAGAGAATATAACATTTTCTGAACTTCATTCTCGGTTGTAGCTGGTAAGTTCTCAATCAATTACCTATGGAATCTGCTCTGTAATATTCTTTATATTTTGTATTCTTAAGTTATCAATATCATTAAAATTAGTATAGCTATGCTTTTCGCCACCTTACCTAGCTTCAGAGTCTTTAGGAAGTAAAACATTTTGCTTAACAAAGCTAGTGACCACTAGAAATGTTGCCAAACAAAACAGAGGCTGTCCCTATATACAGTATTTGAATTCTTGGAGAGATCTGCTTTAAAATTAGTGTCTGCCGCTCCATACAGGGCACAGGAGGGCCACCCTACTAATCCATGTGCCCGGCCCCTAATCTACATGTATGGCGCTGGACGCATGGATTTCAATGGGTTTTTTTTTTTTTAAGCACATGATTAGAGCCTGAGGCTCTAAATGGCTTCAAAAAAGAGCCCACCCTGTTGTGTTACAACAGCGAATTAATATTCGCTATTGTCTTCCTGATTCTCCTCCTGGCCAATCAGGAAGCAGATCCTGAAACCCGATTGGCCAGGGAGTCTTAGGACCCACTTCCTGTTCGGCCAGGAGAAGAAGCAACGGCCTGTTATCACAGCAAGCTGCAGCAGGTGGAGCGACAGCTTCCAGGAGCCCTACCCCCAATCACCAGCACCCCCTCCTAAGGTAAGGACATGGATGGCGTCCGACCCGTCTGCGCAGGAGAGGGGAGGCTAATGCAAGCAAGGGGGCCAGGGGCAGCTGCCAGGAGCCTACACCACCTCCTATTCCCGCCTGTTTCCTGCGGCTGTTTTAAACTCTGGGTAACTGCCTCTTTGTTAAAGCAGTCTTAAGCCTCGTCGGACTTCAAACAAACTTTTCCGTGGATTTTTGTCCGAAGTGAGTTGGTCGGGAACACCCATAGCATACACACGCTCTGACTTTTCTGCAAACTTTCCCAAAACTTTTCCAACATCACGTGCTTTTTCTACTCTCTTCTGCTCTTTACAGCCACCCTTTGATCAACTTCTGCTATTGTTGGTTGATTTTAACATTATTTGTGTAGCGGGTATACACTTTTCTGTGTATTTAAAACTGGCAGAGACACCAGTGATGTGCAGTTCCCTGCAGCCCAGCGGGTGGCGCTGTTGCCTTGGGCTGGGGTTGAACCATTGCTGTGTGCCGTGCTCCCTTTTTGTCCTCCCTCGGCAGCGGTATGGTGGGGCGGGGAACCCGCCGTGCTTGCTTGGAGAGGGTATAAAGGGGCCGGCCATCTTGGTCACGGGGTCGAGTCCCGGGCACCTTCAGCCTGTGGGCGGTGGTTCGAGTCGGTCCTCTAGGCGGCCTAGGCCTAGAGGACATTCGGAGGTCGTGTTCCATCCCAGGCACCTTTAGCCTGGGATGAGGTACTCGGATGGAGGTCTGGAGCTCAGTGACCAACACTGAGTTCCGCGAGGGAAGGAGATCCTAGGGGACCCTGGGATTGGGTACCCGAATCCGGAGGGCGTAATGGACTGGTGGGAGATACTTGCTTGAAGACCTGGTTCAGCATATTGCCGGTGACAGGTGAGCCTTCCATCGGAGACCGCCTGGAAGGAAATCCCCCTTCGCTCGGAGACCGCAACCCACTTTCAGGAAGGAAAGTGGAGAGTTCATTGTGCCTGGGCCTACTCGCATCCACACCCCCCCTTGTCTGTTCTGTTCTTTAAGGGAGTCCAACTGTCTGTGCATTACTCTGTTATTGGAAGAATAAAGGAGTGTTGGACTTTAGTGGTGTGGGGCTCATTTACTGGCATTTTTTGTCAAACTTTCTCAAAATGAAGTTTTTTGGCAAAAATTCAGACCGTGTGTATGGGGCTTGAGAAACAGTTCAAAAACTGGAATAAATCTAGAGCTGTTGCCCATACAGGCCACTTAGGTTATAACTTTTTTTTTACTGTATGAAACAAGAATTTCGACAGAATGCCAGAAAGGGCAAGAATGATTCTGTGTGTGTTCATCTCGGTTTATTTTTATTAATTTATATGATATCAATCACTTTATGCAGTGCTTTGCAGACAACAATAAATCATTCTTGTCAGTCCCTGATCCTAAAGGAACATATTCTCTGGATTTTATTTTATGCCACTGTATCTTTGCAAATACAGAGATGATTATGTAATGCTGCTCTTCTGTGGAGCTTTTACAAAGTATGTGATGTTCTATCAGTGTGATGTACTTCGAAAGATGCAGCAAAACCACAGTTCAGTCTGATTGATAGAGCTGAATTTAAGTGCTTACTGAGATTAATAAAAATAGTCATAGGATAATATCAGAACAATTCTACACCTGCTTTATTTGACAAAGTGTCTACAGCAGTCAATGTTACTGAGGCAATTAAAACCATCACTATTCAGCAATTACTTCAAAACTGATGGCAAAATAAATATAAGCTGGATGACAAGAGACCATGAGGCGCCTTACACATTTCAGATGCTCTAAACACTAAACCCAAAATATATTTTTCTTCTAATGCTGTAAATTGTAATGTGAACATTGGGGGAAATATTGTGAATGCAGACTTGAAGGGTGGAACATTCTAGTTCAAAAGGTTATGTTAAACCTTTAACCCTTATTTTCCAACTTTCTTAACAGTACCCTAATTGTAAAGTTGGCTAAACCAAATTTGTGCATACCATGCTAAGGCTTGTTTCATAATGTAATTTTTTCTGAGAACCCAGCTTTTGGGGGTTCCAAAACTTGACAGTGCTTAGACTGAGCCCGTTGGTATCATTTCTAAATAGTCATGCTGGGTTTTCTGTTTGGCAACAGCAAGACTGGATAATGCTGCAAGCATTGTTTTTTTTTTTGTTTGTTTTTTTTTGTCCAAGTATGCTAATGAGTCTCATCAATTCTGTATGTAATCAAGCCTAGAGCTGGCCAAACACTGATAGATTTTCATAGGAATGCTAATAGAAAAAATCTCACCCACATTCAATGATGCCACTGACAATATCGTTCAAAAATAGAGTCTTGTTTGCTTTTAACGCTATTTTGGTATAAATATAATATCAATGAAAAAACACATACATGGGGTTGATTAAGGCTGGGTTCACACTGGGGCGACAAACGCTCCGACATTAGGAGCTCATGTCGCATGACGTGTGAAAATCAATGTTTCCCTATGGGAGCCGTCTTAACTGGTCCGACACATGTCGGTCCAACTTTGAAAATGCTCCCTGTACTACTTCGGTCAGACTTTGATCCGACTTCAGCCCATTGACTATCATTGAAGTCGGATCAAAGTCGGACCGCAGTCTTGCATGATCCGACTTTGGCATGCGACTTGTGCTGTGCTGCTCTTGCGGGGAAACTCCACGCCAAATTTTAAATAAAAAACCGGCATGGGTTCCCCCTCCAGGGGCATACCAGGCCCTTGGGTCTGGTCTGGATTTGAAGGGGAACCCCCTACGCCGAAAAAAACGGCGTGGGGGCCCCCCAAAATCCAAACCAGACCCTTATCCGAGCACGCAACCTGGCAGGCCGCAGGGGAAGAGGCGGGGACGAGAGAGCGCCACTCCTCCCTCCTGAGCCGTACCAGGCCGCATGCCCTCAACATGGGGGGTTTGGTGCTCTGGGGCAGGGGGGCGACCTGCGGCCCCCCACCCCAAAGCACCCTGCCCCCATGTTGATGAGGACAGGGCCTCTTCCCGACAACCCTGGCCGTTGGTTGTCGGGGTCTGCGGGCGGGGGGCTTATCGGAATCTGGGAGCCCCCTTTAATAAGGGGGCCCCCAGATCCCGGCCCCCCACCCTATGTGAATGAGTATGGGGTACATCGTACCCCTACCCATTCACCTGGTGGGAAAAAATGTCAATAAAAACACAACACAGCTTTTTAAATTAATTTATTGCACAGCTCCGGGGGTCTCCGTGCTCTCCGGTTCTTTCTTCTGCCGGGCCTCCGCTATCTTCTTCCAGCTCTTTTGCTAGCGGGGCCCGGTCTTCTTCGTCGCCTTCTTCTTCTCCCGCTCTCCGGTTCTTCTCCTGGTCTCCGGTTCTTTCTTCCGCCGGGCCTCCGCTATCTTCTTCCAGCTCTTTTGCTAGAGGAGGCCCGGTCTTCCCGTCGTCTCGTCCGGCTCTCCGTTGTCCTTCTGCCGGCCCCTCCACTATCTTCTTCCAGCTCTTTTGCTAGTGGAGGGGCCGGTCTTCCCGTCGCCGTCTTCTTCTCTCTTCTCCTCCTCGATGTTGACTCGTCGCTTCCTCCCGCTCTAATGCTGGGTGTTCGCTCCGCTCCGAATTAATATAGGCTTCTCATGACGTCACAGTCACGTGCTCCGGGTGGCCCCGGAGCATGTGACTGTGACGTCATGGGAGCATGTGACTGTGACGTCATGAGAAGCCTATATCAATCGGCACGCACCGCAACACCCAGCATTAGAGCGGGAGGAAGCGACGTGTCAACATCGAGAAGGAGAAGAGTGAAGAAGACGGCGACAGGAAGACCGGCCGCTCTACTAGCAAAAGAGCTGGAAGAAGATAGTGGAGGGGCCGGCAGAAGGACAACGGAGAGCCGGACGAGACGACGGAAAGACCGGGCCTCCGCTAGCAAAAGAGCTGGAAGAAGATAGCGGAGGTCCGGCGGAAAAAAGAACCGGAGAGCGAGAGAAGAACCGGAGAGCGGGAGAAGAAGAAGGCGACGGAGAAGACTGGGTCCCGCTAGCAAAAGAGCTGGAAGAAGATAGTGGAGGCCTGGCAGAAGAAAGAACCGGAGAGCGCGGAGACCTCCGGAGCTATGCAATAAATTAATTTAAAAAGCTGTGTTGTGTTTTTATTGACATTTTT
The DNA here is from genome assembly GCA_029206835.1 of Rana muscosa. Lineage (NCBI taxonomy): Eukaryota > Metazoa > Chordata > Amphibia > Anura > Ranidae > Rana > Rana muscosa. The sequence continues at coordinate 909,983,450 of CM055117.1, read as the reverse complement.
CCCACCAGGTGAATGGGTAGGGGTACGATGTACCCCATACTCATTCACATAGGGTGGGGGGCCGCGATCTGGGGGCCCCCTTATTAAAGAGGGCTCCCGGATTCCGATAAGCCCCCCACCCCCAGACCCCGACAACCAACGGCCAGGGTTGTCGGGAAGAGGCCCTGTCCTCATCAACATGGGGACAGGGTGCTTTGGGGTGGGGGGGCCGCAGGTCGCCCCCTGCCTGAAGCCCCCACCCCCCATGTTGAGGGCATGCGGCCTGGTACGGTTCAGGAGGGAGGGGTGGCGCTCTCTCGTCCCCCCCTCTTCCCCTGCGGCCTGCCAGGTTGCGTGCTCGGATAAGGGTCTGGTTTGGATTTTGGGGGGGACCCCCACGCCGTTTTTTCGGCGTAGGGGTTCCCCTTCAAATCCAGACCAGACCCAAGGGCCTGGTATGCTCCTGGAGGGGGAACCCATGCCGGTTTTTTATTTAAAATTTGGCCTGGAGTTTCCCCTCAAGATTCATACCAAACACAGTGCCTGCTATTGGCGGGGATCCAAGTCGGATCCCCGTTCATTGAAAGTCGGACATATGTCGGCTTCATGTCGCAGGGCAAAGTCGGATCCAAAGTAGGACGGCTGTCGTGTCGCACTAGTGTGAACCCAGCCTAACTAAAACTGGAGAGTGCAAATCTGGTGCAGCTTTGCATGGTAGCCAATCAGCTTCTAATTTCAGCTTGTTCAATTAAGCTTTGACAAAAAAACATGGACGCTGGCTTGTTTCTATGCACAGCTGCACCAGATTTTACACCAGTTTTAGTAAATCTACCCAAATGTTTGAAAAAAAATATTTTAAGAAACATTTCCATCCTATTCCTTTGAATTTTCTAAAATGAGCGCTGATTTGATCCCACTAAACATTAGAAAATCAAATTAATGTTTCAAAAATAATTTGTATTGAATTGGTGGCTCCAACTTGGTTTACAGTTTGGTAATTTGCCTGGTTAGTCTCCTTATTGCTGACCTGTCCCTTTTGTTTCCTTGTCTGTCTTCTTTTGGAGGTATCATCCCTATAATTATAAAGAAATGGAGAACAACATAAAAAACTGGGAATTTAAAGTTGTTGTAAAGGCATAAGGTTTTTTATCTTAATGCATTCAGCAGTCCCCCTCAGCCCCCCTAATACTTACCTGAGCCCTATCTAGACCTGGCAATGTTGCAACAGTGTCTCGGTTGCCCGGGACTCCCCTCCTCATTGGCTGAGACAGCAGCGCTGTGCCATTGGCTCCCACTGCTGTCAATGACAGTCAGTCAGCCAATGAAAAGAGAAAGGCGGCACGGCCGGGTCGCGGCTCCGTGTCTAAATGGACATACAGAGCTGTGACTTGGCTCGGGTGCCCCCATAGCGAGCTGCTTGCTGTGGGGGCACTCAACAGGAGGGAGGGGCCAGGAGCACCAAAGAGGGACCCGAGAAGAGGAGGATCTGGGCTGCTCTGTGCAAAACCACTACACAGGGCAGGTAAGTTTAACATGTTTGTTATTTTTAACTAAAAAAAACGAGACTTTACAATAACTTAATAATAATTATACCTCCAGGAGTTTAATATATAAATATAGAAATAAACAAACAGACAGTTTTAAAATATTAACACTTTATTCGCTCATATTAATTAAAACAGATTAAAAGCAATTGTACACATATACAGGAATCCATGGGTGGTTAACCTGTACAATTGCTTTTATTCTGTTTTAATGGATATGTCTGAATAAAGTGTTAATATTTTAAAACGGTATTGTTTGCATCTATATTAAACTCCTGGAGGTATAATTAAAGTCCCAGTTTTTTATGTTTTTCTCCATTTCCTTATGAATCTGGAGAGCCTACCCTAACTGTCATAGACCTTAAGCCGGCCATACATGGATCTAAATTTGGGCGGTTCAGCAAGGAACGGAGTACATTTTGATCCATGTATGGGCTAGCTAGTTGTATACAAGATGATCTATTGTTTGACTTGTGTACAACCATCCTGTCAGGTTTTTCACGAAAAATAAGTGCCGCAGGATATAGCCGGCAACACTGATCTTTGTATTCTGCAAGCAGGAAGGCTCTCCTCCGGTATAATACAGTAACTCAGCGGGAGTGATTTCCCATCAACATTGAATGTGTGGATGGGGGAATTGGTTCATCTTTTTTCATTCAACCTGCTGGCTGAATGAAAAAAAAAAAAGAATCATGTATTATTATTAGGGCTGTGGAAATTAACTATTAATTCCTCGATTAATCGATTAATTGCTTTGATCGATCAAAATTCTTTTGATCGATCAAAATTCGATCAAAATTCTTTGGGCTTGCCGTGTCCATCTGAATGGCTCCTTTGCTGTGCCTTCATATCTGCATGCCGGCAGGACCTTACTATCTGCCACACGCAAGGGCTGTTACATTTCACTCTATCACTTCCCTCTATCAACCTGGGATTCTACAGCCATCCACTGGGAGTTGTGATAGTTCTCTTCACAGGACATCTACATGCCGACGGACTGATGTTAGCCCCTTCTCATCTGGATTCAGCAGTGGTATCGTTGTACACATTTTTATACCAGTATCATACTTAGATACATGTTTTTATGACTGCTTTTGCTACCATAGATTTTATCTCCAGTGCAATATTTATTTTGTTACCTACTTGAAGACTATAAAAGTTTTAATGCTATTCCCATCGAGCGCTGCCTTTGTGTGTTTTTTTGTATCCTGCTATTGATTTTTCCAGTGGTTGGTAGCTGCACTGGGAATCCACCTGCAAGGAGATCAGCTAAAAGTAGTTGGATATCTATGTGCGTTATAATTAATCAAAATTAGTCGATTAATCGATTAAAAAAAAAATCGATTAATCGAACACGAAAATTTTAATCAGTAACAGCCCTAATTATTATTATTATTATTATTTAGGTACTTATATTGCGCCGTCAATTTACGCAGCTCTTTACATATACATTGTACTTTCACATCGGTCCCTACCAATGGCGTCCCTAGGGGGGGCCAGAGGGGGCCCTGGCCCCCCCAACGTTATGCTGTGCCCCACAATGTGCCCCCCCCAACAAAAAAAAAAATTATTAATTTTTTTTTTTTTCGGGGATTTCGCTCGGGCTGCTGCTGGGGTAACATAGTCTCTCCTGAGAGGGAGAGTGTCCCCAGTCAGCTCCTGCGGGGGATTCCTCCCCCCTCCCTCTGCTCGCTGACACTGCATAATGCGAGTGCTCACACAACCACAGCCGCCCGATCTGCTCCTTCCCCTGCATCCTCATTGGCACGGAGAAGAGCGAGTTGCAGGAAGGACTCCACGAGCACTGTGGGGGGGGGCCCAAGCCTTCATCTCAGTTACTGAAAAAACAGACTGATTTCTCCCATCCTTAGGACAGGAGAACCAGCCTGTAAATTCCGAGAGTGGTGACTGCAAGCTGAGCCGAGTGTCAGTCTATGACACTCTTTCACATCCCAGCGAGTCCAACCACCCCCCCTCACTCTCCTCACATACGAGCAGGGAGGAATACAGCTCCTCCTCCTCCTTCCAGTCCCGCCCACACTATCCCGGCGTGCTGTATCTGAAGAGAGGGGATGTGTGGGTGGGAAATATGAAAATCAGCAGCATTCCTGGCTTTGTGTGAATGATGCCTGAGATTCTAGCCTGGACATGTGGGTGTGTGCACTGCAGACTGCAGTACACTGTAATCACTGAACTGCATTATCTCCATTCCTTCTCTCCCCCATCTGTCTCCCTCCCCCTCTCCTGTTCTTTCAAGACCTTTCACTTTCAGTTAGGCAGGTAAAATACGGTGCAAATTTCTTTTCTACATCCACAGATTGCAGGAAAGAAACTTGCATAATTCCCCCATCAACACAGACAGTGCTGACAGGGGAATATCCCTCCTGCCCAACAATTGTATTCTCCCGACAAACAGTGATTATCACTAGTGGCTATAGCAATCACTAGTGATAATCATAAGAGAATCTGCTAATTAATGGTTCAAATCTCAGCCAGTTCCTGCTGAACCAGCTGAGATTTAAACTGTCTATGGCTGGTCTTGGCTCTTAGGCTGCCCATACATTGATCACTTTTTTCATTCAACTATTATGTTGAATGAAAAAAAAAAATGATCCAATTCCCCCATCTACACATTATAGGTGGATGGGGGAATCCTCCCAGTGTGGACCAGTGCTGGAACAACCAGAGTTGCTGTCCTGTCCCGGCTATTCACAGCGCTGGCCTCTGTCTCCATGGCAGCGGTGGCAGCACATTGGAACCCAGTGCTGGTTACTTTATGGGGCTGATGTACAGGAGGGCCAGCACAATTTGTTGTTAGAGATGGGCTGGGCATGTTCAAAATTCTACATGCCAGAACCTGCCAGGAAGCCCACACTGCACAGATCAGGAAATGTCTCACTGGCTGTGATTAGCACTGTGGAGTGTCGGCTTCCTGGCGGGAGATCAAGCATGTGGGATTTCAAACCTGAGCCCATCTCTATTGATTGTAGACAGTCGAGCTCCCTGCAGGTTGCTTAGCAGCAGTGGAGCCTTCTCTGACATGCTGATTGTGATGCAATCCAGGTGATGCTCCTAGTAAAATCCTAGTGTTAAATATCAGTGATTTTATTGATCAAAGCCCACACTTTACAGGCATAGATCCCACATGGCTGCTGAACATACGGTTGATTATATATATGTGGTTGTACTCTTGATGCTAATAAATACTGTGTTTATTAGATCTGACTGGGAGCATCACTAGGATCACATCCCAATCAGCATGTCAACAGAGAAGGTTATACAGCATTACTGCTTCTAGGTGACCAGCTGGGGGCTCGGCTCTCTATAACCAATAGTGCCAGCCTTCCCCTGCATGCACCCATAATGTCACCAGCACTAGGTCCTAATAGACTGCCGCCGCTGCCAAGGAGACAGATGCCAGACCAGTGCTGTCAATAACAGGGACAGGACAGCTGGGGAACCCCACAGTGGCGGAACACCAGGGCCCGGTGGCAAGACAACCTTTGCAACCCTTATAGTTCTCCCACTGCTTTGGGCCCTTATATTTTCTTGGTGTGCTGGTGACATATATCTCTTGTTTTCTGCCACCCTGGGGGGGGGCAGTATAGTAGGAAGGGAGCTCACTGCAGAACATGTGAAAGGGCCCGTTGTGGGATCGTAGTAAAGGGCCCCAGGTTATATATATAGATATATATACACACAGTCAGGTCCATAAATATTGGGACATTGACACAATTCTAATCTTTTTGGCTCTATACACCACCACAATGGATTTGAAATGAAACGAACAAGATGTGCTTTAACTGCAGACTTTCAGCTTTAATTTGAGGGTATTTACATCCAAATCAGGTGAACAGTGTAGGAATTATAACAGTTTGTATATGTTCCTCCCACTTTTTAAGGGACCAAAAGTAATGGGACAATTGGCTGCTCAGCTGTTCCATGGCCAGGTGTGTGTTATTCCCTCATTATCCCATTTACAAGGAGCAGATAAAAGGTGCAGAGTTCATTTCAAGTGTGCTATTTGGAATCTGTTGCTGTCAACTCTCAATATGAGATCCAAAGAGCTGTCACTATCAGTGAAGCAAGCTTTCATTAGGCTTTAAAAACAAAACAAACCCATCAGAGAGATAGCAAAAACATAAGTTGTGGCCAAATCAACTGTTTGGAACATCCTTAAAAAAAAAGAACGCACCAGTGAGCTCAGCAACACCAAAAGACCCGGAAGACCATGGAAAACAACTGTGGTGGATGACCAAAGAATTCTTTCCCTGGTGAAGAAAACACCATTCACAACAGTTGACCAGATCAAGAACACTCTCCAGGAGGTAGGTGTATGTGTGTCAGATGAAGAACACTCTCCAGGAGGTAGGTGTATGTGTGTCAAATTCAACAATCAAGAGAAGACTTCACCAGAGTGAATACAGAGGGTTCACCACAAGATGTAAACCATTGGTGAGCCTCAAAAACAGGAAGGCCAGATTAGAGTTTGCCAAACAACATCTAAAAAAGCCTTCACAGTTCTAGAACAACATCCTATGGACAGTTTAGACCAAGATCAACTTGTACCAGAGTGATGGGAAGAGAAGAGTATGGAGAAGGAAAGGAACTGCTCATGATCCAAAGCATACCACCTCATCAGTGAAGCATGGTGGTGGTAGTGTCATGGCGTGGGCATGTATGGCTGCTAATAGAACAGGTTCTCTTGTATTTATTGATGATGTGACTGCTGACAAAAGCAGCCGGATGAATTCTGAAGTGTTTCGGGCAATATTATTATCGGCTCATATTCAGCCAAATGCTTCAGAACTGATTGGACGGCGCGTCACAGTGCAGATGGACAATGACCCGAAGCATACTGCGAAAGCAACCAAAGAGTTTTTTAAGGGAAAGAAGTGGAATGTTATGCAATGGCCAAGTCAATCACCTGACCTGAATCCGATTGAGCATGCATTTCACTTGCTGAAGACAAAGCTGAAGGGAAAATGCCCCAAGAACAAGCAGGAACTGAAGACAGTTGCAGTAGAGGCCTGGCAGAGAATCACCAGGGATGAAAACCAGCGTCTGGTAATGTCTATGCATTCCAGACTTCAGGCTGTAATTGACTGCAAAGGATTTGCAACTAAGTATTAAAGAATGAAAGTTTGATTGATGATTGTTAATCTGTCCCATTACTTTTGGTCCCTTAAAAAGTGGGAGGCACAAATACAAACTGTTGTAATTCCTACACCGTTCACCTGATTTAGATGTAAATACCCTCAAATTAACCACTTAAGCCCCAGGACCATTTGGTAGCTAAAGGACCAGAGGTGAATTCAGAATTTTGCACTGCGCTGCTTTAACTGTAAATTGTGCAGACATGCAATGTTGTACCCAAACGAAATTTGCGTCCTTTTCTTCCCACAAATAGAGCTTTCTTTTAATGGTATTTGATTGCCTCTGCGATTTTTATTTTTTGCGATATAAACGGAAAAAGACCGAAAATTTTGAAAAAAAATGATATTTTCTACTTTTTGTTATAAGAAAAATCGAATAAACTCAATTTTAGTCATACATTTAGGCCAAAATGTATTCAGCCACATGTCTTTAGTAAAAAAAATGTCAATAAGCGTATATTTATCGGTTTGCGCAAAAGTTATAGCGTTTACAAACTAGGGTACATTTTCTGGAATTTACACAGCTTTTAATTTATGACTGCCTATCTCATTTCTTGAGGTGCTAAAATGACAGGGCAGTACAAAACCCCCCCAAATGACCCCATTTTAGAAAGTAGACACCCCAAGGAAATTGCTGAGAGGCATGTTGAGCCCATTGAATATTTTTTTTTTGTCCCAAGTGATTGAATAATGACAAAAAAAAAAAAAAAATTACAAAAAGTTGTCACTAAATGATATATTGCTCACACATGTCATGGTTATATGTGGAATTGCACCCCAAAATACATTCTGCTGCTTCTCCTGAGTACGGGGATACCACATGTGTGGGACTTTTTAGGAGCCTAGCCACGTACGGGACCCCGGAAACCAAGCACCACCTTCAGGATTTCTAAGGGCGCAAATTTTTGATTTCACTCCTCACTACCTATCACAGTTTTGAAGGCCATAAAATGCCAAAATAGCACAAAACCCCCCCAAATGACCCCATTTTGGAAAGTAGACACCCCAAGCTGTTTGCTGAGAGGCATGGTGAGTATTTTACAGCTCTCATTTGTTTTTGAAAATGAAGAAAGAACATTTTTTTTTCTTTTTTTTTTTCAATTTTCAAAACTTTGTGACAAAAAGCGAGATCTGCAAAATACTCACAATACCTCTCAGCAAATAGCTTGGGGTGTCTACTTTCCAAAATGGGGTCATTTGGGGGGGTTTTGTGCCATCTGGGCATTCCATGGCCTCTGAAACTGTGATAGGCAGTGAGAAGTGAAATCAAAAATTGACACCCTTAGAAAGCCTGAAGGCGGTGCTTGGTTTTTGGGGTCCCGTACGCGGCTAAGCTCCCAAAAAGTCTCACACATGTGGTATCCCCGTACTCAGGAGAAGCAACAGAATGTATTTTGGGGTGTAATTCCACATATGCCCATGGCATGTTTGAGCAATATATCATTTAGTGACAACTTTGTGCAAAAAAAAAAAAATTGTATTTTTTCCGCAACTTGTGTCAACATATAAAATATTCCATGGACTCGACATGCCTCTCAGTATATAGCTTGGGGTGTCTACTTTCCAAAATGGGGTCATTTGGGGGGGTTTTGAACTGTTCTGGCATTTTATACACAACATTAGGAAGCTTACATCCACTCTTCTAACCACTTGAAGACAAAGCCCTTTTTGACACTTTTTGTTTACATGAAAACATTTTTTTTTTTGCAAGAAAATTATGTTGAACCCCCAAACATTATATATATTTTTAAAGCAAAGGCCCTACAGAATAAAATGGTGGGTGTTGCATTTTTTTTTCTACACAGTATTTGCGCAGCGATTTTTCAAACGCATTTTTTTGGGAAAAAATACACTTTTTTAAATTTTAATGCACTAAAACACACTATATTGCCCAAATGTTTGATGAAATAAAAAAGATGATCTTAGGCCGAGTACATAGATACCAAACACGACATGCTTTAAAATTTCGCACAAACGCGCATTGGCGACAAACTACATACATTTTTAAAAGCCTTTAAAAGCATTTACAGGTTACCCCGTTAGATTTACAGAGGAGGTCTACTGCTAAAATTACTGCACTCGATCTGACCTTCGCGGTGATACCTCACATGCATGGTGCAATTGCTGTTTACATATGACGCCAGACCGACGCTTGCGTTCGCCATTGGGCAAGAGCAGGGCAGGACAGGGGTGCTTTTTTTTTTTTTTTTTTTTATTATTAATTTTGCTTTTTTATTTTATTTTTAAACTGTTGCTTCCATATTTATTTATTTTTATCACTTTTATTGTTATCTCAGGGAATGTAAATATCCCCTATGATAGCAATAGGTAATGACAGGTACTCTTTTTTGAAAAAACTGGGGTCTATTGGACCCTAGATCTTTCCTCTGCCCTCAAAGCATCTGACCACACCAAGATCGGTGTGATAAAATGCTTTCCCAATTTCCCAATGGCGCTTTTTATATCCGGGGGGGACATTCCCTCCCACTGCTTGTAAAAGCAGTCCAGAGGCTAATTAGCCACTAGGATTGCTTTTACATGAAAGCCGGCCGCTGGCTGAAAAGAATGATACCAAGATGATACCTAAACCCGCAGGCATCATTCTGGTATAAACATTCAAAGTCCAGCAACATACCAGTACGTTGCTGGTCCTTGTTGGACATGTATTGTAATCTTTTTTTTCATGCAGCCTGTTGGCTGAACGAAAAAAAAAGATTGATCGGTGGGTATGCCCACCATTAGAATACCGCCCTTCATCCACCCACTTCTAATGATGGGCATACATGCACCATTTATATATGCCGAAGCATGGGGGCATCTTCTCGCAAAAGTTATGCCGCGTACACATGGTCAGACTTTTCCACGGGCAAGCCTCCGTCGGAATTTCGACCGTATATACGCGGCATTAGGAGCAAAATCGCTCCTCCGCTCCTGCTGCCCCAATGCTTCGGCATATATGCTTTTTTTTTTAACTGTGGTGGTGAAATCACCTCCTACAGCACTGGAGTCGCAGGGATCAGGCCTGTCTCTGCGAACGCTGCAGTTATGTGTGTTGTGTTTTGCAAGTGACAGTGATCGATCGATACTGCACTTCGGTGGCCTGGGCTGGACGGAGGGGCAAAACGCAGGTGCTAGCAGGTATCTGAGCTGATCCCACTAACAGTGCGTTTTTGGGAACCCTAAACTGCTGGGGACGCTAGTATAGATCTGATCAGATCAGATATTGATCTGTTCAGATACTATACCACTAAGGGGGGTGTATGCTTCACGTGTGGGTATTAGCGCTACTGGCACTAACCTGACGCTGCCTGGGGTGTGACGCAGACCCTCTCTGACGCTAAAACCTAACTGATATCACCCGCCGGGCGATCAGGGGGTTAAACCTTTATTGGGTTATATACGGCGGGTGCCCTGACACTATAAAAAGCAAACTAACTAACCAGCGTCACCCGTAACACTTATATGATGATCACTGGTGAAAGGGTTAACTAGGGGCAATTAGGGGGTTAAAACCTTTATTAGGTAATATATGGGGGTACCTGACGCTATATAAAAACCTGACGGCGAACCTAAAAAAAAATTACTGGCTACCTATCGGCATCACCGACACTAAGACAACGATCATAAAAACGATTGCTTAGCGACAGTGGTGATAGGGGGTGAAAGGGTTACCTGGGGGGCGATCAGGGGGTTAAACCTTTATTAGATAATATATGGGGGTACCTGACGCTATAAAAACCTGCGGCGAACCTAAAAAAAATTAGTGGCTACCGATCAGCATCACCGACGCTAAGACATCGATCAGAAAAATGATCGCATAGTGACGGCGGTGCTAGGGGGTGAAAGGGTTACCTGGGGGGTGATCAAGGGGGTTACACCTTTATTAGGTAATATATGGGGGTACCCGACGCTATAAAAACCTGCGGCGAACCTAAAAAAAATTACTGGCTACCGATCAGCATCGCCGACGCTAAGACATCGATCAGAAAAATTATCGCTTAGTGACAGTGGTGATAGGGGGTGAAAGGGTTACCTGGGGGGCGATCAAGGGGGTTAAACCTTTATTAGGTAATATATGGGGGTACCCGACGCTATAAAAACCTGCGGCGAACCTAAAAAAAATTACTGGCTACCGATCAGCATCACCGACGCTAAGACATCGATCAGAAAAATGATCGCATAGCGATGGCGGTGCTAGGGGGTGAAAGGGTTACCTGGGGGGTGATCAAGGGGGTTAAACCTTTATTAGGTAATATATGGGGGTACCCGACGCTATAAAAACCTGCGGCGAACCTAAAAAAAATTACTGGCTACCGATCAGCATCGCCGACGCTAAGACATCGATCAGAAAAATTATAACTTAGTGACAGTGGTGATAGGGGGTGAAAGGGTTACCTGGGGGGCGATCAAGGGGGTTAAACCTTCATTAGGTAATATATGGGGGTACCCGACGCTATAAAAACCTGCGGCGAACCTAAAAAAAATGACTGGCTACCGATCAGCATCACCGACGCTAAGACATTGATCAGAAAAATGATTGCTTAGTGACGGCGGTGCTAGGGGGTGAAAGGGTTATCTGGGGGGTGATCAGGGGGTTAAACCTTTATTAGGGGGGGGTTAGGGGGCTACACTGGACCTAAAACTAAATGTAGTGACACTTTTACAGTCACAAATGTCACTGATTGCAGTGATCACTAAATAAATGGTCACTGCAATCAGTGACACTGTGACTGGGGGCTGGGGGGGGCTGGGGGGTGATCTGGGGGTGTCTGGGGGGGCCTGGGGGGGCGATTTATGTGCCTATGTGTCCTGGTGTCAGTGTGCTGTTTTGTGTACTAACCTGCATCTTCTCCTGTACGGCGCTCGGTATATGTGAGCGCCCCAGGAGAGATGACATCACTTCCTCCTTCCTGGCAGGCAGGGGAAGCTCTCTCATTCGCCGGGAGCGATCGAGAGGGGGTGGCCGGAATCGAACGGCCGTCCCCTCATGCCGGATCGCTCCCGAAGGTAAAACGACCACCCACTGTAAAGAAGGGGGGTCCGATCGGACCCCCCAACTATACAAAGGCAATCACGTATATGTACGTGATTCTGCCTGTCGGTGCCATTCTGCTGATGTATATTTACAGTGGGCGGTCGTTAAGTGGTTAAAGCTGCAAGTCTGCAGTTAAAGCACATCTTGTTCATTTCAAATCCATTGTGGTGGTGTATAGAGCCAAAAAGATTAGAATTGTGTCGATGTCCCAATATTTATGGACCTTACTGTTTATATATAATTGCATTTTATAGTTGGCCCCCCTACTTTTGTCCCTGTCCCCCCATGTGCCCCCCCCCTAAATATGAAAGCTGGAGACGCCACTGGTCCCTACCCTCAAGGAGCTTACAATCTAAGGTCCCTAACTCACATTCATATACTAGGGCCAATTTAGACAGAAGCCAATTGACCTACCCGTCTATAGTTGTTTGTCATACACACACCCCATTTCTAGTCTACTAAGCTAAGGAGTTGTTGCTGATTTGCATGCTTAGAATTATAGAACTCTGTAAGCACTGACTTGGTAAACTAGAGTACCAGCATTGTGAATTCATGACAGTGTTTGCTCTTGTCTTACAGCAATGAGCTTTTGTGCTACAAAAAGCCTGGGTTTGCATGGCTGGATGGTAAGCAGCCTATTTGCACATCCCTTACCCATCAATATGCTTATGAAAACAATATAGCTGGAACTGAACACCCTAGCAGCAGAAAATGTTGCTATAAGGTAATGTTTAAAACATTTTTTTTCATATATTATGGCCATTTTCATAAGCATGTTCAGTTTCTGACAAAGGAACATGTAATTGTTGCTGCATGTTAATTTAAAGCTACCTAGTAATACCATGATGCTTGAAGATGAACATGAAAATGAGGGAAAATTAGGATTTTTCATATAAAATTCAGCCGATGAAGATTTCAGTGGTTTCCATGGCAACTCAGCTTCAGGTCTGTCATCTGGAAATATAGTGAGTGCCTTCTCTCAGCATTGCTTTATGTATTGCCCCTGGGGAGCTCAGAATCATGAAATGTAAACACCTCTGCTCAGTGACTGATAATTATATTTCTGAAACTCAAATTGAAAGTTAATTTTGGTAAGAGGATGCTTAAAGGGATAGTTCACCTTTACAACAAAACTGCCTATGCAGATAAGGGACATCTATAGATAAAAACAAACTATGCAGCTCTGACTAAAGTTGAATAAAGCCCTTGCTATAGGTGTATAGGTGTAGGCCATTTACATACCTTATGAAACTTGACTGGAATACTCCCAGGATGTTGCTAAGTACTCCCAGGATGTTGCTAAGTGAGACCTAGTCATCCTCCACCATCACAGGAGTGAGCTTTCAAATGCTGAGCTCAGAGTTACTGCATCAGAGGAGAGAAAGAGTATGTGAGGAGGTTTGAATCAGAGAAAGAGCTCATTCCTGTGATGGTGGAGGTAAGCAGTGACGACTAGGCCTCACTTAGCAACGTTCTGGGAGTACTTAGCAACGTCCTGGGAGTATTCCACTCAGGCTTTATAAGGTATGTAAATAGCCTACACCTATAGCAAAGGTATTTTTCATCTTTAGTCAGAGTCGCACAGTTTGTTTTAATCTGCAAACATCCCTTACCAGCATATGCAGCAAGTTACATACCTGCCTGTCCGGCCCTGTAATAAAATCCAGAGAATATGTTCCTTTTGGTGGGTCTTTCTGTCTGGATCTGGGCCTCTTGCCCTGTGCGATATAAATTGGGACAGTGGTCCAGTTCACAGAGCCCCTCCCCAAGGGGGCCCAGGAAGATGACCTTGGAGTGTGAGAATTGAATGAAGACAGAAGAAGGGAAGAAGAGAAGGAAAATGTCATCTGTTATGGCCTGCAACAATGGCTTTTAACTTGGGGTTCGCCCTGAGCATGATAGTCCTCTGAAGGACCTGCACTAGCATGAGAGAGCCTGTAAAGGACTATGGACACTGAAGTAAACTTTTTCAGGTATGCTGGGGCAACACATCAGCCTGTAGTTATAGTTAGAAGTAGGGAAGTATCATGTCTTGCCTGTTGGAATGTAAAATGTCTACTTTTGCACTTTTATAAAGGAAAGCATTTGAAACTTTGTCTCTGCCTGGTCTGAAGTCATTAAAGAGCTGTATCATAAGTAACCGGTACACACATAGTTCACCAAGTGGGTCTTTAATACATTGGGATATCAAGTCATCAGCATAGAGTGGAGTAATGTGAAGACATAAGTAGTTGCCAAGAGTAATGGAAATGTAGCAAGCAGCCTGTCGATAGCGTGTACCTGTTATAGATGGCATGGCCTCTAGCAGCGAGGGAGATGTTATCATTCCTTATGCCAGCGGTCTGTCTCCCACAGCAATGAGAGTGGATTGCACAACAGAGTTTTCTTCCTGTACAGAGGTACGAAAGGTCAAGAGTTAAGCTGAGTGCCCATGTGGAGCCCATGCAGAGTACATGGCAGAGCACACTCTGCTCCTAGGGAAAACACTGTGTGTCCCTCTGACATGCAAGTTGCTGTGAAAGTTGTGCATTGACATGAGAAACCAATAGTTAACTGGAGAACAGTTGCAGTGCAGTATACATGGTGTATGTTCGTCTCTAAGAGTGAAGGCCTGTCCTAAAGTTGAGTATTCCTCCACGGGGATTGGTCACAACTAATCACATGGTTCAGATGGGCTGTGGTTGGCCATGTCTGAATCATGTGACCAATCACAGCTAGCAACACAATGGTACACAATGAATGGCTTGAAAGGAAGCCATCCATTGTTTACAATTGTCATGTGATCTGCTGTGATTGGTCAGAGGGCCGATACACTGATCAGCCATCGGCTGTGTACCGTGGACACAGCCAGTGACAGATCGTGCAGCAGCGTGGCCTGTGGGGCATTCCCGGGAGGACATCATTTGACGTGCACCCGGAAAGACAGATCTCCTACCCAGCTGTCATTTAACAATAGGCTGGGCGGGAAGTAGTTAAGGAGGGGGCTGAGGAGTTATGTTTATCATAATTAACCCTGTCTAGACAGAGCTAGCAGATCTCATTATCAGTTGTACACTAGATGTGCACGCTTTCTGTGCTAACAAAGAGTTAAAGATCTCAAGGCTTGGATGTACATTGTATATTATTGCATTTAAAAAAACTGTCCCTCAATCCTCTAATTGCACTTTGGAAGCTATTCTATGTGTAGCGGGGGTCCCAATTTAGGGGGCAGCTATGCTAAATTTAGGGGTGATTCGAGTGGTAGTTGGCTTGAATCTTTCAATTTGTTGGACTCTGCCTTGCTGCTGTTTTCACCTGGCGTGCAGTTCCCCTTAGAAGTATGGGTGGCGTTGACACTTGTACTCGGGGTTGAACCACAGGTGATAGAGTGGCGATTGGGTGTCCTCTCTTGGCAGCCATGCAGTGGGCGTGGTCTACCCGCTGTGCATGCCGGGAGAGGGTACAAAAGGGGCGGACGCCATTAGATAGAGAGCAATTCCCGGGGCCTATGCCCTGAGGGAGAACCTACAGTTCAAGTTCAAGTGCATGGCCCTCTAGGCCATGGGGCCACGTGCGCCTCAGTCCCACTGCAACTGCAATCCAGGGCCCAGCAACTTTAGTTGGAGCCCACTTCGGGAGGAGGAATCCCAGGGTGCCGCCTTGCGAGGGGACCCGTTTCTGGAAGAGGAGGCTGGGGGAGGACCGTTCCGAGGGACTGGTGAGAGATCACAGTGAAGGAAGGGGCCCAGTAACTCTCTGGAGGGATGTCATCCATCCAAAAAGGGATTTAAACAGCAAAACCATTAGGAGGTTTGGGACACTGTAGATTCTGTGGCAGAGGATCTCCTTAACGCATCCATTAGGGAACCTGATAGACTGTTCGAGCTACACGCCGGCTGCTAGTGCCATTGGGTGACTATCCGGGTGAGCTATACCCGCTCGGGATCGAGTGGCGAAGAAGCCAGGAGTGCCTGAATTGATCTGTCTTCCTAACACCTTTCTCTCTTCTCAACTTTGTGGATTTTCATGCATAAGAAAATAAACTCTACGTTGGAGTTACTACTGGTGTGGACCTTGGAGTTACTTGGGGTATAGAGACTTGGTCCTTACATCCTAGGGACAGAAACCAACTTTGAGGAGAACCTTGCTGCAAGACCCGTAAGTTAAAACAAGTGTGCTTAACCTCTGCAAATCAGAGGGTACGGGCACGGTGGGCATGGTGTGCCTTTTTCTCCTGTGAGTGAGCCAAAGACAGTGGAGAGAAAGGGTACCATGTTGCTACATAAACAAAAGAAGAGTCCTATGTATATACCTGCTCCAAAGAAACAGCTAGAAAAGTAAGCAATATTTCTTAAGTTATTTTTAGGTATTAGGTAATTTGACTTGCAAAAGTGGAAATATACTTTTAGCTACCTAGTCTTTTGTGCTCATATCTCCCATACCACACTGCTTCAGTACTCCCCTCATGATCCCTCAGTTATGATGGGAGCAGTGGGCAGGTTTTTTGGAAGAAGTATGCTAATAGCAAAATGCCTTGATGGAAGTGGATATCAGTCTGGAGGAGTGGGAGTTCCCAGGCAGGCTGTATTTGCATGCAGACTGCCCCAGGCATTGACCATATGTGATGCTGAACCATAATGACTGAAAAACCTAAAATCCATCCTTAACTTCTCCTGGACTTGCCTCAACCTATCCTGGTTTGGAAAATTAATGCCATCAAAATAACCATTTTACAGAAACGTCTATACCTATTTTCTACTCTTTCAATCCTCAGCCAATCCTTTGCCTCAAAATCTTTCCAAAACCATACGCTAAGATTAATTTGTCCAATAAATGATAGTGCTTTCCTAAAACAAACATATTCTCTCATAAGTGGCAAGGTGGACTTGAAGTACCTAACTTTGTTAAGTATTTTACGGCTGCCCAAATCGCCCTATTAACATTATTTGCATAATCACTTTAATTGCCTTCTTCTGAGAGACCTCTGGTTAACTTTACCATATTAAATCTCCAGTTCTCATTAAAATGTAATTAAAATTGGCAACTTATGTCTTATTAGCAGCCAAACTGACCTTAGCAAAAGCCTGGAAAAAACAATTTACCTACTTTGCAGAAGTCTGTCAGAGCATCAACACATTTTTTTAACCTCCCTGGCGGTATGATTCTATCTGGAATTATGTACCAAAAGCGGTACAATTATTTTGCATGGAAATTTGGCGTTATGTACTGTAGGCCTGCAATTCTTAGTAATTACTTTCTTAAACCTGACCAAGCAAGACTCTAGTAGACATCCCAGATGTGATAAATTTGAAACACAAAATCATGAATTATAATCTAATAAGTAATATAATTTTATTCAATAATGTAGAAGAAAATAATGACATTTGTCAAACAAAGAAAATTCAATGCACATCCTGAGTGTGATACATTTTAAAGCATGGAACTAGACAAAGTCCAACGTCGCAATCTGGACAATGGTATCTTGTTTCTTTTCGGACTTTTTTTCCATTGCCATCTCTCTTGGAACAGCAGACCACGCACATCCTGGTAGGTGCTTCCTTTTTTTGCGGTTGGCGGTATATAGTCCAAAAAATGACGTCCAGTCAGGCGTTCTGGGTTGACAACGCCAACAGCACGTCGTCCGGGTCTGTTCACAGCTACTGATGGCATCTGGTGGTTGACAAAAATCTGCTCAGCCACCTTCCAGATAAAGTCGGAATGAACAAGAGGCATGCCAATCTTTGCTTTGTATAGGATATACGCATTCCAAAGGCATTGTTCCAGAAGATGCCTGAAAATCTTTTTATAATATTTTTTCTGCTGTTTGCGCATAGCCGGGTAAAATGTAATTGCCTGATCGGCTCTGTCGACACCTCCCATTGTGTTATTATAGTCCATCACAACTTGCGGCTTCAGCAGATCTTTCCCACCTCTTGTGTGGACCATGGCAGTGGAGGAATTGTGCACAGTACTCATGAGACACACGTCCTTCTTGTCTCGCCATCGCATTGCCATTATCTTACCCTTCTGCCAGGCAACCATTTCTCCTGTTTTTAGTTTTTTCTTGCCAAACATAGACGGCATGCCACGTCGGTTAGGCCTAACGGTACCATACCCATCAGTTTTATTTTGTAGCAAAACCTCATACAGTTCCGGAGATGTGTAGAAGTTGTCCGTGGTCACACAATATCCCTGGTTCAGCAATGGCTCCAGCAGTGTAAGGACATATGATGTAGCCATCCCATAGCCGCTGTACCTGGAGTTGAACTTCGTGCCTTTACCGGTGTAAATGACCGAATTCCAGATGTACCCGGTGGATGACTCGCAGAGCATAAAGAATTTGATGCCAAACCACGTTCTTTTGGATGCAATGTACTGTATCCAGCTTAGGCGTCCCTTGTAGGCCATCAGACTTTCATCCACGCTGACGTCCCTTTCTGGCACGTAGGTTCGCTGGAAATTGACCACGATCATTTGGCATACCTCCCAGATTTTTTTTAGCTTGGGCGCAGGATGCTTGGCCTCATCAAACTCCTCATTGTATGCGAAGTGGAAATATTTCATGATGAGGGAAAAACGGTATTCAGACATCACAGTGCTAAAAAACTGAGTGGCCAGTAGCTTATTGGTGGTCCAGTACCATTTCTGGAGCGGTTTCCCCACCACCCCCTGAAGAATGATGAGTCCCAGAAACTGCCAGATGTCCTCTTTCGTCACCGGTTCCCACTTTCTGCTTCGGGAAAATCTGGCATGCAGCGTAGCAGATTGCTGATCATGGTAACGATTTGTCTCTGTGACAATTTTTTCCATTACCTCTTCAGTGAGAAATAATTGCAGGTATGCCAGAGGGTTGTCACACTCCACATCTACCTTCATCCCAGGTGATCCAGTGAAGGGAAATCTTGGGGGCGCTACCTGGTCCGTATCGGAGTCTATAGGGCACCAAGTGCGCACATCGCTGAGGTCGCTGAGGTCAGGTGCAGGATCATCGCCGTTGTCACTTGCCAGATCCGTGTCGGTGTCAGTGTCAGATGACAAATCTCCCCACGACTCACTATCGCTCACTTCTGCGAGCAACTCCGTGTCGCTGCCGCTGTCACTCATCTGGTCCAAAAGCGCCCTTTTGGTAAAGTGGCGCTTTTTTGATGCCATATTTTTAAGGGCACAGATGACAGGCAAGGGGGCACAGTACAGGGCACTGTATGGTGATCAGAGATGATACAGTGTAATACAGTGTAATCAGATACAATATAACCTCTTTTATTTTTGTGTTTGTGTTGTGTGAACTTTTGAACTTTTAAATTTGTCGCCCAGTTCTGCTCCCATGCGACACTGCGGCTCGCAGGGAACGGAACCAGGAAGTCAGAAAGTGCCGACACTCGCCGGTGATCTCGCTGGCGATCACAGCAGAGGACATCATCGCTGGATCACCAGGAGAAGGTAAGGAAACTCCGCTGTGGGCTCTGCAATGTTACCCCGAGCGTGACTCGGGGTTACCGATCCTAGCAAAAAAAAACAACCCCGAGTCACGCTCGGGATTACCGCCAGGGAAGTTAATAATGAGAAACTTACACATGTCCTACTAGATACTCATAAGAAATTCCTCTCAGTATGGTGGCCTTGGATACAATACACCCACCACTCAATGCCAATAGCCAGCTATTCCTCCCTATGAGTGTGAAGCAATACTTAGCTGACCTCGATGTCCACTCCCCCTCCATCACTTCCCTCCTCTCCCTCTCATCTTCCACCCTGCCCTTGATTCCTACTTTCCGAATGGTTCCTTCCTCTTCCATAACCCTCACCTACTATGACAATCTTCTTCCTACTAAGGAGGCCTTTGCATTCTTTAGTTCTTCTTCTTCATTGAAGTATACTATTCCTCTCATCTGCATCACAGTGGTTTATTTACTAAAGCTGGAGAGTGCAAAATCAGGCTCACTTCTGCATAGAAACCAATCAGCTTCTAACCTCAGCTTGTTCAATTAAAGTGTTACTAAACCCACAACAGTAAAATCAATTATACAGTAAAACGTACTCACTGTGGAACCTAAGGGGTTAATCCTCTGCATTGAATAAAAAAGGCTGTTTGATCCTGTCTTTTCTGATCCTCCCCTTATTCCACAGTCCCCAATCCATCTCCTGATAGAACAGTACCTTTGGGGCACTCTGCACATGCTCAGTTTTAATTTTTTTTTTTTTGAGGATGGTGCATGTGATCAGCAGCACAGGGCCAATCAGCATTGTCCAGACAGAAGGTAAGGGGCCCTGCAGTCTCAGAGGACAGTCAGAGTAGAATGAAAACTCCTCCTACAAGCTTTAACCAATGCTCGGCCAGACTCTGATAAAAATCACAAGACTGCTATATACTGCTGATGAGAAAAGATATTTAGCCATTTATATTTATGAAAATAATTGCATTTCTATGTTCTGCGTACTGTGGGAGACCAGATAGAGTGAATGCAGGGTCCTGGGTTTAGTAACACTTTAAGCTTTGGCAAAAAAGCTTGGAAGCTGATTGGTTTCTATGCAGAAGTGAACCTGATTTTGCACTCTTCAGCTTTAGTAAATAAACCCCACTGGCTTTACTTTTGTATCAAAAGCATAGGCAGAACAGAAAACATGCAACTTGCTTACAGAGCTCTGCAGCAATAGATATAGCACACCACAATGGCCCAGCGCGGTAACCCACCGCGCAGCTATTATGGTGTGCGCGCCCTGTGGCGCACTAAACAATATTCTAACTCCCCCCCCTAGTCAGGCCTGACATAGAAGAAATCTCAGTCTTTTCACTCTATGATTTCCTCGCATGCAAACTTTCGGTGGTGCACTTGATGAAATAGTATTTGTAATCCACAAGTAGGCAGTCTCAAGGAACACTAAACTGGAGACCCTTTAACTCTGTCCTGCTACGGGTCTCCTAATAGAACAACAAACAACGATAGGTGGGCCAAGGCAGTCTATAGGCCTAACACAGTACAGTCTATTGGCTTGAGCAAGTGCTCGCTCACCACTCCGGACGCGATCCCAGTCCGGGACTTCCACCTGCTGTGTCTCCGCACACAGCGTCTGCAACGATCGGGTCCCCGATTTAACTGATGTCCTCACTCGACAAGTCCGGTGCCACCCAGGCTCCGCAGTGGGGTGGAAGGCTCTTTGGAAGTTGCGCAAGGCCCAGGCTTCAGGCCTTGCACTGCAGCAGATCCGCACAGGAAGAAACCCTTGCTTGCAGCGCGGTGTCCAAAGAGGCCGAGCTCCGCCTCGCCTCCTCCTTAAATAGCCCCTCCCATGAGTCTCTGCGGTGGCTAACTGCACTCTGGGTACCGAACGGGGTTCTGGGTAACGTAGTCCCGGGGCCCTAATGGAGACCCCGCTACACACTCCCCCCACTTAAACTCTTTGGTCCTCAAAGATAACATAACACTACATCACAGAACGTACAAAATCAATCAAAGTTTCGTATGATGTTGGCAGAGGAAATTCCCACCAAAAACGAGGCGGTGAACCCCCCTGCCCACAGGTCACACTATCATCAGTGTCCTGCCTAATTGTGCCAGAGAGTGAGTTGGGGTTGCCCCCCACTAAATGAACAGTGGGAGGATCAGGGTCTTCCATACTCCTCCTAGCAGTAACCACAGTGTCCTCCGCACTCTGCCCCATCTGTGTGTAAGTTAAACTTCTGGGAGTTTTTATGGCTCTTCGCTTCCTCTGTCCTCTTGGGCTTTCTGTTAAAATGGCCTCTTCCTCTGGAACTGACCTAGGGATTTCCTCTGGTTCAGGAGCACTGAACTCTGGAGCAGGGAGGTACAGAGTCTCCCATGGATCTTCTTCTGGGAGTAAGTCACAGGCACTCTACCACGACCAAGGACTGGACGGAATGAACTCAATAGCTTCTGCATTCAGCGTCTGATCTATGGTGTCTTCTTCAGGTGGAAGATCAATAGCAGAAGTTTCTGGAACCTGTGAAGGCCAAAGCCAGTCAAGTTCTTCTCCCTCATCTTCACTTATCTCCGAGGTCTCTGTATCCCCAATCTGAGGGGTCTGGGACCGAGTGTTCGGTCTGGGAGTATCCAGGATGGAAGTTGGCTCTGGGGAATTCGTCACAGGGGGTATCCGAACTGCCTCCGCTAGTGGGAGTAGGTGGTTCCGATGCCAGGTCTTCAAAGGTCCCACCTTCCTTCTGGTTTAAGTCTGTAAACAGGCAGGCCCGGTCGCCTTTTGCAAACAACATAAGGTTCAGGTCTCCATCTCTCTGCCAGCTTGTGTTTTCCAGGGACCCCCAAGTTCCGTAGCAACACTTTATCTCCTGGTTGCAAATCCTGAATCCTAACTTTCAGGTCAGAATGTTTCTTGTTGCGGGCCCCCCTTTGCTCCGAGGCCGCCTGGGCCTGTTCATAGGCCATTTTCAAATTGCGTCTGAGTCTATCGACATATCCCTTGTGGGAAGCAGCAGAACAATGGTCTATGGAAGTGCCAAAGGCCAGATCTACGGGTAGTCTTGCTTCTCTCCCGAACATAAGTCGATAGGGTGAGTACCCTGTAGCGTCACTGGTGGTGCTGTTGTATGCATGTACAACTGCCGCTATGTGGCTGCTCCAATGCTGTTTCTTTTCACTGCTTAAGGTCCCCAGCATGTTGAGCAAGGTTCGGTTGAACTTCTCCGGCTGAGCATCACCTTGTGGATGGTAGGGGGTAGTTCTTGTCTTCTTGATCCCCAAGGAATCCAAGAGCTTCCGGATCAGCCGACTTTCAAAGTCCCTTCCCTGATCTAAATGAAGCCGTTGTGGTAGCCCATAGTGTACGAAGTATTTCTCCATAAGCACTTTGGCCACAGTCGAGGCCTTCTGGTCTTTGGTTGGGAAGGCCTGGGCATACCGGGTGAAATGGTCGGTTACTACCAGAACATTTCCTAGTCCACTCAGGTCGGGTTCAAGGCAGAGAAAATCAATGCATACCAGATCAAGTGGGCTTTGACTTTGCAGATGGCCCATTGGGGCAGCTTGATGAGGTAAAGTCTTTCTCTGAATGCATTGTGCACATGAGTGGCAGTATTCTTCAACTTCAGCCCTCATGCAGGGCCAATAGAAACGGTCCCTAACGAGTTGGAAGGTCCTTTCCGCCCCTAGGTGGCCATGGTTGTCGTGCAGAGCAACCAGGACTGTCTCTCAGTGCTTCTCGGGCAGGAACAATTGCCATTTGTCTTCCAGGTCATCAGAGGGGCCCCTTCGGTAGACCACTCCCTGATGCACCTGCAACTTGTCCCACTCCTTCCTCAGTAGGCGAGCCTCCTTTGAAGGGTGGCGTAAGAGTCTATTCGGATCCTGATTCTCTAGGGCCTCCAAGACCAATCTCCCCATGGGGTCTTCCAATTGGTCAGATCTCAACTCTTTTTTCGACAATTTTGGCAAGTTATCTTCCCCCAGTTGGGTTACCCCACAGTACTGCTTGGGGACTCCGACTATGGTAACCCCTATCTCTTCTGCCCTCGAGCCTCCACTGGCTTGGAGTTCAGCCCCTTGACAGAGGGCCCGCACCCCGTCGGGTGCCACTTGGGTCCACTCTTCTGTATTGAAGGTGGAAACATGAGATCTTCTAGACAAGGCGTCCGCATCTCGGTTTCCAGCCCCAGGTCTGTACTTTAAGCTGAAATTGAAGGCAGACAGAGCCGCCAACCACCTATGTCCTGTGGCATCCAACTGTGCTGTGGTGAAAAGATAGGTGAGGGGGTTGTTGTCGGTTTTCACTGTGAATTCCGCCCCATACAAATAGTCTCTGAGTTTGTCAACTACCGCCCACTTAAGGGCCAGGAACTCCAACTTATGGGTGATGTAGTTCTTCTCGGAGGGAGTCAGACTTCTGCTCACATACGCAACAGGCCTCAGTTGCTCTTCATGCTCCTGGTACAGCACTCCTCCCAAACCATCATGACTGGCATCTACATGAAGTTCATAAGGCTTCTTAGGGTCTGCGTAGGCCAGGACAGGGGCAGTGGTTAATGTCTTCTTCAACATCTGGAAGGCATTCTCACACTTCTCGTTCCACTGGTCCTTGACTGACTCCCCTGGCTTTCTGGGGCCTGTGTCATCCTCTTCCCCCTCCGTCTTAAGCAGCTCATTCAGAGGCCTGGCTATCCGAGCAAACCCCTCCACAAACCTCCTGTAATAGGAACAGAACCCCAGAAAGGATCTGAGCTCTGTCACAATGGTGGGCCTGGGCCAGGAGGTGACTGCCTCCAATTTTTCGGGGTCTGTGGCTACCCCATCTTCAGACACTATGTGCCCCAGATAGTTGACTGATGACTGATAGAATTGGCATTTTTCAGGTGAGAGCTTGAGTCCTTCCTCACTCAGTCTCTTCAAAACTTTCTCCAGCCTCTCTTCATGTTCCTCCAAGGTTTTTCCGAAGACAATGATGTCATCCAAGTATACTAAGACTTCGATGAGGTTCATGTCTCCTACAGTCTTCTCCATAAGACGTTGAAAGGTAGCTGGGGCTCCAGACAGACCTTGAGGCATCCGATCAAATTCAAAGAACCCTACTGGGGTTATGAAAGCCGTCTTCTCTTTGTCTTCTGGATGCATCGGGATCTGATAGTACCTGCTCTTTAGGTCCATAACACTGAACCACTTGGCTCCAGACAAGCTCTGTAGGGCATCCTCTATCCTCGGAGTGGTATACTGGTCCGGTATGGTTCTCCTGTTGAGGGTCCTATAGTATATGCACAGCCTCAATGACCCATTCTTCTTCCGGACCACCACTATAGGGGAGGCATAGGGACTTCTAGATTCTCGAATCACCCCTGTTCGCTTGAGCTCGGCGAGCTGCTCCCTCAAGTCTTCGAGGTCTGCTAACGGAACCCGCCTAACCCTCTCCCTAAAGGGTTTGTCTTCCTGTAGGCGGATTCGATGGGTGGCACTCCTAGAACACCCCACATCGAATTCATCTTGGGAAAAGATCCTTTCCCACCTGGTCAACTGGGCCTTGGCTCTCTCTTTCCAAGCCCTGGGCAGGTTCGGATTCTCCATGGAAAGTTTCTCCCACACAGTACTTTCTCCATCTGTCTTCTCCACACCTGATGAAGCAACTGGGGTAGCTGGGCTCACCCGGCCCAGCAACAGCCTGGCTGGGATTTCCATGGGACCATCCGTTGTATTTCTGACGCTCACAGGCACTTTACAGTGAGCCTTCTTCAGGGCCTTCACCGGAACCACTTCTGGGACTACTTCTAAGCCTGAATGTTCTTCCCTTGGGTCGGGTTCCAACATGACAAAAGGGCCAGGCTGCTCCCAAGTGAGTTTCACCGTGGCTTTCAAGCAGGCTACTTCACCGGGCTGCAGCACTATTCCCCTTCTTCCCAGCCTCCAGACCTTCCCTACCCCCTCTTCCGGGGCCTTCTGTTCCAAGATCAGCCGTTGGTAGGCTGTCTTCAACATTGGGTGGATCTCAGTGACTGTGGGGTCTTTCCTTCTTGTCAGAGGGGCCAGTAGTCTTCGGACCAGATACGTGTTGGTCCCTATTATTAGGGAACTCTTGTTAGCTCCAGGCGGTCGGGGGCACACCACAGCTAGGGTGTCAAACACTTCAGCCTTTCCGGCTATGAACAGGTCGAAAGTCAGTTTTTTAGGCAGATAGCCATCATAAGGGAAACTCTCTGTCCCAATTCCCCATATCTCCAGCTCTTCAATCTTCTGGATGGGTAGGTGACTTAAATGCTTGTCATAAAAGTCCCGGTACAACAGGGTCACTTGCGCCCTAGTATCCAATATGGCTCTTGTGTAGACTCCCTCCACTTGAACTGGTACTATCAGGGAGGGACCCACCAGCTTCTCTGGATATCGCTTCGAAGGGGTCTCTTTCTTTTGATCTTTGCATTTTCCCTTTTGACTTTCTTTCTTCCATTTCTCTTTGGACTTAAGTCTCTCTTGGGCCTGGTATGCATTGATCTCCCTCCTTTTGATGGGTGTAACTACCCGCTGAGGGACACTACTCTCTTTCTTTGGGGTGCGTTCCCTCTGAGGTACCTTGTGTTTCTTCTGAGGGGTCTTGTCCACTCTTTTCATGTGCTTCTCATTCAGTTTGGAGCTCACTGGAGATGATGGGCACCCGGTTGACAACTTCACCGGGGCCCGCTGAAGTTTTCCGGCGGCTTGCGGTTATTCATCTTTTTTTTCTTTGGACTGGAACACACTTTGGCGAAATGGCCAGCTCCTCCACAATTGAAGCAAATCACATCCCCCCAATCTTCCAGGGATGCGGGCGCTGAGGTGTTGGGAAACAGCTCCTTCCTCGGACTTTCCCTCTCTGGTTCCCTTGACTTCTTTTCCATCAGGGAGGTCAACATTCCCAATACTTGGGACATCTGTGACTTCAAGGTATCCACCTCTGAGTCTCTTTCCAGGGTCATGGCCGTCCTGACCATCACCGGAGGAGGATTTACCAATTCAACTGGTAGGCTCCTCTTCTTCTCCTCCAGCATAGCTTCTTCCTCTCTGACCACCCGAATCAAGTCAGGGTACTCCAGGCTCTTCCTGTCCTGTCTTGTGCGTAGCGCCAATGCGATGGGGTCCAGGGGCTGAGATCCTCTCATCACCTGTTGAACACGGGCCTCATCCACCTTCCGCGGGTCAATTCCCTTCTTAAGAATCATCCTTTGCAGGATCTTATCCAGGCGCCTCATGAACTCTGACAGTTTCTCTCCTGTCTTTTGGTAGCAGTGCTCCAGCTGATAAGTGAGCTCAGTGATTTTCTCTTTTCCACCGAACAAATTCTGCAGAATGTCCAGATAGGCCTGTGCATCACAGTCTGTCTTACTCATCTTGAGGTTGCCTATAGCCTCTAGAGCAGGCTTTTTAGCAATTCTCCGCTTTTTCCTATGATCTGGGACTTCCCATTCTTCTAGGGCCTGAGTGGCACCGTCTAACCACTCCTCAAACCCCTCTTCACCCGAAGGTACAGGTTTCCTTCCTGAGAATATTCTAAGTTTTCTGTATCCTGACATTTGGTAATCTGTAGGATCTTTCTTACACTGGGCTACAAGTTCCCCTAGGACCGCGCACAACTCTGCGCTGAGGGTGGCAGATGGCGACCCGGGACTTTCCCTTTTCTGCTGTTTTTCTGCTTTTGGGGTGGGTGATGGAGATAGTTTCGGTGTCTGAAACCGTCCCCCTGCCTTGAGCGGCAGTGCGTGTATTAGGCTATAAGTCTGATCATCTATTGCTTCTACACTTGGATTCTTGAAATGCTCTGGGACTCCATCCTTCCACTCTATTAATGCGTGGGTCAGTGAGGAATTTGTCCTGACATCCACCACCCATGCCTTCTGATACGGGGACAGTGACATCACTAGCTGCTTCACCGCTTCTTCTTGCCAGATCCCTGGGAGTTCTATGACTACTACCCCGGCTGGATCTGTGCCGACCACTTTGCACTACTGTCCTACTTCTAGTGGGTCCATGCTGGTACTTTTGGCGCGTTACTTGCTGCAACAGGATCCCGGACGAGCCCCCACGTGTAGCGCTACCCCCAGTTAAGAGAGCCGCTGGTTTGATTTTGGGCCCTGCATACAGCACCGCCAACCCCCGGCAATCTTACTAGACCCACTCTGGCACAGTTAGTCTAGGGTTAAACTTATATCACATTCAGTAATATTGTAAGGGGCAATCTCTTTTACAGTAAGACAACACACTGAGGCGAGAGATCAAATGCAACGGCTTTACTTTTGTATCAAAAGCATAGGCAGAACAGAACACATGCAATTTGCTTACAGAGCCCTGCAATAATAGATATAGCACACCACAATGGCCCAGCGCGGAAACCCACCGCTGTGGCGCACTAAACAATATTCTATCCCCCCCCCCCCCCAGTCAGGCCTGACATAGAAGGAATCTCAGTCTTTTCACTCTATGATTTCTTCGCATGCAAACTTTCAGTGGTGCACTTGATGAAATAGTATTTGTAATCCACAAGTAGGCAGTCTCAAGGAACACTAAACTGGAGACCCTTTAACTCTGTCCTGCTACGGGTCTCCTAATAGAACAACAAACAACGATAGGTGGGCCAAGGCAGTCTATAGGCCTAACATGGTACAGTCTATTGGCTTGAGCAAGTGCTCGCTCACCACTCCGGACGCGATCCCAGTCCGGGACTTCCACCTGCTGGGTCTCCGCACACAGCGTCTGCAACGATCGGGTCCCCGATCTAACTGATGTCCTCACTCGACAAGTCCGGTGCCACCCAGGCTCCGCAGTGGGGTGGAAGGCTCTTTGGAAGTTGCGCAAGGCCCAGGCTTCAGGCCTTGCACTGCAGCAGATCCGCACAGGAAGAAACCCTTGCTTGCAGCGCGGTGTCCAAAGAGGCCGAGCTCCGCCTCGCCTCCTCCTTAAATAGCCCCTCCCATGAGTCTCTGCGGTGGCTAACTGCACTCTGTGTGCAGATAGATATTTTTAGATATCTATGGGCCACTTCTACATCAACAATTAACTGTTTTGTATATCCACATGCCTTAACAATGCTAGAATATGGCTTCTAGTTACCAATTGTTATTTTTATGACAGCTTATTGCGCATCACTGTATGCATAATTACTTTATATTACTGTATGCTACTTGAAATGTAAAAAAAAAAAAAGAAGAAACGTACTGAAAAAGAAATAATGAATTCAGTGAATGAAAGAGGCAAGCCAGCGACAGTCAGGCTTGAAAGGAAATGATCTAGACCATGTTAGATGTCCTCCAGCCATAAAACAAGGTGGGCTCTATCTGACTTGCTATAGCTCCTAATGCATACTGTGGGAAGCTCACAGTGTGCACTGAAATCAGAGAAAGCATTTTCAGTACAGCCTGTACAATTGTGCAAGAATGAAGATAAGGCCGGAGTTCAGCTTTAACTTCAGAATTGCTATTTCCCATGCAGTAATGCATGCCTAAACTAAAAGTACTCTCCATAATTCTACATTTAAGACCCTATTGAGCTATATATACATTTTGTTCAGTTTATAGTTTTGAGATTGTCAGTTTGTAAATTATAACCAGTCCCCATAAGCAGTTCATGCAAGCTATGTGAGTTGCAATATGCTAATGCATCTAAAACTAGAACAACCTCATCAAGCTTACGATTATGGCATATCTGTGTATGACTAAATGGCCTGCCATGTAAATGTCAGCACGTTTCCTTCCCTATAGACAGCAATAATTCTTACATGTCTGACATGCAGGTCTGCAGCGCCAGATGACTTGACACGTTGACGTCAAAATCAGAAAAAGAGGTTGAGCAATCTGCTGTATTATAACAATTTATCTGACAAGACAAGAACAGGTCTCTGCATGGCTTTTCAAGTGTTTACCGTGCACTTCGCTGAATGGCCAGGAGATGGAAATGATCTTATAGCGTTGTGTTTGTGACAGACCTTTACTGCTCACATTACTTTCTTACACGAGACACAGAAGGGAAAACATAACATTTATTCCACCATAACAATAAACCTGCACCATAATGTGTCAATATTTCAGCCCTGCGCACGGGCAATGTAATGATCTTCTGCGAGCAAATCCATGTTTTTCATTACCAATAAAACAATTCTCATTGAAATAAGACACTAAACAGGAGAAAATTACAAACAGAGAAAAACACCAGCTGGAATCTTACAGCTATTTGGAGTAAATCACGTTTAATAAAGAAGACAAAGAAAAATGCAGTTATCGCAGTATATACATTTTTAGGTATAGTAAAATAGCAAAGACTAGAAAACATGGTTAAAATGCTTACAGGTATCAGAGTATAGCTTCAGTTGTATTTATTATTTCATTTAATCTCTATGATTGGTGGTTGAATTATATTGTAACTTAATGGGTTTAAAAATAACCTTTCACTTTAATGATTTTCTACTGGTTCTAATTTTTTAAATTCAGATTTCGCCTCATTGTATAGGGATAACAGACTGCAACTTTGCAGTCAGGCCCCTGCACCTGCAGTCGGCTTATCTTTCACGGTAACTATGCACAGACCTGTAAACTGTTTAATGAAATGTATATGAAATGAAATGTATATAACAGATATCAAACATTTATGTAGAGCATAAATTCCAAATGTAATACATGTTCTAATGAACAACCCCAACTCCTGAAATTAAATCCATAATGTCTATATTAGGATTCGGGGTCCAGCAAATTTACTGCACATGGACCCTAATCTCTGATTAGATTTTTACTAACATCCAATGGGATGCCAGGGATGCAGTTTTATATAACCTTGTGTTTGAGTATCTTTGCACTAGCTTCCTGTAATTCCCTGCATAGCAGCATTTAGATTGGCAAGGAAAAGGAAAGCACTATAAGCGAAAAAGGCTTTATCACACTGCACTGCAAGAGAGTACAGAGATGATCTTTTCGGTGAGTTGCTGCTTCTTCACTATCCAATCACTGTGTTAACCAGGTAACTAGATGATGAGAGTTAATTTATTTTTGCAAGTGTAGCCAGGTGCTGGGATACAGCAATATGGAGATGGAGACATTGCCTTTTATTCTTCTGTCCCTCTACTGAGATACTTATGTTATGTTGCACCATCTTCCTATCGCCAGTAAGGGGAGAGCTAAAGCCAGGCAAGCCCATAGACTCACAGCAAAAGTTTTTCCCCTAGTGTGGGGAAACAAACAGGCTAAATTAATGACAAAGAGTGTGGACTGCTCACAAGACTTAAAATTATGATATTTATTAGAAATAAAATGGTGAACAACCACCTATTTGGTCAGTTGATGGAGAGGGATAAGTCGCAGACAAGGAACACACAGAACCACTTAACACTGCATGGTGCCATGCTACATAAAACAAACACATAACTGAACAAGAAACATTAAACAGGATTATCCGGACGCCATAGTATGCTGACCCACGGAGTACTGCCACGGCCAATTGCCATATGTCAGCAACAAAGGGTAGCTACCTATGGTAGTGCTTCAGTGTGTCGCCCCCTTGAAGGCTCGAGCTGGGGGAGAAAGTAGCTAGTTGGACTAGTATAGTGGATGCTAAGGTGCATAAATGCTGGATACCCTGCGGAACCTGTCCCATCAAGTCATCCCATGGGGAAAGGGACAAAGTTGTCCTTCCAGTGTACAAGCTCCCCAAACAGGATAGGGATCAAAAATTGGAGGACTGTCCCTAGTGGGCCAGGTACTGTAACATTAATGCCCCGTGTTGGGATCAAAATTCCGATGGCTGTGCGATGTTCACAATCCAAGAACTTTCTGTGATAATGGCTTCCACGAACAGCAGTAACTGCAGGATAGCACCTGCTAGGAGGAGTATAGCTCAAAAAACTCCCCACGTGGATCAGTGGGTGCTGTGGAGTCATACATGTATAGACAGTACTGTCATGGATTAGGAGGGGGAGGGAGGCTAGGACTGGATAAGTGTGAGTCAATGGGCATAAAAGAATGTGCATTAAATCTCAATCCACAGCCATGGTACTTTTTCCGCTGTCAGGACACAGATCCAGTCCGTCTCCGTCTCCACAGATACCCACGCTGAGTGCTTCATTGAATATGGAATCCACAGGTTCTGCTGTCTAGATTCTCTGTACAGACGAGCTGGCGCGGCCGGTATCTGTGATGGCTCCCACTGATCCACTCGTGGTCAAAGCGCGATTAGAGAGTCCTCCCCTTTATGATTTAAAAAGAGTAAACACAGTTGATTCATAATAAGTGGCTTCAGCCAAACACTAACCATGAGTGGAAGAAAAGTTTTTGTATTATCATATTCTCTGAAAAATGGCCAAGAAATCATAAATTCTGCCATGGTATGAAAACTTATGAGCACAATTGTATGTGAATTTAAAGTACATTCCAAGCTGTTATTTTTGGCTCTACTGTCCTGAAGAGATACTTTTGCTGGCTTGAATTAGGGTTTAGTTCCAGAGAGGCATTAAAGTGGTATTAAAGCTTCGATTTTTTGCATCATAGGATGCATTAAGGTGAAAAAACACAAAGGTTTACAACCACTTTAACCCCTCAATAGAATACTAGGAGGAATAGGAGCTACACCTATCTTTTACACTTCCACCCATGTATGGCGCTCCTTCCATACTGGTCACGATAAGACCAAACAGGAGAAAAAAGGGTGATGGGGGAGAAAGACAGAACCGATGAACAAAAGTAGTCATTAACAAATGAGTGACAACAGATGTACACAGACAAACTGACACAAGTTGTATACGGTTAATGACTCGATAGAAAATATGTAGGGTTAGATTTTCAAGACCGCAGACCATTCGATCCAGTATGTCCAATCCTAAAAAAGACCTGTAGTTTGAGTTCAGTATTTAGGCCAATGGGCAGGAGGGACTTTAACCTGTATATCCACCACTTCTCCTTCTGTAGCAGAATCAGGTTAACCACTTCTCCACCAAGGACGTCATATGACGTCCTTGACTTAGAGATGGGGTATCTGAATGATGCCTGCAGCTACGCTCACAGTGCCTCTCTTCACTTCTTGTCAGAGGCACTGAGCTCAATGAACAGCTTGGAGTCTTGGACCAATTGTAAAGTACCATTAACCCCAGCTGTCCAATAAAAATGCTGCAGTGTAGGCATGCCTCTCACTGCAGCGTCATAGAAGGGGCATGTGCCTTCCTAACTAGAAGGAAATAACATGTGTTTAGGGGTATAAGATTTACCCACAATCCCATGTTTTTCTTATACAGTTAAGAGGGAGAATGAGAATCTGCTGCTGTTGAAAAGGTACAAGCTAAATCATATATTATTATGCTATGTTATAAGATAATTTATTATTTATCTATTTACTGTGAAATTACTGGTTTGAAGTTATAACTTCAAACTTCAGTAATTTATCCGTTAAGCTACCTGCTTGAGTACAGTTTTTGAAAATATAGTAAATTACCCTAAAAACAATATATAATAATTATTTTTATATTACTTATAGTAATTAACCCCTTGCCACCCAGGCCAAGTTTGACACTTCTCTTCTATATGTAATAATCATAATTTTTTTGCTAGAAAATTATTTAGAACCCCTAAACATTATATATATTGTTTTAGCAGACACCCTAGGGAATAAAATGGTGGTTGTTGCAACTTTTTATGTTAGACGGTATTTGCGCAGCAATTTTTCAAACGCATTTTTGGGGAAAAAACTGTTTAATGAATATAAAAAAAAAACACTAAAGATAACCCGATTTTTTGTATAATGTGAAAGATGATTGTCGTGGAAGAATTCCTTTGGGCTTTGAACGCAAATCCACACCGCGCCTAAATGTGGACTTCCAGCGTCTAAATGCACACAAAGCACAAAACAATTCCTTCGTGCTTAAAAGCACATTTGTATCAAGCTCTTTGGTACAAGGAATATGAAGTACTTCAATGGCACCAGGTAGAATCAGAAACGATGCTGCTTCAAGCTGGAGTCTCAAGCGTCTGGGCCTGAGCTCAGACACTCGGATTCTTTTATTCATTGGAAACAAAAGGATAACAAAACAGGAAGTAATGGCCCCAACAGCCAATCGCTTCCCTTAATACAAAATGACATCACAGGAAATGACAAACAGTAAAGGGGAGGGCACTCACAGGAGGGAAAGGGGAGGAAGTGCACACACCCCATCTTAATCACCATGGAGCCCACTTAATACTGTTCAAAGTAAACAGTATCTAGTAAGATCATTCTACTTGTTCTTATAGTTTTGGGACATTGCGGGGACATTGCTACTGCTGTTGTCAATATACGGTACAAGTACACCGACAAGGCAGATATCAATGTCCTCTTATAAATACAGATATGTATCCATAAAGGGGATAACGAAGTCCGCAAGAGAGATATAATAGGTTTCTCTCATTATGGGGACTTCGCTTCTCTAATGTGCATAGTCATTGGAAAGCAAGCAGTCCAGCGCATTGCGCTTGATATCTACAAACCAACAAACGCCCACACACGCAGAGAACACGTTTCAATCCCATAAGAAGGTTTTCATACTGACCGTTTTTACCGCTGGTCTCGATTCAACCCAAGTGCGCTCTGCTAGAGCGCTCCTCGATTAAACATCAGACACAGGGAGACAGATGACAATCTATAAAACGCACATCCTAAAATAAAATGTCCACATAAATCTTATATAATAAAATTTCCACAATAGTCCTTCCTTTTTGTCATATGCTCTTCAGGAGACATGACTTATAAGGAGAACACGAAATGGTGAGCTGTAGTAGTCGCCGATCGGTCTGGGATCCTCTGCATCTGATGCGTTGGTTGGGCTTCGGGGCGTCTTATCTCATTGAGGAAAATGTGGTCATCTGCTCGGGCTCTGGTCATGTGTCCAATCAGGCAACAGGAGCACCTCATCACGACATATAGAAGGAATAGAAACAAAAATGACATGAGTATATGCACCCCTACTTCCTTCAACCACGATCCAATGGAAAATAAAAAATCCCCAAAGTTTCCCAAACCCTTAAAAGGATTCCAACACTCACTAGCTATAGCTCTGGCTTTGCCTTGCAGGGATCTAGCCTTATCCATATGGGCCTGAACTTTGTCATTGGTATCCTCAATCCAGGTACAACAATCTTCACCTATGAATTCACAGAAACCCCCCTTGGATGCTAACAGATAATCAAGGGTCATCTTTTCCTGTAAAAGAAGGGTCCTGATCTGCCGTTGTTCCTGTGAGATTTCCCTTACAGCCTCTATGGTTTCATTGAATATCCCATCCACAATGGATGAGAAATTATTCAATCGTTTCATAAGTTCAACCCTTCAACCCGTCCAAGCAGGAAACCATGCCCAGGCCTGGTCAGAGTTGGTGAACAATTCCCTTCTAGCTTTTCCTGACGTTCTTACCTTCTCTCGTGCCATCAGATCCTCTCGATCATCCGCGATGTAAGATGCTGGGACTAGTTTAACCAGGACGCATGAACCTCTTGCATTAGGGGGGATTACTTTATAAGCTGAGGTACCGCATAAGAAGTAGTAGGGGCCAGTCAGAGTCGCACAGGGGGAATCACTCTGACGGTTATGTGCATTGAGTAGTAACAGGATAGACTGGGGGATTGCTCCCTCGGTCTGAACGTCACACCCTTCCTTCCAACAGATGTAATCTGGTCTATTAGTGTTATTAAAGAAGACGGGGGTTTCGTTGGTTAGGTTGGTTAGATTAACTGTTATACCTTCTTTACAGGTGGTGGACCCTACAAAGTTATCCCCTCTACCGAAACTAAAGTTAAAGCACACCTGTGAGCTACCTAGTTGTCCCGATACCCATACTGGTTTTGTGAGGGAGGGGCAAAAGCCAGAGCTAATGTTAAAACTATAACTAATTTTACCCTCTAGGAATGTATCGTTAAGTTCTATTGACAAGTGTCTGTTTGGAGACTTTAGTTTCCTCATACCGATACGGACATCATATATCGCATGTACTGCTGCCATTGCTGGGGCATCAAGGCTTGGTGGAGGTTTGGAGCATACCCAGCAGTTACATAGTTACATAGTTACATAGTTAGTCAGGTTGAAAAAAAGACACAAGTCCATCCAGTTCAACCATAAAAATTAAAAAATAAAAATAAAAAATAAATAAAAATATCATACAATCCCATATATCCAATTCTATACCCACAGTTGATCCAGAGGAAGGCAAAAAAAAACAGAAGAGCATGATCCAATTTTCTACAGCAGGGGAAAAAATTCCTTCCTGATCCCCGAGAGGCAATCGGATATTCCCCGGATCAACTTTACCTATAAATGTCAGTACCCAGTTATATTATGTACATTTAAGAAAGAATCCAGGCCCTTCTTAAAGCAATCTACTGAGCTGGCCAGAACCACCTCTGCAGGGAGTCTATTCCACATTTTCACAGCTCTTACTGTGAAAAAAACTTTCTGTATTTGGAGGTGAAATCTCTTTTCCTCTAGACGCAAAGAGTGCCTCCTTGTCCTCTGTGTTGACCGTAAAGTGAATAACTGAACACCAAGTTCACTATATGGACCCCTTATATATTTGTACATGTTGATCATATCCCCCCTTAATCTCCTCTTGGTTGGTCCTGTTTGCCATTTTTGCCAACTGGAGATGCATTTTAAACAATAAATTGGGATGCTTTTCATCATTACCCTTGCTAAAATACACTAAACTAAAACTATAAATAAAGAAGATACTCCTCATTCTTTGATGTAGTTGAGCAGCTTCTTGCAGTGGCTGGCGTGGATCCAGTTGTCCCGTTCTTCAAGCTTTAGTGAGGTTGGCGTGGTCAGCTGAACCTGGAATGGTCCGAGGTATCTCGATTTTAGTCCCGTCCTCTGGTGTTTCTTTACAACGACCCAGTCACCTGGTTGGATAGAATGTAAACCGGTTATTGAGTCAGGGTCTGGAAGGGACTCATGAACCCTGTGGTGGATTTTTTTTAGCTCACATTGCAGTGACTGCACATACCCCGTCAGCTGAGAATGTAAAGACGACTGCTGGGGAAAGTACAACCCTGTTTTTGGTTGACATCCGAACAAAACCTCATATGGAGATAACCCGTGAGGTCGTCTAGG
The DNA here is from genome assembly GCA_029206835.1 of Rana muscosa. Taxonomy (NCBI): domain Eukaryota; kingdom Metazoa; phylum Chordata; class Amphibia; order Anura; family Ranidae; genus Rana; species Rana muscosa. Next base: position 909,947,227 of record CM055117.1, on the reverse strand, counting down.
TCCATTTCTGATGGAGTGGAGAGCTATGGGGAGACATTCAGGCCAAGGTTTCCCAGTATCAGCTATTATTTTGGATATTTTGTTTTTAAGGGTTCCGTTTAACCTTTCAACCTTACCACTACTTTGGGGGTGATAAGGAGTGTGTAATCCCTGATTGATATGGAGTGCTTTACACACTTCTGCAAATATTTGACCAGTGAAGTTGGAGCCTCGATCCGACTCGATCGTTTCAGGTAGGCCCCAGCGACACACTATTTCAGACAGGATCTTCTTGGCTGTGGTGGTGGCGTTTGCTCTCTGAACCGGCCATGCCTCCGGCCAACCTGAAAACATATCTACACAGACCAAGACGTGTTCATACAGCCCACTCCTTGGCAACGTAATGTAGTCTATCTGGATGTGTTGAAATGGATATTCTTGTCGGGGGGAATGTCGTTTGGGTACTGGTACCGTCCTACCTGGGTTGTGCAATGCGCAAACCAGGCAGGCTGCTGCAAAATTAGCAGCTGCGGTAGTAAATACAGGGGCGATCCAATGCTCATCCACCTGCGCACACATAACCATCTTTGACTGATTCCCTGGATAATGAGCCGAATGGGCCATCATTGGAAAAAGCGATCTTGGCAGACACCATTTTTTACCAAGACCCCAGATGTCATCTGGACCTCTCATGGCCCCTAGTGCTGTCCATCTCCTCTTTTCATGTAATTCCGCTTGTGACTGTAGTCTCTTAAACTCTTCCAGAGACACATCAGAGGGGATGGCTAGCATCAGGGTTTCCCCAGGAGGGAGCAGAGCACCTTCTTTAGCAGCTCTATCTGCCAAGGCATTGCCATCGGTCTCCAAAATCCTATCAGTTGTGTGGGCCTTAACTTTTAGAATGGCTATCTCACGCGGCAGGTTGAAAGCAACGAATAACCTGTTGATTAACTGCGCATGTTTCACAGGCTTCCCTGAACTAGTCAGAAACCCTCTTGCTTTCCAGATAGGACCGAAATCATGAGTTATCCCAAAAGCATACCTAGAATCCGTGTAGATATTGATCCTTTGACCCTCTTGGGTCTCACAGGCTCTTGTCAGTGCCCACAGCTCAGCTTCCTGTGCAGACATGTTGGAACTCAATGAACCCTTTTCCACAATTTCACTGACTGTAGTCACTGCATAACCTGTGTGTGGCTTACCATCTGGGGTGTAATACCTGGCTGGAACCATCGACAAAAAGGTTTTTAGTGTTTGGGATGGGGGTCTCCTTCACCGGGCTGATGGTTGTTGACTCGAGTTCCATCAGAGAAACACAGTCGTGGTGATCATCAGCATGTTGTCCTTCTAAATTAATAAGTTGGTTAGAGGTAGAGAGGTTGGTATTGTTAGTCTGGAAAGTTTGAGTGTCGTTTTTAACACCATTATCTCCCCCCTTCTCTTCCTCCTCAGTAGGAAGAAGAGAGGCTGGGTTTAAAATGGTGCATCGTCTTAAAGTCAGGTTAGTAGGGGTTAGGAGAGCCACTTCGTACTTAGTCAATCTGGCAGCAGAGAGGTGTTTTGTCTGAACTTAATTTAGGATTTCCTGCACTGAATGGGGAGTATAGAGGGTCAGTGGGGAGTCCAAGACTATGTCACCTACCTTCTGTAACAACACACCGCAGGCGGCTACGGCTCGTACACAACCTGGTGAACCTCGAATGACTGGATCTAGGGCAGTTGATAGATACATGATGGGTCGGTACCTGAACCCATGTAGTTGGGTCAGTACTCCAGTGGCATGGCCTTTGCTTTCATAGCAGAAAAGGTAGAAGGGGAGATCGTAGTTGGGCAGACCTAAAGCAGGTGCTTTGGAGAGTTCTTGGATCAAGTCCTGTAGGGTTGACCAGTTATCATCAGTCAGTTGAAAGGGAGTTTGGGATAGGATTTTGTAAAGGGGTCCTAAAGTCGAAGAGATGTTAGGGACCCAGTCTCTACAGTAGTTGATAAGACCGAGAATGGCTCTCGTTTGTCGTGCATTTCGGGGTTTCGGGAAGTCTTTCAGTGTCAGAATTCTCTGGGTTGTCAGGTGTTGAGTACCCTGAGATATACAATGTCCTAAAAAGGTGACCTTCTCCCTACAAAACTGCAATTTCTCCTTGCTAGCTTTATTCCCCGTGGACGCCAGATGGTTAAGCAATGAGACAGTATGCTGATAACAGACATCCCTTGCAGGACAACAAAGCAGCAAGTCATCAACATACTGGAGCAGCACCACCTCTGGATTCGTTGGGGTCCATTGATCCAACACTATTTTAAGTTTGCAACTGTACTCCGAGGGACTAGCCACAGATCCCAGAAAGAGACGTGTCCAAGTCAGTTGTCGACCCTGGAATGAAAAAGCAAAAAGGTACTGGCACTGGGGGTCCAGTGGTACTGAAAAAAATGCATTAGTCAGATCAATAACACTGAAGAAAATTGTGTTAGGTGGTATAGAGGCCAACAAGGTGTGTGGGTTGGGTACCAAAGGGGCATCGCTGATAATGATTTTATTGATAGCCCTTAAATCATGTACTAAACGGAAAGTTGTTTCCTGACCCTTGACAGACTTTTTAGCCACTGGAAACAAAGGGGTGTTACAGGGGGATTTGGTTGGCGTAAGAAATTTTATCAGCAGGTACCGGTCTATTTGGATTTTAAGGCTATCCATCTGAGCCTGTAAAATAAATGGTATGTGCAGCGCAATAGCTAAGATAAAACAAAATAAAATGTGACAGTCCAATCAAATAAAACAGATATTCAAATGTCCCATTGGATAATGATAAGACAAATTCCTCATAGAAGAGAGTGAGAAGAAATCTCTGCCGACTGGGATGACGATACAATCCTCCCCCACACATGCAATGTGCTTACCAGAATTGGTGGACCTCTCAATTAAGAGAAGGTCATGCGAGCATGTATCCACCCTGGGATAATGGGATGTGGCTGCTGCAGATGAATCCTTCCAATGTCAGGAGTGAGGAAAAGCCGGATATTATCTCCAATGAGCAAACAAACTTCCACTGTAGGATGCTGAATGGATCTCCGTAAAGTGCAGGTGCCAAGAGAAAGATGAAGGGGACAATCTAAGTGTACTCCGTATGTACTTTATTTAAAATAGGTTCTCATATAAAATCAGCGCTATCGCGCAATGCATAAAAGGCTGATACTGAACAGCAAGCCGGATCAACTATCCAGCAGAGAGATGGCAGCGGGTGACGTCCGTGCATAAGCTCTTCCCCCCGTACGCGGTGTTACGTCCAGAAGGACTTTGTCAGCGAGGGTGGAGCTTCAGTGTCACCCGGCTAACTGATATACCCAGCTGGTAACCATAGAAACGGAAATGCTAAAGCCGGAAGTCAGAGGAACAGACGGCTGATTTCCACCACGGTGTCACCAGCAAGTGAAAATACAATAAAGGTAAGCAAGTGGTATGAAGTTTGTTACAATACCCTAGGTCCTTATGTGTGATAGAAAAAATAAAAATAAAAGTCGGACATAAAAATACCCGCGGCCATCTTTAACATGGGACAATAAAAAATCAACAATAAAATAAAGGCAACCTAACTATTTGTCTGAAATAAAACAGTTGAGATCAAACTCAATGTTTAAGCCTCTAGGTACAGCAACCTTGGTCTCATGTATCCACATGGACTCACGCTGGCTCAGTTGCCTAATAAAGTTGCCCCCTCTCCAGTGTTTAGTCACTTTTTCCAAACCCCAAAATTTGAGGCATTTTGGATTCCTATCATGAAACATTCTAAAATGCTTGGACACATAATGAGACTTCACACCTCTCCTAATGTTACCTACATGTTCTGCTATGCGGACTCCCATGGGTCTAGAGGTCCTCCCCACATATTGGAGACCGCAGTCGCATTCAAGCATGTATACCACCCCAACAGTGTCACATGTAATGAGGTTCTTGATCTGGTATGTTTTTTTGGTGGCAAAAGCAATTAAATCCTTTCTCTTCTTTAGATTGAATTTACATTGCCTGCATGCTGGACATTTTCTGCATGCGTAAAATCCTGACAAAAAGTTGAAAATCCTATTTTCTCTAATAACAGGGGGGTCTACAACACTGGGAGCAAGAATATCCCTAAGAGTAGGTGGTTTTTTGTAGATGAATTTCGGGCGCAGAGGAAGCACTGCACCCAAAACGCTATCTTTTCTTAAAATGTCCCAGTGTCGCAGGATGATTTTTTCAATTTTTTTGTGCTGTATATTGTAGTCGAGAATGATTTTATACTCAAATTTGTTTGCACCTCCTGCTTTTTTATCATTTTTATTAGAATCTGTAATGAGGGTGGTTCGATCCATGTTCCCAACTACCTGAATATCACCCAAAATGTGATCCCTTTTGTATCCTTTTTGGAGAAAACGATCAGCCAATATATTGGCTTGTGTATGGTAATCAGACTCAAGGGTGCAATTACGCCGTAGGCGAATAAATTGCCCCTTGGGAATGTTACAGAGCCACGATTGATTGTGGCAACTATCTAATGGAATGAATCCATTACGGTCTGTGGGTTTAAAAAATGTTTTTGTTTTAAATGATTCACCTTCTCTGAAAATTTCCAGATCAAACAAGGCTATGTTTGAGGGGTCAGCGTTCCAAGTTAGACGTATGTTCTTGGTATTACCATTAAGCCTTGACATGAACATCTGCAGGCCAATGAGGTCTCCTTCCCAGATCATGATTAAATCATCAATGTATCGTTGGTAACATACAAGTTGTACAGGTCTGTCGCCAAAAACAAAATCCTCCTCCCAGAGGGCCATGAATAAATTTGCGACACTCTGCGCAAAACGGGCTCCCATAGCCACACCGAGTGTCTGCAAATAAAAATTCCCATCATGCCATAAGTAATTCCTGGAAAGACAGAAATCTAGTGATCTCATGAGGAAATTTTTCAAAGGAGATGGTAAACTAGACTTATCTAGAGCCCACTGAGCCGATGTAAGAGCATCCTTGTGGCCAATGATGGTATACAAAGAGCTGACATCAGCTGTGACTAATAAGCTATTGGCTTTACAAGGGGTATTCTCCAAAATTTGAATGATGTGTTTTGTATCTTTAAGATACGCTGTGGTAGTAGCTACCAACGGTTTGAGAAAATAATCAATATATTGACCTAATCTCGCTGATACGGAATCAATACCGTTGACAATCGGTCTGCCTGGAGGAAAACAAGGATCCTTGTGCACTTTCAGTAAAAAGTACACAATAGGTCTCCTACAGGCACTAGGATCTAAGTATAACGCTTCTTTTTTAGTGAGAACTCCATCCTCCTTCCCTGAGGAGATTATTGCTTGAAGTTCATCTTTAAACTGAAAAACAGGATCATGACCTATTTTCTTATATATGTTTGTGTCTGACAGCAATCTATCAAGTTCTCCTTTATAGTATGTTTTACTCATGATTACCAACCCCCCACCCTTATCTGCGGGGCGGACTACTACATCTTTGTTATTTTCCAGTGTGCTGATACCTTTTTTCATATAAGAGGGATCCCCCACTTTCTTTATTTTCATTGTTTCTAAATCGCTGGTGACCATATTTTTGAAGACCTCAATGTGTCTATGGTCATTTTTGGGAGGATTAAAAACTGACTTATTAGCCAGATTAGAGTGAATTCCAGATGAAACACTGAGGGCTCCTTGGGTGGATCTTTCGCCAGGTTTTGAGAGAAAATATCTTTTAATATTGAGGGTTCTGACAAATTTCTGCAAACTGATGTACGTCTGAAATTTGTTGAAGTTACGCACTGGTGCGAACTTCAGCCCTTTATCAAGGACCTTCTGTTCATCTTCGGATAAGATGGTCCCACTAATATTATAGATACCTGCCCCTAGTGGGATCTTGTCCTTTTTAAGTCTTCTTCCTCCTCGTCTTCCTCTCTTTCCCTTCTTTTGCCTCCCTGTCTGTTTCCAGTTGGGGTGTTGTTCCATGGGATTTGCCATTGGGACTGGGGGTTCCCTAAAAAAACACTTCCCTGATGGGTTCCTTCACTATACAGAGGTGTGAATCTGTTATAAGTGGATGTGGTGGCTCTATCATACTGATCATATTGGTAATCATGATCTCTAGGGTACTGATTATAGTTGTAAGGATGACTACCCCTATTAGGTCCTTGATTGGATGTTTTACCTCTAATTGGACATGAAGGGCCCCAAGAATCATCCCTGAAACCCGAGTTATATGGTGGGGGATGATGTTGATAATTGCCTCTATCATTCCCATTTTTAGTGGGACCCCCTTTCCCTCTAGTGGGTTGTGTGTACACCTTGGAGTTAGCCCCCTGTGAGGATGAGGGATGGGGGCGGGCCACTGGGGTCCCTGGATGTGTTCTATTAGAAGAGGGCTGCAAAGTGGTGTTAGAAGGTATGGCTTCCGAGGTGTTAACTTTGGATTGCCATTTAAAAACTTCACACCTAGAAAAATCTCCAGAGTCTCTGATATATTTGGATTTTTTCTTTTCCTGCATATCTTTATCCCATTTAATCATTTTATTTTTCAATTCACTGGAATGTTTTGGGAAGTCCTGTGAATCCTGAAAAGGTTCTATTTTATGTTTAAGATCAATGATTTGTTTATCAAGGGTTTTCATTTTTCCCTGTTTTCTAATTAGCAAAAAATCCATTAATTCCTGACCTTTTTTATCAAAAAAATTGTACCATTCTTGCAATGACTCATCGTCAGTGAGACCATCGTTAGGTGGAAGATCCCATCTGAGTCTTCTGGGAACTAACTTAGATTTTTTATATTGCTCGAATGATACAATGTCCCACCATGCCTAATTTTCTTTTCGTAAATATAACCCATTTTTCTAAAGCAGGTGGATAGGTCATCTGAACTGCTAGAAGATTGGGTGTTAGAGAAGACTTCATTAAGTCTAACTTCTCTCTGTTCTAAAAATGAGAACACCTCCATGAATGCTGCTGAGAGAAATGTGATAGAAACAGATGTATAGAATAAGGGAACAATCAGCGCAAACAGCCTCTAATATAACCTAAAAATGCCAGCTGAACACAAAAGGTAATCACAAGCCCAAAGATAATCTGTAAAATAAATGGTATGATCAGCGCAATAGCTAAGATAAAACAAAATAAAATGTGACAGTCCAATCAAATAAAACAGATATTCAAATGTCCCATTGGATAATGATAAGACAAATTCCTCATAGAAGAGAGTGAGAACAAATCTCTGCCGACTGGGATGAAGATACAATCCTCCCCCACACATGCAATGTGCTTACCAGAAATGGTGGACCTCTCAATTAACAGAAGGTCATGCGAGCATGTATCCACCCTGGGATAATGGGATGTGGCTGCTGCAGATGAATCCTTCCAATGTCAGGAGTGAGGAAAAGCCGGATATTATCTCCAATGAGCAAACAAACTTCCACTGTAGGATGCTGAATGGATCTCCGTAAAGTGCAGGTGCCAAGAGAAAGATGAAGGGGACAATCTAAGTGTACTCCATATGTACTTTATTTAAAATAGGTTCTCATATAAAATCAGCGCTATCGCGCAATGCATAAAAGGCTGATACTGAACAGCAAGCCGGATCAACTATCCAGCAGAGAGATGGCAGCGGGTGACGTCCGTGCATAAGCTCTTCCCCCCGTACGCGGTGTTACGTCCAGAAGGACTTTGTCAGTGAGGGTGGAGCTTCAGTGTCACCCGGATAACTGATATACCCAGCTGGTAACCATAGAAACGGAAATGCTAAAGCCGGAAGTCAGAGGAACAGACGGCTGATTTCCACCACGGTGTCACCAGCAAGTGAAAATACAATAAAGGTAAACAAGTGGTATGAAGTTTGTTACAATACCCTAGGTCCTTATGTGTGATAGAAAAAATAAAAATAAAAGTCGGACATAAAAATACCCGCGGCCAACAAGTATCCTTGTTTTCCTCCAGGCAGACCGATTGTCAACGGTATTGATTCCGTATCAGCGAGATTAGGTCAATATATTGATTATTTTCTCAAACCGTTGGTGGCTACTACCACAGCGTATCTTAAAGATACAAAACATATCATTCAAATTTTGGAGAATACCCCTTGTAAAGCCAATAGCTTATTAGTCACAGCTGATGTCAGCTCTTTGTATACCATCATTGGCCACAAGGATGCTCTTACATCGGCTCAGTGGGCTCTAGATAAGTCTAGTTTACCATCTCCTTTGAAAAATTTCCTCATGAGATCACTAGATTTCTGTCTTTCCAGGAATTACTTCTGGCATGATGGGAATTTTTATTTGCAGACACTCGGTGTGGCTATGGGAGCCCGTTTTGCGCCGAGTGTCGCAAATTTATTTATGGCCCTCTAGGAGGAGGATTTTGTTTTTGGCGACAGACCTGTACAACTTGTATGTTACCAACGATACATTGATGATTTAATCATGATCTGGGAAGGAGACCTCATTGGTCTGCAGATGTTCATGTCAGGGCTTAATGGTAATACCAAGAACATACGTCTAACTTGGAACGCTGACCCCTCAAACATAGCCTTTTTAGATCTGGAAATTTTCAGAGAAGGTGAATCATTTAAAACAAAAAAGATTTTTAAACCCACAGACCGTAATGGATTCATTCCATTAGATAGTTGCCACCATCAATCGTGGCTCTGTAACATTCCCAAGGGGCAATTTATTCGCCTACGGCGTAATTGCACCCTTGAGTCTGATTACCATACACAAGCCAATATATTGGCTGATCGTTTTCTCCAAAAAGGATACAAAAGGGATCACATTTTGGGTGATATTCAGGTAGTTGGGAACATGGATCGAACCACCCTCATTACAGATTCTAATAAAAATGATAAAAAAGCAGGAGGTGCGAACAAATTCGAGTATAAAATCATTCTCGACTACAATATACAGCACAAAAAATTTGAAAAAATCATCCTGCGACACTGGGACATTTTAAGAAAAGATAGCGTTTTGGGTGCAGTGCTTCCTCTGCGCCCGACATTCATCTACAAAAAACCACCTACTCTTAGGGATATTCTTGCTCCCAGTGTTGTATACCCCCCTGTTATTAGAGAAAATAGGATTTTCAACTTTTTGTCAGGATTTTACGCATGCGGAAAATGTCCAGCATGCAGGCAATGTAAATTCAATCTAAAGAAGAGAAAGGATTTTATTGCTTTTGCCACCAAAAAAACATACCAGATCAAGAACCTCATTACATGTGACACTGTTGGGGTGGTATACATGCTTGAATGCGACTGCGGTCTCCAATATGTGGGGAGGACCTCTAGACCCATGGGAGTCCGCATAGCAGAACATGTAGGTAACATTAGGAGAGGTGTGAAGTCTCATTATGTGTCCAAGCATTTTAGAATGTTTCATGATAGGATTTCAAAATGCCTCAAATTTTGGGGTTTGGAAAAAGTGACTAAACACTGGAGAGGGGGCAACTTTATTAGGCAACTGAGCCAGCGTGAGTCCATGTGGATACATGAGACCAAGGTTGCTGTACCTAGAGGCTTAAACGTTGAGTTTGATCTCAACTGTTTTATTTCAGACAAATAGTTAGGTTGCCTTTATTTTATTGTTGATTTTTTATTGTCCCATGTTAAAGATGGCCGCGGGTATTTTTATGTCCGACTTTTATTTTTATTTTTTCTATCACACATAAGGACCTAGGGTATTGTAACAAACTCCATACCACTTGTTTACCTTTATTGTATTTTCACTTGCTGGTGACACCGTGGTGGAAATCAGCCGTCTGTTCCTCTGACTTCCGGCTTTAGCATTTCCGTTTCTATGGTTACCAGCTGGGTATATCAGTTAGCCGGGGGACACTGAAGCTCCACCCTCGCTGACGAAGTCCTTCTGGACGTAACGCCGCGTACGGGGGGAAGAGCTTATGCACGGACGTCACCCGCTGCCATCTCTCTGCTGGATAGTTGATCCGGCTTGCTGTTCAGTATCAGCCTTTTATGCATTGCGCGATAGCGCTGATTTTATATGAGAACCTATTTTAAATAAAGTACATACGGAGTACACTTAGATTGTCCCCTTCATCTTTCTCTTGGCACCTGTACTTTACGGAGATCCATTCAGCATCCTACAGTGGAAGTTTGTTTGCTCATTGGAGATAATATCTGGCTTTTCCTCACTCCTGACATTGGAAGGATTCATCTGCAGCAGCCACATCCCATTATCCCAGGGTGGATACATGCTCGCATGACCTTCTCTTAATTGAGAGGTCCACCAATTCTGGTAAGCACATTGCATGTGTGGGGGAGGATTGTATCGTCATCCCAGTCGGCAGAGATTTGTTCTCACTCTCTTCTATGAGGAATTTGTCTTATCATTATCCAATGGGACATTTGAATATCTGTTTTATTTGATTGGACTGTCACATTTTATTTTGTTTTATCTTAGCTATTGCGCTGCACATACCATTTATTTTACAGATTATCTTTGGGCTTGTGATTACCTTTTGTGTTCAGCTGGCATTTTTAGGTTATATTAGAGGCTGTTTGCGCTGATTGTTCCCTTATTCTATACATCTGTTTCTATCACATTTCTCTCAGCAGCATTCATGGAGGTGTTCTCATTTTTAGAACAGAGAGAAGTTAGACTTAATTAAGTCTTCTCTAACACCCAATCTTCTAGCAGTTCAGATGACCAATCCACCTGCTTTAGAAAAATGGGTTATATTTATGAAAAGAAAATTAAGGCATGGTGGGACATTGTATCATTCGAGCAATATAAAAAATCTAAGTTAGTTCCCAGAAGACTCAGATGGGATCTTCCACCTAACGATGGTCTCACTGACGATGAGTCATTGCAAGAATGGTACAATTTTTTTGATAAAAAAGGTCAGGAATTAATGGATTTTTTGCTAATTAGAAAACAGGGAAAAATGAAAACCCTTGATAAACAAATCATTGATCTTAAAAATAAAATAGAACCTTTTCAGGATTCACAAGACTTCCCAAAACATTCCAGTGAATTGAAAAATAAAATGATTAAATGGGAAAAAGATATACAGGAAAAGAAAAAATCCAAATATATCAGAGACTCTGGAGATTTTTCTAGGTGTGAAGTTTTTAAATGGCAATCCAAAGTTAACACCTCGGAAGCCATACCTTCTAACACCACTTTGCAGCCCTCTTCTAATAGAACGCATCCAGGCACCCCAGTGGCCCGCCCCCATCCCTCATCCTCACAGGGGGCTAACTCCAAGGTGTACACACAACCCACTAGAGGGAAAGGGGGTCCCACTAAAAATGGGAATGATAGAGGCAATTATCAACATCATCCCCCACCATATAACTCGGGTTTCAGGGATGATTCTTGGGGCCCTTCACGTCCAATTAGAGGTAAAACATCCAATCAAGGACCTAATAGGGGTAGTCATCCTTACAACTATAATCAGTACCCTAGAGATCATGATTACCAATATGATCAGTATGATAGAGCCACCACATCCACTTATAACAGATTCACACCTCTGTATAGTGAAGGAACCCATCAGGGAAGTGTTTTTTTAGGGAACCCCCAGTCCCAATGGCAAATCCCATGGAACAACACCCCAACTGGAAACAGACAGGGAGGCAAAAGAAGGGAAAGAGAGGAAGACGAGGAGGAAGAAGACTTAAAAAGGACAAGATCCCACTAGGGGCAGGTATCTATAATATTAGTGGGACCATCTTATCTTAAGATGAACTGAAGGTCCTTGATAAAGGGCTGAAGTTCGCACCAGTGCGTAACTTCAACAAATTTCAGATGTACATCAGTTTGCAGAAATTTGTCAGAACCCTCAATATTAAAAGATATTTTCTCTCAAAACCTGGCGAAAGATCCACCCAAGGAGCCCTCAGTGTTTCATCTGGAATTCACTCTAATCTGGCTAATAAGTCAGTTTTTAATCCTCCCAAAAATGACCATAGACACATTGAGGTCTTCAAAAATATGGTCACCAGCGATTTAGAAACAATGAAAATAAAGAAAGTGGGGGATCCCTCTTATTTGAAAAAAGGTATCAGCACACTGGAAAATAACAAAGATGTAGTAGTCCGCCCCGCAGATAAGGGTGGAGGGTTGGTAATCATGAGTAAAACATACTATAAAGGAGAACTTGATAGATTGCTGTCAGACACAAACTTATATAAGAAAATAGGTCATGATCCTGTTTTTCAGTTTAAAGATGAACTTCAAGCAATAATCTCCTCAGGGAAGGAGGATGGAGTTCTCACTAAAAAAGAAGCGTTATACTTAGATCCTAGGGCCTGTAGGAGACCTATTGTGTACTTTTTACCGAAAGTGCACAAGGATCCTTGTTTTCCTCCAGGCAGACCGATTGTCAACGGTATTGATTCCGTATCAGCGAGATTAGGTCAATATATTGATTATTTTCTCAAACCGTTGGTGGCTACTACCACAGCGTATCTTAAAGATACAAAACACATCATTCAAATTTTGGAGAATACCCCTTGTAAAGCCAATAGCTTATTAGTCACAGCTGATGTCAGCTCTTTGTATACCATCATTGGCCACAAGGATGCTCTTACATCGGCTCAGTGGGCTCTAGATAAGTCTAGTTTACCATCTCCTTTGAAAAATTTCCTCATGAGATCACTAGATTTCTGTCTTTCCAGGAATTACTTCTGGCATGATGGGAATTTTTATTTGCAGACACTCGGTGTGGCTATGGGAGCCCGTTTTGCGCCGAGTCTCGCAAATTTATTTATGGCTCTCTGGGAGGAGGATTTTGTTTTTGGCGACAGACCTGTACAACTTGTATGTTACCAACGATACATTGATGATTTAATCATGATCTGGGAAGGAGACCTCATTGGCCTGCAGATGTTCATGTCAAGGCTTAATGGTAATACCAAGAACATACGTCTAACTTGGAACGCTGACCCCTCAAACATAGCCTTTTTAGATCTGGAAATTTTCAGAGAAGGTGAATCATTTAAAACAAAAACGTTTTTTAAACCCACAGACCGTAATGGATTCATTCCATTAGATAGTTGCCACCATCAATCGTGGCTCTGTAACATTCCCAAGGGGCAATTTATTCTCCTATGGCGTAATTGCACCCTTGAGTCTGATTACCATACACAAGCCAATATATTGGCTGATCGTTTTCTCCAAAAAGGATACAAAAGGGATCACATTTTGGGTGATATTCAGGTAGTTGGGAACACGGATCGAACCACCCTCATTACAGATTCTAATAAAAATGATAAAAAAGCAGGAGGTGTGAACAAATTCGAGTATAAAATCATTCTCGACTACAATATACAGCACAAAAAATTTGAAAAAATCATCCTGCGACACTGGGACATTTTAAGAAAAGATAGCGTTTTGGGTGCAGTGCTTCCTCTGCGCCCGAAATTCATCTACAAAAAACCACCTACTCTTAGGGATATTCTTGCTCCCAGTGTTGTAGACCCCCCTGTTATTAGAGAAAATAGGATTTTCAACTTTTTGTCAGGATTTTACGCATGCGGAAAATGTCCAGCATCAAGGCAATGTAAATTCAATCTAAAGAAGAGAAAGGATTTTATTGCTTTTGCCACCAAAAAAACATACCAGATCAAGAACCTCATTACATGTGACACTGTTGGGGTGGTATACATGCTTGAATGCGACTGCGGTCGCCAATATGTGGGGAGGACCTCTAGACCCATGGGAGTCCGCATAGCAGAACATGTAGGTAACATTAGGAGAGGTGTGAAGTCTCATTATGTGTCCAAGCATTTTAGAATGTTTCATGATAGGAATCCAAAATGCCTCAAATTTTGGGGTTTGGAAAAAGTGACTAAACACTGGAGAGGGGGCAACTTTATTAGGCAACTGAGCCAGCGTGAGTCCATGTGGATACATGAGACCAAGGTTGCTGTACCTAGAGGCTTAAACGTTGAGTTTGATCTCAACTGTTTTATTTCAGACAAATAGTTAGGTTGCCTTTATTTTATTGTTGATTTTTTATTGTCCCATGTTAAAGATGGCGCGGGTATTTTTATGTCCGACTTTTATTTTTATTTTTTCTATCACACATAAGGACCTAGGGTATTGTAACAAACTTCATACCACTTGTTTACCTTTATTGTATTTTCACTTGCTGGTGACACCGTGGTGGAAATCAGCCGTCTGTTCCTCTGACTTCCGGCTTTAGCATTTCCGTTTCTATGGTTACCAGCTGGGTATATCAGTTAGCCGGGTGACACTGAAGCTCCACCCTCGCTGACGAAGTCCTCCTGGACGTAACGCCGCGTACGGGGGGAAGAGCTTATGCACGGACGTCACCCGCTGCCATCTCTCTGCTGGATAGTTGATCCGGCTTGCTGTTCAGTATCAGCCTTTTATGCATTGCGCGATAGCGCTGATTTTATATGAGAACCTATTTTAAATAAAGTACATACGGAGTACACTTAGATTGTCCCCTTCATCTTTCTCTTGGCACCTGCACTTTACGGAGATCCATTCAGCATCCTACAGTGGAAGTTTGTTTGCTCATTGGAGATAATATCCGGCTTTTCCTCACTCCTGACATTGGAAGGATTCATCTGCAGCAGCCACATCCCATTATCCCAGGGTGGATACATGCTCGCATGACCTTCTGTTAATTGAGAGGTCCACCAATTCTGGTAAGCACATTGCATGTGTGGGGGAGGATTGTATCGTCATCCCAGTCGGCAGAGATTTCTTCTCACTCTCTTCTATGAGGAATTTGTCTTATCATTATCCAATGGGACATTTGAATATCTGTTTTATTTGATTGGACTGTCACATTTTATTTTGTTTTATCTTAGCTATTGCGCTGCACATACCATTTATTTTACAGATTATCTTTGGGCTTGTGATTACCTTTTGTGTTCAGCTGGCATTTTTAGGTTATATTAGAGGCTGTTTGCGCTGATTGTTCCCTTATTCTATATATCCATCTGAGCCACACTCAAAGGGTATTGTGGTAATTGGGGCAAAATGCTCCCTGGTCTGATGTTTACTGTGGTTGGCGGGACCGGCAGAAGACCCCCATCATACTTATCAAATGCCTAAAGTTTGGGATCCACTTCTGCTAGCACATCCAACCCCAGAAAACAACCAGGTTCTATCATATACGGTAGAGCCACCATTGCACATAGGCGCTCATCCGTCAATGCACTGCTAACCACAACACCTGTTGGAGTGTACTCAATGACCACTTGTATCTCAGATAAAATATCAGCTCCCAATAGGTTGATGGGAACATCATCCGATACCAGTACCAACTTAATGGCTTCTGTGTGTTGGCCCAACCTACAATGGAGTGGTTTGGTGGTATGTAGAGACACTTTCTGACCTGTGAGACCCACAGTGGGTATAGTCTCCCCAGAAAGGGGAACCTTGCCTCTGAGATCTTTGGATCTCAGAACAGTTCGAACGGCACCGGTGTCAATGAGGCAAGGGAGTGGATATTTTAATTCCTCAATAAACAGGTTGATATGTCCTGACACCGCTTTGCCAACGTCCTATGAAGAATCATAGTCGTGGCTGGCCATCCCTACAACTGAAGTTGTTGGATCGCGTGAGCCTGGTACCGGATCGTCTGGGATGAACTGCCACTTACCCTTGGGTCTGTTAGGACAGTCACGCCTTAGATGTCCTTCCTTTCCACAGATGTAACAAGTTTGGGCTTTCCAGCGTTGTGTCTTTTTCTCACCATCCTGGCCCGTTTGTCCTGCAGAAGGGGCTTGAGACACAAGGATTTTGGATGCTTCGTCCTGTTTCTTCCTATCCATCTCTTTCTCTATAGCGGACAGAGTGGATAGAATGGCAGGTATTGTAATTTCATTAAATTCGGGTATGGCTAATAATAACCGGTCTCGAATTTTCATATGGATGCCTTCTAAAAATTTGGCTCTTAGCAAAAGGTGAATGGCGGATAACTTACCTCCGTCGCTTGGCACATCCGGACCAACCTCCAGATCTGCATCCAATGCAGCTTGTTAAAGGCGACGCCAGAAACAAGCACATTCCTCGCCTGGGTTTTGACTGAGTTTCATCACATCTGTGGTAGAAGATGCACCATACAACTCTGGAAGTTTGGCTAGCACGGTCACACAGAATTTCTTACCTCCAGAAGTGGCTTGTTCATGGGTGACAATGCCGCAACAGGAGATTATAACCCCTGCCAGTTCTTCTCCTACTTTCGCCCTCAGAACCTGGGCATAATCTGTTCCGCTCATGCCGTAACTAAATTGATTTTGACAAAACATTCTCGCGAACCCTCGTGGATTTGTTCTATAGTCAGGCAGTTCGGCCAGTATGGTCCTGATTTCTGAGGAAGCAAAAGGGACATGCCATACCACCCTTTCCCCCAAAGTCCTTTCACCGTTGGTATTTGGAACACCCTCGTATTGTTGCACCCGGACTGGGTAAGTACCAGGTTCAGTGACATAAGTGGGGCTAGGTGTGTACTTTGGAGGTTGTGGCTTCATTGGTTGGCTAATGTGTGCTATCTTGCCCACAACGTTCCCTGTCTGGAAGCCAACCAATGAAGGGTAGATGGCAGGTATGACTGAGTCAAAAGCTCTCAGCGCAGTTATGCAATCCCCACGGTTCCTTAGTCTGGTCTCAATTCCCTTAGACTCACATAGCATCTGTAGATCACCAGTTGAAAATGATTCATAATCAGCCGCAATCGGCGGAGAAAATGCCCCAGATGTGGGGAAAGGCGACTGATAGAGAGGGTTAGCTTGAGGTTTAGCGTCAAAGGTGACACGGTTAGGTGGAGACGTGGGAGAGAGAGAGATGTTAGTTGGAGAGTGCAGAGTAGGGTTGGTTAGATTGGCAATGGCAGAAGCATCAGAGGAAACTACAACAGATCTAGTGTTGGTGGACCCAGCCTGCCTCAGCAGAGTTAGCCCAGAAAGAGCCTCTTCCGCTTTCAGCATTAGATCACCAGTCACTGCTATCCCCTCAGGCCAGGTGTACATAATGCGGTTCTTCCGGACTGAAACCGCCTTCTGTATACCCTGCCGGCTTACCATAATAGACTTCTGAAGCCACAGCTCAGCTACATCTAAGGTTTTTGCTGCCCAGAGCCTGGGTTTAAACTCAGTTATGAATTTCTCCCACCTCCAGGCATCAAATGTCCCCTCTAGAGGAATAGCCCAAGTAGTATCCTTGGACCAACTATGCCATTCCTTTAGAGGTTTCATGACCTTTGCCCCAAAGCTAGATTTCATGTACTGTGCAGCCGTCTGACTCTGGGAAGCCTCACATTCCTTCCCTTGCATGGACTTCAAATTACCCATGGTGATTCGAATCGGCTAATAGTCTTATTCCTGCGTCCAGGAAAAACCCCTGCACCTAATTAGGAGAGCACCGCCAGGTGCCTTCTTCTACGGTGGATTGACGGACTGCGGCCACTATATTTGGTCCAGTCCCCCAACTAGAAAACCTAACCGAGGTGTTATTAACTCTATGGCTTGTTGCCCCAACACTTTTGGCACAGAACTACAGAGTACTACTCTTTTACACCGCAATACTCGTAATAACTATGCCCAATGATTAGTCAACAACCACAGACCACCCCCCGAATTATGTCTCTACCCCTTACAGTGTATGCATACATATCTCTGTACGACTGTACACTGCGTCGTCAGACTAAACTGCACAGCACACTTCCGTTTGTTTTCGCTACAGAGCAATGTGGCTTCTCAAAATAATCACAAAAATTAAATAATAAAAAATTAAATGGGGATAGCCTTCTGTTGTCTATTTCAGCAGTTGTACGATGTCTCAGTAGTTACACGATCAAACGAATAAACTAACAGTCTAAACGTGAACAAAAAATTGACAACTCGCTGCGCAAAAGTAACTCAATTAACAATAAAGTGAATATAAAGCGAGTTTTAAAACCAAAGCCTTTCTTTCCTACCGCAAGCTATACAATAAAAGATGCAGCTCTAAAACCAAAAACAATGGGGGAGGGGCATGAATTGCCTTCTGAGAAACTCAAAGAAAATGCCCAAACAATAAAAAAAAAAATGAAAACACACACACCCCTTTAAGAGTACAAAAACTCAGTTAAAGTTAGTTTTACTATCTATTGAAATTCAGTGTAAAGCAGAGTTTTCACTTTAAACCGAAATTAAAACCAAAAGAAAACTCAATAGTTTTGCAAAAAATTATGCAAAAATAACTAAACCTGAAGATTGGATTCATACAAAGAAAAACAAAAATGGTGACTCAGACCACATGGCTGAACACACACAAAGGAAGACACAATGGTGTCTTCAAAACAAGATGGTGCCCTCAGGCCACATGGCTGAACACACACAAAGGAAGACAAAATGGTGTCTTCAAAACAAGATGGTGCCCTCAGGCCACATGGCTGAACACACACAAAGGAAGACAAAATGGTGTCTTCAAAACCAGATGGTGCCCTCAGGCCACAAGGCTGAACACACACAAAGGAAGACAAAATGGTGTCTTCAAAACAAGACCAAACCGTGCCTCTTACAAACAAAAATCACTGTTTTAACACAAAACAGACTGTGCTACTTAACTCATACTAAACGTTAGACGAACTATAATAGCTACACACTTTACAAAGTTATTTCACACG
Source organism: Rana muscosa (assembly GCA_029206835.1). NCBI lineage: Eukaryota > Metazoa > Chordata > Amphibia > Anura > Ranidae > Rana > Rana muscosa. Next base: position 909,928,636 of record CM055117.1, on the reverse strand, counting down.
GTGACCAGCACTATGAAATAACTCAGCCACACAATGTTATGTCAGTCAATCTCTGCCGCACATTTAAAACATCAACTAGCACACTCCATGCATACCGTCACGTTGTACTACAGGAAATGGTTTTACATTTAACATAAACCCCATACAAAGACCCTCTAGGCTGTATTGACTATGGGATCTACAGAGGACAGTAATATAGACTTCTATCCCTAGCCAATACAGCTATCCCTCCCAGTACAAATATAAATCCCCGTCCTTGTACACAAAGAGTGAAACCGCAAAAATTTGTTCTTTTGCTAAGCGGAGTTACCTGCAACAGCGAGCAGAGAGACCAGATTCCGGTTCTAGAACAACAAAAATTTCAAAAATTTAAATGGAGTCTGTCTTACCAAACTTTGCCGGCCTTTTTTCTGTCCCAGAACCGGGGACCCAATCTCTCCTCTCGGATCGCTGCGCTGGAACTACGTTGGCTCCAAGCTGGCTCGCCGAAATGTCGTGGAAGAATTCCTTTGGGCTTTGTACGCAAATCCACACCGCGCCTAAATGTGGACTTCCAGCGTCTAAATGAACACAAAGCACAAAACAATTCCTTCGTGCTTAAAAGCACGTTTGTATCAAGCTCTTTGGTACAAGGAATATGAAGTACTTCAATGGCACCAGGTAGAATCAGAAACGATGCTGCTTCAAGCTGGAGTCTCAAGCGTCTGGGCCTGAGCTCAGACACTCGGATTCTTTTATTCATTGGAAACAAAAGGATAACAAAACAGGAAGTGATGGCCCCAACAGCCAATGGCTTCCCTTAATACAAAATTACATCACAGGAAATGACAAACAGTAAAGGGGAGGGCACTCACAGGAGGGAAAGGGGAGGAAGTGCACACACCCCATCTTAATCAGCATGGAGCCCACTCAATACTATTCAAAGTAAACAGTATCTAGTAAGATCATTCTACTTGTTCTTATAGTTTTGGGACATTGCTACTGCTGTTGTCAATATCCGGTACAAGTACACCGACAAGGCAGATTTCAATGTCCTCTTATAAATACAGATATTTATCCATAAAGGGGATAACGAAGTCTGCAAGAGAGATATAATAGGTTTCTCTCATTATGGGGACTTTGCTTCTCTAATGTGCATAGTCATTGGAAAGCAGGCAGTCCAGCGCATTGCGCTTGATATCTACAAACCAACAAACGCCCACACACGCAGAGAACACGTTTCAATCCCATAAGAAGGTTTTCATACTGACCGTTTTTACCGCTGGTCTCGATTCAACCCAAGTGCGCTCTGCTAGAGTGCTCCTCGATTAAACATTAGACACAGGGAGACAGATGACAATCTATAAAATGCACATCCTAAAATAAAATGTCCACATAAATCTTATGTAGCGGGTACTTACTTTCCCGCCGTAAGTTTTTGAATTTTTCAGTGACACCAGTGGTGTGTCTCCGGCGGTCCACTGGGTGGCGCTGTTACCATCGGCCGACGGATGGATACCGCTGTGTGCTGAGCTTACTTTTGTCCTCTCTGGGCAGCGGTATGGTGGGGCGGGGAACCCGCCGTGCTTGCTGGGAGAGGGGATAAAAGGGGCCGGCCATCTTGGTCACGGGGTGGTTGGTCCCTGGCACCTTTAGCCTGCGGATGGAGTTCGTGTTTGTCCTCTAGGCAGACTAGGCCTAGAGGACCACCGGAGATCGTGTTCCACCCTTGGCACCTTTAGCCTGGGGTGAGGTACTCGGACGGCGGTCCGGAGCTCAGTGCCCAACATTGAGGTCCGCGAGGGAAGGATCCTAGGGTACTCCGGAGATGGAGGCCTGAATCCGAGGTGGGTGTAATGGACCGGGAAGAGCTCCTCATCTGAAGACCCGGTGCAGCATACTGCCGGCGACGGGTGAGCCTCTTGTCGGAGACCGTCCGGAAGGTGAATTTCCCTCGTGCGGAGACCATAACCCACTCTTTGGAGGAGAGTGGAGGATCAAACTTGTGTCTGGGCCTATTCGTACACACACCTCCTTTTCTGTTCTATAGCCAAGGGAGTCCATGTTATGTTCTAAATAAAGGAGTGTTGGACTTTAATGGTGTGTGGCTCAAGTTTCTGGCAGACAAGGTTCTCGGAGACTCTTGGAGGGAGGATCCGATGCACAACACAGGCCCGAAGGTAAAGGAAGGCATTGCTGATACCACTTGTACACCTGTGGTGGAAGCCAGGCGTAGCGCACCCTCTCCCTCCCCTATCATACCCCTAGACCAGAGACATTGCGAGCAGAACTTTAATAGAGGGGACGGGGAGAGGGGAGGAACTGCCCGCTACACGTGGGGGCTCGGTTCCGGGATGTGTGTTGTGCATCACTTGGTAGAAGGTGTCTGCCAGACAGAGTTAAGCGAATAGGCCAAAGTGCAGCCCTGCTCGAAAGTCGTGGACTTGACCTCAGAAGGGGAAAGGCCCACGCAGGAAGAGTGGTGAAAGGGGGAAAACCCAGCCGTGTGACGGACTACACGTGGGGGTTTTTAATTGCACTGCGCCACCAGACACAACCCCCACCGCTTAGTTCGTGGGCGTGTCTCAACCAAGCAAAGTGGAAAAGCCCGCGAACTGGAGCAAAAGGGGAGGAGTCCAATACGTGTGACGGACTACACGTGGGACATTGGCGCGAAAAACTCTGCAGTGTGAGATGGAACAGCAACAGGTCGCCATGTTTGGACCCGCCTCATGGATTCCGGTTCACCCGGCAACTACAACATTGACTGCTGCTGCTCCGATAACGGATATGGGGATCCGACTGAAGCCGAGGGGTCGATTCGCCCTATACTCATGTATGGACGTTGAGGCCCTGGGTATGATTTGCCCCGGGTGTTCGGCACTGGTATGCCTGTTGAAGCCGTTCGGACGTTGTGAGGCCTGTGGGGAGTTCACATTTGAAGTGGATCCGGAGGTTGAGAGGCCGAAGACCATCTACCCAGGCCGGGCTTCAGGTACCGTCACTCAGAAGGGAGGAATCGCGGCTGTGAGAGTCACCCCTGCGCACACTGCAGCGACCGTGGAGGAGGTCGTGAAACATCAACGGGAGAAATCCAAGGATGCTGACTCGGTCACCACTGTCTCACAGCATCTGCCACCGAAGAAAAGAACCAGCGTGGTAGCCCCGACCAGCGGTGGTGGTGGACCGTCTCGCATGCTTACGCCAGACCCAGAGGGATCCGTTGACGGGAGTTCCGGACGCCCCAGAAAAGGTCAAGGTAAGCCGGCAGAGAAGACTTGGTGTGAGGGAGGAGGTGTCGAGAAGGCATGGCCTAGCTAGTCCCCGGAGTGTGGATGTTCTGCTTCCACACAGGGCTACATACCCGCGGAGGAGTGTGACACCTCCGACCTAGAATCTCTTTCTGATACGGGAGATGATGCATTGATAGATGACTTGTTTGCCAAGAAGGGCTGGGACAAGATACCGCTTGCTTCGTTCCGTGGAAGTGGGAATTCACCTATGTCCATAGGAGAGAGCACACCCAGGGTGGAGGCGTCAGTGCCTGAAGGAGAATCCCTTCCTTGACTTGTCCCTGTATCCCCGGCACCATCTGTATCTGACACTGGGGTCAAGAGACTGTTGCTGCGGCCCCCAATGCCCAGAATGGAGGTGGTCAAGGCACCTCGTCATCCAGATTCAGTTGTTTTGCCTGGTGAAGGGGAAAAAGCTACCATGCCTCTTTTGGCAAGATTACAGCGTTTATTCAGTCAAAAGGTTGCAGCGGAGTACGGCTGGGAGTACCCTTACTTATCGAAGGACTTGCTATATGAGGTGGAAGTGTACCGGGAGCGCTGGTACAATGACTTTGTGTGGACCCACCTCAAAGTTCCACACGCCCGCAGATGCCTAACATGTTCTCCAAAGGCTTCACAGCGCTTCAAAGACTGCAAGGCAGAATGGATGGTAGGAAGACACATCCACGCAGACAATGTAGTGATCAGACGCAAAGAAGGCGAAGATGTAGAGTACCATCTAGAGACTATGGATCAGCACTTGAAGCCACTGATTCTGCCACATCCCCGCTTCTACCTTTAGGAGAGAAAGACTCCAATATTATCATGCTGCTGAACTTTCTGGGGAAATTGTGTTTTGTGTTCCCACAGAAGAGAGAAGGAAAAAAGGGACTGTTCCTGTTTGTTTTTATCTTCCTGCAAGGAGATCACAGACTCTGGGGTAGATAGGGTTAGAGAGAAAGGAGAAGAAGTTCCACGGGTGCAGTTACCGCGAGGCTGTTACCAGGTGGCAGTGTCGTGCAACGTTACAAACACTTCTCACGCATTCACTCTTTGGAGAAACAGGAATTTATTTTAGGAGAAATTTATTTTCCTCATACACACGGATACATGTGTCAGGGTTTTACATGTTACATTTTATTTATTTTCCCTCTACAGGAGGACATCCCAGCAAGATTACATACTCTGAGGAGGTCTTTAGTTAGGATGGGGGGGAAAAGTAAAATGTTGAAATGTGATTTCATGTTGAATGTGTTGTCTTTCACTCCTCTTTTATTACAGGGGCTCAGACACAACTTCTTCGTTAGGAGAGTTTCCAAAAGTTTTTTTCTGTTTTTCAATTGTTAGTGGTTTCTGGACTGAACCATGTCAGTTGTTGAAGATGTGGTTTACTCCAGACACTGGGAACCAGTGTCAAATAACAGGGGGGAGTATGTAGCGGGTACTTACTTTCCCGCCGTAAGTTTTTGAATTTTTCAGTGACACCAGTGGTGTGTCTCCGGCGGTCCACTGGGTGGCACTGTCACCATGGGCCGACGGATGGATACCGCTGTGTGCTGAGCTTACTTTTGTCCTCTCTGGGCAGCGGTATGATGGGGCGGGGAACCCGCCGTGCTTGCTGGGAGAGGGGATAAAAGGAGCCGGCCATCTTGGTCATGGGGTGGTTGGTCCCTGGCACCTTTAGCCTGCGGACGGAGTTCGTGTTTGTCCTCTAGGCGGACTAGGCCTAGAGGACCACCGGAGATTGTGTTCCACCCTTGGCACCTTTAGCCTGGGGTGAGGTACTCGGACGGCGGTCCGGAGCTCAGTGCCCAACACTGAGTTCCGCGAGGGAAGGATCCTAGGGTACTCCGGAGATGGATGCCTGAATCCGAGGTGGGTGTAATGGACCGGGAAGAGCTCCTCATCTGAAGACCCGGTGCAGCATACTGCCGGTGACGGGTGAGCCTCTTGTCGGAGACCGTCCGGAAGGTGAATTTCCCTCGTGCAGAGACCATAACCCACTCTTTGGAGGAGAGTGGAGGATCGAACTTGTGTCTGGGCCTATTCATACACACACCTCCTTTTCTGTTCTATAGCCAAGGGAGTCCATGTTATGTTCTAAATAAAGGAGTGTTGGACTTTAATGGTGTGTGGCTCAAGTTTCTGGCAGACGAGGTTCTCGGAGACTCTTGGAGGGAGGATCCGATGCACAACACAGGCCCGAAGGTAAAGGAAGGCATTGCTGATACCACTTGTACACCTGTGGTGGAAGCCAGGCGTAGCGCACCCTCTCCCTCCGCTATCATACCCCTAGACCAGAGACATTGCGAGCAGAACTTTAATAGAGGGGACGGGGAGAGGGGAGGAACTGCCCACTACAATTATATAATAAAATTTCCACAACACGATGTTAAGCCAAGTAAATAGATACCTAACATGTCACGCCAAACTTCAGTACTTAAAAATCTCCATAGGCGATGCTTTAAATTTTTTTGCAGGTTACATGTTTAGAGTTACAGAGGAGGTCTAGTTCTAGAATTATTGCTCTCGCTCTAACGATCGCGGTGTATGTAACTTGTGTGTATCTGGCTCTGATACTAGCCAGTGCCTCACCAGCCACTGACCTCACCACACCTCCCTGCACTTTAGACAGGAGCCAATTAACCTACCAGCATGTCTTTAGGTGTCAGAGGAAATCCACGAAGGCACATGGAGAATATGCTGTGCAGGGTCAGGATTTGAACCCTGTTTTAGAGTCTCCTAAAGGGTTCTCTAAACCTGGCTTACCCCTAGATGCCATATATGCAGCCGCTCGGTGAGTAGCCACATATAAAACGACTTACTATGCTGAGATCACACTCCCTGCACGCTCCTAGCACGGTAGCTGGCGTGTACCGGAAAGCTCCTGATTCATACTAGCAATCGGGAGCTTTCTGATTAAGTGACCACTGTGACAATCACATGGCCTCCACCTCCTGGCTTTTAGAACCCTTATTGGGTTGGGAGGTGGTTGGCGGGAAGGGGTTAAGAAGAGAATTTATTAAACCTGTGAAATTTAGAGAATGCTGGAGACAACTTTTTTCATCCCAATCTCCCATGATTTTATCTTTCAGTATAAAGATATGTCATGATTACATAGTGATATATGGAGATTCAATATTTTGGTTGCACACATTTAGCTCTCTAGTTGATATTATGTGGGAATTGAATGAATTTGTCAAAATAATCCCAAACAATTTGAAATTTGTGTATTATTTCATTATACGTAAACATTATTGTATTTTCGAGTGTTAGTAAGTTAGTGGCCCTTTATGAGGGCCCTTAATGTAACTTGCTAGACCATGGATCACATTCTCAACATACATGCAGCTAGTTGTATCGCACCCAGTGGCGTTTGCTTGTACATTATTTACAATGTGCCAGCAGGTGCACTCTGTATTTGCACTGCATTCATGCACGTGAGAAGGGGATATGGACAGTCTAGCTGCAGTTCTATTATACAAGTGGGTGTAGTTAGTTACATACAGCCTTGTGCAGCTATAATGTGAGCTGCATTTTGATTCTGCTAAATAGCATCATTGTTTTTCATGCTGCAGACGGAACAAGAAGAGCTTCAGGTGCCTTGAGGGAGATGTAAGTGTAAAAAAGGCCCATATGTGTTACTTTTTCTACATTTGATATGCTGCATTTGGATATAATGTACATTATAGACGATCACCGTGAGCATAGGAACACTCGCCACACAGGATACCATCTGAATCCAAGGTTTCAGAAAAAAAAAATTCTACCTAGCAAGAGCATCACTATGGTTACTCTTGTGAACTAGGATAACTAGTTCCAAACGTTCCGGAACAACTCTATATGTTCCATAACAAATTACATTTATAACCTGTCTTGGATTGGCTGAGTGTATCCTATTTGCTCTTTGCCTACCAGCACAGATCGATCTATCAAGATTACCAAGTATATCTATACGATACTATCTTCCTGACTGGGTGTATGGTTCCTACATCACTACTGTCTAGATAAGATGGGCTGACTTACTATTGTTGTTTCTGAGGAAGCGTTCATAGTAACGCGCAACATGTCGAGCAAGCTCTCCATCTCCTCTGGATCCACTTGCCGGTTATCAATTTTATAGCTACAACATTAATTTTTCGCCTTTTACTCATTTGAGTTGTTTTAAGGAGAATGTACTGTACTGTATGCTAATTATAATGATAGCCCTTGTGAACCAGTCATAACGATTGATCAACCAGTTTGATATTTTATGATTGTCTTAAAAAAACAAAAAAAGACCAACATTTTTGAAAAGAATAAAAACATATTTTATAGTTTGTTATAAAATTTTGCAAACAGGTAATTTTTCTCCTTTACTGATGTGCGCTGATAAGGCTGCACTGATGGGCACTGATGAGGCTGCACTGACAGGGAGCACTGATGGGCACTGATAGGCAGCACTGATAAGCAATGATAGACGGCACTAAAGGGCACTGATAGGTGGCACTGATAGGCGGCACTGATAGGTGGCACTGATAGGCACTGGTAGGCATCACTGATGGGCACTGATAAGCAGCACTGATAGGTGACACTGATGAGGAGGCACTGATGGGCATTGATTGGCATCACTGATTGACACTGATTGGCAGCACTGGTGGGCACTGATTGGTAGCACTGGTGGGCACTGTTGGGACTGCACTGATAATCAGGACACTGACAATCAGTGCCCTGATTATCAGTGCCAATGTCCTTTTAACACAAGCCGGTAATCATCTCTCTTATTCTCTCCTCACGCTGATAGTGTGTTGAAAGAAAAGCAGATATCGGGCTTGTGTTTATTGCCGCGATCAACTGTCATTGAACACAGCTGAACACGTGGTAAAGGGCTGCTGTGATTGGCATTTTACTCCCATCTGTGATCAACTGAGTCTGAAGGACCTGTCAGGCCGCAGGAAAAGGGGGGACGAGAGAGCGCCCCCCTCCCTTCTGAACCGTACCAGGCCGCATGCCCTCAACATGGGGGGTTTGGTGCTTTGGGGCAGGGGGGCGACCTGCGGGCCCCCCCACCCCAAAGCACCCTGCTCCCATGTTGATGAGGACAGGGCCTCTTCCCGACAACCCTGGTCGTTGGTTGTCGGGGTCTGCGGGCGGGGGCTTATCGGAATCTGGGAGCCCCCTTTAATTAAGGGGCCCCCAGATCCCGGCCCCCACCCTATGTGAATGAGTATGGGGTACATCGTACCCCTACCCATTCACCTGGTGGAAAAAAATGTCAATAAAAAACACTACACAGGTTTTTAAAGTAATTTATTACACAGCTCCGGGGGTCTTCTTCCGACTCCGGGGGTCTCTTTCGATTTGGATTGAATTGGAAAGGGTTAGAAGGTTTCTCTGAGAAATGTGATGTGGGAAGTTTCCCCCGATAGGGGTTTTCGAAGGCAGAGATCTGTCAGGGCCCGGACTGGCGGCTAGTGAGGACACAGGAGGTGGATCCTCTGTGCCAGAGAGGCGAAGGCACGGGTCGCACTGGAGGACCGGTTCTAAGCAGCTACCGGTTTTCACCAGAGCCCGCCGCAAGGCGGGATGGACTTGCTGCGGCGGTAGCAACCAGGTCGTGTCCCCCAGTAGCGGCTCGACTTCTCTGGCAGCTGAGAAAGGCACGGTACACTGGGACTAGGCAGAGGCAAGGTCAGACGTAGCGGAAGGTCAGGGCAGGCGGCAATGGTACGTAGTCAGGGGCAACGGCAGAAGGTCAGATACACTGGAAGGGCAAGTACAAAACGCTTTCTCAGGGCACTAAGGCAACAAGATCCGGCAAGGACAGGAAGGGGGAGTGGGTTTTTAAGTGTTTTGGAGTGTGACACAGTAATTGGACCAGGCACCAATCAATGGTGCACTGGCCCTTTAAATTTAAGAAGACCGGCGCGCGCGCGCCCTAGAGAGCAGCGGGACCGCGCGTGCCGGGACGGAGCAGGGGAAGGAGGCCGGTGAGCAGAATGGGATGCGATCCGCGGGCGGACAGGTGCCGCCGCAAGGATCGCATCCCCGCCAGCATCAGAGCAGCGCTCACGGTCAGAGGAGCCGACCGGAGCGCTGCAGGGAGACAGACGCCGCGGGCGCTCCGGGATGGATGGGACACCCGGAGCGTTCGGCGTTATAGTACCCCCCCCTTAGGTCTCCCCCTCTTCTTGGAACCCAAGAATCTTCGGATGAGCTCTTTATCTAAAATGTTGGCCTCAGGTTCCCAGGACCTTTCCTCAGGACCCCAGTTCTCCCAATCCACTAAAAAACATCTTTTACCTCGGATGACCTTGGAGGCGAGGATCTCTTTCACCGAGAAGACATCAGAAGAACCAGAGACAGGAGCAGGAGCAGTGACCTTAGGGAAAAATCGGTTAAGAATGAGGGGTTTAAGAAGAGACACATGAAAAGAGTTGGGAATACGAAGAGAAGGAGGAAGGTGGAGCTTGTAAGAAACAGAATTGATTTGGTTTTTGATTTTAAATGACCCGAGGTAACGAGGGCCCAGCTTGTAGCTAGGTACCCGAAACCGAATATATTTGGAGGAGAGCCACACTTTGTCACCATGGGCATAGACAGGAGGGATTCTTCTTTTTTTATCTGCATGTCTCTTCATGCGGGCAGAGGCCAGTGAGAGCGACTTTTGAGTCTCTTTCCAGATAGAGGTAAAGTCCTGAGTAAATTCATCCACGGCCGGAACTCCAGAAGACGTGGGAATGGGGAGGGGGGGGCAATGGGTGACGGCCGTAGACCACAAAGAAAGGCGACTTGGAGGAAGATTCAGAGTTCTTGAAATTGTATGAGAATTCTGCCCAGGGCAATAGGTCGACCCAATCGTCTTGACGGGCGGAGACAAAATGTCGTAGGTAGTCGCCAAGGACCTGGTTAACTCTCTCCACCTGTCCATTGGACTGCGGGTGATAAGCGGAAGAAAAATTCAACTTAATTTTTAGTTGAGTACAGAGAGCTCTCCAAAATTTTGAGATGAATTGAACACCTCTATCCGAGACGATATGTGAGGGCAGCCCATGGAGGCGGAAAATTTGAAGAAAAAAATGCTTCGCCAACTGAGGTGCAGTAGGCAGACCAGGGAGCGGGACAAAATGAGCCATTTTAGAAAAGCGGTCAACGACCACCCAGATGACAGTGTTACTACGAGACAAAGGGAGGTCCGTGATGAAATCCATGGCGATGTGGGACCATGGTTGTTCAGGCACAGGTAGGGGAAGGAGAAGACCTGCAGGCTTCTGGCGAGGCGTCTTGTCACGTGCACAGATAGTGCAGGCCCGTACAAAGTCAGTCACATCTTCCTCCTGGGTAGGCCACCAATAGTGTCTGGCAATCAATTGTATGGATTTTTTGATCCCAGCGTGACCGGCTAGATGGGAGGAATGGCCCCACTTGAGTATCTGAAGCCGAAGGCGTGGAGGAACGAAAGTCTTTCCTGGAGGAATTGGCACGAGAGAAGCGGGAGCAGAGGAAATCAGACACTCAGGGGGTATGATGTGTTGAGGAGGAGTCTCGGTTTCAGAGGTATTGGAGAGACGGGACAAAGCATCAGCCCTGACATTTTTGTCTGCGGGCCGAAAATGGATCTGGAAGTTGAAGCGGGCAAAGAACAATGACCACCTGGCCTGGCGAGGATTTAGGCGCTGAGCGGACTGAAGGTAGGACAAATTTTTATGGTCAGTGTAGATGGAGATAGGATGAAGGGATCCTTCCAGGAGATGTCTCCACTCTTCTAATGCCAACTTGATGGCCAACAGTTCACGGTCACCTATGGAATAGTTTTTTTCCGGAGGGGAGAAAGTTTTAGAGAAAAAACCACAAGTGACGTTTTTCCCTTTAGCGTTTTTTTGAAGAAGCACAGCTCCGACTCCTACCAAGGAGGCGTCCACTTCAAGGAAGAACGGCTTTAGAGGATCTGGCCGAGACAGGACAGGTGCAGAGGAGAAGGCGGTCTTAAGGCGAGTAAAGGCTTCCTCCGCTTGAGGCGGCCAGGACCTAGGATTCGCGTCTTTTTTGGTCAGTGCCCCTATAGGAGCAACGATGGTGGAGAAGTGGGGTATGAACTGACGATAGTAGTTGGCGAAACCAAGGAAGCGTTGGATAGCACGAAGTCCAGAGGGGCGTGGCCAACCCAAGACTGCGGAGAGTTTGTCAGGGTCCATTTGAAGACCTTGTCCAGAGACCAGATATCCTAGGAAAGGAAGACTGCTGCGCTCAAAAAGGCATTTTTCAAATTTAGCGTAAAGATGATTTACGCGGAGGCGCTGGAGCACTTGACGGACATGGAGCCGATGTTCCTTAAGGTTGGCAGAGAAGATTAGAATGTCGTCAAGATAGACAACCACACAGGTATACAGTAGGTCCCGGAAGATTTCGTTGACAAAATCTTGAAAGACTGCAGGGGCGTTGCAAAGTCCGAACGGCATGACGAGATATTCAAAGTGACCGTCTCTGGTGTTAAATGCGGTTTTCCATTCATCTCCCTTACGGATTCTGATGAGGTTATAAGCGCCCCTGAGGTCCAATTTAGAAAAAACTTTTGCTCCGCGCAGACGGTCAAAGAGCTCCGAGATGAGAGGCAGAGGGTAGCGGTTTCTAATAGTGATTTTATTGAGACCACGATAGCCTATGCAAGGGCGTAAAGATCCGTCCTTCTTGGCCACGAAGAAGAAGCCCGCTCCGGCTGGAGAAGATGATTTCCTAATAAAACCTCTCTTGAGGTTCTCCTAAATGTATTCAGTCATAGCCTTGGTTTCAGGAGAGGAGAGAGGGTAAATTCTGCCACGGGGTGGTGTAGTACCTGGGAGCAAGTCAATGGGGCAGTCGTAGGGTCTATGTGGTGGTAAGACCTCTGCCTGTTTTTTGCAAAAGACATCAGAAAGGTCCTGATAGGCCTTTGGAAGGCCAGGCAAAGGAGTAGTGATGGGGACTTGACAGGTCGGTACAGACTTAAGGCAATGCTTGTGACAGGAGTCACCCCAGGATTTGATGTCCCCAGTGGTCCAGTCGAGGGTAGGAGTGTGACGCTGGAGCCAGGGTAGGCCAAGAAGGATGTCAGAAGTACAGTTCGGCAAAACAAAGAATTCAATCTTTTCTTGGTGAAGAACACCAACAGACATGAGCAGGGGTTCGGTGCGGTAACGCACGGTACAATCCAAATTCTCTCCATTTACAGAGGAAATGAAGAAGGGTTTGATGAGACGGGTAACAGGAATGTTGAACCTGTTGATGAAAGAGGCTTCAATAAAGTTTCCTGCAGAACCAGAGTCCAGGAAGGCCACCGCAGGGAAGAGGGAGCCAGCAGAAGGAGAAATCCGCACAGGAATAGTCAGACGTGGAGAGGAAGAATTCACACCCAGTAACGCCTCTCCCACGTTCACTAGGTGCGGGCGTTTCCCTGACGCGGAGGACGAATAGGGCAGTCTTTTAGGAAGTGATCAGAGCTCGCACAATAAAGGCATAAGTTCTTGTTCCTACGGCGAGATCTCTCTTGTAGGGTCAGGCGAGACCGGTCCACTTGCATGGCCTCCTCGGCGGGAGGCACGGTAACAGGATGCATTGGATTCAGAAAGAGAGGAGCCAGGCGCGGATAACGCCTGGTGCGAACAAGATCTTTCTCCTGGCGAAGCTCTTGGCGTCTTTCGACGTAACGCATATCGATGCGGGTAGCTAAATGGATGAGTTCCGTCAAGGAAGAGGGTATCTCTCGTGCGGCCAGATAATCCTTGATGTGGCCGGATAAACCCTTCTTGAAGGTCGCGCAGAGAGCCTCATTATTCCAAGCTAACTCTGAGGCCAGTGTGCGGAACTGTATGGCATATTCGCCCACAGAAGAGTTTCCTTGGAAAAGGTTAAGCAGGGCGGTTTCAGCGGATGAGGCTCGGGCTGGTTCCTCAAAAACGCTGCGAACCTCAGCAAAGAAGGACTGAACGGTGGCTGTAGCAGGGTCGTTGCGGTCCCAGAGTGGCGTGGCCCAGGCCAAGGCCTTTCCAGACAACAGAGAGACCACGAATGCCACTTTAGACTGTTCTGTGGAAAACTGGTCAGACATCATCTCAAGATGCAGGGAACATTGGGACAAGAATCCCCGGCACATCCTAGAATCCCCGTCAAATTTCTCCGGAAGAGACAGGCGAATTCTCGAGGTAGTAGCGGCAGCTCGGAGAGGGGAAGATGCTGGAGGCTGCGGCGGCAGAAGCTGCTGGACCATGGCGGTCAACTGCGACAGCTGCTGTCCTTGTTGTGCGATCTGTTGCGACTGCTGGGCAACCACGGTAGTGAGGTCAGCGAGATTTGGCAGCGGTACCTCAGCGGGATCCATGGCCGGATCTACTGTCAGGGCCCGGACTGGCGGCTAGTGAGGACACAGGAGGTGGATCCTCTGTGCCAGAGAGGCGAAGGCACGGGTCGCACTTGAGGACCGGTTCTAAGCAGCTACCGGTTTTCACCAGAGCCCGCCGCAAGGCGGGATGGACTTGCTGCGGCGGTAGCAACCAGGTCGTGTCCCCCAGTAGCGGCTCGACTTCTCTGGCAGCTGAGATAGGCACGGTACACTGGGACTAGGCAGAGGCAAGGTCAGACGTAGCGGAAGGTCAGGGCAGGCGGCAATGGTACGTAGTCAGGGGCAACGGCAGAAGGTCAGATACACTGGAAGGGCAAGTACAAAACGCTTTCTCAGGGCACTAAGGCAACAAGATCCGGCAAGGACAGGAAGGGGGAGTGGGTTTTTAAGTGTTTTGGAGTGTGACACAGTAATTGGACCAGGCACCAATCAATGGTGCACTGGCCCTTTAAATTTAAGAAGACCGGCGCGCGCGCGCCCTAGAGAGCAGCGGGACCGCGCGCGCCGGGACGGAGCAGGGGAAGGAGGCCGGTGAGCAGAATGGGATGCGATCCGCGGGCGGACAGGTGCCGCCGCAAGGATCGCATCCCCGCCAGCATCAGAGCAGCGCTCACGGTCAGAGGAGCCGACCGGAGCGCTGCAGGGAGACAGACGCCGCGGGCGCTCCGGGATGGATGGGACACCCGGAGCGTTCGGCGTTATAGTACCCCCCCCTTAGGTCTCCCCCTCTTCTTGGAACCCAAGAATCTTCGGATGAGCTCTTTATCTAAAATGTTGGCCTCAGGTTCCCAGGACCTTTCCTCAGGACCCCAGTTCTCCCAATCCACTAAAAAACATCTTTTACCTCGGATGACCTTGGAGGCGAGGATCTCTTTCACCGAGAAGACATCAGAAGAACCAGAGACAGGAGCAGGAGCAGTGACCTTAGGGGAAAATCGGTTAAGAATGAGGGGTTTAAGAAGAGACACATGAAAAGAGTTGGGAATACGAAGAGAAGGAGGAAGGTGGAGCTTGTAAGAAACAGAATTGATTTGGTTTTTGATTTTAAATGACCCGAGGTAACGAGGGCCCAGCTTGTAGCTAGGTACCCGAAACCGAATATATTTGGAGGAGAGCCACACTTTGTCACCATGGGCATAGACAGGAGGGATTCTTCTTTTTTTATCTGCATGTCTCTTCATGCGGGCAGAGGCCAGTGAGAGCGACTTTTGAGTCTCTTTCCAGATAGAGGTAAAGTCCTGAGTAAATTCATCCACGGCCGGAACTCCAGAAGACGTGGGAATGGGGAGGGGGGGCAATGGGTGACGGCCGTAGACCACAAAGAAAGGCGACTTGGAGGAAGATTCAGAGTTCTTGAAATTGTATGAGAATTCTGCCCAGGGCAATAGGTCGACCCAATCGTCTTGACGGGCGGAGACAAAATGTCGTAGGTAGTCGCCAAGGACCTGGTTAACTCTCTCCACCTGTCCATTGGACTGCGGGTGATAAGCGGAAGAAAAATTCAACTTAATTTTTAGTTGAGTACAGAGAGCTCTCCAAAATTTTGAGATGAATTGAACACCTCTATCCGAGACGATATGTGAGGGCAGCCCATGGAGGCGGAAAATTTGAAGAAAAAAATGCTTCGCCAACTGAGGTGCAGTAGGCAGACCAGGGAGCGGGACAAAATGAGCCATTTTAGAAAAGCGGTCAACGACCACCCAGATGACAGTGTTACTACGAGACAAAGGGAGGTCCGTGATGAAATCCATGGCGATGTGGGACCATGGTTGTTCAGACACAGGTAGGGGAAGGAGAAGACCTGCAGGCTTCTGGTGAGGCGTCTTGTCACGTGCACAGATAGTGCAGGCCCGTACAAAGTCAGTCACATCTTCCTCCTGGGTAGGCCACCAATAGTGTCTGGCAATCAATTGTATGGATTTTTTGATCCCAGCGTGACCGGCTAGATGGGAGGAATGGCCCCACTTGAGTATCTGAAGCCGAAGGCGTGGAGGAACGAAAGTCTTTCCTGGAGGAATTGGCACGAGAGAAGCGGGAGCAGAGGAAATCAGACACTCAGGGGGTATGATGTGTTGAGGAGGAGTCTCGGTTTCAGAGGTATTGGAGAGACGGGACAAAGCATCAGCCCTGACATTTTTGTCTGCGGGCCGAAAATGGATCTGGAAGTTGAAGCGGGCAAAGAACAATGACCACCTGGCCTGGCGAGGATTTAGGCGCTGAGCGGACTGAAGGTAGGACAAATTTTTATGGTCAGTGTAGATGGAGATAGGATGAAGGGATCCTTCCAGGAGATGTCTCCACTCTTCTAATGCCAACTTGATGGCCAACAGTTCACGGTCACCTATGGAATAGTTTTTTTCCGGAGGGGAGAAAGTTTTAGAGAAAAAACCACAAGTGACGTTTTTCCCTTTAGCGTTTTTTTGAAGAAGCACAGCTCCGACTCCTACCAAGGAGGCGTCTACTTCAAGGAAGAACGGCTTTAGAGGATCTGGCCGAGACAGGACAGGTGCAGAGGAGAAGGCGGTCTTAAGGCGAGTAAAGGCTTCCTCCGCTTGAGGCGGCCAGGACCTAGGATTCGCGTCTTTTTTGGTCAGTGCCCCTATAGGAGCAACGATGGTGGAGAAGTGGGGTATGAACTGACGATAGTAGTTGGCGAAACCAAGGAAGCGTTGGATAGCACGAAGTCCAGAGGGGCGTGGCCAACCCAAGACTGCGGAGAGTTTGTCAGGGTCCATTTGAAGACCTTGTCCAGAGACCAGATATCCTAGGAAAGGAAGACTGCTGCGCTCAAAAAGGCATTTTTCAAATTTAGCGTAAAGATGATTTACGCGGAGGCGCTGGAGCACTTGACGGACATGGAGCCGATGTTCCTTAAGGTTGGCAGAGAAGATTAGGATGTCGTCAAGATAGACAACCACACAGGTATACAGTAGGTCCCGGAAGATTTCGTTGACAAAATCTTGAAAGACTGCAGGGGCGTTGCAAAGTCCGAACGGCATGACGAGATATTCAAAGTGACCGTCTCTGGTGTTAAATGCGGTTTTCCATTCATCTCCCTTACGGATTCTGATGAGGTTATAAGCGCCCCTGAGGTCCAATTTAGAAAAAACTTTTGCTCCGCGCAGACGGTCAAAGAGCTCCGAGATGAGAGGCAGAGGGTAGCGGTTTCTAATAGTGATTTTATTGAGACCACGATAGCCTATGCAAGGGCGTAGAGATCCGTCCTTCTTGGCCACGAAGAAGAAGCCCGCTCCGGCTGGAGAAGATGATTTCCTAATAAAACCTCTCTTGAGGTTCTCCTAAATGTTTTCAGTCATAGCCTTGGTTTCAGGAGAGGAGAGAGGGTAAATTCTGCCACGGGGTGGTGTAGTACCTGGGAGCAAGTCAATGGGGCAGTCGTAGGGTCTATGTGGTGGTAAGACCTCTGCCTGTTTTTTGCAAAAGACATCAGAAAGGTCCTGATAGGCCTTTGGAAGGCCAGGCAAAGGAGTAGTGATGGGGACTTGACAGGTCGGTACAGACTTAAGGCAATGCTTGTGACAGGAGTCACCCCAGGATTTGATGTCCCCAGTGGTCCAGTCGAGGGTAGGAGTGTGACGCTGGAGCCAGGGTAGGCCAAGAAGGATGTCAGAAGTACAGTTCGGCAAAACAAAGAATTCAATCTTTTCTTGGTGAAGAACACCAACAGACATGAGCAGGGGTTCGGTGCGGTAACGCACGGTACAATCCAAATTCTCTCCATTTACAGAGGAAATGAAGAAGGGTTTGATGAGACGGGTAACAGGAATGTTGAACCTGTTGATGAAAGAGGCTTCAATAAAGTTTCCTGCAGAACCAGAGTCCAGGAAGGCCACCGCAGGGAAGAGGGAGCCAGCAGAAGGAGAAATCCGCACAGGAATAGTCAGACGTGGAGAGGAAGAATTCACACCCAGTAACGCCTCTCCCACGTTCACTAGGTGCGGGCGTTTCCCTGACGCGGAGGACGAATAGGGCAGTCTTTTAGGAAGTGATCAGAGCTCGCACAATAAAGGCATAAGTTCTTGTTCCTACGGCGAGATCTCTCTTGTAGGGTCAGGCGAGACCGGTCCACTTGCATGGCCTCCTCGGCGGGAGGCACGGTAACAGGATGCATTGGATTCAGAAAGAGAGGAGCCAGGCGCGGATAACGCCTGGTGCGAACAAGATCTTTCTCCTGGCGAAGCTCTTGGCGTCTTTCGACGTAACGCATATCGATGCGGGTAGCTAAATGGATGAGTTCCGTCAAGGAAGAGGGTATCTCTCGTGCGGCCAGACAATCCTTGATGTGGCCGGATAAACCCTTCTTGAAGGTCGCGCAGAGAGCCTCATTATTCCAAGCTAACTCTGAGGCCAGTGTGCGGAACTGTATGGCATATTCGCCCACAGAAGAGTTTCCTTGGAAAAGGTTAAGCAGGGCGGTTTCAGCGGATGAGGCTCGGGCTGGTTCCTCAAAAACGCTGCGAACCTCAGCAAAGAAGGACTGAACGGTGGCTGTAGCAGGGTCGTTGCGGTCCCAGAGTGGCGTGGCCCAGGCCAAGGCCTTTCCAGACAACAGAGAGACCACGAATGCCACTTTAGACTGTTCTGTGGAAAACTGGTCAGACATCATCTCAAGATGCAGGGAACATTGGGACAAGAATCCCCGGCACATCCTAGAATCCCCGTCAAATTTCTCCGGAAGAGACAGGCGAATTCTCGAGGTAGTAGCGGCAGCTCGGAGAGGGGAAGATGCTGGAGGCTGCGGCGGCAGAAGTTGCTGGACCATGGCGGTCAACTGCGACAGCTGCTGTCCTTGTTGTGCGATCTGTTGCGACTGCTGGGCAACCACGGTAGTGAGGTCAGCGAGATTTGGCAGCGGTACCTCAGCGGGATCCATGGCCGGATCTACTGTCAGGGCCCGGACTGGCGGCTAGTGAGCACACAGGAGGTGGATCCTCTGTGCCAGAGAGGCGAAGGCACGGGTCGCACTGGAGGACCGGTTCTAAGCAGCTACCGGTTTTCACCAGAGCCCGCCGCAAGGCGGGATGGACTTGCTGCGGCGGTAGCAACCAGGTCGTGTCCCCCAGTAGCGGCTCGACTTCTCTGGCAGCTGAGATAGGCACGGTAAACTGGGACTAGGCAGAGGCAAGGTCAGACGTAGCGGAAGGTCAGGGCAGGCGGCAATGGTACGTAGTCAGGGGCAACGGCAGAAGGTCAGATACACTGGAAGGGCAAGTACAAAACGCTTTCTCAGGGCACTAAGGCAACAAGATCTGGCAAGGACAGGAAGGGGGAGTGGGTTTTTAAGTGTTTTGGAGTGTGACACAGTAATTGGACCAGGCACCAATCAATGGTGCACTGGCCCTTTAAATTTAAGAAGACCGGCGCGCGCGCGCCCTAGAGAGCAGCGGAACCGCGCGTGCCGGGACGGAGCAGGGGGAGGAGGCCGGTGAGCAGAATGGGATGCGATCCGCGGGCGGACAGGTGCCGCCGCAAGGATCGCATCCCCGCCAGCATCAGAGCAGCGCTCACGGTCAGAGGAGCCGACCGGAGCGCTGCAGGGAGACAGACGCCGCGGGCGCTCCGGGATGGATGGGACACCCGGAGCGTTCGGCGTTACAAGATCGGATACATGTATAATAAAAAAAATCTTTATTTGTGAAAACTAAAGTTTACACCAGTAAAATTTAATCAAGATATGAGCTCTGGTACATGAATGAATTAGGCGTACAAAACAATGTAAACATTATGTAACACGTGACATTGCTGCTAAAGTGCAATGTGAATGACTACATATATCTTGACGCGTTTTGACCCTGTAGGGTCTTCTTCAGAAGATATGTTAACTGTAAGGAAAAATGCATTTAATAAATCATACAAGAAATTTGAAAAAAACATAATAGTAGCAATCATGAAATTTTTTCTAACATATTTACCAAACAGACTGTTTTGTACACAATCACATGACCAGAAATCCTTCCTTTTAAAAGGGAATCCTCATAGGATCCCATATCCGGCTCGTCGGTCGGCAGGAGAACCTCCACTAATGATGGAATACCCCACTGGGTCGTACCTGACTTACAAGAAGTCATCACAGGAAAACAGGATCCTACGCCTGAAGTGGCACGGGAAAGGGGGGGCCATCACACCTGAAGTGGATCATAGCAAGACATCAATAGAGATAATAATAATAGATGCATACATCATAAGATTGTATGAATGTGAAGGATTATGATATAATCGATTATTGGAAAAGGGTTGTGGCAAGCTGG
Organism: Rana muscosa; assembly: GCA_029206835.1. Classification (NCBI taxonomy): domain Eukaryota; kingdom Metazoa; phylum Chordata; class Amphibia; order Anura; family Ranidae; genus Rana; species Rana muscosa. The sequence continues at coordinate 909,908,759 of CM055117.1, read as the reverse complement.
TAGTGGTCAAACCACCTTTGATATATTATTGTTGTAACTCACATAATATAAATTTAAATAGTTGGTAGGATGGTATAAGAAAGAGAAAAGTGAAAAGGTGCCCTTGTGCAATGGGCATACAGATGAAGGGGGAGAGAAGAAAGAAAAAGAAACAAAAAAAGGAAAAAAGGAAAAAGAAAGGAACGAGAGAAGAAAGAGACGAGGGTGAATGAAGTATATCAGATATTGAGTGTTGAATAAGTGAAGTGAATGAATGGGTGAAACAATATGTGAAACGGTGAAAAGGAAAAACGTGAGGATGATAGTGAGGGATAGGGGGGCTGGAAAGGTGAGAGTGAGAAATGGGTGTATAAAATTAAATTAAGTGTGAATATGCAAGTGTGTGTGGTGATAGAAGAATATAAAATAAAAAATAAAAAAAGGGGATGGTGATAGAATGGGTACGATGCATGGTGATGTGTGTGAGGGAAACTGTGTGAACAGAAGTAGTGTGAACTAAAAAATATAAAAATATTATAAAAATAATAATAATAAAATTAAAATAAAAAATAAGTGAATGAAAAAATTGGAGAAAAATGTGTGTAAAAGAAAAAAGAAAAATAAAGAAGGGAAAGGAAAAGGAACAAGGATAAAGTGAGAACAAGGGAAAGGGAAGGGAAAAAGTGAGGGAGGGGAGGAAAAAGAGAAGGGGAGAAAGGAAAGAAAGAAGAAAAAAAGGAAAAAGAAAAAATGTATGTACAATAGCATGTGAAGTGCTAAAAAAGTGAAGGAAAGGAAGAGAAAGAGAAGTTGATGAAGTGATAGAAAAATTAGTGGAAAGTAAGTGGCAGCGGGCTGTCATGTGCAGTAAATTAAAAATAGTAATGAAGATGCTAACCTTGGTGAATTAAAAACAAATAACCATCCAAACTAGCAAAGCATGAGGTTTGTGGACCAATAAATGAGTCCCTAAATAGATATAAAAAGATAAAGATTTATAGATTAGAACGGTAGGACAGGGGGGTTACCTTGCGGGCGCGCTCCTGTGTCATAAAGTCAGCGTTCCGAGGAGTAACAACATGGCGCCGTAACTCAGCGTGCAGCGCTCAGCTCCATGATCCCCGCCAGGTGAAGAAGGAGAAATATGCCCGCTACACGAATGGCTGCATAGACTGCACAGACTAGCTACATAGAAAGCCTGGAGCTCTTGCTGGATATCTAGCTATCTACCCTGCACCCGCACTAAGGAGACGCTCTGACCTATGGACACGGAGTAGCGGTACACGAGGACACGAGCATTCTAAAGGGAAGCAGTGGTGATACCTGAGCTGTCTCTCCCTGCTCTTCCCTTACCGGAGCCACGACTGCTGGATAGCGGGATCGGAGGACCTGCTGGATACTGCTTCGACGGACCGGCGGTAGAGGGGCGGACGCGTGGGAGCTCTGATATCCTGGATTGGAGGACCGGAGGGGCCGCGCAACGTCCTGCGGGTGGAGGACGGAAGGCGGATACAGCTGGAGCCGGAGACCGGGAGATTGAACCCATCGGGGACACTCGGGACTGCAAGGAGCCGTGAAGTAGGTGAGAGAGCTCCCTGCAGAGACATGGTGGGAGAAGCTGTTCTTTGCCTTACTGTCACAGCATAGATCTTATGGTGTACAATAGGAGCCAAAGCCAAATAGTATAAGAACACAGAATACCAGCATCAAACAAAACACCAACGTTTGAATGCAGTGGGGTTACTGAGAAAAGAGGAGAAGCGTGTTTTTTCTTTTTTTTTTTTTTTTCTTTAGGATTTAGTCTTCTCACCCCCTCTCAGTATTCCCTAGGACTATGCCATAATCCCGTGGGAAAATTTCAAACAGCTTGCTAAAAGTACGGTGTGTTGGCTCGCATTTAATCCGGCCAATCAAGCTATTATACAGGAATTTGCAAGCTGCAACTGACTGTGAGCAAAAATCTAGCAGCACTCCGGGTTCCGCCCATAAAATATCTGTGTATATACTTAGAGATTGATGTCCGCAGGAATATAAGGCAGTAACACAAATAACTGTAAATAACTGTCTGCAATACCAGCTCACTCTTGGAGGGTATCCTGGTACGGGGACTAGTTACTGGCTACTGGCTACTGGTCACTGGGATATAAACGGGTATAAAGACCCCCCCCCCCCCTTTTTTTCTCCTTTTTTTTTTTTTTTTTTTTTGCCTCTCCCGGTCGAACACTCGGAACAACACAGGACCTAAAGACGGGCCTGGGAACCCTTAAAACCACTAGAGACTAGGCTACGGGGAAAAGATGGTTAAAAAGGGCCCTAAAGTAACCCAGGGAGAGGGAACAAGCCACAACACAATAAAGTCTTATCTGGTGGCAGAAGGGACTGATCAAATGACCGAAAGTTTTAGTAAAAGCTCAGGATCAGTACCTACGACTCCTGTAAAGAATAAGGGGCCTCCAGGGACAGAACTAGAAGGAGAGAAAGGGGTGGGAACTCCGGGGACCCCAGGGAAAGGTAAAAATAACAAAACCCAATCCCCAGAAGCAAAAAGTAAGAAAGATAAACAAAAGGAGCAAAAGACACCTGAAAAACAACAACAACTAGAGATACCCACAGAAGACCTTCAAGCCCCTCCCTCAAAGCAAGATATGATAAATATGATAGGCATGATAGCTCGCCTGGAGCAAACCATTAAAGGTGAAATGGGAGCAACAAGAAAGGATATACAGAGTGTACTACAAAGAGTAGAGGGAATAGAAGAACAAGTAGAAGAGCATAAAAGTGCAATAGTGGAATTAAGAGAAACAGCAGAGATGGATTGGACAGAGATAAGAAACGTTCGGTATAAACTTGAGGACCAAGAAAACGGTAGTAGAAGGAAGAACCTCCAGATAAGAGGACTCTCTGAAGATGTTAAAGATAAAGAACTAGGGGATGTGCTGCGAGAGATTTTTAACTTAGCTTTAAATCGGGAATCAACTACGTTGATGCAGTTTGAACGAGTTCACAGAATTCAAAGGTCATATAATGCTCATGGGGATGTTCCAAGGGACATTATAGCAAGATTTCAAGACTCGGAGCAGAAAGAATTAGTCTCTCACAGTACAAGGAATTCCTCCCCCATGATATATAAGGGAACAAAAATATCTATCTTCTCTGACTTAGCCCCAGAGACGTTAGCACGAAAAAGGGCCTTAAAGCCGTTAACAACTTTTTTACAGACAAAGGACATTCCCTACAGGTGGGGGTTCCCAGCATGCCTATCGGTGAAGCACCAGGGGGTTTCGGCTTATATACGGTTTCCAGAGGATATAAAAGAATTCTGTAGCAGACTGAATATACAGCCGGTTCAAGTAGACAACTGGGAAAAGAACCCTCCAACATGGAGAAAATGGAGGAACCAGGACTGGAATAGAACCTAGAAAATATGTGGCTTCCCTTTTTTTTTTTTTGTAGAGAGCAGAATGACATGATAGGGAAGATTGATTCACCTGGGGGTGGGGGGGATATGGAGTGGGGGTCGCTATACGCGCCGGGGCTCATCCATAAGGGGGTGGATGGGGCTCCGGGAGGGGGGAGGACACACAAGATCCCCCGAGATAGGGCCCGCTCGGCAGATAGCCCGATTGGGGGCAGACCGAGGGAGTTCTAACATTGATGTACAATGTGATAGGGGAGAGGGAGGGGGGAGGGGGGTATATGTGGTCTCAATATATTTCATATGGTTATTGGAAGCTGAACCTAGGTGCCATGTGTATAATGGTTAAATTGGATTATTATCTCTGGAATGTAAAAATACCTTATGTGGGGTCGAGGATAGACGTATCTGAAGGAAGGGCCATTATGAGGAGAAGAGATTGTACGGGGTCACCTCTTTTCTGCTTATATCTGGTAGAACCACTTTAGTTATGATTTCGAGAAATTAAACTAAGTAAAATGACAGCAATAAAAATAGTTACGTACAATGTACGAGGGCTTAATAGCCCAAATAAGCGATACCAGATACTGCAGGAAATGAGGAGATCTTCGGCCAATATAGTGTTTCTACAAGAAACTCATTTAAAAGAGACAACAAAGACAAAATTGAACTCAAAAGACTTTCCCACATGGATTCATAGCTACTCCCCCAATAAGAGATCAAAAGGAACTGCGATAGGTTTTGATAAGAATACACGGTTTACACTGGAAGGCATGGAAACAGATCCGGAAGGCAGATATCTTTTTGTTAAAGGCTCTTCATTTAATATGAAATATACCTTGGTAAATGTCTATTGCCCTAATATTCGCCCCGCAGAGTACCTGAGAAAAATCCTTAACAGGCTGGAGGGCTTTAAAGAAGGGAAGGTGATACTAGCAGGGGACTTTAATTTTGTTTTTGACCCGGAACTAGATACTCAACCAATGTCATTTAGGTCGGAGGGTAAATACCTTAGAGCAATTAAGCATAAAATGTCACAAATGCATCTAATGGAGGCCTGGAGAATTCTACATCCTAGAGATAAAGACTTTACGTACTATTCGTTGGTACATAGGTCATACTCTAGAATAGATTACTTCCTATTAGACCACCAGCTATTAGAGGGATTGAGAGGGGTAGAAATAAAATCAATAACGCTCTCTGACCATGCGCCAGTAGAGATGACCCTGGATATAGGGGAAATCCCAGTCGACCAGGGAGTATGGAGATTAGATTAATCCCTTTTAAACGACACTAAGATAACCAGCGATATAGAAAAGGAATTAGGTCTATTCTTTAAAGAAAATAATATAGAAAATATCACTCCTTCGATATTATGGGAAACACATAAAGTATATATAAGAGGGAGGATGATAGCAGAAAAGGCCAAAAGAAAGAAAATTAGGCAGCATCAGAAACAAACCCTACTAGGAGAAATCCAGGGCCTGGAACAGCAACACAAAGATAGCCAGGAGGAGCAAACTTTGATATTATTAACTGAGAAAAGAGAAAGACTACGGGATCTAATGGATCAAGAAACTAGATGGGTATTCAATAATATAAACAAGAAATTCTATGCAACAGGGAATAAACCAGGGAAACATTTAACAAGGACAATTAAGCCTAGAAAAACACAGAATTATATCTCTAAAATGAAAGATATTAAAGGTGATATGAGGTATTCTACAAAAGATATAATTAAAATTGTTCAAGATTACTATCAAAACTTATATAATATAAATAAAGAACAAAGCTCCTTGGAAACCCAGTGTAGAAGAAAGAAAATTAAACAATACTTAGAAAGGAGTAAGATACCGACAATGGTAGAAGAAGTAATTAATAAGTTAGACAAGGAAATATCAAGGGAGGAAATAAGCCAAGTAATTAAAAATATTAAAATGGGAAAGAGCCCGGGCCCAAATGGGTATACCTCACTCTACTATAAGAGATATGGAGAAATCCTGATACCATACTTCCAGGAATACATGAACTCCATAGAAAGAGGTATGACGATGCGGGAGGAAGCATTGGGTGCCCACATAACTCTTATAGAGAAGGAAGACAAGGATCCCTCACTATGTGCTAGTTATAGGCCTATATCACTGATTAACGTGGATATAAAGATCTATGCAAAAATTATAGCAGAGAGAATAAGACCCTTTATGCCAGAGCTGATTGAAAACGACCAGGCAGGGTTTGTACCAGGGAGAGAAACGAGGGACAACGTCCTAAGAGCACTATTCCTGATACAAAAAGAAAAAAAAAGTAAAAAAACTGTTCTATTTCTATCAGTAGATGCCGAAAAGGCCTTTGACAGACTAGACTGGGAATTTATGCTAGCAACAATGAGGCATATAGGATTAGGTCCCAACATGCTTAAATGGATAGGGGCACTTTACTCTAAACCCTCTGCACAGGTCCGGGTCAACGGGACCCTCTCAGGTAGTTTTGCACTTCCTAATGGAACTCGCCAGGGCTGCCCGCTCTCCCCCCTCCTGTTTGTCCTCTCATTAGAGCCATTGCTAGCAACTATTAGAACTAATCAGGAGATAGAGGGAGTAAAGGTAGACGGGAGGGAACACAAGATCTCTGCGTTCGCGGACGATATGATGCTGTATGTATCAAATCCAAGGCAAACTTTGCCAAGGATAATGGAGGAATACGAAAAGTATGGAGAGATCTCAAATCTAAAAATTAATAAAGACGGAAATTGTAAGTATATCCTTAAGTCCAAAAGAACGCAGACATCTTGGGGCCCTCTACCCGTTTACATGGAAGCAGAAGGGGATGAAGTATTTGGGGATATAATTGTCCAATAAGGAGAGGGACCTATATGAGGACAACTATATCCCCCTACTGAATAAAATAAAAACAGAATTGAAGGGATACCCGATAGAAAAACTATCTTGGTTGGGTAGAATGAATACTATTAAAATGATGATACTGCCTAAAGCACTATATGTCTTTCAAACACTCCCAATAAAAATCCCAGATATGTACTTTAAAATATTGGGGAAGATAATAAGGAGATTCATTTGGAAAGAAAAGAGGCCTCGCATATCAGTAGAAACTTTAACTAGACCTAGACATAAGGGAGGATTATACCTTCCAGATTTTAGAAGATATTATGAGGCAGCAGTACTAAAAAAGGATAACAGACTGGCTACAGGGAAATGGACGGAGAAAGAAATGGGTAGAAATAGAGGAAAGTCTGTGTAATGGGGACTTGGGAAAGAGAATATGGATCCCAAACCAATATATGGGCTTAACACAAGAAACACCCCCAATAACAAAAGAAACCTTCAGAATATGGGATAGAGTATGTAAAACAAAAAAATGGCTCTATAACAGTCCGTTGATGTCCCTCACCGGTACAGACTATTTCCCGCCAGGGAAGAGCCGCGAGGCCTTTATGGGATGGACAACCTCAGATTCATTAAAACTGAAAGACGTACTAAAGGGGAATATCCTGTGCCCTATCTCAGAAATAAGAGAAAAATATGGACCCTCTGGGGGTGACAGTTGGAGGTATATACAGATCCAACATTTTGTAAATACACTACCGAAACCTCTACGGGCTATGAATGAGCTAACCCCGTGGGAAAAACTCGTAGAACAGGGGGGGGGGAACGGGAAGACAGGGGATATCGAATATATATGGGATACTGTTACCCCCAAAGGGCCCCAAGACAATGAAAATACTGGAAAACTGGGAATCAGAACTGAATCAAACTATAATGGATGAAAAGAAGAGCCTAATTTTTGACTATGCCCACTCCACCTCAGTAGAGGCAAAAGTAAAGGAAATGAATTATAAGCTTTTAACTAAGTGGTATTTGGTTCCAACAAAGCTACATAGGATAAATAAGGAGTTATCACCCTTATGTTGGAGGGAATGTGGGCTGGAGGGAACACACGCCCATATATGGTGGCATTGTCCACTGATACAGGAATACTGGAGAGGGATCTTACGATTGATAGAGAAGATATGTGGATTTAAGGTTAAATTAGATCCCTGGTATTGTCTGTTTCATAATACGGAAATGACGAGGAAAAAATATAGAACAACTTTGGTACCATATATGTTGAATGGAGCCAAAGCACTTATACCACGGAATTGGAGAGAAAAAAGGGTACCAGCATTAGGAAACTGGTTGAGAGAGATGGATAGAACTAGACTGATGGAGGAGTTGCTCTCAAATCATAATGGAAGTAGATCAAAACATGATAGAGTTTGGAAGAGATGGAGAGAGTTTAAGGACTCAGAGGCCTATATAGAGGGGCTGGGGGGCTAGGGGGCTAGGGAATGTATTTTTTTTTATTATTCCTTTTTTGTATTGATTCTTTTCTTTCTCTCTTTCTCCCCTTCCCTCTCCTCTTTCCCTTTTTGTTTCCCCCTCTCTTTTTTTTTTCCCCGTGTGTGTATATAGGTGTGTACACATACGCACACAGCTATATGCCCTGAGTAGGAGCCTTCTTAAATTATGTTGTACATAAAAAAAATGTTTATTTTTTTATTTTTTTTCCTCTCCCACTTGACTCTGACGACCTAACTATCACATACATTTGATATTCTCCCCCCCCCCCCCTCTTCCTTTTTCTTTTTCCACCTCCTTTGCTCACAGTAGGGACACGGGTATATGATTGTTATATGACACAGGACACTTGCACTTAGACTGTATTTACCAATAAGAGGGAGAGGACGGGAGATAAAGTCCCCCTCCCTCTCCATATTTCCTCTTCACCCTTTTTTTTTTAATATACACGCGTAGGCCTTGAACAGGAGCCTTCTTAAATTAGTTTTAATTATTATATATATATATATATATATATATATACACCTTTTTTTTTTTTTTTTTTTTTTTCACGGTAGGGCACATTGCACCTAGATTGTACTTATTAAGATATAGATTAAGATGCACAAGCACTTTAGATTATGATTATATTCATATCTAGCTACAAGAGGGAGTACATGGGAGACAAGGTCCTCTCCCCTCTCCCCCCCCCGCCTATTCTTTTTTTTTTTTTTTCTTCAGTTTTTCTTTGTTCTTCCCTCCCCTCCCCCCCTGCCTTCCTTCCCCCCCTCTCCTTTCCTCCATCTCTTTCTCTCCCTCCTCCTTTCTTATGTCCATTGGATCTATCTATTTTTTTTTTTCTCTGTAGTTTGTTTTTTCCTATGCTTGGCCTCTACATCTGGGGGATTAGGAACACACGGGCTATGGAGATAAGGGATAGGTAGTCCCTCAAGTAAAATGGAAAATTGGTAAATGACATTCCTCCTGGGTCCAATTTATCAAAGGGGTATATAATGAGACTTTATATGTACGTTGTGTCTATATGGTTTAAATTTCCATTGTATTGTTATTTAATTGTTATGTAATGTGAAAAAGTTTAATAAAAAAAGATAAAAAAAAAAAAAGAACGGTAGGACAAATGAGCTCCCTCTAAAAGTTTAAAGGAGAGTAAAAGTTACCTTATCTGGCAGGCCAGCGAGCACACAACCACATCAATCAAGAGCCGGGGATCGACTGATAGTCAGATCACCCACGGCTTAAGTAGGGAATTTTTTGTGATGTCTGATGTCCAACAGGTGAGTGATGGACCCACCCCATACTCACCTTCTGATGACAAGCCAAAGGTGAGGTTTCCCTGGTGACTCCTTCGGCGTTCTGGAGGATCGCAATCTCGGTGTCCCCCATCGTCTCCGCCGTAAGAACGCAATGTCGTGACGTCACGCGCGCGCACCGAAGTGTGCGCACGGGCACGTTCACGGCGTTCGGAGACGATCCAGGACGCCGCTGGCAGAGAAGAAGATGCCGCTATGGGTGGAAATAATTCACCCCCTAGCGGACATTGATGGGGGCAACACCCGCCCGGTGCTCAGGGAAGGTGGGGGCCCACCATTCACCGGACAGCAGGCAGGAAAAGGCCCCCTCACTCTGCCAGGAAGACAGGACGAGAGGGGAAATCCCAAAAGGGAGGACCAGAGACGGCCGGCGAGCCTGGGAAGAGCCAGAGGAACCCCTAATAAAAACAGGAAAAGGATAAAGAAATTAATAATAATGGCGATCTGCACTATTTACAGACCATGATTTTGAACAATGAACTGTTTGTATGAGTGTACAAAATTATAAAGATTCAAACAGAGCTAATGCAATCATAGTGATCATAGGGACATTCATGGTGACATGTATAGAGAATGGTCATAGGGATAAACACATAGATTTAACAATATATATTTTAAATTTTAAACATTATAGAAATATATAAGAGAACATGCCTAGTGCATTCTGGACAAAAGACAGAACCAAAAGCCAAAAACGGGAGCATGAAGGGTTATTGAAATAACAAAATAGGTCATTAACAAAATATTGGTGGTAAAGTATTGAAAATATCACTGGGTCTTCCCAGAAGAAAAACCTTTAACCACTTAACGACCGCCCACTATAAATATACGTCGGCAGAATGGCACGGACAGGCACAATCACGTACCTGTACGTGCCTGCCTTTGTATGGGTGGGGGGTCCGATCGGACCCATCGGACCCCCCTCCGGTACAGTGAGCAGCCGGGATCGCTTCGGGAGTGATCCGTGATGAGGGGGCAGCCATTCGATTCTGGCCACCCCCTCGCGATGGCTCCTGGCGAATCAAATGCTTCCTCTGCCTGTGTAATGTTTACACAGGCAGGAGGAAGTGATGTCATCCCTCATGCGGTGCTCACATATACCGAGCGCCGCATGAGAGAAGACACACAGGTTAGTGCACAAACACTACACTAACACCAGCACACATAGGTACATAAATCACCCCCCCAGGCCCCCCAGACACCCCCAGATCACCCCCCAGCCCCCAGTCAAAGTGTCACTGATTGCAGTGACCATTTATTTAGTGATCACTGCAATCAGTGACATTTGTGACTGTAAAAGTGTCAGGGCAGCTAGTTTTAGGTCCAGTGTAGCCCCCTAACCCCCCCTAATAAAGGTTTAACCCCTTGATCGCCCCCCAGGTAACCCTTTCACCCCCTAGCACCGCCATCACTAAGCGATCGTTTTTCTGATCGCTGTTTTAGTGTCGGTGATGCCGATAGGTAGCCAGTTATTTATTTTAACAGTATCCCATATATATTCGATATCCCCTGTCTTCCCGTTCCCCCCCCCCTGAATGAGTATAGGGGTACATTGTAACTCCTTTACAAAGAACGTAACATATTAACCACACAACACCATGACAAAGTCCTTTATTAAGCAAAATAAAATCCCAGAAAATGTCAGGAGGGGCAGAAACCTGAGCAGGGTTGCCAACCATCAGTAAATTTCTGGACAGTTGCTAAAATCCAAGAATTTTACAGCTGTCCGTTACGGACATGCAATCTACAATGGACATTCATGGAGATAAAAAAAGCGCCATTGGGAAATTGGGAAAGCATTTTATCACACCGATCTTGGTGTGGTCAGATGCTTTGAGGGCAGAGGAAAGATCTAGGGTCTAATAGACCCCAGTTTTTTGGCAATATAGTGTATTTTAGTGCATTAAAATTAAAAAAAGTGTATTTTTTCCCCAAAAAATGCGTTTGAAAAATCACTGCGCAAATACTGTATGGAAAAAAAAATGCAACACCCACCATTTTAATCTGTAGGGCCTTTGCTTTAAAAAAATATATAATGTTTTGGGGTTCAACATAATTTTCTTGCAAAAAAAAATATGATTTAATGTAAACAAAAAGTGTCAGAAAGGGCTTTGTCTTCAAGTGGTTAGAAGAGTGGATGTAAGCTTCCTAATGTTGTGTATAAAATGCCAGGACAGTTCAAAACCCCCCCAAATGACCCCATTTTGTAAAGTAGACACCCCAAGCTATATACTGAGAGGCATGTCGAGTCCATTGAATATTTTATATGTTGACACAAGTTGCGGAAAAAAGACAATTTTTTTTTTTTGCACAAAGTTGTCACTAAATGATATATTGTTTCGGAGGCCATGGAATGCCCAGATGGCACAAACCCCCCCCCCAAATGACGCCATTTTGGAAAGTAGACACCCCAAGCTATTTGCTGAGAGGTATGGTGAGTATTTTGCAGATCTCGCTTTTTGTCACAAAGTTTTGAAAATTGAAAAAAAAAAAAAAATTTTCTTTCTTCATTTTCAAAAACAAATGAGAGCTGTAAAATACTCACCATGCCTCTCAGCAAATAGCTTGGGGTGTTCACTTTCCAAAATGGGGTCATTTGGGGGGGGGTTTGTGCTATTTTGGCATTTTATGGCCTTTGAAACTGTGATAGGTAGTGAGGAGTGAAATCAAAAATTTGTGCCCTTAGAAATCCTGAAGGCAGTGCTTGGTTTTCGGGGTCCCGTACGCGGCTAGGCTCCTAAAAAGTCCCACACATGTGGTATCCCCGTACTCAGGAGAAGCAGCAAAATGTATTTTGGGGTGCAATTTCACATATAACCATGGCATGTGTGAGCAATAGGGATGAGCCGAACACCCCCGGGTTAGGTTCGCACCAGATCCCGCGAACGGACCGAAAGTTCGTACGAACATTAGAACCCTATTAAATACAATGGATGCGAACGTTCGAAATCTAAAGTGCTAATTATAACGACTATTATGCATGTTATTGTCCTAAAAAGGGTTTGGGAACCCGGGTTCTGCACCAGGGGACATGTATCAATGCAAAAAAGAAGTTTTAAAAACGGCAGTTTTTCGGGAGCAGTCATTTTAGTGATGCATAAAGTGAAAAAAAGTCAAATATTCCTTTAAATATTGTACCTGGGGGGTGTCTAAAGTATGCCTGTGAAGTGGCACGTGTTTCCCGTGTTTAGAACTGTCCCTGCACAAAATTACATTTCTAAAGGAAAAAAAGCCATTTAAAACTGCTTGCGGCTTTAATGTAATGTCTGGTCCCGGTAATATGGATGAAAATCTTTAAGAAAAATGGCATAGCTACCCCATCACCCCCCCCCCCCCCCACCCCAGCCCATTACCAGCCCCTTTGGGTCTTGTATGGATATTAAGGGGAATCCCGCACACAAAATAAAAAAGGCCCTATATACTCTGAACAGCCGTATACAGGCGATGCATACAAGACAGGGACTGTAGGTTTGTTCTTATGTAGAATCTGTTTGTAATTTTGAACAGGTACATTGTTTAAGTGTAGCTCCAGCCAAAAAAATCTATTTTTAAGCTTTTTGGAAAACATAGGAAAGGGTTATCACCCCTGTAACATTTGGTTTGCTGTCTGTGCAGTGTGCACCTGTTCAGAACAGTTCACCTCACTTTCCGTCCTAATGACAAATGTTTTTTGAAAATTTGGGGTTTTTATTGAAACAAGAATTGGTGATAAAGCATCAGTGGAGAGGAGACACATTTTTTCCCATATTAACTCTTACAGGAGAGAATTTGCCTTCCTAGGGGTAGATTTCCTCTCACTTTCTGTTGTATCCTTCCGTTTGCAAGAAGGAGTCGTTTGTAAGTTGGGGCCTGCCGTATATACTCTGCAGAAATTTTCCCCTTAGGTGTTAATGTCGCCACAACACTGTAAGCCCTCACAGTTACTCTTGGTGGGCGCATGAATGAGCCCTGCTGTGAATTATTAGATCAAGAATTGTAATTGCATGCCCCTGTTGAACAGGGGTTGAACAATTGGGCCTTTGGTGGTGGTGGTGTTGACACAACACTGTAAGGCCTCACAGTTACTCTTGGTGGGCGCAGGAATGGGCCCTGCTGTGAATTATTAGATCAAGAATTGTAATTACATGCCCCTGTTAAACAGGGGCAGAAAAATTGGGCCTTAGGCACTGGTGCCACAACACTGCAACCCCTCACAGATACTGTACTTGGAGCACAGCAATGAGCCCTGTTGCAAAGTATTGCATCAAAAATTGTAATTACACGCCCCTGTTAAACAGGGGCTGAAAAATTGGGCCTTAGGCACTGGTGCTGGTGCCACGACACTGCAACCTCTCCCAGATACTCTAGTTGGAGTGCAGGAATGAGCCCTGCTGCAAAGCATTGCATAAAAAATTGTAATTACATGCCCCTGTTAAACAGGGGCTGAAAAATTGGGCCTTAGGCACTGGTGCTGGTGCCACGACACTGCAACCTCTCCCAGATACTCTAGTTGGAGTGCAGGAATGAGCCCTGCTGCAAAGCATTGAATAAAAAATTGTAATTACATGCCCCTGTTAAACAGGGGCTGAAAAATTGGGCCTTAGCCACTGGTGGCGGCACCCAGAAACAAAAATGTTCTTCCAAGCTATCATCATCAATCGGATCATTGAGGAGGAGGAGGATAGTCAGTCAACATAACAGGACAGTCACTCAGCATTAGCATCAGTCTTGAAGGGATGTGAAATTTGAAAATAAATTAGTCTGTTATATCAGCTTCAGGTGTTTGGTAGCTGGTGGTGATCCAAGACTGGTTCATCTTTCAGAAGGTCAGTCGATCAACCGAGTCGGTGGACAGGCGCACCCTGTGATCCGTGACAAATCCTCCAGCAGCACTGAATGTGCGTTCTGATAGAACGCTGGATGCAGGACAGGCCAGTAGCTCAATTGCATACTGTGCAAGCTCTGGCCAGTGATCCATTCTCAAGACCCAGTAAGCCAGAGAATTTTCGGTGGGGAAGGTGTCCAAGTCTGACCTTGCCCCTAGGTATTCCTGCACCATGTATATCAGACGCTGGCGATGGTTGCTGGAACCGATCATACCTTGGGGCTGGGGACTAAAGAATTGTCTGAACGCATCGGTCAGACGGCCACCTTCCCCACCGCTCCTTCTTTGACTGACCGGAGCCTCAGCAACTCGTTGTCCAGGACCAGGAGTTTGTAACCTCCCAGTCTCTGGGAACGCGTTGCACAGACCTTTCTGCAAGACCTCCCGGAGTTGTCTCATCCTCTGCTCCCTCTGCGACGGTAAGATAAGGTCCGCAACCTTACCCTTGTACCGTGGATCAAGGAGAGTGGCCAGCCAGTAATGGTCCCTCTCCTTGATCCGAAGAATACGAGGATCCTTCCGCAGACTTTGCAGGATCAGGGAGGCCATGCAGCGTAGGTTAGCTGAGGCATTCGGTCCGGAGTTCTCTGGGTCACTAAGGACGGCATGATCCACAGCCACCTCCTCCCAGCCATGTACAAGTCCACGGGTTTCTTGGGACTGTAAATCATCCCTGAAAGACTGCTGCTGATGATGCTGAGTGCCAGGCTCCACCTCCGAGGTGACACAATCCTCCTCCTCCTCCTCTTCCTGTGTGATGGGTGGGACAGAAGGAACACTGTCTGGGTAAAGGGGGCCTTGAGAGGCAAGGAAGTCCTCCTCTTCCTGCCTCTGTTCTGCCTCAAGTGCCCTGTCCATTATTCCACGCAGCGTATGTTCCAACAGGTGGACAAGAGGTACAGTGTCACTGATGCATGCACTGTCACTGCTCACCATCCTCATGGCCTCCTCAAATGGTACCAGGACAGTGCATGCATCCCTGATCATGCCCCACTGGTGTGGTGAAAAAAACCTGAGCTCCCCTGACCCTGTCCTGGTGCCGTAGTCGCACAGTTACTCATTGATGGCCCTCTGCTGCGTGTGCACCCGCTGCAGCATGGCCAACGTTGAGTTCCACCTGGTGGGCATGTCACATATAAGGCGGTTCTTCGGCAGGTTCAAATCCTTTTGAAGCTCAGCCAGGCGAGCACTGGCATTATAAGATCTGCGGAAATGCACACAGACTTGCCTGGCCTGCCTCAGGACATCCTGTAAGCCCGGGTACCTGCCCAAGAACCGCTGCACCACCAGGTTAAGGACGTGAGCCACACAGGGCACATGGGTCAGTTGTCCCTGTCGGAGGGCGGAGAGGAGGTTGGTGTCATTGTCGCAAACCACCATTCCTGGCTTAAGCTGGCGTGGCGTCAACCACCTCTCGGCCTGCAGAGCAGACAGAACCTCTGCCCCAGTGTGGCTCCTGTCCCCCAAACACACCAGCGCAAGCACGGCATGGCATCTTTTTGCCTGCGTACTTGCGTAGCCCCTTGAATGCCTACGGAGCATCGCTGGTTCCAAGGACAAAGCACAGGAAGAGGCCATGGAGGAAGAAGAAGAGGAGGGGGTGGAGGAGAGAGGTGTGTCACAACCAGTAGTAGCATTTTGGAGGCATGGCGGCGGGACAACCTCCAACACTACTGCACCTTGTCCTGCATCCTTCCCAGCTGCCAAAAGAGTGACCCAATGGGCCGTGAAAGAAAGGTAACGTCCCTGTCCATGCCTGCTGGACCATGAGTCAGCGGTAAAATGCACCTTACCGCTTACCGCCCTGTCCAGCGAGGCCAAGACATTGCCTTCCACATGCCGGTAGAGAGCCGGAATCGCCTTCCGTGAGAAAAAGTGGCGTTTGGGAACCTGCCACTGAGGAACCGCACATTGCACGAACTCACGGAAGGTCTACCAACTGAAAAGGCAGCAGTTGAAGCGCTATCAATTTAGCCAAGCTAACATTCAACCGCTGGGCATGTGGATGGCTGGGAGTGAACTTCTTTCGACGGTCCAGCAGCTGGGGCAGGGAAATTTGCCTGCTAGAATCGGACGTCGGTGTACTGCTAGCAGAGTGCCCGCAAGTACTTGGCTGTGACACACCTAATTCTACACCTTCATTCCTCTCAGTGCAGGTTTCAGAGAGGACTGAAGGTATAGTGGGGTTGGAGATCCCAGCTGATGCGGTGCAAGGAGAGGTCCGCTTTGTTCTTTGGTGTGGGTCTTTAAGGTAGGCTTACCAACGAGCTGCATGGCAGGTCAACATATGTCTGGTCAAGCATGTGGTGCCCAAGCGGCTGATGTTTTGGCCACACGATATACGCTTGAGACATATGTTGCAAACAGCAGCTGTGCGATCTGATGCACTCGACTAAAAAAAGGCCCAAACCAAAGAACTTTTTGAATAACGGGCAGAGGCAGCGCCCTGCACAGGCAGAGCTCTGCGGTGTGATTCCGTCGGTGTGCTGCCCTTACGCTGGCCCCCTGAGGGCATCCTGCCTCATTGGAGATGTGCCCCCTCCTCATCCTCCTCCTCCTCCTCTCTCCTATTAGGCACCCACGTGGAGTCAGTGACCTCATCATCCCCTCCCTCCTCATCACTGGAGCCAATCTGGCAGTATTCTGCAGCTGCTGGAACATGACTGCCAGATTGGTGTCCTTCTTGAGCATCCCCTCTCTCTGCTCTCACGCTACTGCCTTCCTCTAGCTGGGTATCATCATCAGACCCTTCGAAACGCTGGGCATCCTCCTGGAGCATGTACCCAACACTGTGTTCAAACAGTTCGGGGGACTCCTCAGGAGGACATGGTGGGTCTAGGGAAGGAGTGACTGATGATGACATTGATACCAGGGAAGAGGACGCTTTGGCAGCTGCTTAGCCAGTACCCTGAGCCTGGGTGAGAGAGGATGAGGAGGATGAGGAGGGCTTGGTCATCCACTCTACCAAGTCTTCGGCATGATGCGGCTCAACACGTCCAGCTGCCGAAAAGAAGGACAAGCGTGTCCCATGGCCACGTGCTGATGGCGATGCACCGCGTCCACGACCAGCACTGTTGTCTCTAGACACAGAGCCTGCTTGCCCTCTTTTATTGGCTCCTGACTGTCTGCCTCTCCTTGTTTGCCTTCCAGACATTCTAATGGCCTGCAGGGAGATGGGAAAACCAAAAATAAGGCCTAGCTTCAGGAGTATATTTTGCAGGAAGCCCACTATGCCCGCTGTAAGTGCTGCAAATGCCTGTTGGTGTAACACACCAGGAAAACACAGCAATACGGGCTAGCTTCAGGTGTATATTTTGCAGGAAGCACACTACGCCCGCTGTAAGTGCTGCAAATGCGTGTTGGTGTAACACACCAGGAAAACACAGCAATACGGGCTAGCTTCAGGTGTATATTTTGCAGGAATCACACTACGCTTGCTGTAAGTGCTGCAAATGCCTGTTGGTGTAACACACTAGGAAAACACAGCAATAAGGCCTAACTTCAGAGTATATTTTGCAGGAATCACACTACGCCTGCTGTAAGTGCTGCAAATGCCTGTTGGTGTAACACACCAGGAAAACACAGCAATACGGGCTAGCTTCAGGTGTATATTTTGCAGGAATCACACTACGTCTGCTGTAAGTGCTGCAAATGCCTGTTGGTGTAACACACTAGGAAAACACAGCAATAAGGCCTAGCTTCAGGAGTATATTTTGCAGGAATCACACTACGCCTGCTGTAAGTGCTGCAAATGCCTGTTGGTGTAACACACCAGGAAAACACAGCAATACGGGCTAGCTTCAGGTGTATATTTTGCAGGAATCACACTACGCCTGCTGTAAGTGCTGCAAATGCCTGTTGGTGTAACACACTAGGAAAACACAGCAATAAGGCCTAGCTTCAGGAGTATATTTTGCAGGAATCACAATACACCTGCTTTAAGTGCTGCAAATGCCTGTTGGTGTAACACACCAGGAAAACCCAGCAATACGGGCTAGCTTCAGGAGTATATTTTGCAGGAATCACACTACGCCTGCTGTAAGTGCTGCAAATGCCTGTTGGTGTAACACACTTGGAAAACACAGCCATAAGGCCTAGCTTCAGGAGTATATTTTGCAGGAATCACACTATGCCTGCTGTAAGTGTTGCAAATGCCTGTTGGTGTAACACACCAGGAAAACACAGCAATACGGGCTAGCGTCAGGTGTATAATGTGCAGGAGGCACACTCCGCCCACTGTAAGTGCTGCAAATGCCTGTTAGTGTAACACACCAGGAAAACACAGCAATAAGGGCTAGCTTCAGGTGTATACTGTGCAGGAGGCTTAGCAACAATGACACTAACACTGTCCCCTGCTTATCCTTCTCTCTCCCTGCACACAAGGTTTATCAAAGAATATGACACTGACACTCTCCCTGCCTATCCTTCTCTCTCCCTGCACACAAGGTTTAGTAAAGAATATGACACTGACACTGTCCCCTGCCTATCCTTCTCTCTCCCTGCACACAAGGTTTATCAAAGAATGTGACACTGACACTCTCCCTGCCTATCCTTCTCTCTCCCTGCACACAAGGTTTAGCAAAGAATATGACACTGACACTGTCCCCTGCCTATCCTTCTCTCTCCTTGCACACAAGGTTTAGCAAAGAATATGACACTCTCCCTGCCTATCCTTCTCTCTCCCTGCACACAAGAATAGCACAAAGAATATCACACTGTCCCTGCCTATCCTTCTCTTTCCCTGCGCCGGAACACACTACACAAGGCTGCCGCGCTGGCGGCCTTTTATAGTGTGGGGCGTGTGCTAAACCCCCTGAGCTATAATTGGCCACAGGCAACCTGCCTGTGGCCAATTATGGCTCTCCTAGCTGCCGGCGCTGTGATTGGCCAAGCATGCGGGGTCACAGTGCATGCTTGGCCAATCACAGCGCCGGGATTGCACTGCGATGGCGCAGTGTATTGTGGGCCGTTCGCGTCACTCGAATTTGGCGCAAACGGCCCAAATTGTTCGATGTTCGCCGAACGATCGAACAGCCGATGTTCGAGTCAAACGTATGTTCGACTTGAACACCGAGCTCATCCCTAGTGATCAATATATCATTTAGTGACAACTTTTTGTAATTTTTTTTTTTTTTGTCATTATTCAATCACTTGAGACAAAAAAAAAAATATTCAATGGTCTCAACATGCCTCTCAGCAATTTCCTTGGGGTGTCTACTTTCTAAAATGGGGTCATTTGGGGGGGTTTTGTGCTATTTTGGCATTTTATGGCCTTCGAAACTGTGATAGGTAGTGGGGAGTGAAATGTGAAATCAAAAATTTGCGCCCTTAGAAATCCTGAAGGCGGTGCTTGGTTTTCGGGGGCCCGTAGGCTCCCAAAAAGTCCCACACATGTGGTATCCCCGTACTCAGGAGAAGCAGCAAAATTTATTTTGGGGTGCAATTCCACATATAACCATGGCATGTGTGAGCAATATATCATTTCGTGACTACTTTTTGTAATATTTTTTTTTTTTTGTCATTATTCAATCACTTGAGACAAAAAAAAAAATATTCAATGGGCTCAACATGCCTCTCAGCAATTTCCTTGGGATGTCTACTTTCCAAAATGGGGTCATTTGGGGGGGTTTTGTACTGCCCTGCCATTTTAGCACCTCAAGAAATGAGATAGGCAGTCATAAATTAAAAGCTGTGTAAATTCCAGAAAGTGTACCCTAGTTGACGCCATTTTGGAAAGTAGACACCCCAAGCTATTTGCTGAGAGGTATGGTGAGTATTTTGCAGATCTCGCTTTTTGTCACAAAGTTTTGAAAATTGAAAAAAAAAAAAAAATTTTCTTTCTTCATTTTCAAAAACAAATGAGAGCTGTAAAATACTCACCATGCCTCTCAGCAAATAGCTTGGGGTGTTCACTTTCCAAAATGGGGTCATTTGGGGGGGGGGTTTGTGCTATTTTGGCATTTTATGGCCTTTGAAACTGTGATAGGTAGTGAGGAGTGAAATCAAAAATTTGTGCCCTTAGAAATCCTGAAGGCAGTGCTTGGTTTTCGGGGTCCCGTACGCGGCTAGGCTCCTAAAAAGTCCCACACATGTGGTATCCCCGTACTCAGGAGAAGCAGCAAAATGTATTTTGGGGTGCAATTTCACATATAACCATGGCATGTGTGAGCAATAGGGATGAGCCGAACACCCCCGGGTTAGGTTCGCACCAGATCCCGCGAACGGACCGAAAGTTCGTACGAACATTAGAACCCTATTAAATACAATGGATGCGAACGTTCGAAATCTAAAGTGCTAATTATAACGACTATTATGCATGTTATTGTCCTAAAAAGGGTTTGGGAACCCGGGTTCTGCACCAGGGGACATGTATCAATGCAAAAAAGAAGTTTTAAAAACGGCAGTTTTTCGGGAGCAGTCATTTTAATGATGCATAAAGTGAAAAAAAGTCAAATATTCCTTTAAATATTGTACCTGGGGGGTGTCTAAAGTATGCCTGTGAAGTGGCACGTGTTTCCCGTGTTTAGAACTGTCCCTGCACAAAATTACATTTCTAAAGGAAAAAAAGCCATTTAAAACTGCTTGCGGCTTTAATGTAATGTCTGGTCCCGGTAATATGGATGAAAATCTTTAAGAAAAATGGCATAGCTACCCCATCACCCCCCCCCCACCCCAGCCCATTACCAGCCCCTTTGGGTCTTGTATGGATATTAAGGGGAATCCCGCACACAAAATAAAAAAGGCCCTATATACTCTGAACAGCCGTATACAGGCGATGCATACAAGACAGGGACTGTAGGTTTGTTCTTATGTAGAATCTGTTTGTAATTTTGAACAGGTACATTGTTTAAGTGTAGCTCCAGCCAAAAAAATCTATTTTTAAGCTTTTTGGAAAACATAGGAAAGGGTTATCACCCCTGTAACATTTGGTTTGCTGTCTGTGCAGTGTGCACCTGTTCAGAACAGTTCACCTCACTTTCCGTCCTAATGACAAATGTTTTTTGAAAATTTGGGGTTTTTATTGAAACAAGAATTGGTGATAAAGCATCAGTGGAGAGGAGACACATTTTTTCCCATATTAACTCTTACAGGAGAGAATTTGCCTTCCTAGGGGTAGATTTCCTCTCACTTTCTGTTGTATCCTTCCGTTTGCAAGAAGGAGTCGTTTGTAAGTTGGGGCCTGCCGTATATACTCTGCAGAAATTTGAAAATAAATTAGTCTGTTATATCAGCTTCAGGTGTTTGGTAGCTGGTGGTGATCCAAGACTGGTTCATCTTTCAGAAGGTCAGTCGATCAACCGAGTCGGTGGACAGGCGCACCCTGTGATCCGTGACAAATCCTCCAGCAGCACTGAATGTGCGTTCTGATAGAACGCTGGATGCAGGACAGGCCAGTAGCTCAATTGCATACTGTGCAAGCTCTGGCCAGTGATCCATTCTCAAGACCCAGTAAGCCAGAGAATTTTCGGTGGGGAAGGTGTCCAAGTCTGACCTTGCCCCTAGGTATTCCTGCACCATGTATATCAGACGCTGGCGATGGTTGCTGGAACCGATCATACCTTGGGGCTGGGGACTAAAGAATTGTCTGAACGCATCGGTCAGACGGCCACCTTCCCCACCGCTCCTTCTTTGACTGACCGGAGCCTCAGCAACTCGTTGTCCAGGACCAGGAGTTTGTAACCTCCCAGTCTCTGGGAACGCGTTGCACAGACCTTTCTGCAAGACCTCCCGGAGTTGTCTCATCCTCTGCTCCCTCTGCGACGGTAAGATAAGGTCCGCAACCTTACCCTTGTACCGTGGATCAAGGAGAGTGGCCAGCCAGTAATGGTCCCTCTCCTTGATCCGAAGAATACGAGGATCCTTCCGCAGACTTTGCAGGATCAGGGAGGCCATGCAGCGTAGGTTAGCTGAGGCATTCGGTCCGGAGTTCTCTGGGTCACTAAGGACGGCATGATCCACAGCCACCTCCTCCCAGCCATGTACAAGTCCACGGGTTTCTTGGGACTGTAAATCATCCCTGAAAGACTGCTGCTGATGATGCTGAGTGCCAGGCTCCACCTCCGAGGTGACACAATCCTCCTCCTCCTCCTCTTCCTGTGTGATGGGTGGGACAGAAGGAACACTGTCTGGGTAAAGGGGGCCTTGAGAGGCAAGGAAGTCCTCCTCTTCCTGCCTCTGTTCTGCCTCAAGTGCCCTGTCCATTATTCCACGCAGCGTATGTTCCAACAGGTGGACAAGAGGTACAGTGTCACTGATGCATGCACTGTCACTGCTCACCATCCTCATGGCCTCCTCAAATGGTGCCAGGACAGTGCATGCATCCCTGATCATGCCCCACTGGTGTGGTGAAAAAAACCTGAGCTCCCCTGACCCTGTCCTGGTGCCGTAGTCGCACAGTTACTCATTGATGGCCCTCTGCTGCGTGTGCACCCGCTGCAGCATGGCCAACGTTGAGTTCCACCTGGTGGGCATGTCACATATAAGGCGGTTCTTCGGCAGGTTCAAATCCTTTTGAAGCTCAGCCAGGCGAGCACTGGCATTATAAGATCTGCGGAAATGCACACAGACTTGCCTGGCCTGCCTCAGGACATCCTGTAAGCCCGGGTACCTGCCCAAGAACCGCTGCACCACCAGGTTAAGGACGTGAGCCACACAGGGCACATGGGTCAGTTGTCCCTGTCGGAGGGCGGAGAGGAGGTTGGTGTCATTGTCGCAAACCACCATTCCTGGCTTAAGCTGGCGTGGCGTCAACCACCTCTCGGCCTGCAGAGCAGACAGAACCTCTGCCCCAGTGTGGCTCCTGTCCCCCAAACACACCAGCGCAAGCACGGCATGGCATCTTTTTGCCTGCGTACTTGCGTAGCCCCTTGAATGCCTACGGAGCATCGCTGGTTCCAAGGACAAAGCACAGGAAGAGGCCATGGAGGAAGAAGAAGAGGAGGGGGTGGAGGAGAGAGGTGTGTCACAACCAGTAGTAGCATTTTGGAGGCATGGCGGCGGGACAACCTCCAACACTACTGCACCTTGTCCTGCATCCTTCCCAGCTGCCAAAAGAGTGACCCAATGGGCCGTGAAAGAAAGGTAACGTCCCTGTCCATGCCTGCTGGACCATGAGTCAGCGGTAAAATGCACCTTACCGCTTACCGCCCTGTCCAGCGAGGCCAAGACATTGCCTTCCACATGCCGGTAGAGAGCCGGAATCGCCTTCCGTGAGAAAAAGTGGCGTTTGGGAACCTGCCACTGAGGAACCGCACATTGCACGAACTCACGGAAGGTCTACCAACTGAAAAGGCAGCAGTTGAAGCGCTATCAATTTAGCCAAGCTAACATTCAACCGCTGGGCATGTGGATGGCTGGGAGTGAACTTCTTTCGACGGTCCAGCAGCTGGGGCAGGGAAATTTGCCTGCTAGAATCGGACGTCGGTGTACTGCTAGCAGAGTGCCCGCAAGTACTTGGCTGTGACACACCTAATTCTACACCTTCATTCCTCTCAGTGCAGGTTTCAGAGAGGACTGAAGGTATAGTGGGGTTGGAGATCCCAGCTGATGCGGTGCAAGGAGAGGTCCGCTTTGTTCTTTGGTGTGGGTCTTTAAGGTAGGCTTACCAACGAGCTGCATGGCAGGTCAACATATGTCTGGTCAAGCATGTGGTGCCCAAGCGGCTGATGTTTTGGCCACACGATATACGCTTGAGACATATGTTGCAAACAGCAGCTGTGCGATCTGATGCACTCGACTAAAAAAAGGCCCAAACCAAAGAACTTTTTGAATAACGGGCAGAGGCAGCGCCCTGCACAGGCAGAGCTCTGCGGTGTGATTCCGTCGGTGTGCTGCCCTTACGCTGGCCCCCTGAGGGCATCCTGCCTCATTGGAGATGTGCCCCCTCCTCATCCTCCTCCTCCTCCTCTCTCCTATTAGGCACCCACGTGGAGTCAGTGACCTCATCATCCCCTCCCTCCTCATCACTGGAGCCAATCTGGCAGTATTCTGCAGCTGCTGGAACATGACTGCCAGATTGGTGTCCTTCTTGAGCATCCCCTCTCTCTGCTCTCACGCTACTGCCTTCCTCTAGCTGGGTATCATCATCAGACCCTTCGAAACGCTGGGCATCCTCCTGGAGCATGTACCCAACACTGTGTTCAAACAGTTCGGGGGACTCCTCAGGAGGACATGGTGGGTCTAGGGAAGGAGTGACTGATGATGACATTGATACCAGGGAAGAGGACGCTTTGGCAGCTGCTTAGCCAGTACCCTGAGCCTGGGTGAGAGAGGATGAGGAGGATGAGGAGGGCTTGGTCATCCACTCTACCAAGTCTTCGGCATGATGCGGCTCAACACGTCCAGCTGCCGAAAAGAAGGACAAGCGTGTCCCATGGCCACGTGCTGATGGCGATGCACCGCGTCCACGACCAGCACTGTTGTCTCTAGACACAGAGCCTGCTTGCCCTCTTTTATTGGCTCCTGACTGTCTGCCTCTCCTTGTTTGCCTTCCAGACATTCTAATGGCCTGCAGGGAGATGGGAAAACCAAAAATAAGGCCTAGCTTCAGGAGTATATTTTGCAGGAAGCCCACTATGCCCGCTGTAAGTGCTGCAAATGCCTGTTGGTGTAACACACCAGGAAAACACAGCAATACGGGCTAGCTTCAGGTGTATATTTTGCAGGAAGCACACTACGCCCGCTGTAAGTGCTGCAAATGCGTGTTGGTGTAACACACCAGGAAAACACAGCAATACGGGCTAGCTTCAGGTGTATATTTTGCAGGAATCACACTACGCTTGCTGTAAGTGCTGCAAATGCCTGTTGGTGTAACACACTAGGAAAACACAGCAATAAGGCCTAACTTCAGAGTATATTTTGCAGGAATCACACTACGCCTGCTGTAAGTGCTGCAAATGCCTGTTGGTGTAACACACCAGGAAAACACAGCAATACGGGCTAGCTTCAGGTGTATATTTTGCAGGAATCACACTACGTCTGCTGTAAGTGCTGCAAATGCCTGTTGGTGTAACACACTAGGAAAACACAGCAATAAGGCCTAGCTTCAGGAGTATATTTTGCAGGAATCACACTACGCCTGCTGTAAGTGCTGCAAATGCCTGTTGGTGTAACACACCAGGAAAACACAGCAATACGGGCTAGCTTCAGGTGTATATTTTGCAGGAATCACACTACGCCTGCTGTAAGTGCTGCAAATGCCTGTTGGTGTAACACACTAGGAAAACACAGCAATAAGGCCTAGCTTCAGGAGTATATTTTGCAGGAATCACAATACACCTGCTTTAAGTGCTGCAAATGCCTGTTGGTGTAACACACCAGGAAAACCCAGCAATACGGGCTAGCTTCAGGAGTATATTTTGCAGGAATCACACTACGCCTGCTGTAAGTGCTGCAAATGCCTGTTGGTGTAACACACTTGGAAAACACAGCCATAAGGCCTAGCTTCAGGAGTATATTTTGCAGGAATCACACTATGCCTGCTGTAAGTGTTGCAAATGCCTGTTGGTGTAACACACCAGGAAAACACAGCAATACGGGCTAGCGTCAGGTGTATAATGTGCAGGAGGCACACTCCGCCCACTGTAAGTGCTGCAAATGCCTGTTAGTGTAACACACCAGGAAAACACAGCAATAAGGGCTAGCTTCAGGTGTATACTGTGCAGGAGGCTTAGCAACAATGACACTAACACTGTCCCCTGCTTATCCTTCTCTCTCCCTGCACACAAGGTTTATCAAAGAATATGACACTGACACTCTCCCTGCCTATCCTTCTCTCTCCCTGCACACAAGGTTTAGTAAAGAATATGACACTGACACTGTCCCCTGCCTATCCTTCTCTCTCCCTGCACACAAGGTTTATCAAAGAATGTGACACTGACACTCTCCCTGCCTATCCTTCTCTCTCCCTGCACACAAGGTTTAGCAAAGAATATGACACTGACACTGTCCCCTGCCTATCCTTCTCTCTCCTTGCACACAAGGTTTAGCAAAGAATATGACACTCTCCCTGCCTATCCTTCTCTCTCCCTGCACACAAGAATAGCACAAAGAATATCACACTGTCCCTGCCTATCCTTCTCTTTCCCTGCGCCGGAACACACTACACAAGGCTGCCGCGCTGGCGGCCTTTTATAGTGTGGGGCGTGTGCTAAACCCCCTGAGCTATAATTGGCCACAGGCAACCTGCCTGTGGCCAATTATGGCTCTCCTAGCTGCCGGCGCTGTGATTGGCCAAGCATGCGGGGTCACAGTGCATGCTTGGCCAATCACAGCGCCGGGATTGCACTGCGATGGCGCAGTGTATTGTGGGCCGTTCGCGTCACTCGAATTTGGCGCAAACGGCCCAAATTGTTCGATGTTCGCCGAACGATCGAACAGCCGATGTTCGAGTCAAACGTATGTTCGACTTGAACACCGAGCTCATCCCTAGTGATCAATATATCATTTAGTGACAACTTTTTGTAATTTTTTTTTTTTTTGTCATTATTCAATCACTTGAGACAAAAAAAAAAATATTCAATGGTCTCAACATGCCTCTCAGCAATTTCCTTGGGGTGTCTACTTTCTAAAATGGGGTCATTTGGGGGGGTTTTGTGCTATTTTGGCATTTTATGGCCTTCGAAACTGTGATAGGTAGTGGGGAGTGAAATGTGAAATCAAAAATTTGCGCCCTTAGAAATCCTGAAGGCGGTGCTTGGTTTTCGGGGGCCCGTAGGCTCCCAAAAAGTCCCACACATGTGGTATCCCCGTACTCAGGAGAAGCAGCAAAATGTATTTTGGGGTGCAATTCCACATATAACCATGGCATGTGTGAGCAATATATCATTTCGTGACTACTTTTTGTAATATTTTTTTTTTTTTTGTCATTATTCAATCACTTGAGACAAAAAAAAAAATATTCAATGGGCTCAACATGCCTCTCAGCAATTTCCTTGGGATGTCTACTTTCCAAAATGGGGTCATTTGGGGGGGTTTTGTACTGCCCTGCCATTTTAGCACCTCAAGAAATGAGATAGGCAGTCATAAATTAAAAGCTGTGTAAATTCCAGAAAGTGTACCCTAGTTTGTAGACGCTATAACTTTTGCGCAAACCAATAAATATACGCTTATTGACATTTTTTTTACTAAAGACATGTGGCTGAATACATTTTGGCCTAAATGTATGACTAAAATTGAGCTTATTCGATTTTTCTTATAACAAAAACTAGAAAATATCATTTTTTTTTCAAAATTTTCAGTCTTTTTCCGTTTATATCGCAAAAAATTTAAATCGCTGAGGCAATCAAATACTATTAAAAGAAAGTTCTATTTGTGGGAAGAAAAGGACGCAAATTTCGTTTGGGTACAACATTGCATGTCCGCACAATTTCCAGTTAAAGCAGCGCAGTGCCAAATTCTGAAAACACCTCTGGTCCTTTAGCTACAAAATGGTCCGGGGCTTAAGTGGTTAAGAAAAGGGGCAAAAGAGATGTCTTTGTTGAGGCCAGGAAATACGGTGGCCTGCAATCGAAAAATCCACCTCTGCTCGGTTTGCAGTAAAGTTTTATTCCAATCGTCACCACGGTTAGGTATGTGGGTGCGATGGAGTGCTGTAAAGGTGACCTTGGGTACTGTATAGTTGTGTGTAAACACAGCATGCCTTCCAATGGGAAGATAGTAATTGCCTATTTGCATGCTATAGATGTGTTTGGATATGCGTCACCTGAATTCTTGCTTAGTCTTGCCAATGTAATAGGCACCACATTCACACTCCATGATATTAACCACCACACGGGTCTGGCAATTCACGAAGTGCGAAGGTTTGAAGGTTTCTCCATTAGGGAGAGTAAATACTTTTTCTTTCCTTATTAATGGGCAGTGAGAACAGTGCCCACGAGGAAACAAACCCATAATCGGGCAGTGTTTAAATAGTTTGTGTTCATCCTTAAACTCACTTTAAACGAGCATATCTTTGATAGACCTAGCTCGTTTGTAAGTGATAGATGGATACAAGGATATGTGAGGTCTAATTTTAGGGTCATCAGTTAAGATGGTCCAATACTTTAACAGGATATTTTTAATGCCAATATGTTGGCGAGAAAATCGCATGATAATTTGTGTAATGTCAGAGTGGGTTTCCAATTTAGGTTTAGATTTGGATAATAAATCCGATCTTAATTTAAGACAAGTTTGATTGTATGTTCTGCCTAAGCAGGTTCGACTGTAGCCTCGTATAAGGAGTCTGTTTTGAAGTTTTCCGGCTTCCTCCTTAAAAAGAATGTCATTAGAGCAATTGCGCCTAAGGCGCAAGTATTGCCCGTAGACATGTGCACTGCCAAAAAATTCGTTAGTTTTCGTTTTCGTTTCATTCGTTTTTTTTTTTTCGTTTTTCGGGTCATTCGTTATGATCGCAATTCGTAAATTCGTAAATTTGTACATTCGTAAATTTGTACATTCGTAAATTTATACATTCGTAATTTCAGGAAATTTGGAAATTCGATATTTTCGAAAACCCGAAAATTTGAAAATCTGAAAAAATAACTATTAAATTATAGGTATTGTAATTTCCTTTCAAATTTGGCTGTTAGCGAACGTAACGAATACAAATTTATCTGAAGTTACGCATAACCTGAAATAACAAATGCCGCATCTAAACAAATGGAACGGAACAAATTAATAATAATAATAATAAAACGTTTTTATTATTATTATTGTTATTTATTATTATTATTAATTCATTACGTTCCATTCGTTTAGATACGGCATTCATTATGTCGGAAAACAATTCGTAACTTCGTTAAGTTCACTAACAGCCAAATTTGAAAGGAAATTACAATACCTATAATTGAATAGTTAGTAATAGTTAAGTTATTAGTTAATTATTATTTCAGATTTCCGAATTTACTAATTTACGATTGTACGAATGTACAAATTTACGAATGTACGAATATTCAGAAATTCGTAAATTCAAATTTACGAATTTCCGGATAGTTGTACATTCGTAAATTCGTGCATTGGTAAATTCGTATATTCGTAAATTCGTACATTCGTAAATTTGAATTTACGAATATTCGTTAAAATTCGTTAAATGAGTTTTCGTTAATTCGGATATTTCCGAATTAACGAATTTGTCAAAATTAGTTAAAAAACGAATTCGGAACGAAACGAATTGCACATGTCTAATTGCCCGTAAGGGATGGAGTTTTTGAGTGGAGAGGGGTGGAAACTTGCAGCGTGGAGCACCGTGTTTCCGGCGGTTGCCTTCCGAAACAGGGTGCTGCACAATTGGTTCTCAAAATTGATATACACTTTTACATCCAAAAAAGTGATGCTATGACGGTCATAGGTCATCGTGAATTTCAAATTCCGATCATTGTGGTTCAACAATTCAAAAAATTCTAACGGCTTCTCCTCAGGTCCCTCCCAGATGGCGAAGACGTCGTCGATATACCGTAGCCACTTGGTGATGTGGCTCGTGTATTCGACAGGGTCCTCCCCACCCAGGAGGGACTCCTCCCACTCCCCCAGGTACAAATTGGCGTAGGATGGGGCACAGCAAGTCCCCATCGCTACGCCCTGCACCTGGAGGTAGTGGGAGTGGTTGAAGCTGAAATAGTTGTGATCCAATATGTATTTGAGGCCGTCCAAAAGGAAATCATTCAAAACATGGTCATGAAGTTTACCTGTTTGCAAAACTCTCTGTACAGTCGCTAAAGCCATAGAATCAGGAATGCAACTGTACAGGGCCTCGACGTCAATGGCGACGAGGATACAGTGGTTGGGTAGCTGATTTTTATCAATGATCTGTAAAAACTGGATGGTATCTCTGACAAAGGAAGGCAATGAAAGAACATAAGGTTGTACACTAGATAGGCATCAATGACGTGACTGAGATTCTCAGAAATTGACCCATTCCCAGAGACTATTGGTCGACCGGGAGGGTTTTCTGGATCCTTGTGAAATTTCGGAAGACTATAAAAGGTAGCTGTTTTGGGATATTTAGTTCGTATAAATTCAAATAAATTTGTTGGAATGGCCCCTTTGTTGTAATGGTGGTCCACCATTTTATAAAAGTTGGCATGGTATTGACCTATGCTAAGTATGGAGATATTTTTATACCAATCGGTATTGTTTAATATCTTTTCACACATAGTAATGTAGTTTTGATTATCCATGATAGTGATATTGCCACCCTTGTCAGAGGGTTTCACCACTAACGTGGCATCTTTGGAGAGAGTTTTCAGAGCCATTGACTATTCTCTATACATGTCACCATGAATGTCCCTATGATTACTATGATTGCATTAGCTCTGTTTGAATCTTTATAATTTTGTACACTCATACAAACAGTTCATTGTTCAAAATCATGGTCTGTAAATAGTGCAGATCGCCATTATTATTAATTTCTTTATCCTTTTCCTGTTTTTATTAGGGGTTCCTCTGGCTCTACCCAGGCTCGCCGGCCGTCTCTGGTCCTCCCTTTTGGGATTTCCCCTCTCATCCTGTCTTCCTGGCAGAGTGAGGGGACCTTTTCCTGCCTGCTGTCCGGTGAATGGTGGGCCCCCACCTTCCCTGAGCACCGGGCGGGTGTTGCCCCCATCAATGTCCGCTAGGGTGCGTATTATTTCTGCCCATAGCGGCATCTTCTTCTCTGCCAGCGGCATCCTGGATTGTCTCCGAACGGCGTGAACGTGCCCGCGCGCACTTACGGCGGAGACGACGGGGGACACCGAGATTGCGATCCTCCAGAACGCCGAGGGAGTCACCACGAAACCTCACCTTTGGCTTGTCATCAGAAGGTGAGTATGGGGTGGGTCCATCACTCACCTGTTGGACATCAGACATCACAAAAAATTCCCTACCTAAGCCGTGGGTGATCTGACTCTATCAGTCGATCCCCGGCTCTTGATTGATGTGGTTGTGTGCTCGCTGGCCTGCCAGATAAGGTAACTTTTACTCTCCTTTAAACATTTAGAGGGAGCTCATTTGTCCTACCGTTCTAATCTATAAATCTTTATCTTTTTAGATCTATTTAGGGACTCATTTATTGGTCCACAAACCTCATGCTTTGCTAGTTTGGATGGTTATTTGTTTTTTGTTTAACCAAGGTTAGCATCTTCATTACTATTTTCAATTTACTGCACATGACAGCCCGCTGCCACTCACTTTCCACTAATTTTTCTATCACTTCATCAACTTATATTTTTATATTTTTTAGTTCACACTACTTCTGTTCACACAGTTTCCCTCACACACATCACCATGCATCGTACCCATTCTATCACCATCCCCTTTTTTTATTTTTTATTTTACATTCTTCTATCACCACACACACTTGCATATTCACACTTAATTTAATTTTATACACCCATTTCTCACTCTCACCTTTCCAGCCCCCCTATCCCTCACTATCATCCTCACGTTTTTCCTTTTCACCGTTTCACATATTGTTTCACCCATTCATTCACTTCACTTATTCAACACTCAATATCTGATATACTTCATTCACCCTCGTCTCTTTTTTCTCTCGTTCCTTTCTTTTTCCTTTTTTCCTTTTTTTGTTTCTTTTTCTTTCTTCTCTCCCCCTTCGTCTGTATGCCCATTGCACAAGGGCACCTTTTCACTTTTCTCTTTCTTATACCATCCTACCAACTATTTAAATTTATATTATGTGAGTTACAACAATAATATATCAAAGGTGGTTTGACCACTACCAGCTTGCCACAACCCTTTTCCAATAATCGATTATATCATAATCCTTCACATTCATACAATCTTATGATGTATGCATCTATTATTATTATCTCTATTAATGTCTTGCTATGATCCACTTCAGGTTTGATGACCCCCCCTTTCCCGCGCCACGTCAGGCGTAGGATCCTGTTTTCCTGTGATGACTTCTTGTAAGTCAGGTACGACCCAGTGGGGTATTCCATCATTGGTAGAGGTTCTCCTGCCGACCAATGAGCCGGATATGAGATCCTATGAGGATTCCCTTTTAAAAGGAAGGATTTCTGGTCATGATCGTGTACAAAACAGTCTGTTTGGTAAATATGTTAGAAATAATTTCATGATTGCTACTATTATGTTTTTTTCAAATTTCTTGTAAGATTTATTTAATGCATTTTTTCTTACAGTTAACATATCTTCTGAAGAAGACCCTACAGGGTCGAAACGCGTCAAGATATATGTAGTCATTCACATTGCACTTTAGCAGCAATGTCACGTGTTACATAATGTTTACATTGTTTTGTACTCCCAATTCATTCATGTACCAGAGATCATATCTTGATTCAATTTTACTGGCGTAAACTTTGGTTTTCACAAATAAAGAATTTTTTTATTATACATGTATCCAATCTCTGCTGCCTTCGAAAACCCCTATTGGGGGAAACTTCCCACATCTCCTTTACTGGGGTGCGCAGCATCACTTCCTTGTTCTCCATGAGTGTCTCCCCTTTGACAATTTTCTCTGAGAAATGTATCTGTGCTTCCTGTCCTACTGACAGCATCACAGAAATAGCTAGGGGAAGAGTAGAACCCCTGTCCTCCCTTCTTCTCTCGTAAACCTGTTTGGCCTTACATACACTTTAAGGTGGTTTTTGATGGTGATGGTGCAACTTTCCCCAGACTATGGACATCCAACTTTATACAATACATATTCTTATCAAGCAGTAAAACACAGTTAAAACAAGATCCCACTGACTTCTCTATCCTCAAAATTTACAAGCAATCCAACTGCATTTTAGATAGGACCCAGCATTCTGCTCTCCCTCTCCTCCTGTGCATCTGATCTCTGTTTGCATTACAGATGAAAAGGCAGAGAGGTTGCCAATTCACTGTTGAAACTGGTAAACAAATTGATCTACTGATCAAAAACGAAAGTAAAAGTATTCTCCTTACAATTTGAGAATGAATTACTCCATGGTAACTGCACATATAGGAGGTCAGAGGGGACATTTTTGAAAATATTTTTACTGCTTGGTAAGAATACTCATTGACCCGTCCCCACACACAAATGATACAGGGCTTTTTGTTCACTGACCAATAAAGCTGGGAACTTTTCCTCCCACTGACCAATAACACTAGGCATTTCCTTCCAATGACGCCCAGGCATTTCTTACTCCCAATGACGCCAGATCCATTTTAACTCTCACAAACATCAGGGCATTTTTCTCCCACTGACTAATAACGTTGAGCATTTTTCTGTCACGTATCAATGACACGGGACACTTTTTTCCCCCTAACAATGAAGCTGGATGTTTTTTCCCCCACTGACCAATAACAGCAGACATTATCCTCCCACTAACCACCAACAGTGGGGCTTTTTTTTCTTTCTTCTACTGACCAACAAGCCACAGCATTTTTTTTCCCTTTTAATGACCAGCAATGTTAAGGGCACTGTGTTACAGTGCCTTGCAAAAGTATTCACCCCCTTGGCATTTTTCGTGTTTTGTTGCCTCACAACCTGGTATTAACATGGATTGTTTGAGGATTTGCATCATTTAATTTACAGAACATGCCTACAACTTTGAAGATTTTTTTTTATTGTGAATCAAACAACAAATAGGACAAAATAACAGAAAAAGTCAATGTGCATAACTATTCACCCCCCTAAAGTCAATACTTTGTAGATCCACCTTTTGCAGCTATCACAGCTCCAAGTTGCTTTGGATAAGTCTCTATGAGCTTGCAACATCTCACCACTGGGATTTTTGCCCATTCCTCCTTGAAAAACTGCTCCAGCTCCTTCAAGTTGGATGGTTTGCGCTTGTGAACAGCAATCTTTAAGTCTGACCACAGATTTTCTATTGGATTGAGGTCTGGGCTTTGACTAGGCCATTCCAACACATTTACATGTTTCCCCTTAAACCACTCAAGTGTTGCTTTAGCAGTGTGTTTGGGTTCATTGTCCTGCTGGAAGGTGAACCTCTGTCCTAGCCTCAAATCACACACAGAGTGGTACAGGTTTTGCTCAAGAATATCCCTGTATTTAGCACCATCCATCGTTCCCTCAACTCTGACCAGTTTCCCAGTCCCGACTGCTGAAAAACATCCCCACAACATGATGCTGCCACCACCATGTTTCATGGGGATGGTGTTGTTTGGGTGATGTGATGTGTTGGATTTGCGCCAGACATAGATTTTCTTTGATGGCCAAAAAGTAAAATTTTTGTCTCATCAGACCAGAGCACCTTCCTCCATACATTTAGGAAGTCTCCCACATGCCTTTTCGCAAACTCAAAATGTGCCATTTTGTTTTTTGCTGAAAGTAATGGCTTTCTTCTGGCCACTCTTCCATAAAGCCCAACTCTATGGAGCGTACAGCTTATTGTCATCCTATGTACAGATAATCCAGTCTCTGCTGTGGAACTCTGCAGCTCCTCCAGGGTTATCTTTGGTCTCTGTGCTCTCTCTCTGATTAATGCCCTCCTTGCCCGGTCTGTGAGTTTTGGTGTGCGGCTGTCTCTTGGCAGGTCTGCTGTTGTGCCATGTTCTTTCCATTTGGTTATGATAGATTTGATGGTGCTCCTAGGGATCATCAAAGATTTGGATATTTTTTTATAACCTAACCCTGACTTGTACTTCTCAACAACATTGTCCCTTACTTATTTGGAGAGTTCCTTGGTCTTCATGACTGTGTTTGGTTAGTGGTGCCTCTTGCTTAGGTGTTGCAGCCTCTGGGGCTTTTCAAAAAGGTGTGTATATGTAATGACAGATCATGTGACACTTATATTGCACACAGGTGTACATCATTTCACTAATTATGTGACTTCTGAAGGTAATTGGTTGCACCAGAGCTTTTTATGGGCTTCATAACAAAGGGGGTTTATACATACGCACATGCCAATTATCAGTTTTATGTATATATTTTTCTAATTTTACTTCACCAACTTAGACTATTGTGTTTTGATCCATCACATATAATTCAGATTAAAAGAAAAACATTGAACTAAAGGCTGTAATGTAACAAAATAGGTAAAAAGCCAAGGGGGGGTGAATACTTTATGTAGTGTAATATGTTACATACTCCTGACAAAGGTTTTCATTGTTTTAACAGTTGTAGGTCATTAAGTAGCCTGGTAGTTCTACATAGACTATGGCACTGTACATTTGCAGTGTATACTGTCTGTAGAGTCAAGATAACTATACTTTTAAACCATGTCCACTATTCAGTGCTGTGTAGCCACGCCCACTTTTTTCCATGGCTCTTTGCATTCACCACTAGACATGTGCACACTGAAATATTTTGTTTTGGAATTTAGTTTTCGTCCAAAAAATTTAATTAATTAGTTACTTGCGAAATTCGTTTTTATTTATTTTGTTTCGTAAAAAAATGCAATAGTCCGAAAATCCGAATTAATTAAGGTCGAATCTGTCATTGAAGGCTTATGGTGTCTGTCGAATTTTCTAAGAAGATTCGACGAAGCAGCTAAACTGTACAACGCCGCAATCATACATTTTCGGTCGAATGCTCTTTTTTCCTTCAGCCTACTAATTAAGGGGAGTGGTTAATTGGTCACAGGTGCTTGAGGCCTATATAAATTTCTGTAGAGCACATGTGAAATTGACAGTCTTGTTGGTTGGAGGGTAGACAGTGGAGTCCTTGCGTGGAGAGTGAAGAAGTTTCTGCTTTTGACTGCTGGGTTGTATTTTTGGGTCTTTTTCCTTGCAGCTTTTTAACACCTTTTTCTGGCACATTTTAAACAGCCTTTTTTTTTTCTCTTTTTTTCCTTCAGCCTACTAATTAAGGGGAGTGGTTAATTGGTCACAGGTGCTTGAAGCCTATATAAATTTCTGTAGAGCTCATTTAGAGCCTGCTCATTTTGAGTTGCTTGAACTCTGTCCAAGTGGAACTGGACTAAGTGGTGAGTTAAAATCAAGAGTTTAAAACAGGGGTCATAGTAGATGTGTAGTGTGAGTACCTGAGTGTTGTCTGAGTAGTGTGTGTGGATCGTTAGTACTTGTGTATTGTAGGTGCACGCTGGTCTGCGAGTGCACGCGGGTCCGTTGGTCTGAGGGTGCACGCTGGTCTGCGAGTGCACGCGGGTCCGTTGGTCTGCGAGTGCACACTAGTCTGCAAGGGCACGCAGGTCCGTTGGTCTGCGAGTGCACGCTGGTCTGCGAGTGCACACTGGTCTGCGAGTGCACGCAGGTCCGTTGGTCTGCGAGTGCACGCTGGTCTGCGAGTGCACGCAGGTCCGTTGGTCTGAGGGTGCACACTGGTCTGCGAGTGCACGTGGGTCCGTTGGTCTGCGAGTGCACGTTGGTTTGCGAGTGAACGCGGGTCCGTTGGTCTGCGAGTGCACGTGGGTCCATTGGTCTGCGAGTGCACGCTGGTCTGCGAGTGCACGCTGGTCTGCGAGTGCACGCTGGTCCGTTGGTCTGCGAGTGCACGCAGGTCCGTTGGTCTGCGAGTGCACGCGGGTCCGTTGGTCTGCGAGTGCACGCGGGTCCGTTGGTCTGCGAGTGCACACAGGTCTGGTGGTCTGCGAGTGCACGCTGGTCTGCGAGTGCACGCAGGTCCGTTGGTCTGCGAGTGCACGCGGGTCTGTTGGTCTGTGAGTGCACGCTGGTCTGCGAGTGCACGCGGGTCCATTGGTCTGCGAGTGCACACTGGTCTGCAATTGCATGCCGGTCCGTTGGTCTGCGAGTGCACGCTGGTCTGCAAGTGCACGCAGGTCCGTTGGTCTGCGAGTGCATGCTGGTCTGCGAGTGCACGTGGGTCCGTTGGTCTGCGAGTGCACGCTGGTCTGCGAGTGCATGCGGGTCCGTTGGTCTGCGAGTGCACGCTGGTCTGCAAGTGCACGCTGGTCTGCGAGTGCACGCGGGTCCGTTGGTCTGCGAGTGCACACTGGTCTGCAAATGCACGCAGGTCCGTTGGTCTGCGAGTGCACACTGGTCTGCAAATGCACACAGGTCCGTTGGTCTGTGAGTGCACGCTGGTCTGCGAGTGCACGCAGGTCCGTTGGTCTGCGAGTGCACGCTGGTCTGCGAGTGCACGCAGGTCCGTTGGTCTGCGAGTGCACGCTGGTCTGCGAGTGCACGCGGGTCCGTTGGTCTGCGAGTGCACGCTGGTCTGCGAGTGCACGCTCGTCTGCGAGTGCACGCGGGTCCGTTGGTCTGCGAGTGCACACTGGTCTAGCAAATGCACGCAGGTCCGTTGGTCTGCGAGTGCACACTGGTCTGCAAATGCACACAGGTCCGTTGGTCTGCGAGTGCACGCTGGTCTGCGAGTGCACGCAGGTCCGTTGGTCTGCGAGTGCACGCTGGTCTGCGAGTGCACGCAGGTCCGTTGGTCTGCGAGTGCACGCAGGTCCGTTGGTCTGCGAGTGCATGCTAGTCTGCGAGTGCACGCTGGTCTGCGAGTGCACGCGGGTCCGTTGGTCTGAGAGTGCACGCGGGTCCGTTGGTCTGAGGGTGCACGCTGGTCTGCGAGTGCACGCGGGTCCGTTGGTCTGCGAGTGCACACGGGTCCGTTGGTCTGTGAGTACACGCGGGTCCGTTGGTCTGCAAGTGCACGCGGGTCCGTTGGTCTGCGAGTGCACGTGGGTCCGTTGGTCTGCGAGTGCACACTAGTCTGCAAGTGCATGCAGGTCCGCTGGTCTGCGAGTGCACGCAGGTCCGCTGGTCTGCGAGTGCACTCAGGTCCGTTGGTCTGCGAGTGCACACTGGTCTGCGAGTGCACGCAGGTCCGTTGATCTGCGAGTGCACGCTGGTCTGCGAGTGCACGCGGGTCCGTTGGTCTGCGAGTGCACACTGGTCTGCGAGTGCACGCAGGTCCGTTGGTCTGCGAGTGCATGCTGGTCTGCGAGTGCACGCAGGTCCGTTGGTCTGCGAGTGCACGCTGGTCTGCGAGTGCACGCAGGTCCGTTAGTCTGCGAGTGCACGCTGGTCTGCGAGTGCACACGGGTCCATTGGTCTGCGAGTACACACTGGTCTGCAAGTGCATGCAGGTCCGTTGGTCTGCGAGTGCACACTGGTCTGCAAGTGCACGCAGGTCCGTTGGTCTGCGAGTGCACGCTGGTCTGCAAGTGCACGCAGGTCCATTGGTCTGCGAGTGCACGCTGGTCTGCGAGTGCATGCTGGTCTGTGAGTGCACGCAGGTCTGTTGGTCTGCGAGTGCACGCTGGTCTGCGAGTGCACGCAGGTCCATTGGTCTGTGAGTGCACGCTGGTCTGCGTGTGCACGCGGGTCCGTTGGTCTGTGAGTGCACGCTGGTCTGCGAGTGCACGCTGGTCTGCGAGTGCACACGGGGTCCGTTGGTCTGCGAGTGCACGCAGGCCCGTTGGTCTGCGAGTGCACGTGGGTCCGTTGGTCTGCAAGTGCACGCTGGTCTGCGAGTGCACGCAGGTCTGTTGGTCTGCGAGTGCACGCTGGTCTGCGAGTGCACGCAGGTCCGTTGGTCTGCGAGTGCACGCTGGTCTGCGAGTGCACGCGGGTCCGTTGGTCTGCGAGTGCACGCTGGTCTGCGAGTGCACGCGGGTCCGTTGGTCTGCGAGTGCACGCTGGTCTGCGAGTGCACGTGGGTCCGTTGGTCTGCGAGTGCATGCTGGTCTGTGGGTGCACGTAGGTCCGTTGGTCTGCGATTTGCACGTAGGTCTGCGTGGTACCTGTGTATTGTCTTGTTGAGTACCTGTGTATTGTCTTGTTGAGTAATTGGGTCAGGAAGCTAGTGTTAGGTAATTTGGACAGGGTATAATCTCTAATCCTCATTAAATTAATAGGTACGATGCCCGGCGGGTGTGGCGAGGCGACTCTATGTACATCTTGCAGCATGTATTCGTTCCTTGATCATCTGATCGAGGGCGATTACTGCTGTACAAAATGTAAGCACATTGTTTCCCTGGAAGCCCAGGTTCTGAATCTAGGGAAGCAACTGTCAGCACTGGGAAGACCCTCCACACTAAAGGAGAGCTGGAAACGTACCCGACAGGTGATGGCAGGGGCCAGCACAGAGGTGGGTGGAGACAAAGAGGTGCAGGCACTAGAAAATAGTAGATGGGTGACAGTCAGGAAGGGTAGAGGGCGAAGTGCCAGGGAGGCCGATCCAGGGCTGGAGCATCCCAATAAGTATGCTCCATTGAGTGACATTGGTGAAACCAGTCGGGGACCAGCACTGCTGGAGCTGAGGGACTCTCCTAGCTGCTGGGGGAAGACCTCCTCCAGTGAGAGTGGGGGGAAAGCGAAGGGAAAGGAAAGACAGATTCTGGTGGTAGGGGACTCAATTCTTAGGACAGAGAGGGCAATCTGTAACAAGGACCTGAAGCGCCGAACTGTATGTTGTCTACCGGGCGCTCGGGTTCGGCACATCACGGATCTGGTGGACAGATTACTGGGAGGGGCTGAGGAAGACCCAGCTGTCATGGTGCACATTGGCACCAATGACAAAGTCAGAGGCAGATGGAGTGTCCTAAAGGACGATTTTAGTGACTTGGGAGCTAAATTGAGGAAAAGGACCTCCAAGGTAGTATTCTCAGGAATACTACCGGTACATCGAGCCACACCAGAAAGGCAGAGGGAGATTTGGGAAGTGAACAAGTGGCTGAAGAGCTGGTGTAGTAAGGAGGGGTTTGGGTTCCTGGAGGACTGGGCTGACTTCTCAGTCGATAACCAGTACTATAGAAGGGACGGACTGCACCTAAATGAGGAGGGTGCAGATCAGCTGGGAAAAAGGATAGCCAAAAAGTTAGAGTGGTTTTTAAACTAGGCGACGTGGGGGAGGGTCCAGAGATAGTGAGAGTCAGCGGGGAACATATTCTAGAGGGTAGTATTAGGGGCATTAGTGGTAGGGTAACCAAAGCACATAAACCCAAGGTAAGTATAGTAGCAAGTCCTAGTTGCAATCTGGGAACACCCAACAGAATAGTATGTGACCGGTCAAAATATATTAATGCATTAAAGTGTCTGTTCACCAATGCCAGAAGTCTGCCAAGCAAAATAGGTGAGTTGGAAGCTCTGGTGCATTAGGAGAGCTATGATGTAATCGGTATTGCTGAAACTTGGCTTCATTCCTCACATGACTGGGCTATTAATATTCCTGGCTATGCACCCTTTCGGAAAGACAGGGTAAAAAGGAAAGGTGGAGGGGTCTGTCTCTATGTGAGAAGTGATCTCAAAGCTAGTGTGAAAGAGGACCTGGTGGATGGAGAGTGGGATGAGTCTGAAGCATTATGGGTGGAACTGCATACAGATGTGCGTAGTTCAAAGTTAATCATTGGAGTTTGTTATAGACCACCCAATGTTAATGAGGAGGTGGAGACTCAGCTCCTTGCACAGATGGAAAGGGCTGCAAGGGCTGGGACGGTGATAATAATGGGGGATTTTAACTACCCAGAAATTTACTGGAGTAATGGAACTGCTGGGACAGTTAAAGGGAAAAAATTTATAAACCTATTGCAGGACAATTTTATGGTCCAGTTTATTGAGGCCCCAACTAGGAATGATGCTCTGTTGGACCTGGTAATCTCAAACCATGCAGAGCGTATTACTAATGTTCAGATAAAGGAACACCAGGGTAGCAGTGACCATAACAAGATTTCATTTGATGTTAGTTGTAAGCAAAAATCACATACGGAAAAGATAAAAACACTTAATTTCAAGAGAGCAAATTTTCCAAGGATGAGGGCTGCTCTCCAGGACTTAGACTGGGAGGGAATATTGGCATCAATGGGCACAAAACAGAAATGGGAATTCTTCAAAAAGACTGTTTGTGAACTCACTTAAAAGTATATTCCCATGTGCAATAGGTTTTATTTTTAGCCTTTTAAACTTATGTGGCTCACTGCCAAAGTTAAAAAAGCTATAAACTACAAGAAAAGAGCTTTTAAAAAATATAAAAATGAGGGAACACTAGTGTCATTATAAATGTTACAAATAATATAATAGGATATGTAAAAAGGAAATCAAGGATGCAAAAATTCAAAATGAACGACAGATTGCAAAAGATAGTAGGACAAACCCCCATAAATTCTTCAAATATATTAATAGTAAAAAGGTCAAGTCTGAGCATGTAGGCCCTTTACAAAATAATGTAAAGTGGTGACTGGGGACAAAGAGAAGGCTAATTTATTAAATACTTTCTTCAGTTTTGTGTATACAAAGGAGTAGGGATGAGCTTCGAGTTCGAGTCGAACTCATGTTCGACTCGAACATTGCCTGTTCGCCCGTTCGCCGAACAGCGAACAAATTGGGGTGTTCGCAGCAAATTCGAAAAGTCTATGGGAGAAATCTAAAGTGCTAATTATAAAGGCTTATATGCAAGTTATTGTCCTAAAAAGTGTTTGGGGATCCGGGTCCTGCCCCAGGGGACATGTATCAATGCAAAAAAAAGTTTTAAAAACTGCCATTTTTTCGGGAGCAGTGATTTTAATAATGCTTAAAGTGAAACAATAAAAGTGAAATATTCCTTTAAATTTCGTACCTAGGGTGTGTGTATAAGATGCATGTAAAGTCACGCATGTTTCCCGTGCTTAGAACTGTCCCTGCACAAAGTGTCATTTCTGAAGGAAAAAAAGTCATTTAAAACTCACTCGCGGCTATTAATGAATTGTCGGCTCCCGGTGGGGGTCTGCGGGCAGGGGGCTTATCGGAATCTGGAAGACCCCTTTAACAAAGGGGACCCCCAGATCCCGCCCCCCCCTATGTGAATTGGTACATTGTACCCCTACCATTTCACGAAGAAAGTGTAAAAATATGTAAAAAAACACACACCGACACCTTGGAAAAGTCCTTTATTCAAAAAACAAACAAAAACATTCCAGCGATGAAATCCAGTGTCCCGCGGCGATTCGATGTCCAGCGCTGTCCGTCATTGGCTGAGCCTGAGCGGACCTGATGGGGAACTTCCTCCGCAGTGTATTAAATGTATAGACCCGCCCCTTCTAAAGTTCCCCATCAGGTCCGCTCAGCCAATGACTAGGTGTAAGGCTGAGGACCTGATGCGGAACATGAGAAGGGGCGGGTCTATTCATGAATTACACAGTGAAGGAGATTCCCCA
Source organism: Rana muscosa (assembly GCA_029206835.1). Classification (NCBI taxonomy): domain Eukaryota; kingdom Metazoa; phylum Chordata; class Amphibia; order Anura; family Ranidae; genus Rana; species Rana muscosa. The sequence continues at coordinate 909,866,856 of CM055117.1, read as the reverse complement.
TCAGGTCCGCCCCCTCGGTATGTCAGACCCCGCCTACGTCATTGGCCTGAGCGGACCTGATGGGGAACTTCCTTCACTGAGTTCCCCATCAGGTCCGCAATCTCCTTCACTGTGTAATTCATGAATAGACCCGCCCCTTCTCATGTTCCGCATCAGGTCCTCAGCCTTGCACCTAGTCATTGGCTGAGCGGACCTGATGGGGAACTTTAGAAGGGGCGGGTCTATACATTTAATAGACTGCAGAGGAAGTTCCCCATCAGGTCCGCTCAGGCTCAGCCAATGACGGACAGCGCTGGACATCGGATCGCCGCGGGACACTGGATTTCATCGCTGGAATGTTTTTTTTTTTTTTTTAAAGGACTTTTCCAAGGTGTCGGTGTGTGTTTTTAAAAAAAAAAAAATACACTTTCTTCGTGAAATAGTAGGGGTACAATGTACCCCTTACCAATTCACATAGGGGGGGCGGGATCTGGGGGTCCCCTTTGTTAAAGGGGTCTTCCAGATTCCGATAAGCCCCCTGCCCGCAGACCCCCACAACCACCGGGCAAGGGTTGTAGGGATGAGGCCCTTGTCCCCATCAACATGGGGACATCCTCCCCATGTTGAGGACATGTGGTCTGTTACGGTTCAGGAGGGGGGGCGCTCTCTCATCCCCCCTCTTTTCCTGCGGCCTGCCAGGTTGCGTGCTCGGATAAGGGTCTGGAATGGATTTTTGGGGGGACTCCACGCCATTTTTTTTTTATTTGAGGTGGAGTTCCCCTTAAAACCCATGCCAGATCTGAAGGGCCTGGTATGGATATTTGGGGGGAACCGCACGCATTTTTTTTTTTACTTGCTGGCGGGGTTCCCCTTAATATCTATACCAGACCTGAAGGGCCTGGTAATTGAATTTGGGGGGACCCCACGCTTTTTTTTTATCAATGACTTTTTTATGTATTGCCGGGAGCCGACAATTCATTAATAGCCGCGAGTGAGTTTTAAATGACTTTTTTTCCTTCAAAAATGACATTTTGTGCATGGACAGTTCTAAGCATGGGAAACATGCGCGACTTTACATGCATATTATACACACCCCCCAGGTACGAAATTTAAAGGAAAATTTCACTTTTATTTTTTCATTTTAAGCATTATTAAAATCACTGCTCCTGTAAAAACATCATTTAAAAAAAAAAAAATTGCATTGATACATGTCCCCTGGGGCAGGACCCGGGTCCCCAAACACTTTTTAGGACAATAAATTGCATATTAGCCTTCATAATTAGCACTTTAGATTTCGAACGTTCGAGTCCATTGTATTTAATGGGGTTCTAAAGTTCACGCGAACATTCTGTCTGTTCGCAGGTTCTGGTGCGAACCGAACAGGGGGGTGTTCGGCTCATCCCTGCAAAGGAGCATGGGGGAGCTCATGTCCAAAATGGGGGTGGTAGTGACACAGCCCCAAATCCACAATGGCTCAAAAGTGATATGGTCCAGAAATATTTAGATAGAATAAAGGTGGATAAAGCAACTGGACCAGATGGCATACACCCACGGATCCTAAAAGAATTGAGCTCTGTAATTTCAAAGCCATTGTATTTAATTTTTAGGGACTCATTAATGACAGGAATAGTACCACTGGATTTGCGCAGGGCCAATGTGGTACCTATATTTAAAAAGGGAATTAAGTCTTTACCAAGTAACTATAGACCTGTTAGTTTAACTTCTATAGTTGGAAAGATTCTGGAGAGATTACCGTAATTAAAGACCACATAGATGAGTTCTTGCTGGAAAAAAACTATTTAAGCAACAGACAGCATGGATTTATGAAAGACAGAAGTTGTCAGAGAAACCTGATTTCTTTTTATGAAGAGGTAAGTAAGACCTTGGACAGAGGGGTGGCGGTGGACGTGGTATACTTGGATTTTGCACTCACAGCTCATGTGTAAGGTAAAGTCTACAGGATTGGAAATATCAGTTTGTAAATGGATAGAAAACTGGCTAAAAGACAGAATTCAGAGAGTAGTGGTTAATGATTCTTACTCTGAATGGTCCAAGGTTATCAGTGGTGTACCCCAAGGTTCAGTGCTGGGACCCTTACTTTTCAATATGTTTATAAATGATATTGGGTCTGGGATCAAAAGTAACATTTCTGTCTTTGCAGATGACACCAAGCTATGCAGTGGAATAACGTCCTTACAGGATGTCGCCAATTTACAAGCCGACCTCGATGCTCTGTCTAATTGGGCGACTATGTGGCAGATGAGGTTTAATGTTGATAAATGTAAAGTTATGCACGTGGGGGCTAAGAATATGAATGCATCATACATACTAGGGGGAATACAACTGGGAGGATCCGTAGTGGAGGAGGATCTGGGGGTTTTGGTAGATCATAAGCTCAATAATGGCATGCAATGCCAAGCTGCGGTTTCCAAAGCGCGCAAAGTCCTTTCTTGTATTAAGAGAGGTATGGTCTCCAGAGGAGAAGAGGAGAATAAGGGGGGATATGATCAACATGTACAAATATATAAGGGGTCCATATAGTGAACTTGGTGTTGAATTATTCACTTTACGGTCAACACAAAGGACAAGGGGGCACTCTTTGCGTCTAGAGGAAAAGAGATTTCACCTCCAAATACGGAAAGGTTTTTTCACAGTAAGAGCTGTGAAAATGAAATGTGGAGTAGACTCCCTGCAGAGGTGGTTCTGGCCAGCTCAGTAGATTGCTTTAAGAAAGGCCTGGATACTTTCCTAAATAAATGTACATAATATAACTGGGTACTGACATTTATAGGTAAAATTGATCCGGGGAATATCCGATTGCCTCTCGGGGGATCAGGAAGGAATTTTTTCCCCTGCTGTAGCAAATTGGATCATGCTCTGCTGGGGTTTTTTGCCTTCCTCTGGATCAACTGTGGGTATAGAATTGGGTATATGGGATTGTACGATATTTTTTTTTTTTTTTTTATGGTTGAACTGGATGGACTTGTGTCTTTTTTCAACCTGACTAACTATGTAACTATGTAACTGTCAGTACTTGTCCTGGCCGGGAATGCCTGGAGGAGAACAATCCCGCCTCCTGCTTGTGATTGGAGAAATCATAAATCCCGCCTCTTGTGTCCAATCACTGTGCTGTGATTCGTTACAGCACAAGCTTATTTTTGGGAAGGGAGGGTGTCCCTGAATGGTAGTTTGGAAATGTGGTCACCCTAACACACACATACACTGACCCACCTACCTAACATACACACACACACTGACCCACCTACCTAACATACACACACACACTGACCCACCTACCTGACATACACACACACACTGACCCACCTACCTAACATACACACACACACTGACCCACCTACCTAACATACACACACACACTGACCCACCTACCTGACATACACACGCACTGACCCACCTACCTGACATACACACACACTGACCCACCTACCTGACATACACACACACACTGACCCACCTACCTGACACACACACACACACACTGACCCACCTACCTGACATACACACACATACACACTGACCCACCTACCTGACCTACACACAGTGACCCACCTACCTGACATAGCACACACACACTGACCCACCTACCTGACATACACACACACACACTGACCCACCTACCTAACATACATACACACACACACTGACCCACCTACCTGACACACTGACCCACCTACCTGACACACACACACACACTGACCCACCTACCTGACATACACACACACACACACTGACCCACCTACCTGACATACACACACACACTGACCCACCTACCTGACATACACACACACACACTGACCCACCTACCTGACATACACACACTGACCCACCTACCTGACATACACACACACTGACCCACCTACCTGACATACACACACACTGACCCACCTACCTGAGATACACACACACACACTGACCCACCTACCTGAGATACACACACACACACACACTGACCCGCCTACCTGACATACACACACATACACACTGACCCACCTACCTGACCTACACACACTGACCCACCTACCTGACATACACACACACACACACACACTGACCCACCTACCTAACATACACACACACTGACCCACCGACCTGACACACTGACCTACCTACCTGACATACACACACACACTGGCGCACCTACCTTACATACACACACACACACACTGACCCACCTACCTGACATACACACACTAGGGTGACCACGTGTCCCGGATTGCCCGGGACAGTCCCAAATTTTGCAGGTCTGTCCCGGGCACATTCATTCCATGACAATACAGTGTCCCTGAATGAAACTGACACAGCCACCCCCTCGGGTCAATCTGATGTCCCTAAAATAGGCCGCCACATCACTGCTTTACTCACTGACAGTACTTGTCCTGGCCAGGAATGCCTGGAGGAGAACAATCCCACCTCCTGCTTGTGATTGGAGAAATCATAAATCCTGCCTCTTGTGTCTAATCACTGTGCTGTGATTCGTTATAGCACAAGCTGATTTTTGGGAAGGGAGGGTGTCCCTGAATGGTAGTTTGGAAATGTGGTCACCCTAACACACACACACACACTGACCCACCTACCTGTCATACACACACACACACACACACTGACCCACCTACTTGACATACACACACACACACTGACCCACCTACCTGACATACACACACACACTGACCCACCTACCTGACATACACACACACACTGACCCACCTAACTGACACACACTGACCCACCTACCTGACATATACACACACACACACTGATCCACCTACCTGACATACACACACACACTGACCCACCTACCTGACATACACACACATACACACTGAGCCACCTACCTGACATACACACACTGACCCACCTACCTGACATACACACACACACTGACGCACCTACCTGACATACACGCACACACACACACACACACACACACACACACTGACGTACCTACCTAACATACACACACACACTGACCCACCTACCTGGCACGGACCCACCTACCTGACATACACACACACACTGACCCACCTACCTGACATACACACACATACACACACACACACACTGACCCACCTACCTGACATACACACACACACTGACCCACCTACCTGACATACACACACATACACATACACATGGACCCAACTACCTGACATACACACACTGACCCACCTACCTGACATACACACACACAGACACACACACTGACCCACCTACCTGACACACACACACTGACCCACCTACCTGACACACACAGACACACTGACCCACCTACCTGACATACACACACATGCACACTGACCCACCTACCTGACATATACACACACACACTGACCCACCTACCTGACATACACACACTTTCCCACCTACCTGTCATACACACACACTGACCCACCTACCTGTCATACACACACACTGACCCACCTACCTGACATACACACACTGACACACCTACCTCATAGTTGCCAACATTGCAAAAAAAAAAAAACGTGACACTTTTTCGCATGTAGGCGGAGCCTTGGTATAATTAGGGGGTGGGGCATTCATTTGAAGGTGTGTTATACTTTAGGAGAAAAAAGTGGCGCACGAAGCGTGGGCGTGGTTTACGCGGGTAGTGGGAGTGGCTTAAATGAGCGTGGCTCAAAGGGGGTGTGGTTAAAGTCTGAGATGAATGAGGGATGAAGGGAGAAAGAAAGAGGGAGGGAAGGAAAGAGAAGGAAGGATGGAAGGACAGCAGGCCCAGATCCTACACCATAATAGAAATATGTGTATTCCAGAGTTTAACAATCAACAGATAAAGATAATCCAAACATCTGGTGTTAGCTCTTTAATCATCCCGGCACCATGGTTGTTAGGGTGTCAGGATGACTGAAGTGCATTATTTCTCTTATTACATTTTAATATAAAATGAAATCATTCAACTCACCAAAATGCAGAATCAGTGGAAGCCCCGAGTGTGTCACCTGCCACGTCGCCTGCCACCAGATGCCATCAGGTGTCCCCAGGGGAGTCCCTCCTTACATCAGGCGTCCCCAGAGGAGTCCCTCCTTACATCAGGCGTACCCAGCGGAGTCCTTCCTTACATCAGGTGTACCCAGAGGAGTCCCCCTTACATCAGGCGTCCCCAGCGGAGTCCCCCCTTACATCAGGAGTCCCCAGCAGAGTCCCCCCTTACATCAGGCGTCCCCAGCGGAGTCCCCCCTTACATCAGGCGTCCCCAGCGGAGTCCCCCCTTACATCAGGCGTCCCCAGCGGAGTCCCCCCTTACATCAAGTGTCCCCAGCGGAGTCCCCCCTTACCTCAGGCGTCCCCAGCGGAGTCCCCCCTTACATCAGGCGTCCCCAGCGGAGTCCCCCCTTACCTCAGGCGTCCCCAGCGGAGTTCCCCCCTTACATCAGGCGTCCCCATCGGAGTCCCCCCTTACATCAGGCGTCCCCAGCGGAGTCCCCCCTTACATCAGGCGTCCCCAGCGGAGTCCCCCCTTACCTCAGCCGTCCCCAGCGGAGTCCTCCCTTACCACAGGCGTTCCCAGCGGAGTCCCCAGTTACCACAGGCATCCCCAGCGGAGTCCCCCCTTAACCACAGGCGTCTCCTGTCTCGGCCGCCATTATTGTTTCCCCTTCCCCTAAGGGGAACAAAATAGAGGCGGAGCCGACAGTGTGGCTGCAAAAAAAAAAAAAAATTAAGCTGTGGCGCTGCCGACCCCCGCCCCTTTCCATTACAGACAGACCTGCAGCGGGGCGGGGCGGGGCGGGGCGGGGGGGTGGCCGGCCAGCCAGCCAAAACATAGATGTAGTACAATAGAAGATAAAGCTGCTGCGGCGCCGCCCACCCCCGGGGAGGTGCGGGGTGTGGGCGGCGCCGCAGCGGCTTTATTTTCTATTGTACTACATCCGTGTTTTGGTCTTCTTGAACATGGCGGCCGGCCGAGACATTGTCTCCGCCAGCCGTGGACCTCTAGCGGCGGCGGCCTGCGGCGTCCAAATTCGGGGAAAACGGGAAAAATCGGATTGGCCGGCACATTGGCCGGGACAAAATAAATCCGGGAAAAGGGTTTGAATCCCGGGAACGTCCCGGCCAATCCGTGACTGTTGGCAACTATGCTACCTGACATACATACACACACACAGACACACTGGCTCACCTACCTGACACACACACACACACATACACACTGACCCACCTACCTGACATACACACACTGACCCACCTACCTGACATACACACACACACTGACCCACCTACCTGACACACACACTGACCCACCTACCTGACACACACACACATTGACCCACCTACCTGACATACACACACACTGACCCACCTACCTGACATACACACACACACACTGACCCACCTACCTGACACACACACACTGACACACCTACCTGACACACACACACTGACCCACCTACCTGACACACACACTAACCCACCTACCTGACACACACACACACACACTGACCCACCTACCTGCCATATACACACACACTGACCCACCTACCTGAGATACACACACACACATGCACACAGACCCACCTACCTGACATACACACACACACACACTGCCCCCCCACCTGACATACACACACACTGACCCACCTACCTGACATACACACACTGACCCACCTACCTGACATACACACATACATACTGACCCACCAACCTGACATACACACACTGACCCACCTACCTGACATACACACACACACACTGACCCACCTACCTGACATACACACACACACTAACCCACCTACCTGACATACACACACTGACCCACCTACTTGACATACACACACACACACTGACCCACCTACCTGACATACACACACTGACCCACCTACCTGGCATACACACATATGCACTACTGACCCACCTACCTGACACACACACACTGACCCACCTACCTGACATACACACACACACACTGACCCACCTACCTGACATACACACACACACTGACCCACCTACCTGACATACACACACTGACCCACCTACCTGACATACACACACTGACCCACCTACCTGACACACACACACACACTGACCCACGTACCTGACATACACACACACTGACCCACCTACCTGACATACACAGACATACACACTGACCCACCTACCTGACATACACACACTGACCCACCTACCCGACATACACACTGACCCACCTACCTGACATACACACACGCACACACTGACCCACCTACCTGACATTTACACACACACACACTGACCCACCTTACTGACATACACACACACACTGACCCACCTATCTGACATACACACACTGACCCACCTACCTGACACACACACACACTGACCCACCTACCTGACATACACACACACACTGACCCACCTGCCAGACATACACACACACTGACCCACCTACCTGACATACACACACTAAACCACCTACCAGACATACACACACACACACACACACACACACTGACCCACCTACCTGACATACACACACTGACCCACCTACCTGACACACACACACTGACCCACCTACCTGACAAACACACACATACACACTGACCCACCTACCTGACATACACACACTGACCCACCTACCTGACATACACACACACACACACACACACACACTGACTGACACTAATGTTATATATGTTGTATGATGTTGTATTTTTTGTGATATGTTACCATCTGTGTGTTTTTTTTTTTAGATGCTTTTCCTTTTGGCAATGCAGCGCTGCCGACCAGTCATTTGGGCTCTCCCCCATGCCAATGGATATCATGTGAGTTTATGTATGAAAAAACGAAAACTAATGCAACAACCACATCTAAAAAGTGGTAAGCTTTAATATGTAATTTTTTTGTTTTTGGGTTTAATACCACTTTAAGTCATTTTTATGTGATATACTGTATGTGTTACATAGTAGGCAAGGTTGAAAAAAGACACAAGTCCATCAAGTCCATCCTATGTGTGTGATTTTATGTCAGTATTACATTGTATATCCCTGTATGTTGTGGTCGTTCAGGTGCTTATCTAATAGTTTTTTTAAATTATCAATGCTCCCCGCTGAAACTACTGCCTGTGGAAGAGAATTCCACACCCTAACCGCTATTACAGTAAAGAACCCTTTACGCTTTTCTTCTAATTTTAGTGAATTTAGTGAGTGTCTTATTAAATTCCCTTTCGAGGAAAAGTTTTATACCTATTGTGGGGTCACCAGTATGTATTTGTACATTGAAATCTTATCCCCTCTCAAGTGTCTCCTCTCCAGAGAGAACAAGTTCATTGCTCGTAACCTTTCCTCATAACTAAGGTCCTCCAGTCCCTTTATTAGTTTTGTTGCCCTTCTCTGGACCAGTTACAGCACACCCTTCCTGAATATTGGTGGCCAGAACTGGATGGCATACTCAGGGTGCGGCCGGACCAGAGTCTTGTAGAGTGGGAGAACTATTGTTTTATCTCTGGAGTTATTCCCCTTTTTAATGCATACCAATATTCTTTTTTCTTTGCTTGCAGCAGCTTGGCATTGTATGCTATTGCTGAGCCTATGATCTACTAGGACCCCTAGGTCCTTTTCCATCTTAGATTCCCCCAGAGGTTTACGACCTTCTTTTATCTAGATGGCAGCTCACCTCCTCATATAAGGTTAATAGATTGGTTTGGCAAGAACAATTCTTCATGAATCCATGCTGATTACTGCTAATGATACCGTTGTGATTACTAAAATCTTATATATTGTCCCTTATAATCTCTTCCAAGAGTTTGCATAGAATTGATCTTAGGTTAACTGGTCTGTAATTCCCAGGGATGTATCTTGGCCCTTTTTTAAATATTGGTGCTTCATTGGCTTTTCTCCAATCAGCTGGTACCATTCTAGTCAGTAGACTGTTCGTAAAAATTAAGAACAGTGGTCTGTCAATTACTTGACTGATAGGGATGAGCTGAACACCCCCCTGTTCGGTTCGCACCAGAACCTGCGAACAGACAGAAAGTTTGTGCGAACTTTAGAACCCTATTAAATACAATGGACTCGAACGTTCGAAAGCAAAAGTGCTAATTATAAAGGCTTATATGCAAGTTATTTGGGGACCCGTGTCCTGCCCCAGGGGACATGTATCAATGCAAAAAAAAGTTTTAAAAACTGCGATTTTTCCGGGAGCAGTGATTTTAATAATGCTTAAAGTGAAACAATAAAAGTGAAATATTTCTTTAAATTTCGTACCTAGGGTGTGTGTATGTCAGGCCCCGCCTACGTCATTGGCTGAGCGGACCTGATGGGGAACTTCCTCCGCAGTGTATTAAATGAATAGACCCGCCCCTTCTCACGTTCAGCATCTGGTCCGCTTAGCCTTACACCTACGTCATTGGCTGAGCGGACCTGATGGGGAACTTTAGAAGGGGCGGGTCTATTCATTTAATACACTGCGGAGGAAGTTCCCCATCAGGTCCGCTCAGGCTCAGCCAATGACGTTTCGTGTGGACAGCGCTGGACATCGGATCACAGCGGGACACTGGATTTCATCGCTGGAATGTTTTTTTTTTTAATTTTTTTTTTTTTAATAAAGGACTTTCCCAACGGTGTCTGTGTTTTTTTTTACAATTTGTTACACTTTCTTTGTGAAATGGTAGGGGTACAATGTACCCCATTACCAATTCACATAGGGGGGGCGGGATCTTGGGGTCCCCTTTGTTAAAGGGGTCTTCCAGAATCTGATAAGCCCCCCGCCCGCAGACCCCCACAACCACCGGGCAAGGGTTGTGGGGATGAGGCCCTTGTCCCCATCAACATGGGGACATCCTCCCCATGTTGAGGGCATGTGGCCTGGTATGGTTCAGGGGGGGGACGACGCTCTCTCTTCCCCTCCTCTTTTCCTGCATTCTTCCAGGTTGCATGCTCGAATAAAGGGTCTGGTATGGATTTTTGGGGGAACTCCACGCCATTTTTTTTTTAAAATTTGGGGTGGAGTTACCCTTAAAATCCATACCAGACCTGAAGGGCCTGGTATGGATATTTGGGGGGAACCTCACGCATTTTTTTTTTTTTTTAATCAATGACTTTTCTCTATATTGCCGGGAGCCGACAATTCATTATAGCCGCGAGTGAGTTTTAAATGACTTTTTTTCCTTCAGAAATTACACTTTGTGCAGGGACAGTTCTAAGCACGGGAAACATGCGTGACTTTACATGCATACTATACACACACCCTAGGTACAAAATTTAAAGGAATATTTCACTTTTATTGTTTCACTTTAAGCATTATTAAAATCACTGCTCCCGAAAAAACAGCCGTTTTTAAAACTTATTTTTGCATTGATACATGTGCCCTGAGGCAGGACCCGGGTCCCCAGACACTTTTTATGACAATAACTTACATATAAGCCTTTAACCACTTAAGGACCAGCCACTGTATATATACGTCGGCAGAATGGCTCGTACAGGCACAATCACGTACCTGTACATCCCCTTTAACTGCCCGACGTCGGGGGCGCGCGCTCGCGACCCCCTGCCTTCCCAGTGAGTCCGACCCCGCAATCGTCTCACGGAGGCATGGAGCGGGGAGATGTTAGTGTAAACACAACATCTCCCCGCTCCCCCTACTGACAATGTCACCAATCTCCGCTCTGTGTAATCAGAGCGGAGATCCGTGACGTGTCACTTGTAGCCACGCCCCCACACAGTAGTAATCACGCCCCTAGGCACACTTAACCCCTTCAGCGCCTCTAGTGGTTAACCCCTTCACTGGCAGTGTCATCTTTACAGTAACCAGTGCATTTTTATTGCACTGCTCGCTGTAAAAATTACAATGGTCCCAAAAATGTGTCAAAAAATCGCTGATCGCCACCATTACTAGTAAAAAAAAAAATTAATAAAAATGCCGTAAAACTGCCCCCTATTTTGTAAACGCTATAACTTTTGTGCAAACCAATCAATAAACGGCGATTGCGTTTTTTTTTTTTACCAAAAATATGTAGAAGAATACGTATCGGCCTAAACTGAGGGAAAAATACTTTTTTATATATATTTTTGGGGGATATTTATTATAGCAAAAAGTAAAAAATATAGAATTTTTTTTCCAAATTATCGCTCTATTTTTGCTTATAGCGCAAAAAAAAAAAAACGCAGAGGTGATCAAATACCACCAAAAGAAAGCTCTATTTGTGGTAAAAAAAGGACCTCAATTTTGTTTGGGAGCCACATCACACGACCGCGCAATTGTCAGTTAAAGCGACACAGTGCCGAATCGCAAAAAGGGGCCTGGTCTTTATGCTGCGTATTGGTCCGGGGCTTAAGTGGTTAAAATTAGCCCTTTAGATTTCTCCCATAGACTTTTCGAATTTGCCGCAAACACCCCAAATTGTTCGCTGTTCGGCGAACGGGCGAACAAGCAATTTTCGAGTCAAACATGCATTCGACTCCAACTCAAAGCTCATCCCTATTGACTGAGTTCCTTAAAGACTCTCAGGTGCAAGCCATCTGGTCCCAGTGACTTATTAATGTTACGTTTTACAAGTTTATTTCTAATTCTGTACTCTGTTAGCTATATGAGTGCTTCTTGTGACGTGTCATGAGGATAAACATTGCAGTTTTGGTTACTGAATCCCCCCAATTCCCTCGTGAAGACTGAGGAGAAGAATACATTCAATACCTTCGCCATCTCTCCATCCTTAGTAACCAGATTCCCTTCATCATTCTTTATGGGGCCAATATGATCTGACCTCCCCTTCTTACTCTTTATGTACTTAAAGAATTTCTTGGGATTTTTTTTTTACTCTCCTCCGCTATGTGCCTTTCGTGTTCTATCTTAGCTGCCCTGATTGCACCCTTACATTTCTTGTTGCATTCTTTGTAAATTTGGAATGCTGATGATCCCTCAGCCTTGTATTTTTTGAAGGCCTTCTCCTTTGCTTTTATATGCATTTTTATGTTGATGTTAAGCCACCCAGGACTTTTATTGCTCTTTTAAATTTATTTCCCATTGCGATGCACTGGCTAATGTCCTTATTTAATATGCTCTTAAAGCATATGTCCAGCCACCAGATCGCTTCCATCTGACAGCTGGCGTGTCAGATATTTGCACACTCCCAGTGGCAGCAGCCACCGGGAGTGTGTAAACCACCAGCTGTTAGGTGCATACTCCGTACCTATCTTACCCTAAATAAAATGTAAAATAGCTGCTAGCAGTGGAGAAATGTGGTCTCACCTTGAATAATAATGTAGCACCATTCCTAGTTAGTGTAGGTTTCTAGGCAAACTTAGTTTAGCTCCTCTGTATCCAGAGGAGCAGTGATTGATTACTTTGGTCTGCTCAATGTGTCACATGCTGCTGATCCAATTATTTCCACCTGTATTCTAGGAGAGTCTAGAATCACAGCGGGAGGAAAGAGTGAGGGCAGTTTGAATATTTATGAGAACCCAGCTAATACCTGGGGAGATGTGTCCAGTAGGTAGCTGGAGAGCCCATAGATAGTATTAAGCCTCATACACATGACCGGTTTTCTCATCAAGAAAGGACAAGAAAACTGTTGGGAGAGCTTTCTTGCCGAGAAAACCGTTCGTTTGTACAATTTCTCGTTGAGAAAACTGCCAGGAATCTCGACGAGAAAAATGGAGAACCTGCTCTCTATTTTCTCGTCAGGATTCTCGTTTTTCTCGTCTGGATTCTCGTCGGCCTGTTTCCCGACAAGAAAACCGGTCGTGTTTATGCTTTTCGGAGTCTTAAAAAATCGCGCATGCTCAGAATCAAGTATAAGACGGGAGTGCTCCTTCTGGTAAAACTAGCGTTCGTAAAGGAGATAGCACATTCGTCATGCTAAAATGAACTGAAATCATGAACACTGAAAATCGCGAACCGTCTCTCCCCAAACTTTTACTGACATGCGGTAACACGAGATCAGCAAAAGCAGCCCAAGGGGTGGTGCCATTGGAATCAAACTTCCCCTTTATACTGCCGTCGTACATGTTGTACGTGACCGCGCTTTACAACAACGAAATATGGAATTGACAGTGTGTATGCAAGGAAAGCTTGACAAGAATCTCGTCAAGCTTGACAAGAATCTCGTCGAGAAAAATAATGTTTTTCTTACAACGAGATTCTCGTTAGTGTGTACGAGGCTTTAGACCTGGAGCAGAGTGTGTGGGTCATTGGTCCAGTCCTGCAAGCGGAGTCCCCTGCCTAAGGTGTTGTGCCCCTTGGGGCAGTCTGCTGGAGACGATGCTTGAAGGTCATTGAGGTACCAGCTGAAGTCTAACCTGGGGGGCCTATTTCTAAAGTCTGATTTTCTTATGGTCTGGAGAGCTTACTGAAGAGTACTCAGTGGAAGTTGGGGAGAAGAGTATCTAGCTATCCTGTGGTATTGTTAGGCTGTGTCTCCCCCACTGGCCGGTGGATATCAGGAGGAGGCAACAGATGATTCTGTGGTATTGTGAATACTGACCTACATTCTGTCCCCTAGTGACTGAGCAGTTCTCATTTTTCCAAAAGCAAGTTATAGGCATTTCCCAGGCAGTAGTGAATCTTGTGGGAGCTTTCTGTCAGAACAGTGTAAAGAGAAATGTTCTTGGTCAATTCAGTCTTCTTTTGCAGTTTCCCATGCTTCCCCCCCCCCCCACCCCAAACAAGGTTATATTAGCAATAAAAGCATAAAGGACACTCCCCAGACTGTTGTTGAACTATTGAGCACTAAAATTTGTGGGGAAAGGATTAGCTTATCATCTGCAGCTCCTTTGGGGTGCACTACACTAATAATGAATACTAATAAGAAATGTAACACCTTCATACATTGGCTTCATGTCATATACAATTAATTGGTCATTAAAGTGGTTGTAAACCCTGCACGGTTTAGGAGATATCCCCTGTATCAGCATGTGCCGACGTCATCTGCACATGCGCACTGAAGTATTGGCTCGTTCGTGCCGTTGCTTCAGCTAGTGTGCCGTTACCGGAGGCTACCGCGTGCACGCCAATCACAGCACCGGAGCCCGCGATACCCGGAAGTAACTCGGAAGAGATTTCGCCAGCCGGAGCTGTGTACTGGGACTGCTGCGGGGCGTCAATCTAACGTGAGTATTTCATAATGAGCTAGTATGCTATGCATACTAGCTCATTATGCCTTTGTCTTGCAGGTTTTTTCTTCTTTTTTTTGTGGGTTTACAACCACATGCCAAGACTTATGTCAAATATAAACATCCAAAGAACAATGGTTAGGAAATTAAAGCATTGACTAAGGCCCATAGAGGGGGCTGAAACGTGTCAGTCTTGCTGTAGGATTTGATTTGTTTATGTCTTGATGGAAGGTTAATAAGGGCCATGTGATTTTACTTGATGCTACAAGATCTACAAGGATCTACAAGATGCTTCAGTGCCAGACTTTTATCTTTCTTCTAATATTGGCCGGTATGTACAGTGTGTGTCCTAGCACGCGCACTTGATCCTCATCCTTCCACATTCTGGATGGGGGTTGCAGAACTTCAATTTCTTTAACTAGGAAATTAAAGTATACCTAGTCAATTGCGATCATCTGATAATACAGTTCTCATTATAAAAGTTGTAAAATGTTGGGTACCCTGGACTCTTTGTGTCTTAAGCAGGTTTGCCACTGAAAGTACAACTATACCAAAAACATAAAATTCAGCCTTTAAAGGTCTATTAAGAATAAAAAAGTATATCTTAAAAATTTGTAAAGGTTCATTTTTAAAATAAGTGCCTGGTGATACTGTCAGTCCACAAAGTGTTCTCGCATTAGTTGACAACAGTATTTTACCTGCAGTAAATTCACTGCAGCGTTGTCACCCTGTACAAGCTGTGTTCTTTTGCTCCCTAAGTAGAAGGGTCATGAGCGTTGTCACGGTTGCTACCCCTTCAACCCCTGTTCCAATCAGCTCACAATATTTGATCCAAGAGTGTGCCCTATGTTCGATGATATCACAGAAAAAGACATTATAAATAAGTTTTAGTTCTTTTTTTATAAGTGATCACATAACCTCTGTTCTCAGCAACATAAGAGGCTTAGAGAGCTGGGAGTGGAGAAACGGGAGTACACTGGTCTTACCAGTAAAGGGCTATGCAGTTACATATCAAGAATGTTAAAATAATATTAAACTTTTTTTTTAACTTTTAAATAACAAACCTTATGCTTACCTGCTGTGTGCAATGATTTTGCACAGAGCAGCCCCGATCCTTATCTTTTGGGGTCCCCCGTTGTTGCTCCTGGTTGCTCCTGGCTCCCCCCCCCCACTTCCGAGTACCCTTTATAGCAAACAGCTTGCTAAGGGGGGTACTCCTGTGGGCTCGTTCGTTAGCTCTGTTGCATGTGTCTATAGACAAAGACAGCAAAGCTTTGCCCTGTCCCCGCTCCCTCATTATAGGATTTGATTGACAACAGTGGGAGCCAAAGGCTCCCGCTGCTATCAATCTGCCTTGTGAGGAGCGATAGAGCGGATATAGCTGCTGCTCTTGTGCACAACGCTGGAACAAGATTGGGCTCAGGTAAATATTAGGGGGGGGGATCCTGCAGTGCAGAAGGTTTTTACCTTAAAGT
This sequence comes from Rana muscosa, assembly GCA_029206835.1. Lineage (NCBI taxonomy): Eukaryota > Metazoa > Chordata > Amphibia > Anura > Ranidae > Rana > Rana muscosa. The sequence continues at coordinate 909,850,343 of CM055117.1, read as the reverse complement.
GTTCCTAAACCCAGGGCCCTGCATTTACTATATCTGGTCTCCCACAGTACACAGAACATGGAAATGCAATTATTTTAGTAAATATAAAATGCTAAATACCCTTTCTCATCAGCAGTTAGAGCAGTCTTGTGACTTCTATCAGTGTCCAGCCAAGCACTGGTTAAAGCTTGTAGGACGAGTTTTCATTTTCCCCTGACCCTCTGTCTGAACAGTGCTGATTGGCCCTGTGCTGATAACATGCACTCTCCCAGGAAAAAAAAAAAAAAACCTCTCTAGCAATACATGCCAAATTGAGCATGTGCGGCCTGACTCCATAGGTTCTGTGTTATCAGGAAATGATCAGGGGACAGTGGAAGGAGGGGAGGATCAGAGGAGACAGGATCAAACAGCCTTTTTACACAATGTGGATGATTAACCCCTTAGGTTCCACAGTGAGCATAACAAGCATGCTTTACTGCATATACAGACTGATTTTACTGTTGTGGGTTTAGTAACACTTTAATACAGAGGCTTTAGGATTAGAGTTGAGCGGACACCTGGATGTTCGGGTTCGACGGGTTCGGCCGAACTTCAGAAAAAAGTTCGGGTTCGGGACCGAACTTTAACCCGAACCCGGACCCGAACCCCATTGAAGTCAATGGGGACCCGGACTTCTAAGGACTAAAAAGGCTCTAAAAAGGTCATGGAAAGGGCTAGAGGGCTGCAAATGGCAGCAAAATGTTGTTAAGAGCATGGCAAATGTGGATAGGGAAATAACTTAAAATAACATAAAAAAATAAAAAAAATAATAATAATCTTGACCTAGGAGGACGAGGTCCATATGGAGTAGGAGGTTGAAGTGGCGGTGGATGTGGCTGTGTAGGTGGAAGCGGCGGTGGAGGAGGACGAGGTAGCCAACACTGATTCAAAAATACAACAATGGCTGTGTAATGCCGGTGATGTGTCGAATTCTGTCCCCCGTCAAATAGTGTCCACCCTGTACTGCGCTTGCTCAGTATGTAGGACAAGGGGATTTCTAAAATCTCCCAAGACGAACGGCGCCTGCGTGGTGAGTTCAGGTGAAGGCCACACCATCCGTGGTTCAAGCCGAGCCAAGTGAGGCCGTACCCGAAGCGTGGCGATCGAACCGAGCCCGTGAGGGGCCCTGTTACTATGTGCTACCGTATGTCCACTTGGATGGTGGGGCTTGAACCTGCACTCACAGCGCAGGCGCCGTTCATCTTCGGAGATTTTGTGAATCTCCTTGTCCTCTGTACTGCGCAAGCGCTGCGCCTTCGCAGTATGGGCCGGACACAATCCGATGGCCAGACAGTTTTTGTCACAACACCGGTATACATGTCTATTCTGCACAAGGTACGGACAAGTCCTGTGGGATCCATGCCTGGTTCATTTTAATGAACGTGAGCTTGTCCACATTGGCTCTGGACAGGCGGCTGCGCTTGTCTGTGATAACGCCCCCTGCCGTGCTAAATACACGTTCAGATAATACACTGGCTGCAGGGCAGGCCAGCACCTCCAAGGCATAAAGGGCAAGCTCAGGCCATGTGCCCAATTTGGAGACCCAGAAGTTAAAGGGGGCAGACCCGTCATCCAGTACGTGTAGGCCTGTGGACACATACTGCTCAACCATGTTGGTGAAATGCTGCCTCCTGCTAAGACGTTCCATCTCAGCTGGTGGTGCTGGTTGTTGTGGCGTGCTGACAAAGCTTTTCCACATTTCAGCCATGCTAACCCTGCCTTCTGAGGTGCTGCCGGTGCCCCGGCTGCGTTGGCGACCTCTTCCTCCTCCTCTGCCTTCGCCTTGTGCTTCCACCGTACGCCCGCTGTCAGGTGGGAATGCCACCAGCAGCGCGTCTACCAGCGTGCGCTTGTACTCGCGCATCTTACGATCCCGCTCCAGTGAGGGAATTAAGGACGGTACGTTGTCCTTGTAACGGGGATCCAGCAGGGTGGCCACCCAGTAATCAGCACCAGTTAAAATGTGGGCAACTCGGCGGTCATTACGGAAACACTGCAGCATGTAATCGTTCATGTGTGCCAGGCTGCCCAGAGGCAAAGAAAAGCTGTCCTCTGTGGGAGGTGTATCGTCTGTGTCCTCTGTATCCCCCCAGCCACGCACCAGTGATGGCCACGAGCTGGTCTGTGTGCCACCCTGCTGTGAAAATGCCTCCTCCTCCTCCTCCTCCTCCATCTCCTCCTCCACCTCATCATCCTCCAGAACTGTTCCCTTTCCGCCGGACAATTGTGTACCTGGCGTTTGTTGGTGCAGGAACCCACCCTCGTAGCCACTTGTGAAAGACTGCCCTGAAAGCCTTTGAAATGATCCCGCTTCCTCCTCCTCCTCCTCATCCTCCTGTGCCACATCCTCTTCCATCATCGCCCGAAGCGTTTTTTCAAGGAGGCATAGAACTGGGATAGTAACGCTAAGAACGGCGTCATTGGCACTGGACATGTTGGTGGAGTACTCGAAACAGCGCAACAAGGCACACAGGTCTCGCATGGAGGCCCAGTTATTGGTGGTGAAGTGGTGCTGTTCCGCAGAGCGACTCACGCGTGATTGCTGCAGCTGAAACTCCACTATCGCCTGCTGCTGCTCGCACAGTCTGGCCAGCATGTGCAAGGTGGAGTTCCACCTTGTGGGCACGTCACATATGAGGCGGTGAGCAGGAAGGCCGAAGTTACGCTGCAGCGCTGACAGGCGAGCAGCAGCAGGGTGAGAACGCCGAAAGTGCGCACACACAGCCCGCACTTTCTGCAGCAGCTCTGGCATATTGGGGTCATTTTTAAGGAACCTCTGGACCACCAAGTTCAGCACATGCGCCAGGCAAGGGATGTGCGTCAAACCGGCTAGGCCCAGAGCTGCTACGAGATTTCGCCCATTATCGCACACCACCAGGCCGGGCTTGAGGTTTTACTGACAGCAACCACTCATTGGTCTGTTGTTCCATGTCCCTCCACAACTCCTGCGCTGTGTGGGGTTTTTCCCCCAAACAGGAAAGTTTTAAAACTGCCTGCTGTCGTTTACCCCTGGCTGTGCTGAAGTTGGTGGTGAAGGTGTTACGCTGACCGGATGAGGAGGCGGTAGAGGATGAGGAAGCGGAGTAGGAGGAGTTAGCAACAGGAGGCAAACTGAAGCGCCCTGCAATCCTCGGTGGTGGAAGGACATGTGCCAAACTGCTATCTGCCTCAGGCCCAGCCGCCACTGCATTTACCCAGTGTGCTGTTAGGGAGATATAACGTCCCTGACCATGCTTACTGGTCCACGCATCCGTAGTTAGGTGGACCTTGCCACAGATGGCGTTGCGCAGTGCACACCTGATTTTGTCCCCCACTTGGTTGTGCAGGGAAGGGATGGCTCGCCTGGAAAAATAGTGGCGGCTGGGCACGACGTACTGTGGGACAGCCAATGCCATCAGGCTTTTAAAACTCTGCGTCTCCACCAGACGGAATGACAGAATTTCAAAGGCCAGGAGTTTTGAAATGCTGGCATTCAGGGCCAGGGATCGCGGGTGGCTAGGGGGGTACTTCCTCTTCCGCTCCAATGTTTGGGAGATAGAGAGCTGAACGCTTCCATGGGACATTGTGGAGATGGTTGGTGACCCAGGTGGTAGTGTTGCTGGCAGATCCTCTGTTTGCGGGGTGGCAGGTGCCACTGTCACTACAGAGGTGGATGAAGAGGCCGAGACTGCAGCAGAAGAGGAAGCAGGAGGAGCCAGAGACCTTTCTTGGTTTTTGAGGTGTCTACTCCACTGCAGCTCGTGCTTTGCACTTAGATGCCTGGTCATGCAGCTTGTGCTCAGGTTGAGAACGTTTATGCCTCGCTTCAGGCTCTGATTGCACAGCGTGCAAACCACTCGTGTCTTGTCATCAGCACATTGTGTGAAGAACTGCCACGCTGGGGAACTCCTTGGACCTGGCTTTGGTGTGCTTGGTCCCTTGCTGCGTTGGGCAGTAGCAGACATACTGTCTAGCTGACAGACGCTCCGCTTTTGCACCCTGCTCCCTCTTCTGCTGTGCTGGTGGCTCTGTGCGACCACCGCCTCTTCCTCCAAACTACACTGGTCACCTGCATAACGTTGATTCCATGTGGGGTCGAGGACCTCATCGTCCTCCACATCATCTTCCACCCAGTCTTCACCCCTGCCCTCCTTGTCTGTCTGCACAATTGCGAAAGCAGCAGCAGTTGGCACCTGTGTTTCGTCATCATCCGAGACGTACTGCGATGGTCCTCCCATGTACTCATCATAAAACATAAGTGGTTGGGCATCGGTGCACTCAATCTCTTCCACTTCTGGGGCAGGGCTAGGTGGATGGCCCTGGGAAACCCTGCTAACAGAGTCATCGAAAAGCAGAAGAGACTGCTGCATGATTTGGGGCTCAGACTGCTTGGCTGATTTGCAAGGGGGTGAGGTGAAAGACTGATGGACATGGGTTTCAGGTGCCAACTCTGTTCTTTCATCAGAAGAGTGGGTGGGAGACAATGTGAAGGAACCCGAGGCACTGTCAGCAACCCAATCTACTATCGCCTGTACTTGTCCTGGCCTAAACATTCGTACAGCCTCTTTAGGCGCGACAAAATACCGCCGCAGGCTCGGTCGCCTACTCGCACCTGAGGAAGGTGTTTCACTTGTGCGTGTATCTGGCACAGATCCACCACGTCCTCTCCCTGCAACAGGAGCTCCACCAGCAGCACCACGACCGGGGCCACCACGTCCCTTTGACCTTCTCCTCATATTTTCAAAATTTAGGATCTTGCCCTAAATGGGTGTTTTTGGAAGCGCAGAACACAACCAAAGTACGTAACCGCTGAATCGCACAGCTACAGAACTGCAGAAAATGCTATTCAAAAAAAAATTTCTTTTTTTAGTATAGCACAGTAGGAGAAAACTATATAGAAATTGTTTATTTCACACACCTCAAAATATGTATAACACACTGCAACCTTTTTTTGGTGACACTAAACGGCGTTTTTTGGAAGAGCAGAACACACCCACAGTACGTAACCGCTGAATCGCACAGCTACAGAACTGCAGAAAATGCTATTCAAAAAAATTTTTCTTTTTTTAGTATAGCACAGTAGGAGAAAACTATATAGAAATTGTTTATTTCACACACCTCAAAATATGTATAACACACTGCAACCTTTTTTTGGTGACACTAAACGGCGTTTTTTGGAAGAGCAGAACACACCCACAGTACGTAACCGCTGAATCGCACAGCTACAGAACTGCAGAAAATGCTATTCAAAAAAAAATTTCTTTTTTTAGTATAGCACAGTAGGAGAAAACTATATAGAAATTGTTTATTTCACACACCTCAAAATATGTATAACACACTGCAACCTTTTTTTGGTGACACTAAACGGCGTTTTTTGGAAGAGCAGAACACACCCACAGTACGTAACCGCTGAATCGCACAGCTACAGAACTGCAGAAAATGCTATTCAAAAAAAATGTTCTTTTTTTAGTATAGCACAGTAGGAGAAAACTATATAGAAATTGTTTATTTCACACACCTCAAAATATTTATAACACACTGCAACCTTTTTTTGGTGACACTAAACGGCGTTTTTTGGAAGAGCAGAACACACCCACAGTACGTAACCGCTGAATCGCACAGCTACAGAACTGCAGAAAATGCTATTCAAAAAAAATGTTCTTTTTTTAGTATAGCACAGTAGGAGAAAACTATATAGAAATTGTTTATTTCACACACCTCAAAATATGTATAACACACTGTAAACTTTTTTTTGTGCCCCTAAACGGCGTTTTTTGCAAGCGTACATTAAAGTGCAAATTTTTTATTTTATTTTTATGCCCTAAACAGGTCTTTTTTTGCACGATCAAAATAAAATGCTTTTTTTTTTTTTTTTTTTTTTGCCCTATGGGTCTTTTGGAAAAGAGAACAATAAAGTGCCTTTTTTTTCCCCCGAAAAGTTAGATTTTCTCTGACACTGGGCTCATGGCAGTGTAAAAAGACTGCACTGCAACACAAATAGGTAGACCTATGCAGATCGCTGATTTTAATCTCTGAATCTGGACTCCTATATAATATTCTCTGTCCCTGAAAGCACCAACACAGGAACCTGGCCCTACACTACACTATCTCTCTATCTTTTCCCTCAGATTGTAGAATCAGGACTACCTCTTCTATCTTTCTATCTCTCCCTAAAAGCAGCAGCAGCAGACTAGATCCTCTCCCTATCTATTCTGAAGCAGAGTGTCATGTGTGCTGTGTGCCTCTAGCTTATATAGAAGCTGGGTCACATGTTGCACTGACCAATCACAGCCATGCCATTAGTAGGCATGGCTATGATGGCTTCTAAGGGCACACCAGCTAATCAAAAGGTGATTGGCTGGCCCCTGAAGCATTTCTAAATGCGTTATTAGATTGCCGAACCCGAACCCGGACTTTTGGGCAAAGTCCGGGTTCGGGTTCGGGAAAAAGCTAAAGTTCGGTACGGACCCGAACTTTACAGTTCGGGTTCGCTCAACACTATTTAGGATCACTTTAAATGCTGGGGTTACATATTCCTTAAAGGGGTTGTAAAGGTTCGTTTTTTATTTTCTAAATAGGTTCCTTTAAGCTAGTGCATTGTTGGTTCACTTACCTTTTCCTTTGATTTCCCTTCTAAATGTTTTTTTTTCTTTGTCTGAATTTCTCACTTCCTGTTTCTCCTCAGTAAACTTCACACCATCATCTGAGCGGTGGTTAGTCAGCCAGAACAGCTTACTGAACAGCTTACTGAGGAGGAACAGGAAGTGAGAAATTCAGACAACGAAAACAAAGAAAAAAAATGTTTAGAAGGGAAATCGAAGGAAAAGGTAAGTGAACCAACAATTCACTACCTTAAAGGAACCTATTTAGAAAATAAAAAACAAACCTTTACAACCCCTTTAACTTCTTATATACCAACTGCAATCCCTACTGAAATGGTACAGAAAAACCTTATGCCGCGTACACACGATCATTTTTCCCGTCGGGAAAAATTAATTTTTTTTCTTTTGGACGAGAAAAACAACCGTGTGTGGGCTTTTTGTAATTTTTCCCGACGGGAAAAACGGCATTAATCACGACGAGAAAAATTAGAACATGCTCTAATTTTTCTCGTTGTGATTCCCGTCATTTTTTTCCGCGGCAGTTTTCCCATAGGGAAACACTGCCGGGGAGCCTACACACAGTCGTTTTTTTCAATCAAGAAAAAAAATGTCATTTAAAACGGCCGTGTGTAGGGGAACAAGCTGTTGCTCATTTTTCACGTCGATTTTCTCGATGGTGTTTTCACCGTCGAAAAAAATGATCGTGTGTACGCGGCATAACATTGAAAATGAGTGTCTATTCTGCACCTGTGGCTTCTGCTTTGTATGAACACTTTCTCTTTATACTCTATTTTTAGCCCTAAGGTACACATTTTTAGTTTTATTTCATACCTACTTCCTCCAACCTGGCAATATTAGACAAAGCAAGTCATAAACATCTTGGCTTTGAAAGAATATTTATGGATTGCCTTTCTGAATACACCCATGTTCCATCATTGTATTTCCACAGTAGCCTTTTTAAAAGGATTTAAAGAGGATGTAATAAAAGGAAAGATTTACAAACGCATCCAACAGACTTGAAGAAAAACCACTAACAAGTGCAGGGTTTTTTAAATGAGAATTTGAATGTCAAATATATATATATACAGTATATATTCATATATTTGGCTGTGTCCTCATTGGGCTTAACATTTTCTGCCCAGGAAGTGAGGGGAAAACCATTTTAACTAACTACCAGTACTTACTGGGCACTTTTACCCCCTTCCTGCCCAGGCCAATTTTCAGCTTTCAGCATTGTCCCAATGTGAACCCAAATTATTTTTTTTTATCATTTATTAGTGTAGCGCCCACCCCATTTAGGGGTGCTATATACCCAAATTTAGGGGCTGGTCTGAGATAGTAGTTGGGCTCAGACCGTTCTCAATTTATAGGTTGTGCTATTTTATTTCCAGGTGGTACACTGGTGTGCAGTTCCCTGTGGCCTGTAGGTGTCACTGCCATAATGGGTCAGGGTTGAACCACTGGTATTAGTGCTGTGCCTTGGGGTGTCCTCTCTCGGCAGCGGTACAGTGGGCGTGTTTGGCCTGCTGTGCATGCTGGGAGAGGATACACAACGGGCAGACGCCGCCTGGAGGGGTCTTCGGAGGAGGAGAGGAGTCGGAGTCCAAATGCGTGGCGCATGGCCCTCCAGGCCATGGGGCCACGTGTGCATCAGTCCCAGGCACCTTTAGTCCTGAGGCTGCATCTTCAACATTGGGCCCAGCACCTTTAGCTGGAGCCCACCTCTGGGAAGAGGAATCCCAGGGTGTCCCTCGTGAGGGAGCCCGCTTTTAAGAAGAGGAGGCCGGGGGAGGACCTTTCTGATGGACCGGTGAGAGTTCACTGTGAAGGAAGGGGCCCGGTAACTTTCTGGAGGGATTCATCTATCCACCAAGGGCCTAGTAATGTGCTGCTGCTGGCACCTGTCCTTGTGTACCAAAAGCTAAGAGGTTCAGGGTCTGATAGATTCTGTGGCAGAGAGTCTCCTGATCGCATCTAGGAAAATAACCTGATCAAACGTCCGAGCATCACTTCGGCTGCTAGGATCCGCTTTGTAGGAGACTATCCGGGTGAGTTAAACCTACTCTGGCATAGAGTGGCAATTGTGATATCCATTTGTGCTTGGACTAACCTCCCAAACCTTGCTGTCCTGTCTCTTATCCACCTTTTCCTATCTGCTGAACATTGAGAAAATAAACTCAACGTTGGACTTTAAAGTGGTGTGGACTAGACATGGGCGCCGTCAAAAAATTTGTTTTGTTTCGTTCCGTTCCGTTTCGTATTAAAAAAAAAATGTATTTCGTAATTCGAGTACGAAATTTAATTCAGATTCGTACGAAATACGAATTTCGTACGAATCGTAAATTTTAAACGTCACGCATGTTTCCCGTGCTTAGAACTGTCCCTGCACAAAATGTCATTTTTGAGGGGAAAAAAGTCATTTAAATCTCACTCGCGGCTATTAATGAATTGTCGGCTTTTATCAATACATAGAAAAGTCATTGATAAAAAAAAAAAGCGTGGGGGTTCCCCCAAATTCAATTACCAGGCCCTTCAGGTCTGGAATGGATATTAAGGGGAACCCCGCCGCAAAAAAAAAAATGGCATGCGGTTCCCCCTAAATATCCATACCAGGCCCTTCATATCTGGCATGGATTTTAAGGGGAACTCCACCCCAAATGTAAAAAAAAATGGCGTGGAGTCCCCCAAAAATCCATACCAGACCCTTATCCGAGCACGCAACCTGGCCGGCCGCAGAAAAAGAGGGGGGGACGAGAGAGCGCTGGTTGTGGGGGTCTGCGGGCAGGGGGCTTATCAGAATCTGGAAGACCCCTTTAACAATAGGGAACCCCCGAATCCCGCCCCCCCCTATGTGAATTGGTAAGGGGTACATTGTACCCCTACCATTTCACGAAGAAAGTGTAAAAATTTTTAAATAAAAACACACAAACACCTTGGAAAAGTCCTTTATTAAAAAAAAAACAAAAACATTCCAGCGATGAAATCCAGTGTCCCGCGGCGATCCCGATGTCCAGTGCTGTCCGTCATTGGTTGAGCCTGAGTGGACCTGATGGGGAACTTCCTCTGCAGTGTTTTAAATGTATAGACCCGCCCCTTCTAAAGTTCCCCATCAGGTCCGCTAAGCGGACCAGATGCGGAACGTGAGAAGGGGCCGGGTCTATTCATGTATTACACAGTGAAGGAAGTTCCCCATCAGGTCCGCTCTATGAGGGGGCGGACCTGATGGGAACTTCCTTCACTGTGTAATACATGAATAGACCCGCCCCTTCTCACGTTCCGCATCTGGTCCGCTTAGCGGACCTGATGGGGAACTTTAAAAGGGCGGGTCTTCTCACGTTTATACCGCTTCTCTGAAAAGAGGACATTTCCTCATCGCTCTCCATGTAGTTTACTAAAATAATTAAATTTATTCTATGGAAAATATCAGGGCCTCGCTTCGGTGTAAAGAGGAAAAATTAAATTGTAAGTGGTTCTATTGGACCCAATTTACTTGCTCAAGCGAATATGCTTCGGCCATGCAAGTGGGGGAGTGGGATTTGGATTGCGAAAAAGTTATAACATCTACAAACTATGGAATATATACTGGATTTTTTTTATTATTATTAGTAGTAATGGCGCAGATCAGCGACATACAGTGGCTTGAAAAAGTATTCATACACCTTGAAATGTTCCACATTTTGTCAAGTTACAACCAAAAACATAAATGTATTTTATTGGGACTTTATAGACCAACACAAAGTGGAACATAATTGTGGAAAGTGGAAGGAAAATGATAAATGTTTTTCAAACTTTTTTTATAAATAAATATCTGAAAAGTTTGGCATGCATTTGTATTCAGCCACCCCGGTCAATACTTTGTAGAATTATTTTTCACTGCAATTACAACTGCAAGTCTTTTTAGGAATGTCTCTACCAGCTTTGCACAGTGACATTTTTGCCCATCCTTTGCAAAATTACTCAAGCTCTGTCAGATTGGATGGAGAGCGTCTGTGAACAGCAATTTTCAAGTCTTGCCACAGATTCCCAAATGGATTTAGGTCTGGACTTTGAATGGACTATTCTAGCACATGAATATGCTTTGATCTAAGCCATTCCATTGTAGCTCTGGCTGTATGTTTAGGGTCGTTGTCCTGCTGGAAGATGAACCTCCGCCCCAGTCTCAAGTCTTTTTGCAGACTCTAATGCCCTGTACACACGATCGGTTTTACCGATTGTGTGTTACCAAACAGTTTGATGGACTTTTTTCATCGGACAAACCGATCGTGTATGGGCCCTATCGGTCTTTTTTCCATCAGTGAGAAAAAATAGAACATTTCCGATGGAAAAAAAAACGATAGCAAATTCCGATCGTCTGTGTGGAACTCCATCGGAGAAAAAACCCACGCATGCTCAGAATCAAGTCGACGCATGCTCAGAAGCATTGAACTTAATTTTTCTCGGCTCGTTGGAGTGTTTTACGTCACGGCGTTTGGAACGGTCGGATTTTTGACTGATGGTGTGTAGGCAAGACTGATGGAAGTCAGCTTCATCGGAATTTCGATGGAAAAATCCATCGGATTTGAATCCATAGGAAATCTGATTGTGTGTACAGGGCTTTACAGGTTTCCTTCCAGGATTGCCCTGTATTTGGCTCCATCCATCTTTCCATCAACTCTGACCAGCTTCCCTGTCCCTGCTGAAGAAAAGCATCCCCAAAGCATGATGCTGCCACCATCGTGTTTCACGGTGGCGATGGCGTGTTCAGGGTGTGCATTGTTAGTTTTCGGCCACACACAGTGTTTTGCTTTTATGCCAAAAAAGTAAAATTTTGGTCTCATCTGATCAGAGCACCTTCTTCCATGTCCCCCACATGGCTTCTCGCAAACTGCAAACAGGACTTCTTATGGCTTTTTTTCAACAATGACTTTCTGCTTGCCACTCTTCCATAAAGGCCAGATTTGTGGAGTGCACGACTAATAGTTGTTCTGTGGACAGATTCTCCCACCTGAGCTGTGGATCTCTGCAGCTCCTTCAGAGTAACCATCAGCCTCTTTCCTGCTTCTCTGATGAATGTTCTCCTTGCCCAGCCTGACAGGTTAGGTGGACGGCCATGTCTTGGTAGGTTTGCAATTGTGCCATACTCTTTCCATTTTTGGGTGAAGAATTGAACAGTGCTCTATGAAATGTTCAAAGCTTGGAATATTTTTTAATAACCTAACCTTGCTTTAACCGCTTCCCGACCGCCGCATGAAGATATACGTCGACAGAATGGCACGGACAGGCAAATGGGAATATATATACGTCCCCTTTAATTTGCCGCCGTGTGGTCAGGCGCGCGCTGCCGGCAGAGCGCTCGCGACCCTGCCGCCGGCAGCACGCTCGCGACCCTGCCGTGAGCTTCATGACCATGCCCGCGGGACGGTGTCCCGCGATCGTGTCATGGAGCTGAAGAACGGGGAGATGTCTGTGTAAACACAACATCTCCCTGTTCTGCCTAGTGACATGTCACTGATCGTCTGTTCCCTGTCATCGGGAACAGCGTTCAGTGACGTGTCACGGCAAGCCCTGCCCCCTATCAGTTAGAAGCACTCCCTAGGTCACACTTAACCCCTTCAGCGGCCCCTACAGGTTAACCCCTTCACTGCCAGTGTCATTTTACAGTAATCAGTGCATTTTTTATAGCACTGATCGCTGTAAAAATGATGGTCCCAAAATGGTGTCAAAAGTGTCCGATGTGTCCGCCATAATGTCACAGTCACGATAAAAATCGCTGATCGCCGCCATTACTAGTAAAAAAATAAAGATTAATAAAAATGCCATAAAACTACCTCCTATTTTGTAGACGCTATAACTTTTGCGCAGACCAATCAATAAACGCTTATTGCGATTTTTTTTCTTACCAAAAATATGTAGAAGAATATGTATCGGCCTAACCTGAGGAGAAAAAATGTGTTTTTATATATTTTTGGGGGATATTTATTATAGCAAAAAGTAAAAAATATTTGTTTTTTTTTCATAATTGTCGTTCTATTTTTGTTTATAGCGCAAAAAATAAAAACCGCAGAGGTGATCAAATACCACCAAAAGAAAGCTCTATTTGTGGGAAAAAAAGGACGTCAATTTTGTTTGGGAGCCACGTCGCACGACCGCGCAATTGTCAGTTAAATCGACGCAGTGCCGAATCGCAAAAAGTCTGGCCAGCGAAATGGTCAGGGGCTTAAATGGTTAAACTTCTCCACAACTTTATCCCTGACCTGCCTGGTGCGTTCCTTGGCCTTCATGATGCTGTTTGTTCACTAACAAACCTCTGAGGGCTTCACAGAACAGCTGTATTTATACTGAGATTAAATTACACACAGGTGGACTCTATTTACTAATTAAGTGACCTCTGAAGGCAATTGGCTCCACTAGATTTTAGTTAGAGGTCTCAGAGTAAAGGGGGATGAATATAAAATGCACGCCACACTTTTTAGATATTTATTTGTACAAAAAAAAAAAACATTTATCATTTTCCTTCTTCTTCACTATTGTGTGCCACTTTGTGTTGGTCTATCACAAAAAATCCCAATAAAATACATTTACATTTTTGGTTGTAACATGACAAAATGTGGAAAAATTGAAGGGGTATGAATACTTTTTTAAGGCACTGTATGGCAGGACTGCGATATTGTGGCGGACACACTAACTGACACTTTTGACACTTTTTGGGAACCAGTGACACTAATACAGTGATCAATGCTAAAATATGCACTGTCACTGTACTAATGTTACTGGCTGGGAAGGGGTGAGCAAAGAGTTAAATGCGTGCCTAGCCAATGTTTTGGTGTACTGTGGGAAGTGCTTTGACTAGGGGAAGTACAGTAAATGATTTTATTCCCTGCTTTGGGGGGCAAGAAAATTGATTACTTCCCCACTGACAGGAAAGGGCTCTGCCTTGTTTACATAGGCAGGCCTCTGAACTGTGTAAATTCATGACGATCGCCAGTTGCCAGTGGTAATCCATTGGCTGGCACCTGCTGATCAACATCTGCTGTGTTTAATCACAGCACGACCAGGTTACCGGCGGCACGTACGTGTCCCCTACTCAGAAGTGTCAGATCCCATACCTAGTACATGATCTGGTGCAGCCGAGCAGCCTTGCCGCTGTATATCTATGTTATACAGTCAACAAGCAGTTAACAGAAGTTTGTGGACTGTTGTATGTCCAAGCACTCATTTCTCAAATGCAGTCTCTAATTCTTACGTAACATATTCTTCATACATAAAGTTCAAGTTGTAAATGTTTAGTGCTGGAAAATGACTTACTATTAACTACTACTACAGTACCATAATTTGTGAAACAATAAATATCTTTTATAATTTTCACTTTGTCCAAAAGGTATATTATATTTTTTTACAGTGTTGCAAGATATGTCAATTCATTAAGAGTCACTCCACCCACACATAATATCTATGTTATAGGGGAGCTTGGTGATCAACCCCTGGTTTCTCATTGGTCTTGGAAATCTGCCCAAGTTCCCAACTCCAAGTCTGAGCTTTTGGAGCCCCAGGAACTCAAGTGCAGATATCTCAGCAATAAGGCTAAAAAAGAACCTGGCAGGTGGATTAACTCTGCAACATAAACCACAAAACTGAAATATCACTTTACGATACACAAATCTTTTTAATTATCATACTACTCAATATATTGCTTTTGCAGTGAAACTAATACATTCTATTGTAAACCCTAAACCTCTCTTATTTGCTCCCTTTTGGTCAGTTAAATATACCATTGAAGGTGATTTGTGATATTGGTTCAATAGGTGCAAATATACGGTACCTGTTAATCTTGCCAGAAATCTAGTGTACGGATAACTCCCTGTGTTTTTTTTTTCCACATTGCTCCAAGATATTTTTGTGGACTACAATATACAGTACCTCCCACCTAAGTTATGGAGAAAAGAAAAAGGGCAGGTGTTCTATAGTCCTGATCTGGGGTACCAACACTGACCTTCCATAGATAGGATGAGTGAGCATTGCCACCCCAGGATAGGAAGTGTGTTACAGATTGGATCGTCAGGTAAGAAAAGGAAAGAAAAAAATAACATTGATGCCACCACTGCATCTAAGGACAGGTAAACTGCTGTACTGTATATTACATTTTTATTCTTGGATTTAGATACGCGATAGGTTTAATATTTTACATTTTTGCTTAGATGCACTCCAAGTTCTGTGCAACATGCACCATGTAAAGCCTCATACACACAATCGGATTTCCATCGGACAAATCCGTGGATTTTTGTCTGAAGGGTGTTGGCCGTGAACTTGTTCTGCATACAGACGGCAGAACTTTTTCAGCCAACATACACGAAACGACGTGGTTTTTCAGCTTTTTAGCGCCACCCTTTGGGCAACTTCTGCTAATGTTGTCTGATGGTTAGCATTGGTTCGAAGCATGCGTGTTTGTACTTTGGATTTTAGTCCGAAGGATTTGCGTACACGCGATCGGATAATCCGACGGAACACATTTGTTGTCGGACAATTTGAGAACATGGCCATCCAACATTTGTTGTCGGAAATTCCGACAACAATTGTCCGATGGAGCATACGGACGGTCGGATTATCCGACAAAACACGTCCATCACACAATTTTTGTCGGAATATCCGATCGCGTGTACGGGCCTTTAGACAGCACAAAATAGCTTTCTTGTCCTGGTAATTTGTCAGTGATTGCTGTGCAAATAACCTTTTTATACCTTTAAATAATCAGTTGTCTAAATGTCATTGACATAAAAAGAAATGACTGGATCAGTGTCAATTCCTCCCTTCTTGTAGATATACCTCTATTTCAGAACAGCAATACTCTGTTGTAGAAAAGAAGACAATGGTATTCAATTAGATGACTCACACCCAAGTAGGTGGCAGAATTTGAAGCTAATAGCTGGCTTTCTAGCATATAATTAACCAAGCCAGCTAAGAAAAGGCAGAGCAGGGTGGGTCCCTGGCGTGTCTCTGCTTTGTCACGGAACAAAGACCGTCTTATTAATCTCTGGCTTAGGCTGCAGAAAAAGCCATAATGGAGCCAGACGATGGCGTTGGGAATACTTGAATGTGCCATATAGTAATCGGCAATGCGGTTATTTAACCCTCCAAGTTCCAAAGGCACTGAATTACCCCTGACCTGTAATAGTGGCCTTGTAGTGAAGACATTTCTTACTTTTTTTTAACAAATCTAATTTTGATGCTGTGATTACATGCAGTAAGTAACTTTAGGATAGGACGAGTCAACAGTAAAAACAAAAGCACTCTTAGTTCCTATAGTAAATGCCATGTAGAGTATAGCTTGGAAATAAATGTATGTAGACACAGAGATGGCTGTAATCATCTGAATTAAAGCTATTGAAAAAATTGGATTTCTGATCCCAATATTTCTTTTAGGCCATGTTCACATGGGCGTACTACAGTGTACACCCGTGCAAGGGCCTTATTTGCATGCCCAGGTGCTCCATGCATCTCCGTGCAAGCAGTGCCATTCATATCAATTGACATGTAGCGGCTGCACAGACACAGCCGCTGCTCCCAATTTGACAGACACTAAGGTGCCGAGCCCCAAACAAAACCGGAACCGTGCACCCACACACGCACAGCTGTCAAATTGGGAACAGCAGCTGTGTCCATGCAGCCACTGTGTTCCAAATGAGATGAATGGGACTGCCTGCTTGGGGATGCACAGAACACCTGCGCATCCTCATATGGGTAAACATGTCCCTCACATGGGTGTACGCTGTATTATGCCCATGCGAATGAGGCCTTACAATAATGTTGTCACAGCAAACTTGTTTTAATCACTGAACACTGGAGGATAAGAGTAAAAGTGATTGGTTTAGGAATTCATTTGTAAGGACAGGAAGTGATAGGGAAATCTATCCAGTGGGGCACAGACAAATTTTTAGTTGAGGGGGAAGGTTTCATGCTTCTGGCAAGGTTTTATTGCTGTCAGTACCTTCCTGTCCCTTTTGTCAACTGTTTAACCCCTTTCTTGTATGGGCATCACAATGACATGAAGTGAGGGAAAATCTACTCAATGGAGCCACAGAGAGAAATGAAGAGTTGACAAAAACTCTTTTTTTTATTCAAGGTTTTTAACTTTAGGCATTATGTTAGGCTTTAAACAATCTGTAACGCCACAAAAACAATACCTCCTGGCAGATCACTGTTTTGCACAGGCTTAAAATCAATTTAAAAACTAGTGAGCGTGGCAGGAGGACTATAAACTCAAGCCTCGTACACACGACCGAGAATCTCGTCGTAAAAAAACCCGTTGTTTTTCTCGACGAGATTCTTGTCAAGCTTGATGAGATTCTTGTCAAGCTTTCCTTGCATACACACTGTCAATTCCAAATCTCGTCGTTGTAAAGTGCGGTCACGTACAACACGTACGACGGCAGTATAAAGGGGGAAGTTTGATTCCAATGGTGCCACCCCTTGGGCTGCTTTTGCTGATCTCGTGTTACCGCGTGGCAGTAAAAGTTTGGGGAGAGACGATTTGCGCTTTTCAGACTTCGTGCTTTCAGTTCGTTTTAGCGTGACAAATGTGCTATCTCCATTACGAACGCTAGTTTTACTAGAAGGAGGGCTCCCTTATACTTGATTCTGAGCATATGCGATTTTTTAAGACTCCGAAAAGCATACACATGACCGGTTTTCTCGTCGGGAAACAGGCCGACGAGAATCCCAACGAGAAAATAGAGAGCAGGTTCTCTATTTTTCTCGTCGAGATTCTCTGCAGTTTTCTCGACGAGAAACCATACACACAAACGGTTTTCTCGGCAAGAAAGCTCTCCCAACAGTTTTCTTGTCGTTTGACGAGAAAACCGGTCGTGTGTACGAGGCTTCAGTCTATGTCACCCAACAGTTCTAGAATTCAGTCTGAATTCAAGGCAGCGCATACATCCACTTACGTAAGTACCTCTCGGATGTGCGTATATCTGCACACAGTCTGTCATAAATTTTGGTAGGCTACTGGTGGCAGGCTATATGCCACACTGTGACACCCAAGCAGAGAATTATGCCTAAATGTGTTTTGTACAGTGCCCTTAGAGGCATGAGCACAAAGGTAATGTTGCCAATTACATTTTGCAAATTGGCCTTTAGGTGCACTGTCTCATACTATTGTTTTCAGTGGTATAGTTTTCATTTTATTAATAGCGCCGGTAAAATGACTGTAAAGCGCAGATAAAACTAGCATCGCTCTACCGCTAGCGCGGCCCACGGCTTACTGCGAAAGGTCTCTTAATTTCACCTCCTATCAGCAATCTCCTTTTATTTTGTGTTTTATCTGTCGTACATTTTTAAGGTGACTGATTTACCCATGTGGTCATGAATGCTGGGGTATGTTCCTGACATTCATCAGCACTGCAGAATCCTCCTGTATGAACGGCAAAACATTACAGAACAAGCGCTATAGCCGAATGACGGCTTCAGCGCAGACCTGAAAATCCGGGAGGCCGTCAATAGACGGCCTCCCCTTTCCTCGTTCCCCGCGCGCGCTCCCGAGCGCGCAGCGGGGAAATTCTATCCTGCCTGTGTCCCTTGGACACAACGAATCACAGATCGCTGTGAATGGCCAATCAGAGTGGCCATTTACTATGCGATCTGTGCGGCCAATGAGAGATGATCTCAAATGTAAACATATGAGATCATCTCTCATTGCCGGCTCTCCCTCCTCACACAGAGACGCATGTGAGGAGGGAGAGCGATCTGTTACTTTGTATCCACAAGTGAGTGTTTTACACAGTGCCCATACAAAGCCCATAAGTGCCCATACAGCGCCCATACAGTGCCCACCTGTGCCTATAGAGTGCCCACCTGTGCCTATACAGTGCCCACCTGTGCCAGTCTGTGACCACCTGTGACGTCAGTGATCAGTGCAATCAGTGCCCACCTGTGCCACCTCATCAGTGCCTATCTGTGCCACCTCAGTGCCCACCTGTGCCAATCAGTGCCCATCTGTGCCAATCAGTGCCCACCTGTGCAATCAGTCAGTGCACATCTGTGCTGCCTCATCAGTGCCCATCTGTGCCGCCAATCAGTGCCCATCTGCTCCGCCTCATCAGTGCCCATCTGTTCCGCCTCATCAGTGCCCTTCTGTGCCGCCTCATCAGTGCCCATCAGTGAAGGCTTGGCACACACCTGTGTAGTCACACCACCAGCAGCAAAAAATGTCAAAAAGATTTCCGCCGAGGAGGCATACCAAATCCTTTCCACGCCCGACGAGAGCAACGTGGAGCTCTCTCTTTCAGATTCCCTTACCAATTCCAATTCTGAGTCGGACGTCAATTATGAGCCAGTCCTCAGTAGTGCAACACTGATTGACTCAGAGGAGGAAGCTAGTCGGCCCGCAAAACGAAGGCGTTCTGGTGAAGAGGCAGTGCCATCCACCAGCACCGCAGTGCCATCCACCAGCACCGCAGTGCCATCCACCAGCACCGCAGTGACTCGACAAGAAAGGCCAAGGATCCATGCCAGCCTTCCCTATGCCCTTCAGAACCCCTTGTGGCTTCCTCCTAATTCAGGAGAAGCCAACATTCCCCCTTTCACTGCCCAGCCAGGAGTCCAGGTGGACACGGAGAATTTTTCCCCAATCAATTTTTTTTATCTTATTTTTACCGAGGACATGCTATCCAACATTGTGACCCAGTGCAATCTATATGCCCAACAATTTATTTTGAACAATCCTACAGCATATTATGCCCGTCCCTACGAGTGGAGAGACCTAACGGTGGAGGAGTTGAAGATTTTTTTAGGCCTCACGTTTTGTATGGGACTCAACCCAAAAAACACTTTGCGTTCCTTTTGGTCAAAACGCCCCTTCTACCATATGCCAATATTCTCCAACGTAATGCCCAGAACCAGATACTTCATGATAATGAGATTCCTACATTTTAACGATAACACCCAGTGCCTTCCCCGAAATCACCCAAATATTGACAGGCTTTTCAAAATTCGGCCCTTACTGAATTATTTTTCCGAAAAATTCTCCCAGTTGTAAACCCCGGACCAGCACATATGTGTGGATGAGTCCCTTATTAAATTTAGCGGCAGGCTTCAAATAAAACAATTCATTCCCAGCAAAAGGGCTGTGGTGTGAAGGTGTACAAGCTATGTGACTGAGTCACAGGGTACACGTATGCCTTCTTAGTGTACGAGGGGAAGGACAGCCAGCTGAATCCCCCTAATTGCCCAGACTACTTGGGATCAAGTGGGAAAATTGTTTGGGACCTCATATACCCCCTACTGAAAAAAGGCTACCATCTGTATGTAGATAACTTCTACACATCCCTTCCCCTGTTCCATAACCTTCACCGGATGCAGACACCAGCATGTGGCACCATCAGAAAGAATCAGAAGGGCTTTCCTCAGAGTCTTCTAAATAAGAAGCTGAGAAGAGGAGAATCGGCAAGTCTGAGAAACAAGGAGGTTCTGGCAGTGAAGTGGAGGGACAGAAGGGATGTATACATGTTATCTTCCATCCACAATGATACCTTCGTGGAAATCCCCAGAAGGAATGGCCGCATCAAAAAGCCCACATGCATCCAGGACTACAATCGACTTCAACGACCAGATGCTCAAACCCTACCTTGCCACAAGACGGACATACCATTGGTACAAAAAAGTTGCAATTTATTTTTTTAAATTGGCCATATACAATTCGTACATCATATACCGCAACTCCACCCAAAACCCCAAACGCTTCCTTGGCTACCAGGAGGACCTTATCACTGCCCTTATATTCCCGAACGGCCCACCCCAAAACATCCGATCTGATGTTATAAGTCGACTCGCCGAACGTCACTTTCCCGATAAAGTCCCTCCCACAGCAACAGGTCGACGACGTCAAAAAAAATGTAAGGTGTGTACCAGTGGAGGAGTCAGATGAGACACAGCTTATTATTGTGCCCAATGCCCTTCCCAACCAGGCCTCTGTGTAGTAGACTGTTTTTGCCGTTACCATACTTCCCTAAATTATTAGTGAAGTATGGTAAACGAAATCTTCAGTTCCTGCCTTCACAAACATTCACACCCCTTATGCCACTGCCTGCTCTGTAACTGACCCTGGCTTGTTATTCGACCATGCTTCTGCCTAATGATTCTGTACTACCTCTGCCTGATCTGGAACTGACCCTGGCTTGTTATTCGACCATGCTTCTGCCTAACGATTCTGTACTACCTCTGCCTGATCTGGAACTGACCCTGGACTGTTATTCGACCATGCTTTTGCCTAACGATTCTGTAATACCTCTGCCTGATCTGGAACTGACCTTGGACTGTTTGACCATGTTTTTGCCTGCCTCATGGACTGATCTTGTACCCTGCTACTGGACTAGTGGGATTCAACACAGGGGTCTCACATATGTGAGGGGCTCCAGAAAAGTTTTTCTGGATGAAGAAAATAATTTTTTTTGTTTTCTCATCCTAGATTAGGGTCTGGAGACTCGGAAGCTTCAAAGAGATTTGGGTGGGAGAAGCCTCTACCCCTGTCCCCATTCTGTCCTGAACGAGGTCCTACTTCTGCCTACTGCCTGTAGGACCTATGCCATCATGCCTCTGCCTGTCACATGAACTGACCACACCACATAGTTACATAGTTACATAGTTAGTCAGGTTGAAAAAAGACACAAGTCCATCCAGTTTAACCATAAAAAATATATATATATATATATATATATATATCGTACAATCCCATATACCCAATTCTATACCCACAGTTGATCCAGAGGAAGGCAAAAAAAAACCAGCAGAGCGTGATCCAATTTGCTACAGCAGGGGAAAAAATTCCTTCCTGATCCCCCGAGAGGCAATCGGATATTCCCTGGATCAACTTTACCTATAAATGTCAGTGCCCAGTTATATTATGTACATTTAAGAAAGAATCCAGGCCCTTCTTAAAGCAATCTACTGAGCTGGCCAGAACCACCTCTGTAGGGAGTCTATTCCACATTTTCACAACTCTTACTGTGAAGAAACCTTTCCGTATTTGGAGCTGAAATCTCTTTTCCTCTAGACGCAAAGAGTGCCCCCTAGTCCTTTGTGTTGACCGTAAAGTGAATAATTCAACACCAAGTTCACTATATGGACCCCTTATATATTTGTACATGTTGATCATATCCCCCCTTAATCTCCTCTTCTCAAGAGTGAATAAATTCAGTTCCTCTAATCTTTCCTCATAGCTGAGCTCCTCCATGCCTCTTATCAGTTTGGTTGCCCTTCTCTGCACTTTCTCCAGTTCCCCAATATCTTTTTTGAAAACTGGGGCCCAAAACTGAACTGCATATTCCAGATGAGGTCTTACTAATGATTTGAACAGGGGCAAAATGATATCTCTCTCTCTGGAGACCATACCTCTCTTAATACAAGAAAGAACTTTGCGCGCTTTGGAAACCGCAGCTTGGCATTGCATGCCATTATTGAGCTTATGATCTACCTATACCCCCAGATCCTTCTCCACTACGGATCCCCCCAGTTTTACTCCCCCTAGTATGTATGATGCATTCATATTCTTAGCCCCCAAGTGCATAACTTTACATTTATCAACATTAAACCTCATCTGCCCCATAGTCGCCCAATTAGACAGAGCATTGAGGTCGGCTTGTAAATTGGCGACATCCTGTAAGGACATTATTCCACTGCATAGCTTGGTGTCATCTGCAAAGACAGAAATGTTACTTTTGATCTCAGACCCAATATCATTTATAAACATATTAAAAAGTAAGGGTCCCAGCACTGAACCTTGGGGAACACCACTGAGAACCTTAGACCATTCAGAGTAAGAATCATTCATCACTACTCTCTGAATTCTGTCTTTTAGCCAGTTTTCTATCCATTTACAAACTGATATTTCCAATCCTGTAGACTTTACCTTGCACATGAGCCGTGTGTGGGGAACTGTATCGAACGCTTTTGCAAAATCCAAGTATACCACGTCCACAGCCACCCCTCTGTCCAAGGTCTTACTTACCTCTTCATAAAAAGAAATCATGTTTGTCTGACAACTTCTGTCTTTCATGAATCCATGCTGTCTGTTGCTTAAATAGTTTTTTTCCAGCAAGAACTCATCTATGTGGTCTTTTATTAATTTCTCCAGTATCTTCCCAACTATGGAAGTTAAACTAACAGGTCTATAGTTACTTGGTAAAGACTTAATTCCCTTTTTAAATATAGGCACCACATTGGCCCTGCGCCAATCCAGTGGTACTATTCCTGTCATTAATGAGTCCCTAAAAATTAAATACAATGGCTTTGAAATTACAGAGCTCAATTCTTTTAGGATCCGTGGGTGTATGCCATCTGGTCCAGGTGCTTTATCCACCTTTATTCCATCTAAATATTTCTGGACCATATCACTTTTGAGCCATTGTGGATTTGGGGCTGTGTCACTACCACCCCATTTTGGACATGAGCTCCCCCATGCTCCTTTGTATACACAGAACTGAAGAAAGTATTTAATAAATTAGCCTTCTCTTTGTCCCCAGTCACCCACTCTAGATTATTTTGAATTTTTGCATCCTTGATTTCCTTTTTACATATCCTGTTATACTCTTTGTAACATTTAAATGACACTAGTGTTCCCTCATTTTTATATTTTTTTCTTATAGTTTATAGCTTTTTGAACTTTGGCAGTGATCCACATAGGTTTTATTTTTAGCCTTTTAAACTTATTGCCCATGGGAATATACTTTGCAGTGAGTTCACAAACAGTCTTTTTGAAGAATTCCCATTTCTGTTCTGTGCCCATTGATGCCAATATTCCCTCCCAGTCTAAGTCCTGGAGAGCAGCGCTCATCCTTGGAAAATTTGCTCTCTTGAAATTAAGTGTTTTTATCTTTCCCGTATGTGATTTCTGCTTACAACTAACATCAAATGAAATCATGTTATGGTCACTGCTACCCAGGTGTTCCTTTATCTGAACATTAGTAATACGCTCTGCATGGTTTGAGATTACCAGGTCCAACAGAGCATCATTCCTAGTTGGGGCCTCAATAAACTGGACCATAAAATTGTCCTGCAATAGGTTTATAAATTTTTGCCCTTTAACTGTCCCAGCAGTTCCATTACTCCAGTCAATTTCTCGGTAGTTAAAATCCCCCATTATTATCACCGTCCCAGCCCTTGCAGCCCTTTCCATCTGTGCAAGGAGCTGAGTCTCCACCTCCTCATTAACATTGGGTGGTCTATAACAAACTCCAATGATTAGCTTTGAACTATGCACATCTGTATGCAGTTCCACCCATAATGCTGCAGACTCATCCCACTCTCCATCCACCAGGTCCTCTTTCACACTCGCTTTGAGATCACTTCTCACATAGAGACAGACCCCTCCACTTTTCCTTTTTACCCTGTCTTTCCGAAAGAGTGCATAGCCAGGAATATTAATAGCCCAGTCATGTGAGGAATGAAGCCAAGTTTCAGCAATACCGATTACATCATAGCTCTCCTCATGCACCAGAGCTTCCAACTCACCTATTTTGCTTGGCAGACTTCTGGCATTGGTGAACAAACACTTTAATGCATTAATATATTTTGACCGGTCACATACTATCCTCTTGGGTGTTCCCAGATTGCAGCTAGGACTTGCTACTATACTTACCTTGGGTTTATGTGCTTTGGTTACCCTACCACTAATGCCCCTAATACTACCCTCTAGAATATTTTCCCCGCTGACTCTCACTATCTCTGGACCCTCCCCCCCCCCGTCGCATGGACCTGCCTACTACCAGGACCAATATTTTTGGCACTGCTGACAATATCTCTGCCTGCACTGACCCTGGACTGTATATGGACAGTATCCCTGCCTGCTGCCTGGACAATTGTGTATGCCGTTGCTGACCATGTCCCTGCCTGCTTCCTGGACCAGTGCTATCCTGCTGTGTAGAACTGCGCTACTAAAACCACAGATAATCTTTTGTTTACCCTTTGCTCAGCATAATGTATTTTTGGATGTAATTCTTGGTATGTGCATGCTATGTGTCCCTGGAACACCTGACGGTGTTCCTTGCATGTTGGATCTCTGTATGTGGCCAGGCTGTGTAGAAGTCTCACACATGTGGTATCGCTATACTCAAGAGGAGTATCAGAATGTATTTTGGGGTGTCATTTTTGCAATGTGCATGCTATGTGTTGGAAATATCTATAAATGGACAACTTTGCGTAAAAAAAAATGCGTTTTCATTTTTTTTCCACATTTTCCAAAAACTTCTGGAAAAAAATGAACCATTCAAAAGAGTCATTATGGCTCATAGATTATACATTGGGGTGTTAGATTTCCAAAATGGGTGTCATTTTGTGGGTGTTTCCATTGTCCTGGTGCTCCAAGGCCTTCAAAAGTGTAATAGGTAGTCAACTAGTTAGATGTGTAATTTATGCTCCTAGAACACCTAATGGTGCTCCCTGCATGTTGGGCCTCTGTATGTGGCCAGGCAGTAAAAAAGTCCCACACATGTGGTATCGTAATACTCAGGAGGAGTAGCAGAATGTATTTTGGGGTGTCATTCGTGGTATGCACATGCCATGTGAGAGAAATAAGCTATTATAATGACAATTTTGATAAAAAATAAAAACAAAAAATACAAATCTTAATTTTGCAAAGAATCGTGGGAAAAAATTACAACTTCAAATAACTCACCATGCCTCTTACTAAATACCTTGGAATGTCTACTTTCCAAAAAGGGGTTATTTGGGGGGCATTTGTACTTTTCTGGCTTGTTAGGGTCTCAAGAAATGAGATAGGCCGCCAGTACATCAGATGTGATAAAATTTTTATGATTTGCACTATAGCTTGTAGACTCTATAACTTTCACACAAACCAAATAATTTCCAAAAATGTGGGGTTATTTTTATCAAAGATATGTAGCAGTATAAATTGTGGCCAAAATTTATGAAGAAAAATGTATAATTTGCAAAATTTTATCACAGAAACTAAGAAATTTTTTTTTTTTTTCAAAATTAGTTTTTTTCATTTATAGCGCAAAAAATAAAAAACACAGAGGTGATCAAATACCACCAAAAGAAAGCTCTATTTGTATGAAAAAAAGGACGAAAAAATAATTTGGGTGCAGTGTTGCATGACTGAGTAATTGTCATTCAAAGTGTGAGAGCACTGAAAGCTTAAAATTGGTCTGGCCAGGAGGGGTGTTTAAGTGCCCTGTAAGCAAGTGGTTAAAGAACAGGCCTGGATGCCCAACTGTCCACAGTATATTCAAAATTGGAAAAACCAGATTGGATACAAATAGAGAGACAAGCTGTTCCTACTTACACCCTAGATTTTTTACTATGGATCCTCCCTAAGGCTCGTCCCCCTATACTCTCCCCTATACTTTCGCAATCCCTCGCTCTCTGGGACAGACTTAGAACTGAGACTTCCTTAACCTCTGTATTCCGCCCCCTGGCTCACATCTTCAACAACCCAGACTTTACACCTGGACGTGACATCAAATCATTTAAATGGTGGCTGGATAAGGGGTCATATGGGATTGGACACTTTTTCACGGCCTCAGGCCCAATCACCCTGAAATTTTGCAAACGACAACTTGAGATCCCGACTACAGAACACTTCAGCTTTAGTCAGATTCAACATTTCCTCTATAAAATTTGGAAAGGAAAACCCACTCCACCTCGTTTCACAGATTACGAGTTATGGTGCGGTCAGGTCACAGATCAGAGAGGTGGAATCTCCATTATTTATCAGTCACTGGCCCAGAGGGATTGTAAAGCTACATTCATGACGGCTTGGGAGGGTGACCTTCGGATACATTGGGATCTAGAGACCTGGTTTTCTTCCTTTTCTAGAGCCTACAAGGGGATTAAAAATAACACCCTAATTGAGGCCAGCATCAAAGTGATGACCAGGTGGTACCTTACCCCGGCCAAATTAGCACTTAAGTTCCCCTCCGCTAATCCACTCTGCTTCAGAGGTTGTGAGACGGTAGGGTCTATGGTCCACGTCTGGTGGGAATGTGCTAAAATTAGGCCCTTCTGGAAGAGGATATTTAATTTGATCCATTCCGTAACAGGTCTCGGGATCCCAAGAACCCCGGCGGTGGCCCTCCTTAACGCCTCCATTCCCAAGACTCACAAATTCGTTTGCGCATTAATTCACTTCATTCTGTTGGGTGCCAAATTGACGATTGCTAAGGCCTGGAAACTGCCTAGAGTCTCTTTTTTGGCCGCCAAAAATAAGATCTCGTGGATCATGACCCAGGAAAAACTGACAAGTGTTTTGCTAGATGATACAGAACGGTTTGAATCTATTTGGGATCCATGGGCGATTCATGTGGGCGTTGCACTTCGCCCGGGTCTACCAGCCCAACAATCACATATCAATTGTGCTTGACAGGTTCTTATCCCGTCAACTGGCTTTACCTTTCTCTTTTCTTTCCTCTTTTCTGCTCTGTTCCCCTCCCCCCTCCTGTGTCTGTCTTTTGTCCTAGGTTTTGTTGTGTAGTTTTTAATTTTTTAATTTTTTTATTTTTTGTTTTGGTGTTTTGTTTTTAATTTTTCAGTAGGTAACATGGCCACCTTATGTTTTCAGACTGCACTTATAGCATTTTTTTCTTGTGGCCAATAAGTCATAAGGACCACACATTGAGGTTTACGAGCTAGGTACCCATGTATTTGTCTTTATGGAAATGTTCTTAGCCAACTTGGGATGCCGGTCTCACCTAGGGACCTCGGGGGAGGCTGTCCGGGCACAGCTAGTTCCCGACGGGGGTGCTGGGATGGTCCCCCCGGCCTCTGGACCTTTTCCAATTTTTTTTCGGCTTGAACACCTTGATAGGTTTTTGGTACCGTAGTATGGTTATGATCTTCTTTTTTTTACATATGGTCAGAATCGCTCACCCCTATTCGGAGAATTGTATGTGGCCCAAGGTATATTGTTAATATTTCTGTTGTTATTTCTGTACTTCTTGTAATACGAATAAAATTCTTGAAAGTAAAAAAAAAAAAAGAACAGGCCTGGAATGGGATGCCTAACATTAAGAGGAGGGCCTACATGACTATGTTTGCAGCATAGGCTGTGGTTAGACAGAATAGTAAAGGGGGTTTTAACTGAGTAGGAAGGCCTACCCGATTGGAGGGGAGCAGTAGGGTGGGGCAGGGTAGGGTCAATAGTAGTTTAGGCAGAAGTGGGTGTTGACTGAGGGTCAGTTGGAGCAGGACAGACAAGGAGAAACTTTTGAAAGACAAGGAGAAATTTTTGGAGCACCTTTGTAGCCGTTTTCCAGGTCTGTGCTGTAGGGACCTCATTATGGCGGACATTGAGAGCATGCTCTCACAAATTATGGAAGCAGCAGTGGCAAATGGCCCTCAGTGGCTTGAGTACCAGATGACCGACATGCTGCAGGGGTCAGGGCAGGTATCTGCTACACCTACCCCCCAATTGTCACGTGCTAGGAGGTCTCGCCCTCCTGTGTGCCTTAGTCCAGAGATGACCCCTAGGGTTGGCCGTCGCACTTGGAGCCCCATTAAGGGAGAACTCAGATGAGGGTGGAAAAAAATGGCGCCTTTTCTCAGTGGGTACCCGGACATGGCCTCTGCACAGTTTTTGTTGCAGGGGTTTACTATTGGTTTTCCGATTCCCTGTACAATGTTTAGTATCCCTCCAGTGAGGGATAACTTACACTCTGCAAATTTGCATTCTGAGGTGGTTTCCTTTAAATTGGCTAAGGAAGTGTCCTTGGGTAGGATGGCGGGTCCGTTTTCTTTCCCGCCGCTTTCCGACTTGGCATTTTCTCCTCTCGGAGTGGTCCCCAAGAAGGAACGCAACAATTTTTGCCTTATCCACCATCTTTCCCATTCTCGGGGCGGTTTAGTCAATGACGCAATTGATCCGACCTTGTGCGCGGTGTCCTTTGCCTCTTTAGACGATGCCATTGCATGGGTGCGCAAGTTTGGCAAGGGCGCGCTACTAGCCAGAACTGACATTGAGGCAGCATTTCGTTTGCTGCCTGTCCACCCACAGAGTTTCCGTCTGTTGGCTTGGGTGGGGCAGGGTCAATATTTTGTTGATCGCTGTTTGCTGATGGGTTGCGCCATTTCATGCTCCTTTTTTTAAATGTTTAGTTCCTTTCTTGAATGGGTGGTGCGGGATTTGTCTGGTTTGAAGTCCATTATCCATTAATTGGACGATTTCTTGGTTAATAGTCCTCCAGGGGCACGCAAGTGTCTGAGGTTTTTGGGGAGCCTTTGGCACCAGAAAAAAATCGAAGATCCAAAGGAGGAACTGAAATTTTTGGGTATCATCATTGATACGATTAGGATGGAATGTAGGCTGCCCATGGATAAGCTGAATGATCTTCGGGGGACAGTTGTCAGTGTGTGACATTGCAAAAAATTGCAATTACGATCCCTGCAATCTCTTCTGGGCAAGCTCAATTTTGCTTGCCGCATCATGCCTATGGGTCGAGTCTTTTACCGGCGGCTGGCGGCTGCCATTGCTGGGGCATAATCCCCCCATCATTTTGTGAGACTCCACAAGGAACATCGGGAAGATCTGCGAATCTGGGAGATGTTTCTTGACAAGTACAGTGGGCGGACCTTGTGGATGGAGGGGGCGTTGTCCAACTTTGATTTGGACCTCTATACGGATGCGGCAGGCTCGGTGGGTTATTCGGCCTATTTTAGGGGCCAGTGGAGCGTGGGACAATGGCCGGAGGCCTGGCATAATTCAGACTTCATTCGCAAACCTCGTGCTGTAGGAATTGTCCCCATAGTGTTGTCTGTCGAAATATGGGGACAGGAATTCCGGAACAAACGTGTATAGTTTCACTGCGATAACTTGGGGGTAGTGAATGCCATTAATACCATTACTGCTTCTTCTCCTCCTGTTGTGCGTTTGCTTAGGCGTTTAGTTCTATGCTGTCTGAGTTTAAATGCTTTTGTGTATGCTGTCCATGTGCCTGGGGTGACTAATACGGTGGCTGATGCCCTTTCTCACCTGCAGTGGGAAAAATTCCATCAGTTGGCACTGGAGGCGGAGCAGCTCGGAATTCCGTGCCCCAGTCAGTTGTGGAACGTTGCCTTGCCACCGTAGCTGGTTTGATTCAGCAGTCGCTTTGTCCTTCCACGTGGACAGCAAACAAACGGGTCTGACGCGAATGTCACAAATTGGTAAGTTTGGTTGACTGTTACTTTCAGGAGGACGATCGGTTGCATGTTCTGTTATATTTCATCTGTAAGAACATCGAATAAGGAGTCTCTATTTCTTTGCTGAATGGCAAAATTGCGGGCCTGGCATTCGTGTTTCGGCTTTTGGGGTTGGTGGATTTTACAAAATCCTTTTTGGTGAAAAAAGCTCTGCGGGGTTACAGGAAAGGCAGGCAGGTTCCGGATTCCCGCCGTCCCATTTCATTCGACATGCTGGGAGTGCTCTTGGAGCATCTGCCTAAGATTTGCTCTTCTTCTTTTGAAGCAGTTCTCTTTAGAACCGCGTTCATTATGGCTTTCTTCGGGGCCCTTCGGGTAGGGAAACTGGTGAGTCTTTCTACCCATGTCGGAGGAGGGTTGGGGGCCTCAGATGTCATGGTTCATGATGACAGGGTTTCTTTGTTTATTTGAAGATCAAAGACTGATCAGTTGGGCCGAACTCTGACACATGCCATCGATTCGGCGTTGTCAAGGTTTCAGTTCGTCTCAGTTTTTAGGAAGTGCCTACTGTCAGCTAGGTTTCCTTCGACGGACTTCACTTCCCATTCTTTTAAGATTTGGGCTGCCACGGAGGCTGTAAGATGCGGCCTGGGTGATCAGGTTTTGAAACACATTGGGCGCTGGGAATCCCGGCGTTTCAGTTTATATGTTCATCCTCATCTCTTATAAGCTTGCTAGTTGTTACGTTCTTCCTGTGTTCTGGTCTGTCATTGTTCTGGCAAATTTTTGTTTGTCTCTGTCTGTTTTATGTTCTGGTCGTTAAGTGTTGCTTGTAATGCGTGATATTTATGTATTTTAGACAGAGAATGTTTGGTGTGGATACTCTGCCACTCCTACGTTTTTTGGGGTGCCAAGAGGGCTGCAGTCAGAACAGAGGGCAGGCAGTTGGGGTTTCCATGGAGTACAGCCAGTGTGAGGTGGATCGGTGTCCCAGGTATGTTGTGGTCTCGGGTGTTGCCGGTAGTCCATCGCTATGCCAAATTGGATAGACCCCCGGATATCTTGTTGTTGCATGTTGGGGGTAATGATCTCGGGGTCCGTGCTGCCTGGGAATTGATCCGGGACATAAAATTTGATTTTCTTCGTTTGAGGTCCTTTTTCCCAGACACCATCTTAGTTTGGTCTGACATTGTGGGCAGATGCACCTGGCCCGCTCTCTGTGGATAAGTTCAATAAGGCGAGGATCAAAGTGAACAAAGAGGTAGCAATATTTTTTGTCAGAAACGGTGGCCTAGCTGTGCCCCATTTGGAGTTGGAGGGAGATAACTGCATCTATTTACAGGGGGATGGGGTCCATCTGAACGCCATTGGGGTAGATATGTGGTTCCTGGGTCTGCAGGAGGGTATTCAGTGGGCTTTACGTCTGTGGCGGGCTGCCCAAGTGTGAGGTTTTGCACTTGGGCATCTGTGGCAGGGGTCTCAGGGTTTTGAAGGTAGGCATGGTCAAAATTGTCTGTGGAGAATGATGGGTGGGGCCCATCTTTGGTATGGGTACCTTCCCAAATAAGTGACGTCAGTAAGGTGATATCGGTATTGCGGCTGTATCAGGTGGAAATGTGGTAACTAATGGTAACTAATTGTCCCTGAGTCTGTGTAGTTGCGGCTGGGGGCAGTGGTATAGAACTGGTGATTGATACAGTCGAGTCGGATGACCATGCTTGCCTCCAAAATACATGGACTTAATAGAGTCAGTCATTGTATATTAGCAGGGTAAAGTTTTATTTTCATGGAATGAGATAAA
Organism: Rana muscosa; assembly: GCA_029206835.1. Classification (NCBI taxonomy): domain Eukaryota; kingdom Metazoa; phylum Chordata; class Amphibia; order Anura; family Ranidae; genus Rana; species Rana muscosa. The sequence continues at coordinate 909,818,843 of CM055117.1, read as the reverse complement.
AGATGTATTGGTTAAAACGTGTTTGTTAATAAAAGGCTGCTATGGCCATTTAAATCCATTCTAAAGTGGTTGTGTCTTATTTATAAGGTCGGTATGGTGGGAGTCAGGTACGGTCATGGCAAGTCAGCAATACATCAGTCATGTAACTACTAGCTATAGTTTAAAAAAAAAAAAAATTTTTGTTGAGTTTACCTGTGATTTTTAATGTCTACCCTTCAAAAAAAGAAAATTGTACTGTGTATAAAATGCACATGAAACACAACAAATGCACTTTACATGTGTTTTAAAAAGCACAAGATTTTCCCTCTTCCCTGGAAAATGCATAACATGCATACAGAGTTTGCACTTTAAAAAAAAAACATATAAAAGTCCCATAATTGAAGAGCAGAAACAAAAATTGTCTCCTAATGTGAGATTAGGCCTACAAAGTAAAAATGTAAAAATAACATTTTAGTTCCAGACTGAAGTTTGATTCTTTTTCTGATCCCAAAATAGTTTTTTTTAATAACTCTGAATACGTTTCATATATTTTAAATGGCAAAAATTTGTAAACCATACTTTTATACATTTGTAACCTTCCAGAAAATACTGTAATATAAGAATTTATTTTAATTTTATGGTAAAAGTAAACTGAACTTCTGACACAGACTAAGTGAAATAGTTAATGAGAGCTGTCTCGTCAGTTAAAAATCTGTGCTTTTTATTGGTCTCTAGTGTTTCTTTGCTCCATAGTTTTCAAGAACAGCTGTCGTTATGTCTCAAGAAAGGTCTTATTTCCAGTAAAAATGACCAGCCTCTGCTGCCTGCTTCCTATGAGCAGGGTGACCTCATTGCCTGTAGGAGGCGTAGAGCTTGCTGATGAGGTGCTCATGTTTACACCCCCAACGTTGCCATCCAGCCACATGTCAAAACCATGACCAATCCCACACCGTGCCCTGCCAATAAAAATAATCACAACTTTGCTCCCTATGCTTAAACAAAATGAGGAAGAAGGTCACTTCAGTGGCACACCACGGTTGAATAAAAATATTTTATTGTAGAAAAACGCACCATCAATATCACAAAACAACAACATTTTGTGAATAACCTTCCAAAACAATATTAAAAAGACAACGTTGTCATGATATGGAAATCGCAGCTGCGCATGCACCCATTCTTTCAATCAAACACACTTCCAATTGGTCTAATGTCTAGGAAATTAAATAATTGGGCTTGTAAGACCTTAAAAAGGGGTAATATATCAGTCCACAGTTCCTTAGAACCAAAAGGGGGAGTGTGTATGAAATACACCTGTATATTTGCGGCCTTGCGGGTGCTAGCTTGCAGGTTGAGAATTGGTTTGAGCAATCCTGTAGAAAATGTTAGGTCACAATACATCAGTTAATTCCAAACTGTAATTAGCAGGATGTTCTCTGGAGCATAATGGTTAACTGGCTGATACAGACTAGATATGTCAGAGATCATTCTGGGGGGGAGTCACACACTTTAGGCTATATTTCTGGAAGAAAGTTCATCTGATAATAGGGAGGAGAGTGGTAGGGAGAATCAAAAGCAGGGGGGAGAAAGCCGCTTCACCTATGTAGCACTGTCAGCTTCTGCTGTTATCCCACCAGAGTAATGAAAATATCTCCCCAGCTCCGCTGTCTCCACTGCACATCCACCTCTCACTCCTGGCTCCGCTTGGTAAGCCTCCAGATGTACTGCACAAGATACCGCTATATGCCGCTGTAATTGTGGTGTCACTGGCTCCAAATTTGCCTCCAGGGGTCACTTCAGCTTCTCAAATCCCACTTGCCGCACGCTGCAATCCCATGAACGTCACGTACGCGCTGACGTCACGCTATCTGCTCCCTATGCTCCCTATCCAGGCATACTTAAAGGGGTTGTAAAGGTTTGTTTTTTACTTTCTAAATAGGTTCCTTTAAGCTAGTGCATTGTTGTTTCACTTACCCTTTCCTTCGATTTCCCTTCTAAATGTTTTTTTTCTTTGTCTGAATTTCTCACTTCCTGTTCCTCCTCAGTATGCTTGCCCCCATCATCCGAGTCATTCTGGCTGGGAGTTAGTCAGTGTGCTTGCCCCCTCCCTTGGGACTACATCCCTGCGGGGAGATGCTGTGAACGTTCACAGCGACTCCCTGCAGGGATGTAGTCCCAAGGGAGGGGGCGAGTACCCTGACTAACCCCCAGCCAGAACGGCTCGGATGATGGGGGCAAGCTTACAGGAAGAAAAAAAACATTTAGAAGGGAAATCGAAAGAAAATGTAAGTAAACCAACAATGCACTAGCTTAAAGGGACCTATTTAGAAAATAAAAAACAAACCTTTACAACCCCTTTAATGACCCCTGCCATAACATACAGGCTGACTCCTGCTATTTACAAGAGGAAAGAAGCCCTGTGTTGATGTCAGAAGGCAACTAATGCTGAAAATAAGTAAAACGGTGCCATATAGATGAAGTAAAGTTTAGGAAATATTCTGCTCGTTGGGAGCCGGAAGATTGTAAGAATGTATAACTTTGCCAGGAGATCCACTTTAATGCTAAACACACAATACAATTGTCCAACATGCTTCCAAGAGTAAGGGCAGATTTACAGTAGATATGCATCTAAATTTACCTTTCCTCTGAAGCATGATCCACGTTCGGATCATGTTTCAGAGGTGATTTACAGACTGTGAGAAGGTGATGTGACACTTCCTAACCACCTGCTTTAACCCCACGCTGCAACCACAGGGGCATTTGTGGCACTTCCCTGTTCACCTAAATATGTTACAAGCCCACCCATTGTTACATGTTGGATAGATTTTGCTGCAGGCACAAAAGGGAAGCATCACAACTTTATTCAGTTTACTGGATTTGTTAAAAACAGTAAAAACTGGAAATTACTCTGCTCCAAAGGAAACTAACTGCTAAAGAAAGTGCTGTCTATTTAGCATCAGGAGAATGGATTGGAGCGCTTTCATAAACTTTCAAACTTTCTTGTTCATTTATCTTGGTAAAAGTTCAGAACGCAACAAGTTGGGTTAAAGAAAAATGCCTGCTCTATGGCTGTTATATTTATGTGAATATTTTCTGTGATGTTTGTTAAATCCAAACCCCTCCAACTTTTGAACAGGACAGAAAGTGAGGGACATCTCTCCAATGGGAACACAGAAGGCAATAAAACTGTCTGTATCACGTTGAGGAAATTCCTCATATTTCTTGTTTCTTCCCCAGGACAATCTTTTCAATAGGAACACAAACAGCAATAAATACCTGGCAGATTCTCTATACTTTCTCCATTCTATCCAGAAATGTATTTGAAAAAAGTGTTATGTAGCACACGGACCCTTTTCTCCTGCCTACCTTCACTTTGCAGAGATAAAGGCACACCGTGCAACATGCCCGTATCCTCCTGGTATAAGAGGTTGAGTGGTGTTCTTACAATTTTGGGTCCTGCAGCGAGTTACCTCCCCTCCATTGGTTCTCGTCTCCACAATATAGGGAAAAGTCTGTTCTTTTCCCTGAAAGAAGGCCAATGTCCAGACAATGTTCAAACTCCAAACAAACAAGTTTATTTTATCTTGCTTGAAACTGATTTGGGAATAGTTTGAAGATAGTAACAAAAGCAGGTAGGAAGATAGGTTCAGGCACGCGACACACAGTTACCCTATTCTTCACTCAAGCCTGAGTGTGAATTGCTCACCCGGATAGATCCCTCTCACAGTTCTAGCAGCCGGAGTGGAGCACAAACAGCTTCTTTAATTTAGTCCCCTTCACGGACAAGTCTCAAGCCTCATACACATGATCGGATATCCTATGGATTCTAATCCGATGGTTTTGTCCATCGGAAATCCGATGAAGCTGACTTCCATCAGTCTTGCCTACACACCATCAGTCAAAAAACCGACCGTTCCAAACGCGGTGACGTAAAACACTCTGATGAGCCGAGAAAAATGAAGTTTAATGCTTCTGAGCATGCGTCGACTTGATTCTGAGCATGCGTGGGTTTTTTATCTGATGGACTTGCCCATAGACGATCGGAATTTGCTATCGGTTTTTGATCCATCGGAAAAATTTAAAACATGTTCTATTTTTTAAAACCAATGAAAAAAAGGCCGATGTGTCCCATACACGATCGGTTTGTCCGATGAAAAAAGTCCATCAGACTGTTTTCATCGGTAAAACTGATCGTGTGTACAGGGCTTAAGAGATCCTCTGCCACAGAATCCTTTAGTTACTGAGTTAGAACTTTGAAACTCCCATAGATTAATAGAGACCATAGGTGTCAATGGGACACACTACAGGAGCTATACTACAACTCACGAATCCTTCCCTCTGATAGGTAACCAGGCTTCTCCTTCACCGTGAATTTCTCCACCGATCCATCGGACAGGTCCTCCCCCGGTTTCCTCTCCTTCAGAGCGGGCCACCCTCACAAGGGTTCCCTGGGACTCCAGTGTGTTGATTGTAGACCCAGTTTAAGGTACTGGGCCTACCTGGAACTCCGTAGCCTCGGGCTAAAGGTGCCCGAGACTCCCCGATCAGTTCACAAACCCCAGGCCAGCAAGGCCAACATGCGCGACTTCGCCAGCAGGGGTCCTCCTGGGAATCCCCCCGGCACCACCACCCCAATGGGGCACACTCCACTGCACTCTCTCCTCTCCTCTCCCCGGAACATAGCGTCTGCCCTTTTTGTACCCTCTCCCGGCATGCACAGCAGGCTGAACCCGCCCACCGCATGGTAGCCGAGAGAGGACACCCAATCACACCACAATGTCACCAGTGGTTCAACCCGAGACCTGGGCAACAGCGCCACCACAGGCCCAGGGGAACTATACACCAGGCAACCACATGGCAGAGCAGAGACCATATTAAACAGAATTGCAGAATCTGAGCCATACTATTGCTCAGACTGCCCCTAAATTTACAACATAGAGACCCCATTTTTGGGGGTCCCGCTACAGTTAGATGGAGTTTTTTTTTTTTTTGGGAGGTTAAAGTAAACCTGCCACATACTTAGGTAAGTTCAAAGTGATACACAAAAATGATCAGAGGTTATAGTAGGTGAAAACTAAATGTTCAAAAACACACTGTAGTACAGAAAATATACAGATTTCTGTAGCCAGGAAGTAAAATATCATCCTCTCAATGTGAAGCTCCCATCGAAAGCTGGCCATATGGAGTGTGTGCTTCCCTTCTCAACAGAAGTTAACCTAAATTGATTGTGTAGCTCTATCGCCACAGGAGAAGCTTGTTAGATTGGGTTGTCTCCGAAAACAACCTTAGCCCCACTGACACATCAGGTTAAGCAAATCGATACTGCGCTGTTTCTGGGAGCACAAATATAGATACCCTGCAAACAATTAAAGTTCAGTATTCAAAAGCAAAAATCTGACTGGTTAGTAATAAGTGAAACCAATATATTGTCACGGGTTGCTGTAAATAGCAGTATGCAAATAAACAAATAAGTAAAGGATTAGATCAATCACCATTCACTAGACAATATGATTACTATGCTATAGCAGCAAAGAATGGGGTTCTACTCAGCTAAATTAGAGTAAACCTGGTAATTCACAAAATCAGCAATAAGTAATGGCATTAGAAAACAATAACGGTAGTCATTACTGCGATAACTGCTCTGTAAACAGGAGGCTATTTTCAACACACTATTTGAATGGCAGCAATGAAATTTCAGACTTTCTAATGAGGTACTTCTTACTGTGGACACAATAGTTCTTATGAAGCAGCTATCTTTAGCCCTAGTTCTTCTGCAGGCTAGCATTGTGGCCCAGTCTTTACAGTGGGCCCCACTGTAAAGTGAGTACACCCTTCACATTTTTGTAAATATTTTATTATATGTTTTCACAACACTGAAGAAATGACACTCGGCTACAATGTAAAGTAGTGAGTGTACATCTTGTATAACAGTGTAAATTTGCTGTCCCCTCATAATAACTCAACACACAGCCATTACCGTCTAAACCGCTGGCAACAAAAGTGAGTACACCCCTAAGTGAAAATGTCAAATCTGGGCCACACAGGTTCCACTCAGAACAGGCCTCACCATGGTCGACCAAAGAAGTTGAGTGCACGTGCTGAGCGTCAAATCCAGAGGGTGTCTTTGGGAAATAGACGTATTAGTGCTGCCAGCATTGCTACAGATGTTGAAGGGGTGGGGGGTCAGCCTTTCAGTGCTCAGACCATACACCGCACACTGCAATAAATTGGTTTGCATGGCTGTCATCCCAGAAGGAAGCCTCTTCTAAAGATGATGCACAAGAAGGCCCGCAAACAGTTTGCTGAAGACAAGCAGACTAAGGACATGGATTACTGGAACCATGTCCTGTAGTCTGATGAGACCAAGATAAACTTATTTGGTTCAGATGGTGTCAAGCGTGTGTGGTGGCAACTAGGTGAGGAGTACAAAGACAAGTGTGTCTTACCTACAGTCTAGCATGGTAGTGGGAGTGTCATGGTCTGGGGCTGCATGAGTGCTGCCTGCCCTTTGAAGAGTGGGCCGCAGGGCAGTACTCCAACATGATAACGACCCCAAACACACCTCCAAGAAGACCACTGCCTTGCTAAAGAAGCTGAGGGTAAAGGTGATGGACTGGCCAAGAATGTCTACAAACCTAAACCCTATTGAGCATCTGTGGGGCATCCTCAAATGGAAGGTGGAGCACCGCAAGGTCTCTAACATCCACCAGCTCCGTGATGTCGTCATGAAGGAGTGGAAGAGGACTCCAGTGGCAACCTGTGAAGCTCTGGTGAACTCCATGCCCAAGAAGGTTAAGGCAGTGCTGGAAAATAATGGTGGCCAAACAAAATATTGTCACTTTGGACCCAATTTGGACCTTTTCACTTAAGCCTGATGGATTTTTTTCATCGGACAAACCGATCGTGTATGGGCTGCATCGGTCTTTTTTCCATCGGTGTCAAAAAATAGAACATTTCTCCGATGGATAAAAAACCGATGGCAAATTCCGATTGTCTATGGGCAAGTCCATCGGTTAAAAAACCCACGCATGCTCAGAATCAAGTCGACGCATGCTCAGAAGCATTGAACTTCATTTTTCTCGGCTCATCGGAGTGTTTTACGTCACTGCGTTTGGAACGGTTGGTTTTTTGACTGATGGTGTGTAGGCAAGACTGATGGAAGTCAGCTTCATCGGTTTTCTGATGGAAAAATCCATCGGTTTAAAAACCATAGGAAATCTGATCGTGTGTACAGGGCTTTAGGGGTGTACTCACTTTTGTTGCCAGCGGTTTAGACATTAATGGCTGTGTGTTGAGTTATTTTGAGGGGACAGCAAAGTTATACAAGCTGTACACTCTACTTTACATTCTACCAAAGTGTAATTTCTTCAGTGTTGTCACATAAAAAGATATAATAAAATATTTACAGAAATGTGAGGGGTGTACTCACTTTTGTGAGATACTGTATAAGTACAGTCTAAATAAAGCCTGCATGCAGTAAATAATTCTGCTAGGTTAGATGGTCAGTCCCTGGATGTGCTGGGTCTCTACTAGCAGCAACAGGTTAATGACAGCAGTGTCCTCTCATCAGTCCCAGCAACAGGGGCCCACTGTTCAGATCTCAGCTCACTTCTGGATCTGCCTGGATTGACTCCAGTTCTCAGCACACAGGCTTGTAGCAGGTTGATGTGCAAACAGGAGCAGTGATATCCTCGAAATTCCCGGGTAAGCCTGTGAATATACAGCTCTCTATCTTTATACCCAGCTTGCATTGGGAATAGTAGTTCTATAGTTCCATAGCATGATCCTTCCCCTGCACTACATCTCCCATGATTCAATGCTGTCAGCCATCAAGTTTCTTGAGCTCCTTCTGCTTGTCAGCTCCCCCTAAAGAATGGAGGTGAGGTAGTGTTTACCCATTCAGCTGAAGTCCATTGGTAGCACAGAGAGGACTGCAGCACAAAGTCTTAAATCGATCTCTGTCTCTAGCCCATAACCTGGCTACAACTGTTTAATCAAATTCTGTCAAAGGGGCATATTGGAAAAATTTCCATCAGTCACTGACTGCAAGCAATTAGCTGCAGACCCTGAACAGTGTGTTCTCAAAGTGACAGGTGCTTCTGTCTGGATACCATGTTCTGGGGGCTGGTGGGGGGAATTCCTGCATCCACCTCAATTGTTTGATGGAAGAACCTGTTAGTTGATCATAGATTAATCAAAATTCTGCAGGGAGCGACTGAATTTCAATCCATCTATGGCCGTTCCTGATCATTAGACCAACTCCTCTTGAATGTAAGTGTTGGTATATTTTCATTTGATTGGATAATCAGCTGCAGCACTGATCATTGTTTTCTGACAGTGGAGGAGTCCCGCTGTCAGAATACCAGTGGCATTGGGAGGGGGGCTGAGGGGGGCTTGAGCCCCAAGTGGATAATTAAAAAAAAAGTCTCAGGCATGCACCATTCTTTTGTTAGCCCCGAGCGCCGCCGCCGAGCCGGGACCGACCTGATCCTGAGCGCCGCTGAGTGTGGCTGAGTGTGGCAGAGTGACATAGCAGGTCCCGCCTTCTGGAGGCTGCAGCGCCTATGATGGACGTCCCACTGGTCCAATGCAGGGACCGCGGGACGTGTGACATCCATCATAGGCACTGCAGGCTCCAGAAGGCGGGAATTACAATGCGGCCGCTGCGCCACGTCACTATGAGATCCCCGCTCCCCGCTCGGTGGGTGGCTCTCCTCTCCTCCTCTGGCTGCCTGCTGTGATGATGATGGGCGCGCCCCACACACTGCACACCGCACACCACGGCCGAGCTGCAGGATACATGAAGTCTGTCTCCTAGTCAGGTAGGTCAGTGTATGTATGTCACTACCATCAGTGTATGTCAGGTAGGTCAGTGTATGTCAGCCACCAGGTAGATCAGTGTATGTCAGGTAGGTCAGTGTATGTCAGCCATCAGGTAGGTCAGTGTATGTCAGGTAGGTCAGTGTATGTCAGCCATCAGGTAGGTCAGTGTATGTCAGGTAGGTCAGTGTATGTCAGCCATCAGGTAGGTCAGTTTATGTCAGGTAGGTCAGTGTATGTCAGCCATCAGGTAGGTCGGTGTATGTAAGGTAGGTCAGTGTATGTCAGCCATCAGGTAGGTCAGTGTATGTCAGGTAGGTCAGTGTATGTCAGCCATCAGGTAGGTCAGTGTATGTATGTCAGGTAGGTCAGTGTAATGGTCAGCGTGGGTCAAGTAGGTCAGTGTATGTATGTCAGGTAGGTCAATGTATGTCAGGTAGGTCAGTGTAATGGTTAGAGTGTGTCAGGTAGGTGAGTTTAGTGGTCAGCAAAAAAAAAACACACTACTCCGACCCCCCCGGTGCCGAGCTCGGACTTCGGGTTGAAGATTCTGGTCTTTTTGCCACCTAGCAACACCCCTGCAGAATACAATAGCACAGAGAGGAGGATTCCCCAATTTACCTCGAATATGTGGATGGGAGAATCCATTTATTTTTTTCCCATTTTTTGATGAACTGGCTGACAAAAAAATTAAATAAATCCAACTATAGCCAACTATAGCTTGCCCATCATATTCAAGGAGTGGCAGGAAGTTTAGGAGGTGTAAAAGGTGGTAAAAAGTTCAGTTTTTACAGAAAAAGTCAAGATCTGCATGTAAAGCCTCGTACACATGGCCGAAAATCTTGTCAAGAAAAAACACGTTGTTTTTCTTGACGAGATTCTTAGACAAGAAACTTGTCCCGGCCGAGTGTACACACGCTCGATTCAAAGAACCCGCGGTTCTTTGAATGGAGCGAACGCGGTGACGTCATCGACTACGACGAGCTTGCGCTCGTCACATTCGATGCTGTCGCCGCCATCTTGCTACACCCTACCTATGCCTAGGAAGCTACCACGCATGCGTCAAAGTCATTTCGAGCATGCGCGGGCTTCCCGGAGGACAGGTAAGTGTACACACACACAATTTTCTCGTCGAGAAACAGGCTGACGAGAATCTCGACGAGAAAATAGAGAGCAGGTTCTCTATATTTCTCGTCGAGATTCTTGTCGGTTTTCTTGACGAGAAGCCATACACACGAACGATTTTCTCGGCAAGAAAGCTATCTCTGCAGTTTTCTTGTCGTTTCTTGCCGAGAAACTCGTTCGTGTGTACGAGGCTTTGGTTCAGCTTCCTTGTCTCTGCTGCTTTGACATGCATTATCACTGAAAATAAGTTTGAGCTACCCAGGTTTGTAAAAGGATTGCCCGGGGTGTTAAAAAAAAGAAATTGTGAAAAAAAAAAAAAAAAGAATGAGATCAGAAAAATCCTAATGTGGTAAACTATTTAATGTCCTTTTTCATCTTCACCAGAGACAATAAAAATTGTATAGATCACAGAAAATCAAGGTTCGGCAACTGAGGTCTACATTGGCCAACCAATAAAATAGTGTTTCCACAGCACTAAAATATACTTGGTACATAGATAGATCAATATTTCTATTTATGTAGCACTGACAATTTACACAACACGAATATCCTTGCTCTTAAGGACCTTACGAAAGTCTAAGGTCTCTAACTCAAATTTATACATACACATACAAGGGCCAATTTAGACAAGAGCTCATCAGCCTTCCAGCATGTCTTTGGAGTATGGGAGGAAATCAGAGTACCTGACAAAAACCTACACAAGCATCACATGCAAACTCCAGGCAGGTAGTATCATGGCTGTAATTGAACCAATGATCGTAGTGCTACCAGGCAGAAGTGCTAACCACTACACCACTGTGCTGCATATATGGTTAGAGAATGATCTTTCCAATCTTTCAAACAGTAAATTCATTGACAATACGATCATAAAAAAATATTTTTTTATATGGCCACCATTAGGCTAACCATGCACAATTACAATCAGATTATACAATCCCCTTAAAATTTAACAGCAGTGTAGGGTAAGTGATTATCTCATTGGATAAAAATGTAATGAGTTGTTTAGGTAAGTTCTCGCACTATATAGGTGTTGGCTAATCTAGCGATAGGTACCCTTTCAGACTGTAACAAGCATGGTCAACCTTAGTTTCAGGGTACTTTATTGTGCCTCAGGAAACCCCTGATATCTGAACAGGGACTGAAATAAAATATATCTAGAGGATCAGTGTAAGTGCGTGTTCAACTTTTCTGCAGACAGTAGTTAGTTTATTAAAAATCCCTATTTGGTTGTATTAGAAAATGAACTCTTTAGAAAGGACTGATGACAGATTGGACTGACAGTGGCTGCCATTTTCTGACCACACCCACCCAAAGTGGTATCTATGCCTTCTCTTCCACATTCTCTGCTTTGCCTGGATCCCTGGAATGCCTAATAATCTCTTTCCCTGCTTAAAATAAGGAAACACTCAGTCCAATCTGTCAGTAACAGCTTAACTGTGAGAAAAGCACAATTATCTGCCTAACATTATTTGTAGCGAAGGTAACAAAAATCACAATAATACTTGAATAATAACCAGACGAAAGTCTGCATGATTATCTGTCGGTGACAGACGTGTCTAAATATGTGCACACTTAAGTAATAGGTGAGACATGATTTCAATGTGTTTACTGAAGTAATCTCTAACATAAGCATTTGAGACTTGCAGTTCTGTATAATTCTAACAATAGGATCTCACTGACAAGTGCACGAAAAAAAAAAAAATCACTGCACTACTTACATGCTTATAAGGGACCTTTTTTAGGGCATTTGTTCACCCCAAACTGGCCCAGATCCTGCACTGCCTCTTTTCCGAATGGGATAGTCACATACTTGTCTTTAGGAAGGAACCTTGCCATCTTCGGTCACTCACTCTATCGGCCCTAGGCCCACCACTGCATATGTTTCCATCCTGAGGCCTATCATCTGGAATAAAGAATGTCCAATCCAGAAGCATTTTTAATGCTTTACTGTATCATCTCAGGTTCCAACAGTATTTCATCTCTTTCATGGTACACTGTCACAGTTTAGAACACTCAATAAAGTATAACGTAGCATTGTGACCTGCCATCTTCCCAGATATTACCAGTAAGTCCCCACAGGTGGTTCCACACACAGGGTGTTCCTCAACTTAGGCCCTGAGGCCTTTCCTGAACCAAGCCACGGACCTGCTAAGTAAAGGTCAGGGGGGGCAAGGTTCCTTCACTTTCTCCTTATGTGCTCATTTCTGTTCTGCCTAGCTGTTCAGTCCTGCAAAGGGCCCTCTCTGTCTCTCCACAGGACCCAGACCTACATGCTGTTGGTCAGGGGTTTCCTGTTCCCATACCACAAACTCCACCAGGCCCAATCCACACCTGGTATAAAAAGGACACACCTCAACCCACTACATCACCAAAAGCAGGCTACAATTAAAGAGAACTACACCTGCCAACATACTATTGTGGTATAAGGTAAATGGTAGCAGTGGTTCTGGGAACTTTGGACCTGGGGGACAGCTTTCTATGTGTTAGAAATGGTGACCACATAAGGGTCACATTTAAAAAGCCACCACACATTTATAAGGCACATGACCAGCTCTCTTCCAATCACAGAACACCCTATGCTCCACTGAGCAAAATGAACTTTGTGGTACTTTAATGGCTACATAAAAAATGAATCATCACTATGTCAGTGCTAAAATTCTGACACAAAAATAAAAGGTTTTAAAAATGTTAAGGAGTAACTAAATGCATTTTTTTTTTCATTTTGGATAGATTAAGGGATGGTTATCACCCCTGTCAGTTTTTTTTTGCCATCTATGTCCCATACTGGATATTTCCCTTTACCTCCTGTCCCATAACCAATACAAGAAGTGAGAGAAAATCCCTAAAAATTGAGGGAATCCTGGGGTGACACAAGGGTGCCCGGAACTAGTGTCTCTATTGGAAAATTTCCTCTATATTACTGTTCTTGTGTCAACCCAAAATGTGGGATTTTCTTTTGCTTTCACGTTTGACGTTAATGGTAAATAGGAAAAATACAGAGGCACAGACAGCAATAAAAACTGACAGGGGTTCTAATTCCTTTTCACTCTATCCAAAACTAAAACAAAATGCCTTTAGTTACACTTCAGGCAAAATGTAAGACATTTCCAAAAACTTAAATTAGGTAACATTTAGGCACCATTTATATTTATAGTTCATTACACCCTACATAAACTCCCTTATTTCACCTTCCCCAAAGACTCAATTGTATTTCATTAAATGGCAAAGTTTTTCCAAAATGTGAAGACTACATTTCAGCAAAGGAAAAAAAGAAATCTCAGTTTCACTCATCTATACACCACTTATGTTATACTGTATGATGACTACTTTGATTTAAATACAGTTTAGTTCTATTGCAAAGTGCCAGTGTAGCTCTCTTCAAACTTATTTGGTTTACATAGTTACATAGTAGGTGAGGTTGAAAAAAGACACAAGTCCATCAAGTCCAACCTATGTGTGTTATTTTATTACAGTACTACATAGTATATCCCTGTATGTTGTGGTCGTTCAGGTGCTTATCTAATAGTTTTTTAAAAACTACCGATGCTCCCCGCTGAAACCACCGCCTGTGGAAGGGAATTCCACATTCTTGCCACTCTTACAGTAGGCAATTTAAGGTTAAACCTCTTTTCTTCTAATTGTGTGGCCACATGTCTTATTAAACTCCCTTCCGCTGAAAGGTTTTATCCCTGGTGGGGTCACCAGTACAGTATTTGTAAATTGTTCAAATTTTGCCCTGACACGGATATATGCCCAATTTTGGATTTTGATCACCCTAGTCCTTCCACTGAGTCCAATTTATGAGAAGATACACTTTAAGACTGTCCGGAGTTGCCCAATAGCATCTGTGCCATCTACTTAGCTGCTCCCCCTACTTCAACTTTGTAACATTCTGTGGTTTTCTCCCAAATGTATCATTATGACTGATAACCGTGTGAATATGGTAGTGTCCAAGGTACCTGAGGGACAATCGGTACCAATAGCATACAAGTATTGCTTGGTACCTGATCTAGGGGGACTAATTATTTTACGTGAGGTGGGCAGTCTCCTCTGAGATTGTCCATGTACTGAGCAGTGATAATTTATAACTACTTAATAAACGGACACCTTATGTTTCAGTGAATTTCTGGTACTGTAAACTTGTTATAGTGTTAATCTTTTGAATTATTTCTGAGCTCTGTCTCTCTATTTCATTCTCAGAACACAGTTGTATTCTCTCCTACCAAGAGCCTCCGAAGAAAGGATTGGTATTCCTGAAACATGTTAGGCTAAGGGAGTTGATTTTCTTGTTCGGAAAATGTATACAAATGTCTGAATGTTCCCTACTTTTTGTAATCTATGTATGTTGTGTAACCTTATCAATGTGCCAAACACACATTTGATATTTGCATATTTTTACTTTTAAAAAACTTTTTCTAATAAATAATATATATTTTTATAAAAATTATTCTCTTTGTTTGCCCTTAAAAGTCCCACTGTACCGGGGGGTACTTATGCCCTTTTGGGTTTATTCTCACTATCAGGGATGGTGGCAACACCTGAGGAGAGAGTTTCTTTCATCTCCTTCCTCTATGTGGTTCATTACCTATATGTAATCTTGCTATGTCTCACAAGATTCCAGTATCAGGGGCCGTTCGCCACTGTTCGAAGCATTTGTAGATCGCTTCACTTCACAAAAGGAGAATCGATCTACTCCGCTTCATAAACTGGCAATAAACCAATAAAGCAATCTGACCAATAAATGAGCAATACATTACGCTAACTAATTTGAATAATAGTCTTAGTTATGGCAATTGGCTTAGAACATATTAACGCTAAACCAAACTAACAAGTATTCCATAGCATTAATAAGGAACCGCATATACAGTGAGGTATATAATAGCAGTAAAGAAAGTCTCACAGTAAATCTGTAATAACCAATTCAAAGAAAGTGTCCTGGAGTGCACTCTGTAGTTATACCTGGTGCCTAGTTTGAAATATTAAGTCAGCTGATAATGGGGCCCTTCTGTGAGGTGGTGCACATGAAGCTATCACTTTGAGAGTGTGCAATGAATGGTTGATGGGCTACTAAGTAAGGAGCAGTCTCTATTGCATTAACTGTGTCGGTGTTGAGATATGTACAGATGATTTAGTTCACCCCTCCTAGTGCACAGGAATCAAATCCAGATCACTTGGCAGTATGCTATCTTCAGGTACCTGGCACCCATTGACTCAATCCTCAAAACAGGTTCTCACAAGGCCCAGTCTCTCAGCTCTGGTCCACTGGTGCTACGCTCAGACACCAGCAACAGGCCTATGTCCTTTTGGTGGTAAGCACAGACACCCCAGCGGTGGGTCAATACTCTCTGGTCTCTGGCAAGAAACTCTGGTTCTGGTCTGTACAGCTCAACTTCCTCTTTCAAAAGTCCCCGATCTCTCCATAATTGCTTGGGAAGAGTCCTGTGTCTCTCCTCCTCTAAGTGCTGTAATTTGTGTCCCTTGTAGTCCACATCCCATCGGTTCCATTCACTTTGTATTGTGCTGTGCCGCTTTAAGGACAACATATCTACAAATCCTCAGCATCGCTTCACAGCCTCCCTAGTGATCTGTCTGGCTCTCTGTCACTGCTTGCCAGGAGGGAGGGGGAGCGTGAGTGAGGGGGGTAACACACAGAGCTACTCTAGAGGCGCAACCGGGAAGTGAAGGGTGAGAGCTGGCTGCTGCACACACAGCCCAATGCTGATCTCAACCTGTCACAGCTTCCAGTGGCAGGGGGAGGAGAAAGAGAGGAGAGTGGGCACCAGGTGCAAACAGCCCACTTCTCCTTTTGCTGGCAGAGCAGCACAGTGGCGTGGAACGAGAGGGTGGAACACACAGCCGGCAATACTCTGTTACACCACCACAGGACTCAGCGGTCAGTGGGAGAAACCTCATGGTTCAATGGGAAACATGCTTTTTCTCTTGTCATCCATGGACTGACACAGCGTGTCTTATACACCTTTACATGTGGGTTATGTCCCTGCTTGCAGGAGAAGACCTAGGCAGAATGTGAGATGTTATACATACATTCTAAACAGCCAGAGCTGAACAGCCCCGCCCAGGGGGGCGGTCCCTCCGGACATAACCCTCCCACTGCAGTCAGTAGACCTCAGTTTTTTTCTGCCTAGCAGAAGGAGAAGACGTGGCTCTCTCAGGAGCCAGTCTCCTGACCTATTTTTTATTCCTTTTGGAATTTTTTCCTATTTTTTTCTTTTGAGATCTTCTATCAACTGTCGGCTGGGCAACAGGTTGGGTACAAGATATCCTCGTAGTCTTCCCTGTCCGACCATCGAGCGTGCTGATCCTCACCTTGTGTGCGTGAGACTCAGTTCACGACATGCCCCACGACTCCAGGGGTGGCCGGTGGGCTTCCAGCTCCGCGGTCCTCTCAAGATAGAACAGTCCGGCTGTATCTTTCGCGGTGGACCGGGCCGACAGCTACTCAGTACCGCACTGTGATAGTTCTGTCAGAAACACACCAGTGGGTCCCTCAGGGGACGGGTAAGTAGTCTCTCCTGGCTGCAGGTGAGTACATGCTGTGTGTTTCTTGTGTGGGGGATTTCCCTGTCTCCCCCTGTGTTTTTTAATGTCACTCTCTGTGCACTTCGCTGGCGCTGTACTGTGTGGGGTGCCTGGGGGCCATACTGTCCTGGGGGGGGGCTCATGCTGCTCTGCATTTCGCTGGGGCTGTTTATTTGAGAGTGAGGGGCCTGGGCGCCGTTCGGCGCCATGTTTGGTGACTGTGCTGTTTTTTACATTGGCAGCCATCTTGCCGTGGTCCGCCAGAGCACATTGCGGCGGCCATTTTCTTGTAGCCGCACCTTCTTCTAGCTCTAGTTTGGCCTCTAGCGCCGCTCAGGAACGGCGCAAATCTCCTCACAGTCTCTCTCCTCTCAGCTCACTCACGCTGAGCAGCGCGGCGCGGAGAGACAGGGCAGCGGAACCGAGCGGTCCTGGTCAGGTTGGTGGGTCCCCTGGGCATTCCCCTACTTCAGTCAGCACAGCCTGTGGGTGGTCTCAGGGGGGGACATTATGGAGTCAGAGTCACCAGCTTCCCCTAACATGCCAGAGGCAGCAGCCAGTGCTCCAGCACCTGCGGTCCCTATGGACCAGTTGTCAGCAGTCCTGGAATAATTTCTGACCAGGATGGAAGCTGTGTGTGAGCACAAGGGAGCAAAAAAGCGCCCTCTCCCCACTTTATCTCCACAAGGGGAGTGCTCTGATTCAGATATGGGCCTAGCTGCTGCTGCTCAGGACCCTAACTCTGAATATTTAGATGGTTTTGAACAGGACATTCCTTGTGAGGAAGACTCCAGTTCTGAGTCAGTAAATGACAGGGCGCTTGTTAGTGAACTCATTGATGCTGTGAGGGACACTCTCAAGCTAAATGCTGCGACTGCAGAACCTCAGGCGGATACAGTCTCCTTTGGTTCTTTTAAGACCAAGCCTTCTAAAAAGGTTTTTCCATATGTACCTTTCTTTGACCAGCTCATTGACCAGGTCTGGGAAAAAGCCGCAGAAGACTTTCATGGTCCCGCGGCGTTTGTCTATTAGATACCCCTTTGAAGACGCCCTGCTTAAAAGGTGGGCTTCTCCCCCGGTGGTCGACCCTCCAGTCGCCCGTTTAAACAAGGCCACCACTCTCCCGATGGAGGGGACTCCTGCGTTTAAGGACCCCACTGACAGGAGGTCAGAAGTGGTGAGTAGAGCCATGTTCGCCTTGTTGGGATCCGCCCTACGGCCCGTAGTAGCGGCGACCCTTGTGTCTCAGACACTCACGGAATGGGCAAAGATTTTGCACCAAACTGTGCAGGAGTATAACCTTCCTCCAGACACTATTGCTCTGGCCCACCAGATGGTGCAGGGTCTGATATATGTGTGCGACGCCACGTTGGACGCGGCCCCTTTAATATCCAGGGCCTCTGTCTCGGTGGTGGTATTGCGTCGTCTCATCTGGTTGAAATGCTGGTCTGCTGACCTAGCCTCTAAGAAGCTCCTGACGGATCTACCTTTTAAGGGTGGTAGACTTTTTGGTGCTGCTCTGGATGACATCATCAAGGATGTCACGGGAGGTAAAAGCACTCTCCTTCCTCAAACTATCAAGGGTAAGGAGGCCCGACGTAAACCGGGTCCTTCCTTTACAGCAAAAAAGGTTTTTTTTTCGTCCGTCAGAGTCCATGGGTAAGCCATCCCAGACTGACAACAGTGCGGCTGGCGGGCACAAGCGCCCCTGGGTGCGTAAGCCGAACAAGCCGGCTCCCAAGCCCGCCTCCGCGTGAAGTCTTGCCCCCGCCCGTCTCTGGGGTGGAGGGACGACTTCGCAGGTTCACGGATCGGTGGACCTCCCGGATCTCCGACCGGTGGGTGTGCGAGGTGGTCACCTCAGGATACAGAATAGAGTTCCGCTCCTGGCCCCCAGACAGATTCTTTCCCTCAAATCTCCCTCTCCTTCCTGCCCGTCGGGCAGCCCTCTTGGGGGCTGTACAGGATTTGATCGGGTCCGGAGTAATTGTGCCGGTTCCGTCCCAGGAGAGGTTTCAGGGGTTCTACTCGAATCTGTTTGTTGTTCCAAAGAAGGACGGGGTTCGGCCAATCCTGGACCTCAAGGCCCTGAATGCCTTCGTGAAGGTGCAAAAATTCCGCATGGAATCCATTCGCACGGTGATCGCTACACTCCATCAAGGGGATTTTCTGGCATCCTTGGACATCAAGGACGCCTACTTGCATGTTCCGATCTGCGCAAGCCACCAGAAGTTTCTGCGCTTTGCGGTCGGCGAAGTCCACTATCAATTTGTGGCTCTTCCCTTCGGCCTAGCCTCGGCACCGAGGGTGTTCACCAAGGTGCTTGCTCCGGTCCTAGCTTTGCTGAGACAGCGAGGCATTGCTATCGTGGGCTATCTGGACGATTTTCTTCTAAGAGCAGACAGTGGCTCAGAATTGGAAGAAAGTGTGACTATCGTCAGTCAGACCCTCAGGGAGTTTGGGTGGCTCCTGAACGTTCAGAAGTCGGTTCTAGTCCCGACTCAGCGTCTGGAGTATCTAGGTCTGATTCTGGACTCCTTGGAGGCAAGAGTCTTCCTACCCCCAGACAAACTACTGACACTTCAGTCTGCAGTACGGGTGCTGACGTCCCGAAAATGGTCGTCAATCCGCTTTTGCATGAGAGTCCTGGGACTCATGGTGGCCTCCTTTGAGGCCGTTCCTTATGCCCAAGCGCACACCAGGGCTTTACAGAAAGAGATCTTGTCCACTTGGGACAAATCCCCGTTGTCCTTGGATCTTCAGATCCAGGTGAGTCACCTGGTCAGGGCGTCCCTGACGTGGTGGTTGAGGTCCCCGGCTCTTCGGTCCGGGAAGTCGTTCCTCCCCATCCAATGGACGGTGATCACGACGGACGCCAGCCTAACGGGCTGGGGGGGAGTCTGGGGAGTCCTGTCGGCCCAAGGGCTTTGGACTCCGGACGAAGCCCTCTTACCGATCAATGTGCTGGAGATACGGGCAATCAGACTGTGCCTCTCCTCATGGTCGGAGAAACTACAGGGTCACTCCATCAGGATCTAATCGAACAACGCCACAGCAGTGGCGTATGTCAACCATCAAGGGGGGACTAGGAGCTCAGCTGCGGCTTCCGAGGTCGCCCGCATCCTGGGCGTAGACAATTGGCAGGCGGACTATCTAAGTCGTCAGACGCTGGACCAGGGAGAGTGGTCCTTGCACCCGGAGGTCTTTCAACTCCTTTGCAGACGGTGGGGCACGCCGGATGTGGACCTGATGGCCTCTCGACTCAATCGCAAGGTGTCAAGGTTTGTGGCCAGATCCAGGGATCCCTGGGCGGATGCCTCGGATGCGTTGGTGGCCCCATGGGGTCAGTATCACCTGATATACGTTTATCCTCCGCTGCAGTTGCTCCCTCACCTGCTCCGCAGGGTAGCGACCGAGGGAATTCTGGTGATCCTCATTGCTCTGGATTGGCCTCGGCGTCACTGGTACGCCGATCTGGTACGTCTCGTCGCAAACGTTCCCTGGCGGTTACCAATACGGGGGGACCTTCTGTCTCAAGGTCCTATATTTCATCCTGCTTTACAGTCTCTGGCTTTAACGGCATGGTTATTGAAAGCCAGGTGCTGAGAGACCGAGGTCTCTCGGATTCAGTCATTTCGACCATGTTAAGGGCACGGAAGTCTTCCTCCAGAAAGATCTATCACCGTACTTGGAGAGCTTACATCGCCATGTGCGAAGAGCTGGACTGGCGCCCACGAACGTATTCCGTTCCCAGAATCCTGCATTTTCTGCAGCGTGGCGTGACCCAAAAGCTCGCTTTGAGTACCATTAAGGGTCAGATTTCGGCCTTGGCCATCTTCTTTCAGCGACCGCTGGCGGGTCATCCCTTGGTTAGCACCTTTGTGCAGGGGGTTCGCCATGTGCTCCCCCCTGTCAAGCCTCCTCTCCCCCCGTGGGATCTGAATTTGGTGCTC
Source organism: Rana muscosa (assembly GCA_029206835.1). Classification (NCBI taxonomy): domain Eukaryota; kingdom Metazoa; phylum Chordata; class Amphibia; order Anura; family Ranidae; genus Rana; species Rana muscosa. The sequence continues at coordinate 909,798,429 of CM055117.1, read as the reverse complement.
TCGGTCCTCCAGGAACCTCCCTTTGAAAATATTAGAGATATTCCCCTCTTGACTTTGTCTCAGAAGGTGGCCTTCTTGGTGGCCATTACTTCCATTAGACGAGTGTCTGAATTGGCGGCCTTGTCCTGCAAGTCGCCCTTTTTGGTCATCCATAAGGATAACTCGGTGTTACGTCCGCGACCTTCTTTTCTGCCAAAGGTGGTCTCGGCCTTCCACTTAAACGAGGACATTGTCCTCCCGTCCTTGTGTCCTCACCCATCGCATCTCAGAGAGTTTGCGCTTCACACTTTGGATGTGGTACGAGCCTTGCGGGTGTACCTGTCTGCTACTGCTTCTATTCGGAAGTCTGACTCACTATTTGTGGCTGTCTCTGGTCCAAAACAGGGCCAAGCGGTTTCGTCTGCCACCATTTCTAGGTGGATCAGACAAACCATCATTCAAGCTTATGCTCTCAAGGGGCGGGCGCCTCCCTTTCCGGTTACGGCACATTCCACCAGGGCAATTGGTGCTTCCTGGGCTTTCCGACATCAAGCGTCGGTTGCACAAGTGTGCAAGGCGGCGACCTGGTCGTCTGTTCATACCTTTTCTAAGTTTTATAAGGTTGATGTGGCTGCATCTTCGGATGCTTCCTTCGGCCGCAGGGTGTTGCAGGCCGCTGTTTGATGTTGTAACTCCTCCGTTGAGGAGCTCTGCCTTGTTTGGAGTGAAGTTTTTGGTTTTCCATTTATACTGCTCCCATCCCTCTTGACACTGCTTTGGGACATCCCACGTGTAAAGGTGTATAAGACACGCTGTGTCAGTCCATGGATGACAAGAGAAAATAGGATTTTTGTACTCACCGTAAAATAGGTTTCTCTGGCATCCATGGACTGACACAGCACCCACCCTTCTTTTTAAGTTTGTACTGCTTTGTTACGAACTCAGGTCTGCTGACTGCAGTGGGAGGGTTATGTCCGGAGGGACCACCCCCCTGGGCGGGGCTGTTCAGCTCTGGCTGTTTAGAATGTATGTATAACATCTCACATTCTGCCTAGGTCTTCTCCTGCAAGCAGGGACATAACCCACGTGTAAAGGTGTATAAGACACGCTGTGTCAGTCCATGGATGCCAGAGAAACGGATTTTACGGTGAGTACAAAAATCCTATTTTTTGCTCTATTGTATTTTCTCTGATAATAAAGTTCCTGCTTCCTGTCTGCAGTTAAGACATAGCTCCCAATTGACCCTGATTTCGAGGGATTGTCCCTCATTCGGAACAATTTTGAATGGAAAGTTTCTCTGTCCCTCTTTTCTCCTCATTAGTCCCTCATTTTGGTCTGATCTATTTAGTTGCATAAAAAATGCACTACTTATCTATCAAAAAGTGTTTTTAGTGCTAAACGTTTCATCCAACTTTTTTATTGCTGTAAATTCCAAAAGCCAATATAAAAAAATTGTGGTAGTAAAAAAGCACTTGTCGGTTTACCCAAACATTTTATTGGTACAATTATCCTTTAAGGGGGGCGTGGTAGGGGTATGTCCTATGCCTACATACGTTTGCTAATAGGTTTCCCTCATTCCCATCTCAGAAATAAGGATGAGCCGAACACCCCCCGGTTCGGTTCGCACCAGAACATGCGAACAGGCAAACAATTTGTTCGAACACGCGAACACCATTAAAGCCTATGGGACACAAACATGAAAAATCAAAAGTGCTCATTTTAAAGGTTAATATGCAAGTTATTGTCATAAAAAGTGTTTAGGTACCCGGGTCCTGCCCCAGGGGACATGTAATAATGCAAAAAAAGTTTTAAAAACTGCCGTTTTTCGGGAGCAGTGATTTTAATAATGCTTAAAGTGAAACAAAAAAAGTGAAATATTCCTTTAAATTTCATACCTGGGGGGGGGTGTCTAAAGTATGCCTGTAAAGCAGCACATGTTTCCCGTGTTTAGAATTGTCCCTACACAAAATGTCATTTCTGAAGGAACAAAAGAAATTTAAAACCACTCGCGGCTATAATGAATCCCCGGGTCCCCGGCAATACAGAGAAAAGTCATTGAAAAAACGGCAGGGGTTCCCCTTAATATTCATACCAGACCCAAAGGGCCTGGTAATGTACTGGGGGGGACCCCTGACATTTTTTTCAATGACTTTTCTCTGTATTGCCGGGGATGCCCTCCCAGAATAAGCTGACCGCGCTGTAGCCGTCTTTCGGCTATGGCCCAATCGGCATGCGGCATGAGTGCATTGTGCACAGAGAATGAAACTGAATATACATGTCAGGAGCATCTAGTGCTCCTACTCCTCATTCCAGCATCTGGGGTTTTGGCTATGGCACTTTCTTTTTCTGTCTGTCCACCTACAAGGTGATTAATTTCATTGTGTGTAATTTCTGATCAAGCCCCCTGTCTGTCTGCATTGCTCTGCTTGTTTGGATTCCCCTGTGTATGACCTTGGACTGGATATTGGACTATTCCCTGAACTCAGCCTGCCTTTTACCTGGACTGTCAATGAACCACTCTGCCTATCTGCCAGCCGCAAGTACCTGTATAGCATTGTGTATAAGACCTGGGGCCAACTGAGTACAGGTAGGCCCGCTTGCCTTATGAGAATGGGGGCTGCTATAGGTAAAGAACACAGTATCCAGCTAAAGTGTCTGACAGTGACCACCTGCGTTGGGGAAGATGTGATAATACAGAGGCCACATCTGTGCCCTACCCTACACTTCCACTATGCAAAAATATAGTATGTCCCCATAATGTCTACAAAACTTAGGGACAAAAACTATGATTATAGCGCCCTAACTCTGGTTCGCCCATGCAAAGACACAGTGGGGGTGATTTACTAATAACAGTGCGCTGCGCCGGTTGAAACCTTAATTGGTGCGCCGGATAACTCCTTCACTGGGCGCAGGAACCAGCGGCGCACTGTTATAGTAAATAAAAATGTCAGCGGCGCTCTATTGAAAATGAATGGTTCCCTATGGGAGCCCATTGATTTGAATAGAGGTCGCCCGGGAAGTCGGATGAAGCCGATCCGACTCGCGGGGCGACTCGTGTGCCGGCTGACACAGGGACAGCGCGACTTTGCGAGGCAACTTGGACACGACCTGAGCGTGAAGCAGCCGCTCAAGTCATGTCCTAGAGGCGACTAGCTGGCCGAGAATGTTTCCAGCGCGATAGCATCGCGCTGGTTCTCGGCAGCTTCGCTGTCCCGTGTTTGGTATGAATCATGAAGGGGAACTCCATGCCAAATTTGAATGAAAAAAACGGCATGGGTTCCCCTTCAGGACCATACCAGGCCCTTAGGTCTGGCATGGATTTTAAGGGGAACCCCCTAAGCGGAAAAACGGCGCGGGGGTCCCCCCAAAATCCAAACTAGACCCTTATCCGAGCACGCAACCTGGCAGGCCGCAGGGGAAAAGGGGGGGATGAGAGCGGCCCTCCCTCCCTCCTGAACCGTACCAGGCCACATGCCCTCAACATGGGGGGTTTGGTGCTTTGGGGCAGGGGGCGACCTGCGGCCCCCCCACCCCAAAGCACCCTGCCCCCATGTTGATGGGGACAAGGGCCTCTTCCCGACAATCCTGGCCGTTGGTTGTCGGGGTCTGCGGGCGGGGGGCTTATCAGAATCCGGGAGCCCCCTTTAATAAGGAGGCCCCCAGATGCCGCCCCCCTACTCTATGTGAATGAGTATGGGGTACCCATTCACCTGGTGGCAAAAAAGTCAATAAAAAACACAACACAGGTTTTCAAAGTAATTTATTAGGCAGCTCCGGGGGTCTTTCTGCCGGGCGCCCCGCTATCTTCTTCCAGCTCTCTTGCTAGTGGGGTCCCAGGCTTCCTCGTCGTCTTCTTCCGACTTCGGTGGGTCTCTTGTTCTGTTCTCCGGTGTCGTCTCTGCGCTCTCCGGTTCGTCTCCCACTCTCCGGTGCCTTCTCCGCGATCTCCGGTTCTTTCTGCCTTCTGCCGGGCGCCCCACTATCTTCTTCCAGCTCTTTGGCTAGCGGGTGTCCCGGTCTTTATCGTCGTCTTCTTCCCTCTTCTCTCCGTCCAATGTTGACTCGTCGCTGTCCGCTGCTACGATGCTCTTACCGCAGAGCGGCACCCACTTATATTGGCATGGGGCGTGGTCACCGGGTGATGCCACCCGCTGACCCCGCCCGTATCACGTCACAGTCCTGGGGAATGATGGGACTGTGACGTGATACGGGGGCGGGGTCAGCGAGTGGCATCACCCGGTGACCACGCCCCATGCCAATATAAGTGGGTGCCGCTCCGCGGTAAGAGCATTGTAGCGGCGGACAGCGACGAGTCAACATCGGAGTGAGAGAAGAGGGAAGAAGACGACGATGAAGACCAGGACCCCGCTAGCAAAAGAGCTGGAAGAAGATAGTGGGGCGCCCGGCAGAAGGCAGAAAGAACCGGAGATCGTGGAGAAGGCACCGGAAAGCGGGAGAAGAACCGGAGAGCGCGGAGGCGACACCGGAGAACAGAAAAAGAGACCCACCGAAGTCGGAAGAAGACGACTGGTATGGATTCTCATACCCCCACGCTATTTTTTTTTAAGTTTGGCGCGGGGTTCCCCTTAAAATCCATACCAGAATTGAAGGGATTTTTTCCATTTTGTTGGGGGGGTCCCCTTTGAATCCATACTAGACCCAAGGGCCTGGAATGGACCTGGGGGGGACCCCACGCTGTTTTTTTTCTATTTTTTTATTTTTTTTGAGCCGGCAATGTTTATTTTTTTTACATTTCCTTTAACAACCAGCTATAAACAGGTTAAAAAACAAAAAAAAATTGACGCAAAATTGCGGTACTTGCGGTTTGGATCCGGGTCCATTGAATTCTATTACATCCAAAACACTGTTTTTGGCCTGGAAAAAAACATCTGCAGTTGCGTTTAACATCGTTTTTCACAAAGCCTAAAAATGCCTTCAGACGCCAAAGATTTCCACGTTTCAGACGCGGTACCAGCATTTAGCCACATTTTAGTTTAGAAGCGTTTTTAAAGGTGACCTATTTTTTTACATTGATAAACTCAAAAATTATGGCAAATGAGGAAAAACCATTCAAAATATATATATATATATATATATATATATATAAAAATAAGGAAATTGCTTCCATTGCAATCCACAACTTGGGGCAGGTGACGTGGCAAGTGGACAATCCACAACTTGGGGCAGGTGACGTGGCAAGTGGACAATCCACAACTTGGGGCAGGTGACGTAGCAAGTGGACAATCCACAACTTGGGGCAAGTGATGTGGCAAGTGACACGCTAAATACAACTACACTGCTGCTCTCTCAGCTGCTGATACTCACTCTGGTCTCACAAAATAGCTGCAATCGTTACTAATACTGTTTTTGGAGATTAGGGCGGCTCCTTATGATGTTTCCTAACTAAACGCATATAGACGCAAATGTGGTAAAACGCGGCATGCAAACGCCACAACGCGCGCCTTTCTAAACGCCGCTTTCAACCTTAGTTCTGAACACTTTGCACCAGCGTCCCGTGTACATGGGGCATAAAAACGCCTATGCCATTTACAGCTCAAAAACGCCATGGTGGCCATGAGGCCATAGGCTAACATGGAGAGACGTTTTTAAGCTGCAAAAAACGCTCAAACAAGCGGCTGGAAAAACGTCCGTGTGCATGTAGCCTTATATTAACCACTTGCGCACTGGCCACTTAAACCCCCTTCCTGCCCAGACCAATTTTCAAATTTCAGCGCTGATGCACTTTCAATTGCGCGCTCATACAACACTGTAACCCAATGAAAATGTATTATTATTTGGCACACAAATAGAGCTTTCTTTTGGTGCTATTTGATCACCTCTGCGTTTTTTGTTTTTCTATAAATACAAAAGACCGACTAAAAAAAAAAAAATTGATATTTTAACCACTTCAGCACTGGGCCTATTCTGGCACTTGTCTCCTTCGTGTAAAAATCATAAATTTTGGGCTAGAAAATTACTTCAAAACCCCAAACATTATATATGTTTTTTTAGCAGACGCCCTAGGGAATAAAATGACGGTCATTGCTAATTTTTAGCTCGCTCGGTATTTGCGTAATAAATTTTCAAACGCCTTTTTTTTCATGAATTAAAAAAAATTACAAAACAGTAAAGTTAGCCCAATTTTTTGGGATAATGTGAAAGATGCTGTTATGCTGAGTAAATAGATACCTAACATGTCACGCTTTAAAATTGCACACACTCATGGAATGACACCAAACTTCAGTACTTAAAAATCTCCCTAGGCGATGCTTTCAAAATTTTTACACGTTACCATTTTCGCATTACAGAGGAGGTCTAGTGCTAGAATTGTTGCACTTGTTCTAACGCACGCAGCAATACCTCACATGTGTGCTTTGAACGGCGTTTACATATGTGGGCGGGACTTACGTGTGTGTTCGCTTCTGAGCGCGAGTTACCGGGGACATGGGCGTTTTTTTTTGTTTTTTTTTACTTTTTTGTATTTCTTACTTTTTTTTTTACTTTTTTGTTTTTTTGATAACTTTTATTCCTATTACAAAGAATGTAAACATCCCTTGTAATAGGAATCTATTGTGACAGGTCCTCTTTATGGAGAGATGCAGGGTCAATAAGACCCCACATCTCTCCTCCAGGCTGGAAAGCATGAGATCGGTCAAAAAAATTCACCGATCTCATGCTGACAGCCGAGATCACAGCTTTGTTTACTTACGGGAACCCGGCGTGATGTCATAACGTCGCGCCCGGGCCTCCGACGGTCATAGAAATGACTGGTGACCATCTGGTCACCAGTCATCTCTATGCTTCCCATCCAGCGCCGGACAATTCATTCTCCGAGCCCCAGATGGCACGGGAGAGCCCGGAGAAGCACCGGATGGCGGCGGGAGGGGGGGGACGTCCCCTCCCGCAGCCTATAAGAACGATCGAGTGGCGGAACTGCCGCTATGATCGTTTTTATCGTGCACAGAATCGACGGCTGAAAAGAAAATCTGAATGATGCCTGCAACTGCAGGCATCATTCAGATGTCACCGCACAAAGCCAAGGACGTCATTTGACAGTGGGCGGTAGGAAAGTGGTTAATATTTCGACAATTTAGAAAAAAGGTAATTTTTATCCTTCATTGATGAGCTGCACTGATGGGCACCGATAAGGTGGCAAGGGTGGGCACTGAGAGGTGGCATTGCTCGTTGACACTGGTGGGCATTGAGAAGTGGCACTGCTAGGTGGCAATGATAGTTGGCAGTGATGGGCACTGATAGGCAGCACTGCTAGGTGCCACTGATTGGCACCAGTGGTGGGCATTGATAGGTGGCACTGGCTCCTGATTGTCACAGAATTGCCTCTTCCTCTTCGGGCCCGATGTCCCTTGCACATAAGCCGGTGATTGCCTTTTTTTATGCTCACGCTGTCAGCACAAGGAGAAAACAAAAACCATTACCCAGCTTTTGTTTACATCACGTGATCAGCTGTCATTGGCTGACAGCTGATCACATGGTAAGGGGCAGGGATCGGCTCCTTACTCGGATCTGTCATCACCCGAGTCTCAGTGACTCAGTGACCACAGCACACGCGCGAAGGGGAGGACGTCTATTGACGGACTCCCGGCAATTGAGGACCGTGCTGTGGCCGTCGATTATAGCGCTGATCTCAAGTGATTAACCACTTAACGACCGCTCACTGTATATATACGTCGGCAGAATGGCACCGACAGGCACAATCACGTAGAGCATACGTGATTGTCTTTGTATAGTTGGGGGGTCCAATCGGACCCCCCTCCTATACAGTGAGCGGTGGCTAAGTGTCCGGGAGCGTTCCGGGATGAGGGGGCAGCCATTCGTTTCCGGCCACCCCCTCGCGATCGCTCCCGGCGAATAGAAATGCCCCCTCTGTCTGTGTCAGGCAGAGGAAGCAGGAGGAAGTGATGTCATCTCTGGTGCGGCGCTCACATATACCGAGCGCCGTACAAGAGAAGACATCAGGTCAGTGCACACAACACTACACTGACACCAGGACACATAGGGACATAAATCGCCCCCCCCAGGCCCCCCCAGACACCCCCAGATCACCCCCCAGATCACCCCCCCAGCCCCCAGTCACAGTGTCACTGATTGCAGTGACCATTTATTTACTGATCACTGCAATCAGTGACATTTGTGACTGTAAAAGTGTCAGTACATTCAGTTTTAGGTCCAGTGCAGCCCCCTAACCCCCCCTAATAAAGGTTTGACCCCCTGATCACCCCCCAGATAACCCTTTCACCCCCTATCACCACTGTCGCTAAGCGATCATTTTTTTGATCGCTGTCTTAGCGTCAGTGATGCCGATTGGCAGCCAGTAATTTTTTTTAGGTTCGCCGCATGTTTTTATAGCGTCAGGTACCCCAATATATTATCTAATAAAGGTTTAACCCCCTTGATCGCCCCCCAGGTAACCCTTTCACCCCCTATCACCACTGTCGCTAAGCGATCGTTTTTCTAAACGCTGTCTTAGTGTCGGTGATGCAGATCGGTAGCCGGTAATTTTTTTTAGGTTCGCCGCAGGTTTTTATAGCGTCAGGTACCCCAATATTCTATCTAATAAAATTTTAACCCCCTTGATCGCCCCCAGGTAACCCTTTCACCCCCTATCACCACTGTCGCTAAGCGATCGTTTTTCTAAACGCTGTCTTAGTGTCGGTGATGCAGATCGGTAGCCAGTAATTTTTTTTAGGTTCGCCGCATGTTTTTATAGCGTCAGGTACCCCAATATATTATCTAATAAAGGTTTAACCCCCTTGATCGCCCCCCAGGTAACCCTTTCACCCCCTATCACCACTGTCGCTAAGCGATCGTTTTTCAAAACGCTGTCTTAGTGTCGGTGATGCAGATCGGTAGCTGGTAATTTTTTTTAGGTTCGCCGCAGGTTTTTATAGCGTCAGGTACCCCAATATATTATCTAATAAAGGTTTAACCCCATTGATCGCCCCCCAGGTAACCCTTTCACCCCCTATCACCACTGTCGCTAAGCGATCGTTTTTCTAAACGCTGTCTTAGTGTCGGTGAAGCAGATCGGTAGCCAGTAATTTTTTTTAGGTTCATCGCAGGTTTTTATAGCGTCAGGTACCCTAATATATTATCTAGTAAAGGTTTAACCCCCTTGATCGCCCCCCAGGTAACCCTTTCACCCCCTATCACCACTGTCGCTAAGCGATCGTTTTTCTGATCGCTGTCTTAGTGTCGGTGATGCAGATCGGTAGACAGTAATTTTTTTTAGGTTCGCCGCAGGTTTTTATAGCGTCAGGTACCCCCATATATTATCTAATAAAGGTTTTAACCCCCTGATTGCCCCTAGATCACCATATAAGTGTTACGGGTGACGCTGGTTAGTTAGTTTGCTTTTTATAGTGTCAGGGCACCCGCCGTATATAACCCAATAAAGGTTTAACCCCCTGATCGCCCGGCGGGTGATATCAATTAGGTTTTAGCGTCAGAGAGGGTCTGCGTCACACCCCAGGCAGCGTCAGGTTAGTGATAGGAACGCTAACACCCACGCGTGAAGCATACACATCGATTAGTGGTATAGTATCTGAACAGATCAATATCTGATCTGATCAGATCTATACTAGCGTCCCCAGCAGTTTAGGGTTCCCAAAAACGCAGTGTTAGCGGGATCAGCCCAGATACCTGCTGACACCTGCGTTTTGCCCCTCCTTCCAGCCCAGGCCACCCAAGTGCAGTATCGATCGATCACTGTCACTTACAAAACAAAAACACACATAACTGCAGCGTTCGCAGAGACAGGCCTGATCCCTGCGACTCCAGTGCTGTAGGAGGTGATTTCACCACCACAGTTAAATAAAAAAAACATATATGCCGAAGCATTGGGGCAGCAGGAGCGGAGGAGCGATTTTGCACCTAATGCCGCGTACATACGGTCGAAATTCCAACGGAGGCTTGCCCGTGGAAAAGTCCGACCATGTGTGTGCGGCATAACTTTTTTGCGGGAGGATGCCCCCATGCTTCGGCATATATAAATGGTGCGTGTATGCCCATCATTGGAAGTGGGTGGATGAAGGGCGGTATTCTCATGGTGGGCATACCCACCGATCAATCTCTTTTTTTGTTCAGCCAACTGGCTGCATGAAAAAAAAAAGATTACAATACATGTCCAACAAGGACCAGCAACGTACTGGTATGTTTCTGGAATTTGAATGTTTATACCAGAATGATGCCTGCGGGTTTAGGTATCATCTTGGTATCATTCTTTTCAGCCTGTGGCCGGCTTTCATGTAAAAGCAATCCTAGCGGCTAATTAGCCTCTGGACTGCTTTTACAAGCAGTGGGAGGGAATGCCCCCCCCGGATATAAAAAGCACAATTAGGAAATTGGGAAAGCATTTTATCACACCGATCTTGGTGTGGTCAGATGCTTTGAGGGCAGAGGAAAAATCTAGGGTCTAGAAGACCCCAGTTTTTTTTAAAAAAGAGTACCTGTCACTACCTATTGCTATCATAGGGGATATTTACATTCCCTGAGATAACAATAAAAATGATAAAAAAAAAAATACTTGGAAGGAACAATTTAAAAATAAAATAAAAAAGCAAAATTAATAATAAAAAAATAAAAAATAAAAAAAAAGCACACTGTCCTGCCCTGCTCTTGCCCAATGGCGAACGCAAGCGTCGGTCTGGCGTTATATGTAAACAGCAATTGCACCATGCATGTGAGGTATCACCGCGAAGGTCAGATCGAGGGCAATCATTTTAGTAGTAGACCTCCTCTGTAAATCTACTGGGGTAACCTGTAAAGGCTTTTGAAGGCTTTTAAAAATGTATGTAGTTTGTCGCCAATGCGCGTTTGTGCGAAATTTTAAAGCATGTCGTGTTTGGTATCTATGTACTCGGCCTAAGATCATCTTTTTTATTTCATCAAACATTTGGGCAATATAGTGTGTTTTAGTGCATTAAAATTAAAAAAGTGTATTTTTTAACCCAAAAAATGCGTTTGAAAAATCGCTGCGCAAATACTGTGTAGAAAAAAAAATGCAACACCCACCATTTTAATCTGTAGGGCCTTTGCTTTAAAAATATATATAATGTTTAGGGGTTCAACATAATTTTCTTGCAAAAAAAAAATGTTTTCATGTAAACAAAAAGTGTCAAAAAGGGCTTTGTCTTCAAGTGGTTAGAAGAGTGGATGTAAGCTTCCTAATGTTGTGTATAAAATGCCAGAACAGTTCAAAACCCCCCCAAATGACCCCATTTTGGAAAGTAGACACCCCAAGCTATATACTGAGAGGCATGTCGAGTCCATGGAATATTTTATATGTTGACACAAGTTGCGGAAAAAATACAATTTTTTTTTTTTTTTGCACAAAGTTGTCACTAAATGATATATTGCTCAAACATGCCATGGGCATATGTGGAATTACACCCCAAAATACATTCTGTTGCTTCTCCTGAGTACGGGAATACCAGATGTGTGAGACTTTTTGGGAGCCTAGCCGCGTTCGGGACCCCAAAAACCAAGCACCGCCTTCAGGCTTTCTAAGGGTGTAAATTTTTGATTTCACTTCTCACTGCCTATCACAGTTTCGGAGGCCATGGAATGCCCAGATAGCACAAAACCCCCCCAAATGACCCCATTTTGGAAAGTAGACACCCCAAGCTATTTGCTGAGAGGTATTGTGAGTATTTTGCAGATCTCGCTTTTTGTCACAAAGTTTTGAAAATTGAAAAAAAAAAAAAATATATATATATATATATATTTTCTTTCTTCATTTTCAAAAACAAATGAGAGCTGTAAAATACTCGCCATGCCTCTCAGCAAATAGCTTGGGGTGTCTATATTCCAAAATGGGGTCATTTGGGGGGGTTTTGTGCTATTTTGGCATTTTATGGCCTTTGAAACTGTGATAGGTAGTGAGGAGTGAAATCCAAAATTTGTGCCTAGAAATCCTGAAGGCGGTGCTTGGTTTTCGGGGTCCCGTACGCGGCTAGGCTCCTAAAAAGTCCCACACATGTGGTATCCCCGTACTCAGGAGAAGCAGAAAAAATTATTTTGGGGTGTAATTCCACATATAACCATGGCATGTGTGAGCAATATATCATTTAGTGACAACTTTTTGTATTTTTTTATTTTTTTTGTCATTATTCAATCACTTGGGACAAAAAAAAAATATATTCAATGGGCTCAACAGGCCTCTCAGAAATTTCCTTGGGGTGTCTACTTTCTAAAATGGGGTCATTTGGGGGGTTTTGTGCTATTTTGGCATTTTATGGCCTTCGAAACTGTGATAGGTAGTGAGGAGTGAAATCAAAAATTTGCGCCCTTAGAAATCCTGAAGGCGGTGCTTGGTTTCCGGGGTCCCGTACGCGGCTAGGCTCCCAAAAAGTCCCACACATGTGGTATCCCCGTACTCAGGAGAAGCAGCAAAATGTATTTTGGGGTGCAATTCCACATATAACCATGGCATGTGTGAGCAATATATCATTTAGTGACAACTTTTTGTAATTTTTTTTTTTTTTTAGTCATTATTCAATCACTTAAGACAAAAAAAAAAAAATTCAATGGGCTCAACATGCCTCTCAGCAATTTCCTTGGGGTGTCTACTTTCCAAAATGGGGTCATTTGGGGGGGTTTTGTACTGCCCTGTCATTTTAGCACCTCAAGAAATGAGATAGGCAGTCATAAATTTAAAGCTGTGTAAATTTCAGAAAATGTACCCTAGTTTGTAAACTCTATAACTTTTGCGCAAACCAATAAATATACGCTTATTGACTTTTTTTTACTAAAAACATGTGGCTGAATACATTTTGGCCTAAATGTATGACTAAAATTGAGTTTATTCGATTTTTCTTCTAACAAAAAGTAGAAAATATCATTTTTTTTCAAAATTTTCAGTCTTTTTCCGTTTATATCGCAAAAAATAAAAATCGCAGAGGCAATCAAATACCATTAAAAGAAAGCTCTATTTGTGGGAAGAAAAGGACGCAAATTTCGTTTGGGTACAACATTGCATGTCCGCACAATTTACAGTTAAAGCAGCGCAGTGCAAAATTCTGAATTCACCTCTGGTCCTTTAGCTACCAAATGGTCCGGGGCTTAAGTGGTTAAAGAGGGTCTAAATGGGCCATTGACATGCATCACAATTCAACTTAGGAATGTGTCTTTGCAAAGTTAAACTAAATTAAATCCTTTCTTATTTTTGCTTGGGGATAGAGTGCAGAGGGATTACAAGTCTAGACAGTTTTTGGGGATGTCTGCACCCCTGATAGGGTGAAGACAACTCCCAAATTTGGCCACTTTATCCTTCCAAATAATTCACTTCCTGTCACATAGCCACACAGGAAGTGAGGGGTAAATCCCTACCAATGTCTTTCCTTGGGGACACACAGGTCAATCTAAATACTTTCCCCATTATGTACATTGCACTCCAGCATTTTGCGGGATACACCCCAAATTATTAGGTATTTTGGACTTTGGGGTTTATTTACTAAAGGCAAATCTACTTTGCACTACAATGCACTTGCTGGATATCCGAGGGGGACATGCAAGCAAACAAAAAAAAACACCATCTTTGCTTTTTTTTTGTTTAAAGGGTACATTTATTGAAATTTTGACACAATACACAGAACCCTTTACAGTGCAATTCACATACATTGTGTAGAAAGGTTATACATATGCGGTACAATATTAAAGAGTCTATAATCAACATATCTGTATCTTGTGCATGTCTCACATCTTTCCTTTATCTATGTTATACATTACACTTTATTGAACATCCAAGCAACATTTGCTGCACTTTCATCTTTTATGTATTCTGTCAGTTAATATATTTTATATATATATATATATATATATATATATATACATATACATACATATACATACATATACACATACCTACATACACACACATTTTTTTTTTTTTTTTTTAAATTAAACTCCCCCCCCCCCCTGTTTTTTTAAACAGTACTAATACTAGCAACAAATTCCCCCCCCCTCCCCCCTCTTTTCGAACTCAAACATGTTACATACGGCACAAGGTAGGTATAAGTATGTTCACGTTCTCACTACAGCGGGTGTCCCAATACTTCAGACATCACATATTGACTGTCTTATTGCACATCTGTTACTTCACTGATCGATAAATTCATCTTTTAACCATCCCGCCCAGATTTTATCGAATTTCTTTGGGCATCCCCTGGATACATATGTCAGCTTATATAATGGTAGCGCTTGGTTCACCATGTCTATCCAATTCTGTAATGCGGGAGGGGTCGGCTCCCTCCATCTTAGAGCTATAGCCTTCTTTGCGTAGCAAAAGAGAATTCTGAGGAGTTTTTTCTGAGAATCAGATATCCCTTCCTCCTCCAGATCGCCTAATAAGCATCTGGCCGGGGAATAGATGTTAGGAACGTCCATAGCCTCCTCCAAATAGTGGAGGATTGTTTTCCAAAATAACATCACTTTAGGGCATAACCATACCATATGAAAGAAATCTCCCATTTCATTTCTACATCTAGGACATTCTGACGTGTCCCGTCTTCCCATTCTATACAACCTATGCGGAGTGTAATAAGTCCTGTGGAGATAGTTAAACTGTATTAATTTGTCTCTGGCTGATACCATTGCCGGCACGAGTGAGTCCAGGGCCTTAGTCCACGACTCCTCTGACATAGTTGGTATATCTCTTTTCCATTGTGCTGCCACCCTCTCCAGACCAGCAGAGGAGGGTGCCAGCAGGCCGAAATAGTACCTAGATATCAATTTAGAGTGATCCTCCTCCGCTATCAGTTTTTCCGTACATGAAGGGAGAAGTGCCACCTCCTCTCCTTCATACTGTGCTCTAGCTGCGTGACGCAGTTGCAAGTAACGGAAGAAGAAGGTATTAGGCAAGCCGTATTCCGTCTTGAGATCTGCAAATGTTCTAACCATCCCATCCCTAAATAGTTGGTGGGCATACTTAACCCCATATTCTGCCCAGCATTCCCCATCCGGGATTTTATATATCTCTTGTAGTTGCGGATTACGCCACAAAGGGGCGTACGGGGATCTCGTTAGGCTAGTGCCTTTCATTCGATCATTACACATGTGAAATATCTTGTATGATAGTTTTAATATCCCTGCTCCCCGCTCCGGATACGGCCCGTCCCGATACACAACATTATTCAGAGCCTCATAAGAGAATACCTGGGCCGCCTGGGTGGCAACCGAGGCATTCTCCGTTTTGGGGAAGCCCCACCAGTGTATATGTGTCAGCTGGGCAGCCAGATAGTAACACTGGAGATCGGGTAGTGCCAATCCGCCCGATTTTATTGGTAAGTACAGTGTTTCCAATGACACTCTGGCCGGTTTAGCTCCCCACAGGAAGGGCAAAAGCAGTTTAGTAATCTCTGAAAACAATTTTTTGGGTATGTATATCGGAGCGTGCCACAACAGATATAGGAATCTTGGGAGATAAATCATTTTATATATGTTTATTTTACCAAGGAGGTTGAGGGGCAACTTGCCCCATACCTGAAGACTGTCCTTAAGACGTGCTATCAAGGGTAGTAGATTATTAGCTATGAATGTATTCAGCGGCAGCTGTATCTCGACCCCCAGATATCGGAAGCGAGACACCACCTGCAATGGGATCTCCGGAGGGAGAACAGGTGAGCACGTGGAGCAGAACGGAAAAATCACTGACTTGTTCCAATTTACTTTAAAGCCAGAGTATGTTCCAAACCTGGATATTCTGTCTAGGGCTGCTGTCAAGGATCCCTCCGCTTCCGCTAGGTACAAGAGCATGTCATCAGCGTAAAGTGATGTCTTTTCTTCCCTTTCATTTACCATACAGCCCCTAATCTCCCCATCCACCCTCAGCAGAGCTGCCAGGGGTTCGATGGCCAGGGCAAACAGCAGGGGCGATAAAGGGCACCCCTGCCTAGTGCCCCTAGCTATTTTAAATTGGTCTGTAATGGTGTTATTCACCCTTAATCGTGCCACCGGTTCTGCATATAATAACCTCACCCAGGCTATAAATCTAGGTCCAAACCCGAGCCGCCCAAGGACCGCCACCAGATATGGCCATTCAATAGAATCAAAAGCCTTGTGGGTGTCCAAGGACACCACAATCCTAGTGTCCGGTGTTGGGCCCGCAGTTTGTAAAATAGTAAAGAGACGTCTCAGGTTTATGGCCGTTGAGCGTGTCGGTATGAAGCCCGTTTGGTCAGGATGAATAATTGATGCTATAACTTTATTCAGACGGGCAGCAAGGAGTTTGGCGAGGATCTTGGCATCCACATTAATTAATGAAATGGGCCTATATTAGACTTGTGCACAACGGAAAAATTCGTTCCGTTTCGGTTCGTTTCTTTCCGGTCCTGTTGATTCGTAATCATTCGTAATTTTGCTAGACGGGATTTTTCGTGTTCGGACTCATTCGTATTTTTGCAAGCGACATTTTTCGTTGAATTTTTTGTTGCTTTATAATTCGTACTTTCGGTAGAGTACGTTGTTTTTCGTTGATTCTGGACACAACTCCTACTTTCGTAACTTTTTTTGGGTTCGTACTTTCGGTAGAGTACGTTGTTTTTCGTTGATTCTGGACACAACTCCTACTTTCGTAACTTTTTTTGGGTTCGTTGATTCGTAATTTTCCGTGTCTCTCTCACAACGACGCTGCCTATTATGCCTAATGTGCTTCGAATGGATTTGTACTTTTCTAAATACATAGCGGTTATTTGTAACGATTCGAAATCTCGTATTTTACTTTCGTTTTTAACATGCGGCTATAGGCTCTGCCCCTGTACACCATTTTGAGAGGGTTCAGCACGGTGAGGGAGAAGCAGAGAGCAGAGCAGAGTGTTATTGTGCTTCGAATGGATTCGAAATCTCGTATTTTACTTTCGTTTTTTACATGCGGCTATAACCTCCGCCCCTGTACACCATTTTGAGAGGGAGTTCAGCACGGTGTGGGAGAAGCAGAGAGCAGAGCAGAGTGAGTGTTATTGTGCTTCGTATGGATTCGTACATTCGTAACTTTTTCATAACGAATTATGCCGAAGACATTCGGGCATTCGCTATTTGCGGTATAATTTATTTCGGATTCGGTCTTATTCGTAATTGCTTTGTTCGGAAATTCGAATGCTTCCGAATGTCCGAAAGTTGCTAAATTCGGACGAATTTCAATTCGTTACGAAACGAATTGCACAAGCCTAGCCTATATGATTCACACTGTTCATGGTCCTTGTGCGGCTTAGGTATTAGCACGATCAATGCCTCCCTGAGGGAATCTGGAAGTCTCCCCAGCTCCCTAGCCTTGTTAAACACCTCAAGTAACTTTGGTGTCAGACTTTCCCTATAGGAAGCATACCACTCCACAGGGTATCCATCTAAACCTGGTGTCCTATTCGGTGTCAGGGAGCCAATGGCCTCAGATATCTCCTCTGTGGATATTGGGAGTTCTAGCTCCCTTGATGCCTCCCCTGACAACTCCAGAAGTGGGACATGGGCCAGGTAGTTCTGTACCTCTTCTTGCTCATAGGTCACTCTGGAAGAGTATAAGTCAGAATAGAATGTGATGAATGCATTAGCTATATCCGTTTGTGATGTGCACAGATTATTACCTCTGTCAAATATACGTGGGATAGAAGCGGGTGGTTGCTGCGAATGGGCTAGATATGCTAACAGTCTGCTATTTTTATTACCAAATTCAAACATCCGCTGGGACTGGTACAGAAGCTTTTTTTGTGTTTTTTCCACTAGGACTAAGTCAAGTTGCCTAACCCCTTCCCTCCAAATTTTATAGTTATTTACCGTGGGATTCTTAATATATTCCACCTCTGCACTCGTGGCCTGTTGTTCAGAGTCCCTCAGTTTCCATTCACGATCTGACCTGAGCTGTTTAATAAGATCTCCTGTAGAGCCTCTAAGGGTAGCCTTAAACGCATCCCATGTGGTTCCCACTGGCACTTCCCCTCTATTCTCTATCCAAAATGTGTTAATAGATTTTTGCGTGGCTCTCTCAAAAATTTCTTCCTTAAGCCACAGGGGGCTCAGTCTCCATAAACTGAACCCTCGCGGCCTCTCTACATCTATAGAAATCATTAGTGGCGAATGATCTGAGACAGCCCTGGGGAGATACTGAACATCCACTACTCTGGGTAACAGTTCTGTAGATACAAAGCACATATCTATTCTAGAAAGGGTATTGAACGTGGCAGAGTAGCATGAATACGCTTTGGTGTTTGGATGTTTCCACCTCCACGCCTCCGTTAAATTATACGGTTTCACACCAGCCGCCAATGGGGAGCTGTCCATAGCCGCCATGCCAAATCTATCCATTACAGGTGACAACACCATGTTCAGATCCCCTGCCAAAATTATGGGTCCTTCCGCCACCCCAACAACCGTTGACATTATGGCTTCCCACGTCCCCACCACAAATGGGGGAGGGACGTATACTGCCACAAAGGTATATGGCTTGCTGTTTATGATCAAAATTAAAATTACATATCTTCCAAGTGAGTCTGTCTTGACCAGCTTGGTTGTGCATAGCAATGTTTTATACACTAATACTGAGACCCCTCTCGCATAGTTAGAATATGTAGAATGGAATGCCCTGTTTACAAAAGCTCTGTGGAGGGCAAGTGTTCTAGATCCCACCAGATGCGTTTCCTGTAGGAAAACAATACTGGGTCTACATTTCTGTATGTGTTTAAATACCAAAGCTCTCTTAATCCTGGAATTAAGACCTCGCACATTCCAGGATATTACTTTAAGAGCCTGCATGGTGGGAGAGCATAATAATTTTCACTGTGGGTTCTATAGGCCTGGGTCTGCAAAGACTCCAGTCCCCCAGCCATTTCCAAGGCACTCCATTCTGCACCACCCACGCAATTTGCAAATAACAGTCACAAGTGTGCACACATTTTGCTGAACTCATTACATCCCCTACCTGCCCCTGTACCCCATGCCGTTTTTCTGTGAAATTATCCAGATTATACCCGTAAAACTGTGATCCACAACGTAGGATCATAACATCCCTTCCCCCCTCCCTGCCCGCAGCCCCAAACCTCCCACGGACTTTGTCCCCAAACATTGAATGTAACCAAGAAGAGTTACCCTAGGGGGGTAATTCCTCCAATCCAGCCGGATCGGAGGTACAAGGGTGAGTACTTGGAAGTCTATTGAGCAACTTACGAACCGCGCCGATAACTGCTTATGATCTTTAGGCCCTGTTGCCTCTGAAGTCTATAAGGATTTTCAACAGTCCCCGTGGTCATTACTGAGATGTGTCATCAAGGAGTACTGCAAAGCGTTCAAAATTGTATTATTATTTTTTTTTTTGTTTTTGTTTTTGTTTTTGATTTTTGTAAACCGGATCTGTGCAGTGGGTTAAGGAGGATTCATCTTCCTGCGCCCAGTGTTTCCAGCCACTGATTTGCTTCCTTTGGAGAGGTAAAAAACTGGGTCTTTCCATTATGCACCACCCGCAGTCGTGCAGGATACAACATACTGTATGGGAGACTGCGGTCCCTCAGGCGCTGCTTTACACTTTGGAATGCCGCTCTCTGCTTCTGTGTCGCAGCTGAAAAATCAGGAAAGATGGTAATTCGCTGGTTCCCACTCATCAGTTCCGGCATAGTGCGGGCCTTGCGGAGAATGGTTTCTTTATCTCTAAAATAGAGAAAGCGGGCCATCATGGGTCTGGGGTATCTGCCAGGCTGTGGAGCCCGCAGGGGGACTCTATGAGCCCGTTCAATGGCAAATAAGTGGGAGAAGCTATCTGCTCCAAAGGTCTGCTGGAGCCATGACAGGAGGAATTCCTCTGGATTTTTGCCCTCCGACCCCTCGGGGAATCCCAGGAACCGTAAATTGTTTCTCCTGAGCCTATCTTCAATTTCCCCGAGTTTGGTCTCCTGGGACTTGTGGTCCGCCGCAACATCTCTCACTTGTAACATGAGCGGGTTAAGATCATCCTCCACCGCTCCAATTCTTTGCTCCGCATTAGTGACCCGATGCCTAATCTTTTTGACATCATCCTTCATTATTGCAAAATCCACTCTGATAGTTTCTATCTGTGTGGTCAGCGCCACATGGCAGCTCTTAATAGTGTCCATGATTTGAGCTAACGTTGGTTCGCTTACCTGTGAACCGGAGCCTCCCTCCTCCACATCCGATGAAGGAGAGGGCAGGGGAACGGCTATTGGGTCTGTTGGATCAATCCATTCCGTGTCCCCCTCGGTCCACTGGCGTCCGTCCTTAGGAGCACCGCGCTGCTTGTCAGTATTCTGGGCGCCATCTTGGCTGGCCTCGTGTGCAAAACGGGCCAGACGATCCGCGGGCGTGCTGCCGGCCTTCGGGCCGTACTTATTTACCATCGTCATGTACCCAAAGTGTTCCGCAGCCGTCCCAGATACCCAGGGGCGAAAATAATAGCCTTCGGCCGTGTAGGATTAGTTCAGGATCTCAGCGCGGTCCGGAGCTCACAAGGAAACGATCCTCACATACCGGAAGTCGGACACGCCCCCCCACCATCTTTGCTTTTACATGATTGGATGTTACAATCACCAGTGATCCCTCAGATTTTCAGAAGCTACACTTTACTAGAGAGTGGATTTGTCTTTACTAAACCCCAAACTACCCAATGATTTGGGGTGTACCCAACAAAGTGCTAGAGTGCAATTTGCTTAATGGGGACACTAGTTAGATTGATCTGTGTGTCCCCAAGAAAAGACATTGGTAGGGTTTTACCTTCACTTCCTGTTTAGCTGTGTGACAGGAAGTGAAGCCAATTATACTAAAAGGGGACACAAAGCCCAACCTAAAAAAAACAACAAAAAAAACAGGGGTTCTAACACTTACTTTGTTTCCCTCAAAATGCCCACAATTAGAATCGGATTGCCTTGAGCTATTTTTAAGTGCAGTGCTCTAAATCAGTGCTTCTCAAGTACCCCCAATAGGCCATGTTTGCAGGTTTTCCTTCATCTTGCACATGTGCTTTAAGTCACAGTCAATGGTTTTGAATTTTGGAAAGCAATTCTCAATAAGATACATTCACAAAACATGTCCTGTTGGGGGTACTTGAGAAATGAGGCTGAGAACCACTGCAGTAAAAAGGAAAATTTAATACTTACCGCTCTGTATTTTTCATTTCCTGGTGACGCTCCATGGCAGCACACAATACAATACATGCATATGCTAGCATGAAGGCACCAGGGTAGACAAATCACACCTGTTTTGTTTTGACATGCCAATCAGCTGTCACATTTGTTGCAAAGAAAATGCAAAACAAACCTCAAAACTTTGCATCAAATTTTTTTGGTCAACAAAACAAAAGTGAAGCAAAAATAAAAAACATGGTCAATTTGAAACAGTTACAGACTCACAACATCTTGAGAACGTTTTCGCAAAATAATGCAGCACAGACAATTAAATCAAAGTGAACAAACGACACACATTAACAACATCAAAATTATTTCAGGGGAACATTTCCCCCACACAAAAAAATACAATCCACCAAATTAAAACAAACACCTGTTTTGCAAAGACATAACAAATAAAATACATGTGTTACAAACTCGATAAGGACACCAAAATTTACTTTTTGCCCCCACGCACACACACTTGCCTCTTTTCAGGGCAAGGGAGAGGATGCTATCTGCTAGCTTTATATAACATAGGTTTGTGTGCTAATGAGGCAATTGAAAACACATGCACAGTCCATGAAACACCCAAAATGCAAGTTCACCCGATGTAGAGACTGAACTTCAAAGTGGGCACACCTGTTAAGGATGTCCTTCAATTACTAACCCATACAAACACTCTCTGAGCATGCCCAGAAATATCCAGGTGCTGTTCACACACAAAAAGCACCACCAAAAAATCGAAGTCCCTGGACATGCTCAGAAGAACTCAAATGCAGCTAGCAGAAAATACCCCCCCCCCCCTGTTTTAATTAAATTAAGCACATCATCCAGCATGCTACAAAATTAGAGATGGGACAATCACCCCCCCTACCAACAAATACCATTGCAGTCTATGGGAACTGACTTGTTAATTTTGCTATTCCCCACTTGGCTGGCTTATCCTCTAGTTATTGGCCTTAAAATGGGGGCCCCGGTCCCACCCTAAGGGACATATATCAATGTCACCAATTTGGACAACACCAAAAACAAAACAAGGAGAAGTGCCTTTAAATATGCCAAATTGTTTAAGGGCCATCTCACAGCACATGCAGTCGATTGCGTTTTTTATGCATCAAAAATGCATGGAAAGTTGGTTATATGGTTCTAAATGGCAGTGTTTGTTCCAGTGCGTTCCAGTTCCACCAAAAAAGTAGAACATGCTGCATTTTACTTGCACTGGACTGTACTGGAACGCAGCAAAATGCATCATAAACACACTGGAACGCACAGGAACACACCTAAATGCACCAAACACGCACTGGAACACACTTGTCCTTATCTATGGTTAATAAAAAAGAGGGGTGAAAAAAATGCACTGGACTGCATCAAAAACGTACCAAAAATGCACCGGAACGCATCAAAAACGTGCATGCAAAAAAGCACCTGGAACACATCCGGATTGCGTTTCTATGGTGTGAAATGGCCCTAGTTCACACCATAGAAACGCAGTCTGGATGCGTTCCAGGTGCTTTTCTGCATGTGCGTTTTTAACACGTTCCAGTGCATTTTTGATGCGTTTTTGATGCAGTCCTGTGTTTTCCCCCTCTTTTCACTTAGGACAAGTGTGTTGCAGTGCGTCTTTGGTGCATTTAGGTGCGTTCCGGTGCATTCCAGTGCGTTTTTGGTACGTTCCGTTGCTTTTTTGATGTGTTTTACTGCTGTCCAGTACAGTTCTGTACCTAAAAAATGCAGCATGACCATTTTTTTTTCCTTTCTGAAACGCACTGGAACGGACTGCAGTGGTGTGAACTATGCCATTGGCATTAATGTGATCAACTTTCTTTGCATTTTTCATGCATCAAAAAAACGCACTGCACTGCATCCGGTGTGAACTGGCCCTAAATATCATACCTAGGGGGGTGTCTATAGTATGCCTGTAAAGTAGCGCATGTTTTCCATGTTTATAACAGTTCAAGATCAAGATGACATTTCTAAAGTAAAATAATAGTCATTAAAATGTACTCGCGGCTGTAATGAATTGCTGGTTCCCGTCAATACAGATAAAAGTCATTGAAAGTCTTTGAAAAAAAAAATGCGTGCGGTTCCCCCCAAATATCCATACCAGGCTCTTCAGATCTGGTATGGATTTTAAGGGGAACTCCACCCCAATTTTTTTTAAAAAATGTCGTGGAGTACCCCCAAAAATCCACACTAGACCCTTATCCGAGCACGCAACCTGGCAGGTCGCAGGAAAAGAGGGGGGACGAGAGAGCACCCCCCTCCTGAACCGTACCAGGCCACATGTTGATGGGGACAAGGGCCTCATCCCCACAACCCTTGCCCGGTGGTTGTGGGGGTCTGTGGGCGGGGGGCTTATCGAAATCTGAAAGACCCCTTTAACAAAGGGGACCCCCAGATCCCGCCCCCCGCCCCGTGTGAAATGGTAATGGGGTACATTGTACCATTTCACAAAGAAAGTGTCAAAAATTTAAAAAATGACAATAGCCGGTTTTTGACAATTCCTTTATTAATGTCTTCTCTTTTCTTCCATCTTCTTCTTCTTCCATCTTCTTCTTTTCTCCATTAGGGTTTCTTCCTCCATCTTGTTCTTCATCTTCCTCTTCCTCTTTATCTTCATCTTTCTTCTTCTTTCGGTGTTCTCGTCCGTATCTTGCTCCGGCTTAATATCCATTCCAGACCTGAAGGGCCTGGTAATTGAATTTGGGGGGACCCCCACGCTTTTTTTTTTTTTTTTTTATCAATGACTTTTCTCTATATTGCCGGGAGCCGACAAATTCATTATAGTCGCGGGTGCTTTTAAATGCCTTTTTTTTTTCCTTTAGAAATGTCATTTTGCTGGCGCACTGGGAAGTTCAGAGCTGCGCCTGTTCAACTTATGCAAATTGAGTTATGTGACTTGACATTTACTAAGATTTTGCCGACGCAGTGTCTTGGCACGTTTGAACAAGTAAAATTCCCGCGCCGAGCTCAAAAAAACCTCCCGCAGTTCTAAACGTAATTGCCAGCGCAGCGGGCTGGTTTTGAAAAAGTAACTTTCTCACTCTATTTTGGGCATATTAGTTATTTGGGCAGGTGTCACTACACTTCCTCACATCACCCCACTTCACCCCCATTATATTCTCACTTCCAGCTTCTTTATATTTATATTTTAACATGCCGTGTGCCAGGTCCATAGTGGCTCACTGAGCGCCTCCTCCTGTCCGCCAAGAACACTATAGTAAATGGGAAATAGGGCTGCGATACCGGCGCTAATGTTTTGTAAATACCAAAACAGCCATTGCGCGCGCAGATGCGCCGATACTCATGGCGCAAACGTTTCGTAAATCAGCCCCAGTATGTCCCAACGCTGTCTACAAAACTTGGGGATAAAAACTAAGGCTGCAGAGGCCTAAACCCAGGGCATTACAAGGGAGCCTAACCTCAGCAGCATCCTCAGGCAGGGTCTTGTGAGTAGTCCCAAACTGCAAAGTCTTCTCGCACCACCTGGCTTTTTCCCAAGACAGACGCACCATGGTAAAAGCCCTGTAACTACATCCTGTGCCTTGATCATCCAACTTAAAAAATGCAAGTGACCACTTCCCCCAGTATTGGCTACTAACCTACTAGCTTCCTCAAAGTATATATATCTCACCTGCTTCCCATGGGGCCCCTCTACCAGGGAAGGATTGCCAATTCTAAAGTCATAGTTAACACTCCTTCTATGTGAAACACCTATCGGCCAGCCAAGGGAACTACTACTGCTACATCTGTGCCCGACCCTACAATACTTTGAACACTAGAAGGCATCATTGGAGACAGATTTCAGTTTAAGATACAAAGCACTCCAGACCATTAGCACTAAGTTATACAAATACAGCAAAGGAGAGCAGCAAACTGCATCAAAATATCATTTGGATTTGGATCCACTCGAAGATGTCGATGGACGAACAAATAGGATCAGTAGTCAGCAGATCTCACCATCTCCTCCGCCTGCTGCGCAGACTCATTCCCTTCATCCCAGAAGAGGACAAGGGCAGTAGTAGTTGGAACAATTATCAACTCCCGACTCGACTACGCAAACGCCCTCTACCTGGACTACCCAAGTATCAGATTTCACGCCTACAAGTCGTCCAGAACACGGCAGCCAGACTGGTAACAGGAAAAAACCCTTGGGAATCCATCACCCCTTCACTGAGGACCCTTCATTGGCTAACCGTAAAGGATCGGGTCACATTCAAGACCCTCTGTCTCACCCACAAGTAACAAGGAAACGCTCCTCAATATTTATGCGAGAAGATAAAACACTACGCCCCCAATCGCATTCTCCGATCAACCAACCAAAACCTCCTTCACATTCCCAAGTTTCGCTACAAATCAAAGGGAGAATGAAGATTTGCAGTCCAAGGACCACGGCTATGGAACGCTCTACCCACGCTCTACCCACGGACATCCGCATGGAAGAAAACCATCGGGCCTTCAGGAAAAAACTTAAGACCCACCTTTTCTGATGGATCAGGACGTCACCAGATGCAAAGCGCCTTGAGGCGATTTAGTTCGCATTTGTAGCGCTATACAAGTTATTCACTCACTCACTCACTCACTCACTCACTCATATATATATATAATTCTGAGGTGGTCCTAGGCTGTCTTGCCTGCGTGGAAGAAGCGAAGCCAAGCTGAGGAGATCCAGGGGAGGACCCTTGCTGGAGAGAACCAGAATGAAGGCTGGTCTCTCAGGAGGGCCTGGTGACTCGTTTTGGAGGGCGCACCTAAGCTAATCTACCCTCACAGTACTGCCGGATGGCTTAAAGGTTCTGATACTGTGAAGCTGTCCTACAAATCTACTTCAAGGTAACTAACTCCTGGCTGTCAAGTCTGTGAGAGAGACTTATCCATGAGTTCTACTGGCTGCTAAGTCCTATGAGAGAGGCTTATCCAGAAAACCATACTGGTTGCTAGGTCTGTGTGAGAGACCTATCCAGGTATTCAAGATCATCTAAAGAAAGCTGTTTTTGTCCTTTGGATTCAAGGAGTCCGCAAGTGATCTGCTAAAGGTATCTGAAACCTCCCCTAACCCTCTATCCTATTACTGCTTCCAAGTTCTTCATTAAAGCATTGAAAAATACTAAAGAGGGGTGAAAATGCATAGTATATCTTGACACTTTAGGAAATATCACCAACGTGATCCTAAGAGCCAGTTCACACAGGGGCGACTCAGGATCCGACCTCAAGTCGCCCCAAGTTGCCCCAAGTCGCGCTGTTTTTAAAACTAATGGAAGTGAATGGAGTCATCTTAATGTACACGACTGCAGTCGCTCCGACTTCAAAAAAGGTTCCTGTACTACTTCAATCTGACTTGTAGGCAACTTGTACCCATTGGTTTCAATGGAAGTCGCCTCCAAGTCGGATCCCCGTTTATAGAGAGGCAACTTTACAGGAAGTCGTCTGTGAACCGGCTCCAAGGCAAACCCCTCCCACGGAGCTGGTATTTGGTATGAATCATGGGGAGGAACTCCACGCCAAATTTGAACTAAAAAACCGGCATGGGTTCCCGTCAAAGAGCATACCAGGCCCTTAGGTCTGGTATGGATTTTAAGGGGAACTCCCTACGCCAAAAAAAACGGCATGGGGGTCCCCCCAAAATCCATACCAGACCCTTATCCGAGCACGCAGCCCGGCCGGTCAGGAAAGGGGGTGGGGACGAGAAAGCGCCCCCCCGCCAGAACCATACCAGGCCGCATGCCCTCAACATGGGGGGGTGGGTGCTTTGGGGCAGGGCCCCCACCCCAAAGCACCCTGCCCCCATGTTGATGAGGACAGGGCCTCTTCCCGACAACCCTGGCCGTTGGTTGTCGGGGTCTGCGGGAAGGGGGCTTATCGGAATCCGGGAGCCCCCTTTAATAAGGTGGCCCCCAGATCCCGGCCCCCCCACCCTATGTGAATGAGTATGGGGTACATCATACCCCTACCCATTCACCTGGGGGAAAAGTGTCAATAAAAAAAACACACTAGACAGCTTTTTAAAGTCATTTATTAGGCAGCTCCGGGGGTCTTCTTCTGACTTCGGGGGTCTTCTTCTGACTTCCGGGGTCTCTTCCAATTTCGGGGGTCTTCTTCTGACTTCGGGGGTCTTCTTCCAACTCTCCGGTGCCTTCTCCGTGCTCTCCGGTTCTTCTCCCGCTCTCCGGTGCTTTCTGCCTTCTGCCGGCCCCTACGCTATCTTCTTCCAGCTCTTTTGCTAGCGGGGCCCGGTCTTCATCGTCGTCTTCTTCCCTCTTCTCTCCTGGAGATGTTGACACGACGAGGTCTCCCGCTGTAATGCAGTGTGAGCGGCACGCAATCATTTATATAGGCATGGGGCGTGGTCACCGGGTGATGTCACCCGGTGACCCCGCCCCCTATGACGTCACAACCCGGGGCATTATGGGACTGTGATGTTATAAGGGGGTGGGGTCACATCACCCGGTGACCACGCCCCATGCCTATATAAATTATTGCGTGCCGCTCACACTGCATTACAGCGGGAGACCTCGTTGTGTCAACATCTCCAGGAGAGAAGAGGGAAGAAGATGATGATGAAGACCGGACCCCCGCTAGCAAAAGAGCTGGAAGAGATAGCAGAGGGGCCGGCAGAAGGCAGAAAGCACCGGAGAGCGGGAGAAGAACCGGAGAGCGCGGAGAAGGCTCCGGAGAGTCGGAAGAAGACCCCCGAAGTCGGAAGAGACCCCCCGAAGTCGGAAGAAGACCCCCGGAGCTGCCTAATAAATGACTTTAAAAAGCTGTCTAGTGTGTTTTTTTTATTGACACTTTTTCCCCAGGTGAATGGGTAGGGGTACGATGTACCCCATACTCATTCACATAGGGTGGGGGGCCGGGATCTGGGGCCTCCTTGTTAAAGGGGGCTCCCGGATTCCAATGAGCCCCCCGCCCGCAGACCCCGACAACCAACGGCCAGGGTTGTCGGGAAGAGCGTGGGGGCTCCCCTTAAAATCCATACCAGACCTAAGGGCCTGGTATGCTCTTGGAGGGGAACCCATGCCGTTTTTTTTATTTAAAATTTGGCGTGGAGTTCCCCCTCATGATTCATACCAAACACAGGGGGCAGCATGTCCTGGAGGCGACTTCAAGTCGCTCCAGGTCGCGCTGTGGTTCAGGCTCAAGTTGTGTCCAAGTTGCCTCGCAGAGTCACGCTCAAAGTCGTGTTGCCCCTGTGTGAACCGGCTCTAAGGGTCCAAAGTTTTGGGGGATTGAAAAAGTACCCAGACACTGGAGGGGTGGACACTATATCCACCAACTCAGCCGTAGAGAATTCTGGATTTTTGAAACCAAGGTTTTCTCGCCCGCTGGCTTAAATGTAGATTTTGATTTACGGTAAATTGTTTTATTTCCAATAGACAAATATTTTTTGATTTATGTTTTAATTTAATTTAAATTTTTATTTATATTTTTTCATTGGGTTTTTTATGGGTTTTTTTTATACCCAGGTCATGTGTCTTAATAGACACCATAATTGTCATTCATGACTGCTATTTGTACTTCAAAGATGATCGCTGCTGGCGTCTGTAAACATATATACATTTTATATATATTTTTTATATATTTATATTTTTGTATTGGTGGCATTCTACTAATATGGAAATTATTTTATTTATAGGGCTTTATGCCGCGTACATACGATCGTTTTTAATGTCATTGAAAAAAACAGCATTTTTCTCGACGTGACTTTTCGTGTTTCCTCTCAAGCCTGCCTTGCCTACACACTATCGTGGAATAAAATGTTCGAGTAAAGCGCGGTGACGTACACCACGTACGACGGCACTATAAAGGGGAAGTTCCATTCGGATGGCGCCACCCTTCATGTTAGTAAAGTTTGTTGAGAGACAATTCACGCTTTTCAGCTTCCTGCTTTTCAGTCCATTACAGCGTGACAAATGTGCTATCTCCATTACGAACGCTAGATTTACCAGAACGAGCGCTCCCGTCTCATACTTTATTCTGAGCATGCGCATTTTTTTCACGTCGTTAAAGCCCACACACGGCCGTTTTTCATGACGTTCCAATTTTTCTCGTTGTGATTCTCTGCGTTTTTCTCGTCGGGAAAAATGCTGGAAAGCACACACACGATCATTTTTAATGACCATTTTAAAAAATTTCATTTTTCTCGTCATTAAAAACGATCGTGTGTATGCGGCATTAGTCCTATTTTAAACATTAAGCAATTGTGACATTTTGTGTCGGAATGCATACTTTTGGATTTATTATCTAATTGCAGACACTGACCAGTCTTTATGGGTTTCGTTTTCCTATGCATTTGTTTTGTTTATTTGTTGGCTTTTCCATGGCAATCGTTTCCCAATAGAATTAAAGTGGTTGTAAACCCACATTTAGTTTTTTTTTTTTCCCCCCACCTGTAAGAGAAAGGCATAATGAGCTAGTATGACTAGCATATTAGCTCATTATGTACCACTTACCTTAGATCGGGGCCCCCGAAGCCGTCCGCGTCCCTCCATCTAGCCGCATCCATCGCTGCGGCGATAGCCGGAAGGTTACTTCCGGGTATCGCCGCTGCAGCCAATCACAGCGCCGCTCCGGCGCTGTGATTGGCCGGAGCGGCGGTGACATCACTCTGCGCATGCGTGCAAGAGCCGTCACAATCGGCTACGCCCAGCTATTGCTGGGAAGTAGCCGATTTTGTGAATGGGATTAACCCCATGAATGCGCCGTTCTCTACGGCGCGCATGCGCCGTAGACACGGAGCAATGTAATTTTTACTAAATATCTCCTAAACCGTGTAGGTTTAGGAGATATTTCTTGCACCTACAGGTAAGCCTTAATCTAGGCTTACCTGTAGGTGCAAGTTGAAAAAGTGGGTTTACAACCACTTTAAGAGATGTATGCCTCTTTTGTGAGATGAGTCTTCATAGGCCGTTTCTATTGGGGAGCGCTATTTGTTGATGGTTGCCATGCCATTATAAATAAAGCTATTGTCGGTACGTCTGCGTGTACTCCTGCCCCACGCTGAAGAAGTCACGCCTATTGACGTAATGCGTAGGGGGGGAGGAGCCACGTCAGACGTCACCCGCGATCATCAGCTCCGGGGTGAATGTAAGTTCGCTCCTTGCATCTGGAGGTACCTCTTTGCTCCCAGGATACCCAGGGTGGCGCTAGATATATATATATCTAGCGCACTCACCCCAGACTTTACCTGCTTTTTCTTTTACTTGGCTCCTCCGCAGGAAAGAATGAGGCACACCGCACTTGCAGCCCGTACCCTCCTGGATGGGGAGGTTGAGCGGTGTTAGTTTTTCGGGTCTGCCTGCGGCTAGTGTTAGAATCCTCCGGAGCTGATCTCGTCTCTGCATTAGCCAGAGACAAGTCCTTAATTCTCCCCAGTAAAGTAACTGTCCACACCAACTGAAAGTCCAACCTTAGTATTTATTTCACCACGGATAACAAATAGTCTCTATGAGAGCAGACAGGTTGATACGAGACACAGGTCAGATATGGTGGGAGGAGGTCCAGGCACAAACTCAATTTAGGCTTCTCTTACTGTTCTGCTTTCATGAACAGGTTTGGGCGCACGGTCTCTGCCACAGACCGGATGAATATGAAAAGTCACTGCCATTGACTTGGTGAAGTTGGTCACTGCCACTGACCTGATGGATAGGGCCTTGCCCTATTTGGTCACTGCCACTGACCTGGTGTGCGTAGAGTCACTGCCACTATGACCTACAGGACATGCACTTCCTTCTTCAAGAAACTTGGCCCTTGTTAAGGAGAAGAACCTCCCTCCGGAGAGTTACCAGAGGTCCCCACTGTCACCATGACTCTGCGCTGGGTCTTCAGAAGGGGTCACCTCTCTGGCCTCCTCGATCCTGGATACGGGTCCCCTTGCAAGGCGGCACCCTGGGATACTGCCTGGCAGTAGTGTTCCCTGTTTGCCTGTAGGTGGCACTGTCATCACTGGCATAGGTTGAACTACAGGGGCTATCACAACACCCTGGGTGTCCTTTCTCGGCAGCCGTGCAGTGGGCATGGTCTACCCACTGTGCATGCTGGGAGAGGGTACATAAGGGGCAGACGCCATTAATTGGGGTTCTTGTGCGCCTCATGGCCCTCCAGGCCAGGGGTGCACGTGTGTGGAATAGTCCCGGGCACCTTTAGCCAGAGGCTACATCGCTGCATGATAGGACCAGCTCTGCTGTATGAGGCCTATACTTTTCAGAGGGAGCCTTAGCTACCCATGTCAGGGAAGCCACACTTGTCAGTTCATCGGGAAAAGGGAAGAAGCCTATGCCCCGTAATAGAAGGAGTGTGACCGGAGCCAAGGCCCAGGAACTGCTGCAGGATCAGTGTGCGGTTGTTACTCTTACCTGCAGTTACAAAGAGCTGACAGCCGTGAACCCTATAAGAGCAACAGCACGAGTAAAGGCCAGGGTGATACTAGATGGACTTTGGCAGCTAAGAAAGAGACTCCTCATAAATCTGTCAGGTCTGTAGCAAGACGATCACCCGACTCGTGTGTGTTGCCAGGAACGGGAGACCGTGCTCCATCCCGGCTGCTAGGACCGTTCACAAAGGGACTATCCGGGTGAGCAATATCCACTCAGGCTTGAGTGGCAACGAAAAAGTTGCACTGTGTGTTTAAGTGCTGTGTACCTGAACCTTCCCCTAATTCTCTCATTTCCCTACTCTCTCTTCAAGTTTACTGCAAAGATAAAGAATAAAACCTTATTGCTTAGGCCCCTTTCACACGGGACGGATCCGTGAAGATCCGCCCCGTGAACCTCCGCTTGCTCAGCGGGGATCGCTCCGTTGATCCCCGCTGAGCCGGTGGATTACAGGGCGGTCCCCGCACACTGTGCAGGGACCGCCCTGTCAGATCTCCGCTCTCCCCTATGGGGGGATCGGATGAACACGAACCGTCTGTCCGTGTTCATCCGATCCGCTCTGCAGACGGATAGAAAAATAGGATTTTCCTCCGTCTGCAAAATTGGAGGATTGTGGACCCAGATGAGATCGGGTATGAGCGGATGTTCATCCGCTGACACCCGCGATCTCATAGGGACCAATGTATGTCCCTTTTTCATCGGATGGATGAAAAAGCAGACATATGGTCCGCATGTGTGAAAGGGGCCTTAGGTTTTACTCCTGTGTGGACATTGGACTTATTCTCTACCTAGACAACGGAGCAAGGGAGCAAGAGGTAATTGCTGCAAGGCCCAAACAATAATACCGCTCACCCCTCTACACAAGGGGGGATACCGGGCAAGTAGCAGGTGTGCCCGACTGCGAACGGAGGACGGCAGAAAAGGGTCTGTGTGCCACATGTATAAGACCGACAAACATTCACTGTTAAATTGTTCTATAATACCTTCATAAAGCAAGACAATAAATAAATTGTACATTACAAGAGATATGTCTTTTTTTGTGGAGTAGTATGTAACAGTGTTTATAGAGGTTTATGTAAACCTTTATAATGGACTTTTGGTCTGTTGAATATACAGCTGAAAGTGTTTTGTTTTATATGTGTTGTATTGGTGCAAAATAATATCTGTTAATCCTGCAAGAAATCTAGTGAGAGGATAACTTTCTGTGATCTATGCCTGTGCAGCATGGTTATTAGTTATTCTCATCTCTGTTTATTTCTCTCTTTGGATAACAGAGCACCTCACTCTACACTCACCGGACACTTTATTAGGTGCACCTTGCTAGTACCGGGTTGGCCCCTTTTGCCTTCAGAACTGCCTTAATTCTTCATGGCATAGATTCAACAAGGTGTTGGAAACATTCCTTAGGGATTTTGATCCATATTGACATGATAGCCTCACGTAGTTGCTGCAGATTTGTCGGCTGCACATCCATGATGCGAATCTCCTGTTCCACCACATCCCAAAGGTGCTCTATTGGATTGAGATCTGGTGACTGTGGAGGCCATTGAAGTACTGTGACCTCATTGTCATGTTCACGAAACCAGTGGTGAGATGATTTGAGCTTTGTGACATGGTGCATTATACTTCTGGAAGTAACCATCAGAAGATAAGTACACTGTAGTCATAAAGGATTGGACATGATCAGCAACAATACTCAGGTAGGCCGTGGTGTTTTAAAACGATGATCAATTGGTAACAAGGGGCCCAAAATGTGCCAAGAAAATATCCCCCACACCATTACATGACCACCAACCTGAACCTTTGATACAAGGCAGGATGAATCCATGCTTTCATGTTGTTTACACCAAATTCTCACCCTACCGTCTGAATGTCACAGCTGAAATCCAGACTCAGTAGACCAGGCAATGTTTTTCCAATATTCTATTGTCCAATTGTGGTGAGCCTGTGTGAATTGTAGCGTCAAGTTTCCTGTTCTTAGCTGATAGGAGTGGCACTCGGTGTGGTCTTCTGCTGCTGTAGCCCATCTGCTTCAAGGTTCGATGTGTTGTGCATTCAGAGATGGTATTCTGCATGCCTTCATTGTAACGAGTGGTTATTTGAGTTACTGTTGTCTTTCTATCATCTCAAACCAGTCTCCCCATTCTCCTCTGATCTCTGACATTAACAAGGCATTTTCGTCCACACAACTGACTCTCGCTGGATATTTTCTCTTTTTCTGACCATTCTCTATAAACCCTAGAGATGGTTGTGCGTATAAATCCCAGTAGATCAGCAGTTTTTGAAATACTCAGACCAGCCCGTCTGGCACCAACAACCATGCCATGTTCAAAGTCACTTAAAGCGGAGCTCCGCCCACCCCTGCAAAAATGAAAAGCCAGCAGCTACACATACTGCAGCTGCTGACTTTTAATAATAGGGCACTTACCTGTCCTGTAGTCCAGCGATTTTAGCACTGCAGATGATTTTTCCATCAGCTGTTGGGTGCTGCTCCTGCAATTGTCGGTAAAGGAACCTGGCAGTGAAGCATTACGGCTTCACGCTGGGTCCTTACTGGGCTTGTGCGATGCACCTCTGCGCTCTCCTACTGGCCCAATGGCAGGGGAAGGAGGAGGGAGCCGAACTGCTGATGTATTTCACCACGGCTCGGTCTCCCTGAAGTGGGGACAGGGTACCCGCTCCCCCCCGCGGGTGCCAAATATGGCGCCGGAATGGGGGAGGAGACAAATGAGCGGAAGTTCAACTTTTGGGTGGAACTCCGCTTTAAAGTGATTGTAAAGTCTCATTTCATTTTTTTTATTTTTTATTCTCTGTAAACCCTAGAGATGAATTGTGCTAACTTATACCTGTGCGTACTTAATCACTACTACTCCTGTGAACTTATGAACAACAATCTGTGTCCTGTGTCTCAGATTATTACATATATCATATATTACTAATAAATAACGTGTGCAAAAATTCCAAAAAAATATTATAAATATTTCAAAAAAATAAATGTGCAAACAATATCATATAGGTTTTCCAATGAACTTAGAAGTCATGGACAAACTGCAGTTCATATTCTCAGATTGAGTGTGACCACCACAACAAAAGAAAATTGATCAAGCAGCAAACGAAAATATGCAAAAGTTCTTTATGGTGATTCCTCAATAGTGATCAGCTGTGTTTCCACCTTCACCACTTAACGTGCATACACCGACACCAGATACAATGGCCACTCACCAAATAGACCAGATAATTATGCCTTTGGTTCCTATGGATAACCACTCCCTCTCTCTGCTTCTCCAGCAGTCTCGTTCTATATCAGCTCATGCAATCATATAAAGGACCATCATGGCACAGTATATCAAAACATTTATTAAAAAAATGTAAAACATATATTTCTGTGCACTCACATATTAAGGTGCCTTGAAGCCGGCACTGAGCTAATCCAGCCGTATTTAAAGGTACTCAAATGGATGTCTGGTCCGCACGTGTGATTCCTCACTTCTAGCCTGTATAACAGCTCCGTTTGTACTCAGACCGGACGTAACGAGTTGGCAATGGTACTGCAGCCTCTATGCATTTCGCAACTGTAGCGGGTATACACTTTCTGTGTATTTAAAACTGCCAGAGACACCAGTGATGTGCAGTTCCCCGCCGTGCTTGATGGGAGAGGGTATAACGGGGCCGGCCATCTTTGTCACGGGTTCGAGTCCCAGGCACCTTCAGCCTGTGGGCGTTTGGTTCGTGTCGGTCCTCTAGGCGGCCTAGGCCTAGAGGACGTTCGGAGGTCGTGTTCCATCCCAGGCACCTTTAGCCTGGGGTGAGGTACTCGGATGGAGGTCTGGAGCTCAGTGCCCAACACTGAGTTCCGCGAGGGAAGGAGATCCTAGGGGACCCTGGGAGAGGGTACCTGAATCCAGAGGGCGTAATGGACCGGTGGGAGACACTTGCTTGAGAACCCGGTGCAGCATATTGCCGGTGACGGGTGAGCCCCTTCCATCGGAGACCGCCTGGAAGGAAATCCCCCTTCGCTGGGAGACTGCAACCCACTTTTAGGAAGGAAAGTGGAGAGTTCATTGTGTCTGGGCCTACTCGCATCCACACCTCCTTGTCTGTTCTGTTCTCTAAGGGGTCCAACTGATTGTGTTCACTTTTGCATTGAGAAGAATAAAGGAGTGCAAAATCCAAAATACGAAGACCAAAAATTGCCGCTCCAGGCAGATTAAGTTTTGGAAAGATGTTTCTCTCTCAGATACCAAGGGTGCCGGCAATGCACATAGCAATGAAAACAAAAATGGTGAGGACAGCCGCACTCCAATCCAACGTATGTTTATTGAAGAAAGACAGGCACTACAAAAACCAGCATAAACCAGGACAGCTGACGCGTTTCACACTTGTTCAGTGTTTACTCATAACTATATCTGTGTGAAACGCGTCAGCTGTCCTGGTTTATGCTGGTTTTTGTAGTGCCTGTCTTTCTTCAATAAACATACGTTGGATTGGAGTGCGGCTGTCCTCACCATTTTTGTTTTCAAGAATAAAGGAGTGTTGGACTTTAATGGTGTGGGGCTCATTTTCTGGCAGACGTTGTTCAAGGTAACTCTTTGGAGGTTCCAAATGCAGAACACCGACCCGAAGGTAAAATAAGAACTTTGCTTACACCACACGGACACTTGTGGTGGAGGCTTGGCGTGGTGACCCCGCACTCTCTCCTCATAAGGTACCCCTAGACAAGAGAGAGACGAGCTGATGAGATAGAGGGGAGAGTGGAGGCCGCTATACAACTTAATCGCGTTGTCAGGAAGCTGCCCCATTGGTACTCGTTATTCTTTATATACCTTCCTGTTCTGCCTATTATCCTATCATCTGCTTTGTTAAACCGGAAGCAGCGGATCCGCCATTTTTTTGGTTGCTGGCGCTTCCCCATTCATTACAACTTCCGGGTATAAAACCGGAAGCAGCGGATCCGCCATTTTGGTTGCTGGCACTTCCCCATTCACTACAACTTCACAGGAGTAGTAGTGATTAAGTACGCACAGGTATAAGTTAGCGCAATTCATTCACAAACCTATTATTTCATATTCAACCCTCTAGGGCTGTATATCACTTTATTGCAGCAAGACTTAAAAATAAAGAAAACACTGATAATATCTTGGTGCCGGTGACACACAACACTTTTTAAACCCTAGAGATGGTTGTGTGTGAAAATCCCAGTAGATCAGCAGTTTTTGAAATACTCAGACCAGCCCGTCTGGCACCAACAACCATGCCACGTTCAAAGTCACTTAAATTCTCAGTTTTTTTCCCCATCCTGATGCTCCGTTCGAACTTTAGAAAGTCGTCTTCACCACCTCTAAATGCTTAAATGCATTGAGTTGCTTCCATGTGATTGGTTGATTAGCAATTTGGGTTACCAAGCAATTGAACAGGTTTACCTAACCACTTCCAGGTCCTCTTCAAGATGAAAGTGGTCTTTGCGGCGGATTTGCTGCAAGATCAGTTTTATCAGCAGTGGGAAAGAGCACCCCCCCTCCCGCCGCTCTTCGGTGCTCTCCGCCGCTTAACGGAGTCGCCGGCAGCAGTGGAGGCGATCGGGTCCTGTCCCTGGCTTGACATGGAGACAAGTAAGGGGAAGATGGCCCCCACCCGTCTCCATATCATTGCAGGGCGGAAGCGACATCAAAATGTCACTTCTGCCCATAGCTCTTAAAGGGACATTAAAAGAACAGTGTAAAAATAAAAAATAAAAAGTAAAATAAATAATATTTTTTTTTTTTAAAATGTAAACACGCCCCATCCCACTCGCGTGCAGAAGCGAACGCATGCTTGAGTAGTGCCCGCATATGAAAACGGTGTTCAAACCACACATGTGAGGTATCACTGTGATCGTTAGAGCGAGAGCAATAATTCTATCCACAGACCTCTCAAAACAAAACAGGCAACCTGTAGAATTTTTTAAAGTCGCCTATGGAGTTTTTTAGGGGTAAAAGTTTGTCGCTATTCCACAAGCAGGCATAACTTTGAATCGTGACATGTTGGGTATCAATTTACTCGGCGTAACATCATCTTTCACAATATAAAAAAAAATGGGCTAACTTTACTGATGTCTTATTTCTTAATTCAAAAAAGTGAGTTTTTCCCCAAATA
Source organism: Rana muscosa (assembly GCA_029206835.1). Lineage (NCBI taxonomy): Eukaryota > Metazoa > Chordata > Amphibia > Anura > Ranidae > Rana > Rana muscosa. The sequence continues at coordinate 909,760,832 of CM055117.1, read as the reverse complement.
AATGCGCTTGTAAGACTGCTCCGCAAATATGGTGTGACAAAAAGTATTGCAATGACCGCCATTTTATTCTCTAGGCTGTTAGAAAAAATATATATATATATATATATTATATAATGTTTGGGGTTCTAAGTAATTTTCTAGCAAAAAAAAAATGTTTTTAACTTGTACACACTAAATTTTAGAAAAAGGCTCGGTCCTTAAGTGGTTAATAAAGTGTATGTTATGGTTATGAGGAGATTGGGAGGGGTTCTGTAGTCCTAACACACATTCTGTCCTAGGGTAACAATGCTGCTCCTTCATATATGTAGCGGCCTCCTCTCTCCCCTCTCTTCTATCAGCTCGTCTGTCTCTTGTCTAGGGGTACTTTAGAGGAGAGAGAGCGGGGTCACCACGCCAAGCCCTCACCGCAGATGTTTGTGTGGTGGAAGCAAAGTTCTTGTTTTACCTTCGGGTCAGTGTTCTGCACCTGGAACCGCCAAAGAGAGTTACCTTGAACAATGTCTGCCAGAAAATGAGCCCCACACCATTAAAGTCCAACACTCCTTTATTCTTCTTGAATGAACACAATCAGTTAGACTCCCTTGTAGAACAGAACAGAAATTGAGGTGTGGATGCGAGTAGGCCCAGACACAATGAACTCTCCACTTTCCTTCCTGAAAGTGGGTTGCGGTCTCCGAGCGAGGGGGGATTTCCTTCCAGGCAGTCTCCGAAGGGAGGCTCACCTGTCACTGGCAATATGCTGCACTGGGTCTTCAAGTAAGTATCTCCCACCGGTCCATTACGCCTTCCGGATTCGGGTACCCACTCCCAGGGTCCCCTAGGATCTCCTTCCCTCGCGGAACTCAGTGTTGGGCACTGAGCTCCAGACCTCCATTCCGAGTACCTCACCCCAGGCTAAAGGTGCCTGGGATGGAACACGACCTCCGAACGTCCTCTAGGCCTAGACCCGCCTAGGGGACCGACACGAACCACCGCCCTCAGGCTGAAGTTTCCCGGGCTCGACTCCCGCCACCAAAAATGGCCGCCCCCTTTATACCCCCTCCCAGCAAGCACGGCGGGTTCCCTGCCCCACCATACAACCGATGAGAGAGACCAAAAGAGGTACACCACCGCAACGATGACTCAACCCTGGGCCCAAAGCGACAGTGCCACCTGGTGGGCCCCAGGGAACCATACATCACAGTTTTCCCCCACCAGATTCAAAAAATAGAAAGCATATACCCGCTACATATATATAACACAATCCCCTATTTCAGTGACAAACATCATTTGTTTTACCAAATTTTTGTCCTGTGCACAATTAACTTTTGGGAGAATGTTGCCCTGTAATTTAAACATGTTTCCTTCTTAGGATGACCATGTTGTTCTTCATAGATGTAGAGAGGTGAGTGGGTGTTATCACCCTAGGAAAGGCAGTTAGTTACTGTCACTTGGTAAAAATAACAAAAAAAGAAAGCCTAATAAACGAAAACTAAGGGTTGGTAAGCTGCAATGTATTACATAATTTGCTCTTGGGCTCAAAGTGACATTAAAGGTTATTTTTTTATTTTCTTTATAGCAAACATGTTATACTTACCTGCCCTGTGCAATAGTTTTGCTTAGAGCAGCCCGATCCTCCTCTTCTTGGGTCCCCCACTGGCGCTTCTTCTGCCTAGTGCCCCCATAGCAAGCAGCTTTCTATGGGGGCGCCCTAAGCAGGCTCGCCCCTAGGCCGCTGACCCGTGTGTCCATTCACACACGGAGCTTGGCTCGGCCCTGCCCCCTCTCTCCTCATTGGCTCACTGGCTGTGATTGACAGTAGCAGGAGCCAATGGCTACGGCTGCTGTCTTAGCCAATGTGGAGAGAGAGTGCACATCGCTGGAACGAGATGGGGCTCAGGTATGTTTTTGGGAGTGCTGGGGGTGCTGCTGCACAGAGAAGGTTTTTTACCATCATGCATTGAATGCATAATGCCGCGTACACAGGATCATTATTCACGGCGGTTAAAAAACCGCCGTGAATAATGACATTTTAAACGAGGGAACAGCTTGTTCCCCACACACAGTCATTTTTCTCGTCATTTTTTAAAATGACGAGAAAAACAATCGTCTATGGGCTCCGCGGCAGTGTTTCCCTATGGGAAACACTGCCGCGGAAGAAATGTCAGGAAAAACGACGAGAAAAATTAGAACATGTTCTAATTTTTCTCGTCGTTTTTAATGCCGTTTTTCACGTCGTGAAAAATGACAAAAAGACCACACACGGTCGTTTTTCTTGTTGAAAACAAAAAATGTCATTTTTCACGACGTGAAAAATGATCGTGTGTACGCGGCATGAAGGTACAAAGCCTTGAGCCTTTACAACCCCTTTAAATACACTTAAGATCATCATTAGAACCCACAACCAGCAGGATGATTGGTACACTTCCTTCATTTGGGTTTTCAAAGCTGTGGTTGGCTTCTAGGTGGTTTTGCAGCCTGTGTAAATCTGATTTGCACAGGAAACGTCACTCTGCATTGTATATAGCAGTGCATAAGAAGGTGAATCATTTAAAAAAAAAAATTAAATCCTCTTCTACTTGATAGCTCTATTATTAGCTTTCCTTTCCCTTCAACCAACCTCTATAAATTTGATGTAAAACAGCTCAGTTCGTACAACATCCACATGTCACTACGTTAAATGCTTGTAAAACCATACACATACAAAAGAAAAAAACATTTATATTATAGGAATTCTAAGACCACAATGTTTTATGAAAGCCTCCTTGACCCCTATATTTTTAATGTGACTAATAGCGCTTTAATTTTTACGGGGCTTTTATTTGAAGTGACTATTATTCTTAAAGCCTAACTTAGCAATTGAACTGCATATTATGCTTAAAATGATTTAGTGTGTCCTAATGCATGTCTTGGATTTTTATCTCGGAAATAATATAGGTCTTTGGTAGAAGCAACCAATATTCACTATGAAAGAGAGATTTTAGACCAGGTTTTAAATGCTTCGCTGATTTTGCAACTGTAAATCTTAAAATGTGTTTCTTAGGTGGTCAGTGGCCTAATAAATAAATGAGACAAGTACAGTATGTGTTCCTCCCTCCTCTTTGATATCTTTGCAGATGATTAATATATGCCGTTCATAACTGTATTTTGGTTATATACTAGAAATTATAGCTGTGTATACATATTTGGTTTTAAATAATTTTTATTTGAAGTTTTAAATGATAACAGAAGATTATCAAACAATCAGGTAATACAGTGCATTAACTAAGTGTGTGACCTTATCAGCATAAGTTCCCATAGAAGAAACATAGGTGATTCATGTGAGGTACTTCAAGCTAGATTATCCTAGCATTACTATCTTATCGAAACAGCATGCTCTACCATAACCAGTCGGAGAGATACTCAAAACTAAGTAAGTACTGTGACTCCAGCCCCTGGGACGCCCCTTAGGGATCACACTGCATCCCAGAAGGTGGAGAATCCAGCACCCAGAAAGCGTCTACCAGCCTGGTATGTTAGTCTAGATGAGTAGCTGATGCACCTCCACCATGTGACTAAGCATAAGGTTTTCCTGTTACAATATGAGGTCAATATGCTCAGCTAGTAAATGGAGAGTCAACAAGAATGAATACAAACCACAGATCAGTAAAATAATCCTAAGAAGAACAGCGTGATCATATTGAGCGTAGTAACCCAGAGATGCCAAGGGAGGCAGAAGAAAGGAGAAGAGGTATAAACGTGTGAAAGAAAAAGGGGGGCTGGGGGAATTCTCACATGCTAGGAATGTGAGACGCGACTGCTCAGAAATCCAGGTTGGACTCCTGTTATAAGAGAAACATTGCATGAGGTGGCCCAAGGTTCCCAGGTGGCCATAAATTTTTCAGTCTTGTCATTAAGTTTAGCGACAATTTGCTCTTGTACCATGATCCAGGATACCTTCCTCCTGAATCCTGTAAATGAGACGGTGGGTTTCTTCCAGGCCTTGGCTATGGTTAATTTGGCTCCTAGTAATATAAAAAATGAAAGTGTCTGGGAGTGTTTGGGCATATTGGGAAAAGTATGGTTTAGAAGTGCTATATTGGGCTGTGGAGTTGTCTGTACTCCCGTCAGAGCTCTAATGGTGCGAAATACTTTGCGCCAGAAAGATCTGATGCGCGGGCATGACCACCAAGTATGGAACATAGTGCCCTCTAGTTCGCAGCCTCTAAAGCATACTGGGGAAGTGCCTGCATACATTATAGCCAACCTGGAAGGAACGTAGTACCACCGGACCAGTACTTTCAGACTAGCTTCGATCAGAGAGACATTGAGTATACCTTTAAACGAACGCTTCGATGCGCGGAACCATACCTCAGTGTCCCATGAGCTATCCATATCCTCCTCCCAAATCTGAGCGTAGGTGGGCTTGGTCAACCTAGTCGACAGAGTTGTGTAAATTAACGAGATACCTCCCCTCTGATCCATTGTGTTCGAGCACCAGTGTTCATAGGGTGTAATCGTAGGAGCGACTGTCTTGTTATTCCAAATGGAGTGCAGGAAGTGAGAGATTTGGTAGAATCTAAAATACTCAGAGTCGGGCATATCTAGTCTCTTTTTGCAGTGGGATAAAGAAATGGGCCCCGCAGGAGAGAGAAAGTGGCCAATTCGGTATAAACCCTTATCTGTCCACCATTTAAATGCCCCAATGTTCATTCCCGGCAAGAAGTCCGTGTTATGGAACAGGTGAGCTAGGGGTTTCAGCGGGGACGTCACTGATGTGTGATTATATAATCGGGAACATAGAGCAACAGAGTGGGAGAGTGTGGGGGATAAAATCGCAGGTCTGGCCTTCGGGTCACAACATAACAGGTAGTCAATGGTGTTCGAAGGGACCGCTTGCCTTTCCATAGAGAGCCAGTCCGGCTTCTGGCCCCTCGAGAAGACCATTGAGATTTGTGCGAGTTGAGCCGCCTGGTAGTAATTCCATAGATTCGGGAGACCCAAGCCTCCCTGTGATTTTAGGCGGAAGAGGATACTCGAGGGACATCTGTATCCTTTGTTGCCCCAGATAAAACGAACAACCTCAGACTGAAATTTACCCAGAACCTGTTTCTTGATCGAGATTGGGAGGGATCGGAATAAATACAGCATACGTGGGAGAAGAGTCATCTTAATCGCATGGATCCTGCCGAGCCAGGATAGGCCGCTTCTCGACCAATTATTCATGTCATCTCTACATTTCTGCATCATAGGGGGATAATTCGCCTTAAAGAGGTTGCTGATGTCGGAGGTCAGCTTGATGCCCAAGTATGGGATCGCCCCGGATGCCCAGACAAAATTAAAGTTTTTAGAAAGTAGTAACCGAATGTCCTGCGGAACATTAATGTTTAGGGCCGTCGATTTACTCATATTTACTTTCAAGCCCGATACCTCACTGAAGACCTTCAATATTTTAAGAACTGCCGGGGTAGATGTTAGTGGGGAGGTCACGAATAGGAGGAGGTCATCAGCGTACAGTGCGCACTTATGTTCTCGGGGCCCGCACATGACCCCCCTAAAGTCAGGGTTCGATCTGAGAGCTATGGCTAAAGTCTCGATGGCTATTGCAAAAAGGAGGGGAGAGAGTGGACAGCCCTGTCTGGTACCCCTGCTTATGATGAAAGATTCCGAGTGCCTCCCCAGCAGGCGCACCTGGGCAGTGGGTTGAGAGTAAAGTGCGTGTATTAGATTTAGGAAGTGTAGCGCTACCCCCAGTTAAGAGAGCCGCTGATATTGATTTGGGCCCTGCAGTGCACCGCCGTCAACCCCCGGCAATCGGCTCTAACCTCCCGTGGCACAGCTGGTGATAGAGAGATAGAACCGCGTGACCGCAACTGTTGGTGACGCAGTCCTATAACAAACATACACAGAATATACTTTAAAACTCCTATTAAAGTAAGCGGAACTGACACCAAATGTACTTTACCCAGATATTTTACTGAGGCTAATGGGCAAGTAATAAACAACAGTATAACAAGTTGCAGATCCCTGCAATAAACAGTAATAAAGATAAACAGAGTAATCAGAATAATAAAGTATTGCTATGCAACTCTAGCGCTGCCCTTTTACAGCTACTTCCCCTCATGGGTAGACTAACACCCAGCAATGTCTACCTATGCAGTCAGGCCTGACTGATCTAAATGGAAGTTCAGTGAAACAATATTCGCTAGCAATCTCTCGGTGGTGCACTTGAAGAACAACTTTGTAATCCCAACGAATAGTAAAGATAAAGTATCTGTCTTTAAACAGCTCTCACCACCTGGACAAGTCCAAGTCCCTTTCCTCCATCGATTCGTCTAGGAACAGGAATCCACCGACATCCAAGTCTTCAATCCTTCTGGTGTACTGCAGCAAGGAGGATTAGATGTCTCTAAGGCTCTGCTAGGCTGGCAGAGGGCTCTTTGGAAAGGAGCACACGGCCCGGGCTTCAGGCCTTGTGCACACAGCAGTTCAGCACAGACATCCTCTTGCTAGGAGAGGGGGGTCCAAAGAGGCGGACCAAAACTCCGCCTCCCCTTTATAAAGTCTGCCCCAGCAGTCTCTGTTCTGGAGCAATGCACCCTGGGTGCTGCAAGATGTACTGGGAGATGTAGTCTCTCTCTCCTCTGCTTTCACTTCCATAATGTCTCTTTACTTCCTCCCGACTCACCTCTCACCTGGAACTTCTTGTCTCTCTGCATTAAAGGGGAACACCCCGCTACACACTCCCCCCACTTGAACTCTTAGGTCCCCAAAGATAAACTTCAACAAATACTGTTTACCATTTTGGACAATGTCGAGCATGATGTTGGCATAGGGAATTCCCACCAAAACTTTGGGATGGAACTCTCTTGCCCACAGGTCACACTACCATGAGTGGCCTGCCTAACTGTGCCAGAGAGTGAGCTGGGGTTGCCCTCCACCAAATGGACGGTGGAAGGATCACGTTGTTCAACACTTCTCCTAGCCGTTACAACAGAGTCCTCTGAGCTCGTCCCCATTTGGGGGTAAGTTAGTTTCTTGGGAGGCCTGATGACTCTGCGAGCCCTCTGCTCTCTTGGTGCTTCTGACTCTGGCACCACAGGCTCTTCTTCAGGAGTAAGTTCAGGTAACATTGCTGGTTCTGGAACCTCTGATTCAGAAGTCGACTGACGTATGGAATCTCTAGAGTCCTCCTCTGCGCAAGTGTCAGGAACATCTTCCCAGTAATCAGCTGAGGGACTGAAGGGTATGAATTCAGTAGCCTCCGGATTCAGCGTTGCATCTGGGGTATCCCCTCCATTTGGGAGATCTATGGCGGACGTTCCCAGAGTCGAGTGAGGCCACAGCCAGTCCAGTTCTCCACCTTCTTCTGTACTCAATTGAGAGGCCTCCCCATCTTTGGCTCGAGAGGTCTGGGACCGAGTGTTCGGCCTAGGAATATCCAGGATACAGGCCGGTTCAGGGGAGTCTCTCACGGGAGGTATTCTGACTGCCTCAGCAAGTGGGAGCAGGTGGTTCCGATGCCACGTCTTCAGTGGACCCACCTTTCCTTCTGGCTTTAGTTTGTAGACAGGCAAACCGGGCAACTTCCTACAGACAACATAGGGCTCAGATCTCCACCTGTCGGCAAGCTTGTGTTTTCCAGGGACCCCCAGATTGCGTAGCAGTACTCGGTCCCCAGGCTGCAGATCTTGCACTCGAACCTTCAGATCAAAATTTCTCTTGTTGCGGGCCCCCCTTTGATCCGAAGCCGCCTGGGCTTGTTCATAGGCCACCTGCAAGCTACGTCTAAGTCTGTCCACGTATCCCTTGTGGGATGTAGCTGAGGTATTGTCTATAGAAGTGCCAAAGGCCAGGTCCACAGGTAGCCTTGCTTCTCTCCCAAACATAAGTCGATAAGGGGAGTAGCCAGTGGCGTCACTTGTGGTACAGTTATAGGCATGTACTAGGGCTGATATGTGCTGACTCCAGTGTTGCTTCTTCTCTGTTTCTAAGGTTCCCAACATGTTGAGCAGGGTCCGGTTAAATCTCTCCGGCTGAGCATCTCCTTGTGGGTGGTAAGGCGTGGTTCTGGTCTTCTTTATTCCTAATGAATCCAAAAGTCTTCGGATCAACCGACTCTCAAAGTCCCTTCCTTGATCTGAGTGGAGTCTCTGTGGTAGTCCGTAATGGACAAAATACTTCTCCATAAGTATCTTGGCCACGGTGGATGCCTTCTGGTCTTTGGTTGGGAAAGCTTGAGCATAGCGGTTGAAATGGTCGGTTATTACCAGAACATTCCCCAATCCACTCAGGTCGGGTTTGAGGCAGAGAAAGTCAATGCATACCAGATCCATTGGGCCTTGACTCTGTAAGTGGCCCATTGGGGCAGCTTGATGGGGTAGGGTCTTTCTCTGAATGCATCGTGCACAGGAATGGCAATACTCCTCTACTTCTGCCCTCATGCAGGGCCAATAGAACCGATTTCTGACAAGCTGGAAGGTCCTTTCTGCCCCTAGGTGACCATGATGGTCATGCAGGGCAATTAGTACAGTCTCTCGGTGCTTCTCTGGAAGAAATAACTGCCACTTATCTTCTGAGTCATCAGAGGGGCCCCTTCGGTAGACCACTCCCTGATGTACCTGTAGCCTGTCCAATTCCTTCCTCAACAGGCGAGCCTCCTTTGAGGGGTGATGTAGGAATTTGTTGGGATCCTGATTCTCCAGGGCTTCGAGGACCAATCTCCCCATGGGGTCTTCCAATTGGTCACACCTCAACTCCTTCTTGGACAGTCTCGGTAGGTTGTCTTCCTCCAGTTGAGTTACCCCACAATAGTGTTTGGGGACTCCTACCATGGTAACCCCTATTTCTTCTGCTCTGGAGCCTCCTCTGGCTTGGAATTCAGCCCCTTGACAAAGGGCCCGCACCCCGTCCGGTGCCACTTGGGTCCAATCTTCCCAGTCATTTGTCGTGGCATGAGACCTCCGGGACAGGGCATCTGCATCCCTATTTCCGGCTCCTGGTCTGTACTTCAGACTGAAGTTGAATCCAGACAATGCGGCCAACCACCTGTGTCCGGTGGCATCTAGTTTCGCGGTGGTGAAGAGGTAGGTCAGGGGGTTGTTGTCTGTCTTCACAGTAAACTCTGCCCCATACAAGTAGTCTTTTAGCTTGTCTACTACCGCCCATTTGAGGGCCAGGAATTCCAGCTTATGAGTGGGGTAATTCTTTTCTGAGGGGGTCAGGCTCCTGCTCACATAGGCCACTGGTCGCAGTTGTCCTTCATGTTCTTGGTAGAGTACACCACCTAGACCCTCATGGCTGGCATCCACATGTAATTCATAAGGTCTGGTAGGGTCGGCGTAGGCCAGGACTGGGGCAGTGGTTAAGCTCCTCTTCAGAGCATGAAAGGCCTCTTCACACCTTGGGTTCCACTGATCTTGAACTGACTCACCAGGCCTCCTGGGCCCTGAGTCATCCTCTTCCCCTTCTGCCTTTAGCAATTCATTCAACGGGCGGGCAATCCGAGCAAACCCCTCCACAAACCTCCTATAATAGGAGCAGAACCCCAGGAAGGATCTGAGCTCTGTTACTGTGGTGGGTCGTGGCCAGGAAGTGACTGCTTCCAACTTCTCAGGATCTGTGGCCACCCCTTCTTCAGACACTATGTGCCCCAGATAGTTCACAGAAGACTGGTAGAACCGACACTTCTCGGGGGAAAGCTTAAGTCCCTAATCCCGGACGAGCCCCCACGTGTAGCGCTACCCCCAGTTAAGAGAGCCGCTGATATTGATTTGGGCCCTGCAGTGCACTGCCGTCAACCCCCGGCAATCGGCTCTAACCTCCCGTGGCACAGCTGGTGATAGAGAGATAGAACCGCGTGACCGCAACTGTTGGTGACGCAGTCCTATAACAAACATACACAGAATATACTTTAAAACTCCTATTAAAGTAAGCGGAACTGACACCAAATGTACTTTACCCAGATATTTTACTGAGGCTAATGGGCAAGTAATAAACAACAGTATAACAAGTTGCAGATCCCTGCAATAAACAGTAATAAAGATAAACAGAGTAATCAGAATAATAAAGTATTGTTATGCAACTCTAGCGCTGCCCTTTTACAGCTACTTCCCCTCATGGGTAGACTAACACCCAGCAATGTCTACCTATGCAGTCAGGCCTGACTGATCTAAATGGAAGTTCAGTGAAACAATATTCGCTAGCAATCTCTCGGTGGTGCACTTGAAGAACAACTTTGTAATCCCAACGAATAGTAAAGATAAAGTATCTGTCTTTAAACAGCTCTCACCACCTGGACAAGTCCAAGTCCCTTTCCTCCATCGATTCGTCTAGGAACAGGAATCCACCGACATCCAAGTCTTCAATCCTTCTGGTGTACTGCAGCAAGGAGGATTAGATGTCTCTAAGGCTCTGCTAGGCTGGCAGAGGGCTCTTTGGAAAGGAGCACACGGCCTGGGCTTCAGGCCTTGTGCACACAGCAGTTCAGCACAGACATCCTCTTGCTAGGAGAGGGGGGTCCAAAGAGGCGGACCAAAACTCCGCCTCCCCTTTATAAAGTCTGCCCCAGCAGTCTCTGTTCTGGAGCAATGCACCCTGGGTGCTGCAAGATGTACTGGGAGATGTAGTCTCTCTCTCCTCTGCTTTCACTTCCATAATGTCTCTTTACTTCCTCCCGACTCACCTCTCACCTGGAACTTCTTGTCTCTCTGCATTAAAGGGGAACACCCCGCTACAGAAGTATGGTCCAAAACCCCATCTCTCCAGGACACCAGACAGATATGCCCAATCTATGGAATCAAATGCTTTGTGTAGATCTATGGAGAGCAAGTAACCTTTTTGTTGGGTTCCCCCATCCCACTGAGACTGTAAAAGTGAAACAATGTCAATGGTCCGTCTAATTTGGTCCGGGCCCTGTCTCCCAGGGATGAAGCCCACCTGATCTTTGTGAATGTTTGAGGCGATGAAGCCAGACATTCTATTAGCTATAATCTTGGTCATAATCTTAATATCGTTATTAATAAGCGAGATCGGTCGATAATTGCACACCTCACTAGGGTCCTTATCAGGTTTGGGTATGACCGAGATATAAGCCGCGTTTAGGTCTGTTCCCAATTGAGCCCCATCCCTGAGAGAGTTGAAGAACCGGGCCAAATGCGGAGCCAGAGTCAGGTCAAATTTTTTATAATACCCAGTCGAAAAGCCATCTGGGCCGGGGGAGGACCCCACTTTAAGCAATTTAATCGTAGCCATGACTTCCTCTTGGGTGAACGGGCTCTCGAGGATGTCTCTATGTTCATCCGTCAGGGAGGGGAATTGTAGGTCTTGAAAAAAGTCGTCGTCGTGCTTACTGTGGGTCTGTTGGTTCTGTTTGTAAAGGTCAGAGTAGAACCGTAGAAACGTGTCCATAATTTTAGCCGGGTTCTGTGTCAAATCCCCCGCTACTGTCCGGATTTTAGGGAAAGCTAAAGAGCGGTTTTTAGGGGTAAGTTTTACTGCTAATTTAGAACCTATCCTGTCCTTCTGGGAATTGAATCTTGCCCCGGACCATCTAAGGTGTCGTTCTGCAGCTGTCGTCAGGTTTAGGTTAAGGAGAACCCTAGCTCTGTCTAGATTTGCTAAGGAACAGGTTGTAGGGTTACGTTTATGCGCTTTAGCCAGGGAGTGGAATTCTTCTGTGAGCCTGAGTGTATCTGCCCTGTGTTCCTTTTTGAGTTTTGAGGACAATTGAATGAGTTTCCCCCTGATGACCGATTTGTGTGCCGCCCATACGGTAGAAGGGGAGACTTCCTCCGTTGCATTTATCAGGAAATATTCCTTAATAGCTGTCTCCACTAATGAATATTGAATTGGGTCATTCAATAGGGATTCTTGTAACCGCCAGCACGGTGTGTCTCTTTTTCCCGACGACCGCAGAATGATTACCGTGACCATCGAGTGATCTGACAGCGGGGATTCTATTATTTTGGAACGTATAAGTAGAGGAATTGTATATGAGTGTGTGAAAATGTGATCTATCCTGGCAAAGGATTTGTGTGGGGCTGAGTAGTGCGTGTAGTCTTTTGTGCGAGGGTTAGCCTCCCGCCACGCATCCACGAGTCCTGCCTCATGGATCAGTTTTGCTATGTTTGTACTCTGATTGGAAGGACGTTTGGGCTTGGTTGTCCCATCTGCCAGTTTATCTAGGGCAAGATCAAAGGCGATATTAGAATCACCTCCAATGAAGACTGACCCTTTGAGATGTGGTTTCAGCGTCCGTATAAGGGAATCAAAAAAGGGCTTTTGGCCCTTGTTAGGGGCATAGTAGGACACAAATGTGTACTGCTCTCCATCTATGTGACCGGATACCAAAACATATCGCCCCAGGGGGTCTACTACAGTTTCTGGCTGAGAGAGGTTGATGTGTTTGGCGAAGCATACCGCCACCCCTTTTGTCTTATTATCCGCTGATGCCAGGAAAAATTGTGGGAAGCGTTGATGTAGGAAAGAGGGTTTGAATGTGGACGGGAAGTGGGTTTCCTGTAACAGGAGTATATCTGCTTGCATGGAGTGGTATTGCTGGAAGACCTTCCTGCGTTTTACGGGGGAATTGAGGCCCTGTGTGTTATGTGAGACTATTTTAAGTGTGGGCATGGGATGGTGTGCATTAGTCATGGATCAGAGGGGATGAGTCTATGATAAGGCTCAGTTGCTTACCTTGTCCCTGGGAGAGGAAGACCCCGGCAGGCCGTGTGAGCAGGCAGAGCGAAATTCCATCGTCAGAGATGGGAGGAAGGATGTGTTCATGGATCCTGAGAGCATTCCGTCGAGCATGAGTGAGAAGAGGCGAAAGGATGAAAAGAGAGAGAAAGAAGAAAAATGGGGTTATACAATTGTAAGCCAAACTGTACCGTCTGTCCTTCAAAGTCAACTTAAACAAATTCCGAATTGGGAGGTCCCCCGACCCCCACCACCCCCCCCCGGAGTTGGATGGGCTGGCCATACCACACTCCTTCAACCTGAGAGGTCCAGAAAACCCCAGTCACAGGGATTCCTGATCGGAACCCAGGAGCACCAATAGTGCTCTAGATTCCTAGGGTAGGTGCACTGAGTCCACCACAGCCCAGTCACCTGATAACATATTAATCTTAAGGCTGGAGGTAGCCCATAATATCAACTAAACAGAGCACCCTAACTAAGTGAGCCAATAATGCAAGAAACAGCCCCAACCACTCCCCCCGACTCCCGCCCCCTCCCCCCCGACCTCCCCCTATAGTGGGAGGCCAAGGGGGCCAGGTAGGACCCGAAAGGAATGCCATCTGGAAATACATGACCTAAAATAAGGGGTATCCCCGTATCCGCAATCAGGAATCTATAACAAAAATGGAACAGTGAGAAAAAACAAACCATGGGGAGCAAAAACGTGAGCAAAAGGAAAGGCCTTATAAGGCTGGCCGCAGACCAGAAAGCTACCTGCGGTTTGCAAGAGAAAATATCCCCCCACCCGCCCCAAGTCCAGGACTCCCGGCCCCCACAGTCACACTGTAGCCTTCAGCAAAAGTCGGTAAAGACAAATGTCTATCCACGGGAAGCAGTGGGACGTGGAACACTCGGACTTCCAGTAATGAGGTGAGGATATAAGTCCCAAGCACTTCGGAAAGGTGGCAAAGTCCCAGATCAGGGCCCTGATCTAGTAAAGGGTAGTCGACCTTCAAGGTGGGAGATTTTCTTTAGACCTCTTGGAGCTTTGTGTCAGCCAGTTGTGTTGCAGTGGACTTGCTGGCGGTGGTCTTTTTGACGAAGATGGGGTGTTTCTAGAGATCTGCATGGGGGCAGGTTCCTGTGACAGAATCCCCAGGTGCAACAGGAGACGCTCCCCTTCCACCAATGAGGAGAATCCATAGCTTTTGTTCTTGTAGGAGAAGTTCAGGCGAAGGGGGAACGACCACCTGTATGTGATTTCTTTTTCCATTAGGATCTGAAGTAAAGGCTTTAACGAACGCCTTTTTTGAATAGTATAGGGTGACAGGTCAGCAAAGATCTGAATTCTCTGTCCCTGGAAAATGAGATTATCAGAGCTCCTAGATTTCTTCATCACCTCTTCTTTGACTGAGTAGTAGTGAGGTTTTACCACGATGTCTCTGGGGAGACCATCAGAGCGGGGGGGGGTTGAAGGGCTCTGTGAGCTCTATCCAGCTCCTGGCGAATATCTGTAATATCAGGAATCAGGCTGCGTATGATAGCTTTTACAGTTCCCTGCACCTCCTTTTCAGATTCGGGTACACCCCTTATCCTAAAATTGTATTGTCTCGATCTGTTTTCGAGGTCGTCGATCTTCGCGAACGCTGTTTCCAATTGGTCTTGTACATCTTGCAGCCTAGCAGTATTTTGGTTAATACGTGACACAGCATGGTCAGCTTTTTGTTCTATAATGTCCATTCTCACCCCTATTTGCTGCAAATCAGCATGTATGGATGCAGTGATCTGCGCAGTGTTCTGTGCCAGCCCTGTTGTGAGCATTTGAGCAAAGGCAGCCATCATGGATGAAAAGTCAGAGGGATTAGGAAAAGGATCTGTGGCATCCTGTGCATCTAATATGAGGCCTGTATGAGGATCCAGCCTAGGGGTTGTGGGGGTGCCCGGGTTCATTCTGCCCAGCAGCGATTCCGTGGAAGCTGGGGATGCGGCCAGGGTCAGGGGAGGGTAGTCTGTACCTGAGGAGGACTGCGGAAGCACGTCCTGGTCCGCTATATCGTCCCCTGTGAGCTCCGTACTGTGAGGGCCTCGTGCAGCCGCCGCCATCTTGGCATAACTGAGGGGGCCGGGACTCGCGGCCATCTGGCCTGTCAGATTCCTCCTCGCTGGCGCCGCTGACATTCGGGGGATCAGGGGGCGTCCCCTGCACAGATGACCCGGTAAGAATGCTGGGGGGGCGCTCTGTGAGCTCCGGTGGCTATTATTGGGCCGTGGTGGAGCGGAGCTCTAGATGCCGGCGGCCATCTTGGGAGCTGCCGCGCATGCGCCTTGGTGTATACATATTTAATCTCAGCTTCATGTTTTGAATAGAGAAAGAAGTGCTAGAACCTTCCAACCATTATTTTTTCTGCTAGTGTCTCCTTCTGGGAGATTTCTCCTCACTTTCTGTACTGGGGACATCCTGTATCATCAGGACAGGAAGTGAGGAGAAATCTTACCAATGGGGATAAGAAAACCCTTTTATTGTCAATTTACAGTTGTGCTCATAAGTTTACATACCCTGGCAGAATTTATGATTTCTTGGCCATTTTCAGAGAATATGAATGATAGCACAAAAACTTTTCTTTCACGTGTAGCGGGGGTTTCCTTTAAGGCCTCAGAGACTACTGTACCCATAACCCCACTGGACACCCAGGGTGCATTGCCCAAGCAAAGACTGCTGGGGTGGACTTTATAAGAAAAAGGCGGGGCTGGCTTCAGTCTCTTTGGACATCGCCCGCCCAGCAAGAGGAACTCCTTTCCGAGTCTGTGGTGATACTAGGCCTGAAGTCTGGGCCTTTCTCCAAAGAGCCTTCCGCTCTCACCGAGTAACCTGAGGGACGTCTCTCGATACTGTAGCTGCACCATTACCCGGAGGACCAAAGACTTGGATGTCGTGAGACCTGTCTGCCAAGACACAGCAGCGGAAGATACGGACACGGACTGGTCCGGTTGGGTGAGAGAGCACCTGCTCTCTAGGCTCCCATAACTGTTACCCTGAGTTTTTATTAGTGTTGCGCTGTGCCCCGGAGAGACAGTGCATTGGAGCAGCTTTAAGTTATAAAAGCCACTTTACCCTGTGGATTACAGTATTTCTTCAACAAGTGCACCACCGTTTTTTTGCTAGCGAAGATTTTCACCTACAGAACTTCTACACAGTACAGTCAGGCCTGACTTAGCTTAGACATTGCTGGGCGCCATCTTTGCCCACGAGGAAAAATAGCTGCAGCGGGGACCGTTAGATTTATGCACCATACTGTATATCTGTTTGTCTTTTGAGATACTCTTTTATTGCAGGGCTCTGCACATGATATGCATCCTGTTGATTATATGCTTACCTAAGAATCTAAGTAAAACTTCAAAGGTTTAGTATACTGGTGTTGTGTCAATTACTTTGCAGAAGAGACGGGTAAAGATAGATATACTCTATTGCTGTGTGTGTTCTATTATAGGATTGTGTCTCCGTGAGTTGCAGGCAGGAATGGACTGGCCATTGGGACTACCGGGAGTTTCCCGGTGGTCCGATGGCTCAGTGGGCCGTTTAAAAAAAAAATCTATATATACAGGTCCTTCTCAAAAAATTAGCATATTGTGATAAAGTTCATTATTTTCTGTAATGTACTGATGAACATTAGACTTTCATATATTTTAGATTCATTACACACAACTGAAGTAGTTCAAGCCTTTTCTTGTTTTAATATTGATGATTTTGGCATACAGCTCATGAAAACCCAAAATTCCTATCTCAAAAAATTAGCATATTTCATCCGACCAATAAAAGAAAAGTGTTTTTAATACAAAAAAAGTCAACCTTCAAATAATTATGTTCAGTTATGCACTCAATACTTGGTCGGGAATCCTTTTGCAGAAATGACTGCTTCAATGCGGCGTGGCATGGAGGCAACCAGCCTGTGGCACTGCTGAGGTGTTATGGAGGCCCAGGATGCTTCGATAGCGGCCTTAAGCTCATCCAGAGTGTTGGGTCTTGCGTCTCTCAACTTTCTCTTCCCAATATCCCACAGATTCTCTATGGGGTTCAGGTCAGGAGAGTTGGCAGGCCAATTGAGCACAGTAATACCATGGTCAGTAAACCATTTACCAGTGGTTTTGGCACTGTGAGCAGGTGCCAGGTCGTGCTGAAAAATGAAATCTTCATCTCCATAAAGCTTTTCAGCAGATGGAAGCATGAAGTGCTCCAAAATCTCCTGATAGCTAGCTGCATTGACCCTGCCCTTGATAAAACACAGTGGACCAACACCAGCAGCTGACATGGCACCCCAGACCATCACTGACTGTGGGTACTTGACACTGGACTTCAGGCATTTTGGCATTTCCCTCTCCCCAGTCTTCCTCCAGACTCTGGCACCTTGATTTCCGAATGACATGCAAAATTTGCTTTCATCCGAAAAAAGTACTTTGGACCACTGAGCAACAGTCCAGTGCTGCTTCTCTGTAGCCCAGGTCAGGCGCTTCTGCCGCTGTTTCTGGTTCAAAAGTGGCTTGACCTGGGGAATGCGGCACCTGTAGCCCATTTCCTGCACACGCCTGTTCACGGTGGCTCTGGATGTTTCTACTCCAGACTCAGTCCACTGCTTCCGCAGGTCCTCCAAGGTCTGGAATCGGTCCTTCTCCACAATCTTCTTCAGGGTCCGGTCACCTCTTCTCGTTGTGCAGCGTTTTCTGCCACACTTTTTCCTTCCCACAGACTTCCCACTGAGGTGCCTTGATACAGCACTCTGGGAACAGCCTATTCGTTCAGAAATTTCTTTCTGTGTCTTACCCTCTTGCTTGAGGGTGTCAATGATGGCCTTCTGGACAGCAGTCAGGTCGGCAGTCTTACCCATGATTGCGGTTTTGAGTAATGAACCAGGCTGGGAGTTTTTAAAAGCCTCAGGAATCTTTTGCAGGTGTTTAGAGTTAATTAGTTGATTCAGATGATTAGGTTAATAGCTCGTTTAGAGAACCTTTTCATGATATGCTAATTTTTTGAGATAGGAATTTTGGGTTGTCATGAGCTGTATGCCAAAATCATCAATATTAAAACAAGAAAAGGCTTGAACTACTTCAGTTATGTGTAATGAATCTAAAATATATGAAAGTCTAATGTTTATCAGTACATTACAGAAAATAATGAACTTTATCACAATATGCTAATTTTTTGAGAAGGACCTGTAAATTATTTATTTTTTTGTGGGGCGTTTTTTTCCTGCAGTTCGGCGGCAGCGGGAGTGTGGCAGCAAACAGCGGCCCACAATTATTTTTTTTGTGGGCTAGTTTTTTATGCAGTTCGACGGCAGCGGGAGCATGGCAGCAAACAGCGGCGGGGATTCTCGGAAGGTGGCCAGCGAGGAGGGCAGTTGGATGTAAAAGCCGAGGAGGGAAAAGAGCTCCACCCCCTCCCTGACCACCGAAGAGGCGAACCTCCTCTCTGCTCCGGGAACCATGCGGCCTGGGCCGGAGGGCAGGCTGACTGAGAGCCCGGAGGAAGAGAACATGCACCGCTGTAAGGAGCAGAGCAGCGAGAGCACCCCCCCAGATCAAGAGGGAGACTCGGCTCTCAGACCCCCCTTTGTCTCTCAGACCCCCCTCTGTCTCTCAGACACCTCCTCTGTCTCTCAGACCCCCCTTCTGTCTCTCAGACCTCCCTCTGTCTCTCAGACCCCCCTCTGTCTCTCAGTCCCCCCCTCTGTCTTTCAGTCCCCGTGTCTCTCAGTCCCCCTCTCTTTTAGCCCCCTCCTCTGTCTCTCAGCCCCCTCTATCTCTCAGCCCCCCTCTAGCTCTCAGCCCCCTCCTCTGTCTCTCAGACCCCTCCTTTGTCTCTCAGCCCCCTCCTTTATCTCTCAGATCTCCTCCTCTGTCTCTCAGCTCCCCCCTCTGTCTCTCAGACCTCTTCTCTGTCTCTCAGCACCCCTCATCTGTCTCTCAGACCCCTTCTCTGTTTCTCAGCCCCCTCCTCTATCTCTCAGCTCTCCTCCTCTGTCTCTCATCTCCCCCTGTGTCTTTCAGCCCCCCCTGTCTCTCAGCTCCCCCTCTGTCTCTCAGCTCCCCCCTCTGTCTCTCAGCTCCCCCTCTGTCTCTCAGCACCCCTCCTCTGTCTCTCAGCACCCCTCCTCTGTCTCTCAGCACCCTCCTCTGTCTCTCAGCCCCCTCCTCTGTCTCTCAGCCCCCTCTTTTGTCTCTCAGCCCCCTCCTCTATCTCTCAGCTCCCTCCTCTATCTCTCAGCGCTCCTCCTTTATCTATCATCTCCCCCCTCTGTCTCTCAGCCCCCCTCTGTCTCTTAGCTCCCCCTTCTGTCTCTCAGCTCCCCCCTCTGTCTCTCAGCTCCCCCTCTGTCCCTCAGCACCCCCCCTTTGTCTCTCAGCACCCCCCTCTGTCTCTCAGACCCCACTTCTGTCTCTCAGACCTCCCTTCTGTCTCTCAGACCCCCCTCTGTCTCTCAGTCCCCCCCTCTGTCTTTCAGTCCCCGTGTCTCTCAGTCCCCCCTCTTTTAGCCCCCTCCTCTGTCTCTCAGCCCCCCTCTATCTCTCAGACCCCCTCTATCTCTCAGACCCCTCCTCTGTCTCTCAGACCCCTCCTCTGTCTCTCAGCCCCCTCCTCTATCTCTCAGCTCTCCTCCTCTGTCTCTCAGCTCCCCCCTATGTCTCTCAGACCTCTTCTCTGTCTCTCAGCACCCCTCCTCTGTCTCTCAGACCCCTTCTCTGTTTCTCAGCCCCCTCCTCTATCTCTCAGCTCTCCTTCTCTGTCTCTCATCTCCCCCTCTGTCTTTCAGCCCCCCTCTGTCTCTCAGCTCCCTCCTCTGTCTCTCAGCTCCCCCTCTGTCTCTCAGCTCCCCCGTCTGTCTCTCAGCTTTCCCCTCTGTCTCTCAGCTCCCCCTCTATCTCTCAGCTCCCCCTCTGTCTCTCAGCACCCCTCCTCTGTCTCTCAGCACCCCTCCTCTGTCTCTCAGCACCCCTCCTCTGTCTCTCAGCCCCTCCTCTGTCTCTCAGCCCCCTCCTCTGTCTCCCAGCCCCCTCATTTGTCTCTCAGCCCCCTCCTCTATCTCTGAGCCCCCTCCTCTATCTCTCAGCGCTCCTCCTTTATCTCTCATCTCCCCCTCTGTCTCTCAGCCCCCCTCTGTCTCTTAGCTCCCCCTTCTGTCTCTCAGCTCCCCCTCTGTCCCTCAGCACCCCTCTCTGTCTCTCAGCACCCCCTCTGTCTCTCAGACCCCCCTTCTGTCTCTCAGACCCCCCTTCTGTCTCTCAGACCCCCTTCTGTCTCTCAGACCCCCCTCTGTCTCTCAGTCCCCCCTCTGTCTTTCAGTCCCCATATCTCTCAGTCCCCCCCTCTTTTAGCCCCCTCCTCTGTCTCTCAGACCCCCTCTATCTCTCAGACCCCTCCTCTGTCTCTCAGCCCCCTCCTCTATCTCTCAGTTTTCCTCCTCTGTCTCTCAGCTCCCCCCTCTGTCTCTCAGACCTCTTCTCTGTCTCTCAGCACCCCTCCTTTGTCTCTCAGACCCCTTCTCTGTTTCTCAGCCCCCTCCTCTATCTCTCAGCTCTCCTCCTCTGTCTCTCATCTCCCCCTCTGTCTTTCAGCCCCCTCTGTCTCTCAGCTCCCTCCTCTGTCTCTCAGCTCTCCCCTCTGTCTCTTAGCCCCCTCCTCTGTCTCCCAGCCCCCTCCTTTGTCTCTCAGCCCCCTCCTCTATCTCTCAGCTCCCTCCTCTATCTCTCAGCGCTCCTCCTTTATCTCTCATCTCCCCCTCTGTCTCTCAGCCCCCCTCTGTCTCTTAGCTTCCTCTACTGTCTCTCAGCTCCCCCCTCTGTCTCTCAGCTCCCCCTCTGTCCCTCAGCACCCCCCTCTTTCTCTCAGCACCCCCTCTGTCTCTCAGACCCCTCCTCTGTCTCCCAGCCCCCTCCTCTGTCTCTCAGCCCCCTCCTCTGTCTCTCAGCCCTCTCCTCTATTTCTCAGCTCTCCTCCTCTATCTCTCCGCTCCCCCCTCTGTCTCTTAACCCCTCCTCTGTCTCTCAGCCCCTGTCTCTCAGCCCCCCTGTCTCTCAGCTCCCCCCTCTGTCTCTCAGCTCCCCCCTCTGTCTCTCAGACCTCTTCTCTGTCTTTCAACACCCCTCCTCTGTCTCTCAGACCCCTTCTCTGTTTCTCAGCCCCCTCCTCTATCTCTCAGCTCTCCTCCTCTGTCTCTCATCTCCCCCTGTGTCTTTCAGCCCCCCTCTGTCTCTCAGCTCCCTCCTCTGTCTCTCAGCTCCCCCTCTGTCTCTCAGCTCCCCTGTCTGTCTCTCAGCTCCCCCCTCTGTCTCTCAGCCCCCCTCTATCTCTCAGCTCCCCCCTCTGTCTCTTAGCACCCCTCCTCTGTCTCTCAGCACCCCTCCTCTGTCTCTCAGCACCCCTCCTCTGTCTCTCAGCCCCCTCCTCTGTCTCTCAGCCCCCTCCTCTGTCTCTCAGCCCCCTCCTCTGTCTCCCAGCCCCCTCCTTTGTCTCTCAGCCCCCTCCTCTATCTCTCAGCCCCCTCCTCTATCTCTCAGCGCTCCTCCTTTATCTCTCATCTCCCCCCTCTGTCTCTCAGCCCCCCTCTGTCTCTTAGCTCCCCCTTCTGTCTCTCAGCTCCCCCCTCTGTCTCTCAGCTCCCCCTCTGCCCCACAGCACCCCCCTCTTTCTCTCAGCACCCCCTCTGTCTCTCAGACCCCTCCTCTGTCTCTCAGCCCCCTCCTCTGTCTCTCAGCCCTCTCCTCTATTTCTCAGCTCTCCTCCTCTGTCTCTTAGCACCCCTCCTCTGTCTCTCAGCACCCCTCCTCTGTCTCTCAGCACCCCTCCTCTGTCTCTCAGCCCCCTCCTCTGTCTCTCAGCCCCCTCCTCTGTCTCTCAGCCCCCTCCTCTGTCTCTCAGCCCCCTCCTCTATCTCTCAGCCCGCTCCTCTATCTCTCAGCGCTCCTCCTTTATCTCTCATCTCCCCCCTCTGTCTCTCAGCCCCCCTCTGTCTCTTAGCTCCCCCTTCTGTCTCTCAGCTCCCCCCTCTGTCTCTCAGCTCCCCCTCTGCCCCTCAGCACCCCCCTCTTTCTCTCAGCTCCCCCCTCTGTCTCTTAACCCCTCCTCTGTCTCTCAGCCCCCCCTGTCTCTCAGCCCCCTGTCTCTCAGCTCCCCCCTCTGTCTCTCAGCTCCCCCCTCTGTCTCTTAGCTCCCCTCTCTGTCTCTCAGCTTCCCCCTCTGTCTCTCAGTTCCCCCTCTGTCTCTCAGCACCCCCTCTGTCTCTCAGACCCCTCCTCTGTCTCTTAGCCCCCTCCTCTGTCTCTCAGCCCCCTCCTCTGTCTCTCAGCCCCCTCCTCTATCTCTCAGCTCTCCTCCTCTATCTCTCAGCTCCCCTCTCTATCTCTCAGCTCTCCTCCTCTATCTCTCAGCTCCCCCCTCTGTCTCTCAGCTCCCCCTCTGTCTCTCAGCTCCCCCTCTGTCTCTCAGCTCCCCCTCTGTCTCTCTGCCCTCTCCTCTGTGTCATTCACTCCCTGACTCTTAGGCTGATTTCACACTGGGGCGGGCATTGACGGTAAAACACTGCTAGTATTAGCAGCACTTTACTGACGTTTTAGCTGCACTATTCGGCTTCTAGCAGGCGCTTTTAACAGGGGGTTAAAAGCAGGTGCTTTTAACCCCTCGCTAGCAGCCAAATTAAAGGTTAAATGCGCCCGTGTAGTGCTGCTGCCGAAGTGCTTTGCAGGCGCTTCAGCAGCGGTGGCCATTCATTTCAGTGGGCAGGAACAGTGTGTACACCGCTCCTCCACCGCCCCAAAGATGCTGCTTGGAGGACTTTTTTAACGCCCTGGCAGCGCCCCTGAGTGAAAGCACTCGGACTTTCACACTGGGACTGCATTGGAGGTGTTTTTCAGGCACTTTTCAGGCGCTATTTAGCCCAAAAGTGCCTGAAAAACGCCTCAGTGTGAAAGGGTCCTACACTTACCCTCTCTCTTTTACACTCACTCCCTCTCTCTTACACTCACCCCCTTCTCTCACCCACCCCCTCTCACCCCCTTTCCCTCAACCCTCCCTCTCTCTCTCTCTCTCTCATTCCCCTCTCTCTCACCCTCTCATGATATACAATAATGGATGTAGGGGCCCTTTGGTGGGCGTGATTTTTTGGGGGGGGTGGGGGGCAGCATTTTATTGAATTAAAGTGGGCCGGACTGGATGAAGTCCAGGGCCAAATTTTTGTCCCAGTCCAGCCCTGGTTGCAGGTTACACAATTCTATCATCTCCTACTAGCTGTGCCAAGGGAGGTCAGAGCAAATTGCCAGGGGTTGACAGGGTGCATTACAGGGGCCCAAAAGTTATACCAGCAGCCCTCTTAACTGGGGGTACCGCTATACACTCATGGTTAGTGTTTGGCTGAAGCCATTTATTATCAATCAACTCTGTTTTTTCTTTTTAAATCATAATGGCAACAGAAACTACCCAAATGACCCTGATCAAAAGTTTACATACCCTGGTGATTTTGGCCTGATAAAATGCACACAAGTTGACTTGACACAAATGGGTTTGAATGGCTATTACCAATTCCTGCCCAGGACAATTTTGAGCTTTCAGCGCTGTCGCACTTTGAATGACAATTGCGCAGTCATGCAACACTGTACCCAAACTATCAATTTCTTCCCACAAATAGAGCTTTCTTTTGGTGGTATTGGATCACCTCTGCGGTTTTTATTTTTTTGCTAAACAAACTAAAAAATACTGACATTTAAAAAAAAAAAAGTTTTTCTTAGTTTCTGTTATAAAATTTAGTTTTCTCCTTCACTGACGGGCACTGATGAGTCGGCATTGATGGGCACTGATGAGGCGGCACCGATGGGCACTGATGAGTTGCCTCTGATAAGGTGGCACTGATGGGCGGCAGTGATATGCAGCACTGATGGGCACCGATAGATGGCACTGATATGCAGCACTTATGGGCACTGACAGGAAGCATTGATGGGCACTGACAGGCAGCATTGATGGGCACTGACGGGCACTGACCGGCGGCACTGATTGTCACTGACAGGTGGCATTGATGGACACTAATAAATTGCACTGATGGGCAGCACTGATTGGGCAGGTACTGACAGGTGTTAATGCTGGGCACTGATTGGCACTGTGATGGACACTGATTGGCACTATGGTGGGCACTGATTAGTACTGTGGTGGGCACTGATTGGTACTTTATTGGGCACTTGCAGGGGGTTATGATGGGGCACTGACTGGGCACGATTGTCAGCTTATAGGTACATTTGATTGTGGCTATGCTGATAATCAATGTGCTGATTATCAGCACAGACCCTTCCTCTGACAGGGAGAGCCGCTGATCGCTTCTCCATGTCAGCGCGAACCGAGGAATGCCGTTTACTGCCTCTTCCTGGTTCACACAAAGATCATTTGTGATTGGTCACAGCTGATCACGTGGTAGGAAGCCTCTGTCAGAGTCGGAGATGCTGCGAGACAGACTGACACGCCACACTCGCGATCGCCGCGCTGCACGCCCCGCGGGCGTGCGCCGGCATGTTATCCTGCTGGACGTCATATGACGCCCAGTCAGGATAACAGAACCACTTCCCAGCTGTCTGTGATCTGTTTGCTTGTAATTAGCATGTGTGTATGAAAGGTCAATGAGTTTATGGACTCCTGACAGACCATTGCATCTTTCATCCAGTGCTGCACTGACATTTCTGGATTCTGAGTCATGGGGAAAGCAAAAGAATTGTCAAAGGTTCTGCGGGAAAAGGTAGTTGAACTGTATAAAACAGGAAAGGGATATAAAAAGATATCCAAGGAATTGAGATTGCCAATCAGCAGTGTTCAAACTCTAATCAGAAAGTGGAAAATGAGGGGTTCTGTTGAAACCAAACCATGGTCAGGTAAACCAAAATAAATTTCAGGCACAACTGGCAGGTAAATTGTTCGGGATGCAAAGAAAAACCCCACAAATAACTTCAGGTGAAATACAAGACTCTCTGAAAACATGTTGTGTGGCTGTTTCAAGATGCACAATAAGTAGGCATTTGAAGAAAGATGGGCTGCATGGTGTAGTCGCCAGAGGAAAGCCATTACTACGCAAATGCCACAAAGTATCCTGCTTACAATATGCCAAGCAGCACAGAGACAAGCCTCAAACCTTCTGGCACAAAGTCATTTGGAGTGATGAGACCAAAATTTAGCTTTTTGGTCACAACCATAAATGTTACATTTGGAGAGGAGTCAACAAGGCCTATGATGAAAGGTACGGAGGTGGATCGCTGATGTTTTGGGGATGTGTGAGCAACAAAGGCACAGGAAATTTGGTCAAAATCGTTGGAAAGATGAATGCAGTATGTTATCAAAAAATACTGGAGGAACATTTCCATTCATCAGCCAGGAAGCTGCGCATTGGACGTACTTGGACATTTCAACATGACAATGATCCAAAGCACAAGGCCAAGTCGACCTGTCATTGGCTACATCAGAATAAAGTGATGGTTCTGGAGTGGCCATCTCAGTCTCCTGACCTCAATATCATTGAGCCACTCTGGGGAGATCTCAAACGTGTAATTCCTGCAAGGCAGCCCAAGAATTTACAGGAACTGGAGGCTTTTTGCCAAGTGGAATGGGCAGATTTACCATCTGAGAAGACAAAGAGCCTCATCCACAAATACCACAAAAGACGTCAAGCTGTCATTGATGTTAAAAGGGGAAATACACTGTATTAAGAACTGGGGTATGTAAACTTTTGATCAGGGTCATTTGGGTAGTTTCTGTTGTCATTATGATTTAGAAAGAGTAAACATAGCTGATTGATAATAAATGGCTTCAGCCAAACCCTAACCATGAGTGAAAGAAAAGTTTTTGTGTTATCATACATACCGTATATTTATTTGAGTATAAGCCGAGTTTTTCAGCCCTTTTTTAGGGCTGAAAGTATACCCTTCGGCTTATACTCGAGTCAGTACCTGAAAATCTTGTTATTCCGCGGCCGGCGTCCATTGTTTAAATCTTGCAGCTTTCTTCTGGTCCCTTCCGCGATAGGCGTTTCCAGCAAACACTGTGTTGAGTGTTGCGCCTATCATGGACGTTCTCTTGTCCGACGTCCGTGATTGGCGGAACACTGAACACAGTGCCTGCTGGGAAACGGAGTCCGAGAATGAGAGGATCTCCGTGATAGGCGCAACACTCAACACAGTGTTTGCTGGAAATGCCTATCACGGAAGGGACCAGAAGAAAGCCGCGAGATTTAAAAAATGGACGCCGGCCGCGGAATAACAAGATTTTCAGGTACACTGACTGACTCAGGCACAGGGAGGCTGCAATGGACACAGTAAGGGGGCACAGTGAGGTGGCAGTGGGCACAGTGAGGTGGCAATGGGCAGTGAGGTGGCAATGGGCACAGTGAGGTAGCACAGTGAGATGGCAACGGGCACAGTAAGGTTGGGCAATTGACACAGTGAGGTGGCAATGGGCACATTCCCCCCCCCCCAGGTTTATACTCGAGTCAATAAGTTTTCCCAGTTTTTTTGTGGTAAAAGTAGGTACCTCGGCTTATACTCGGGTCCGCTTATACTCGAGTATATACGGTATTCTCTAAAAAATGGCCAAGAAATCATAAATTCTGCCAAGGTATTTAAACTTCTAAACACAACTGTATGTTGAATAATTCAAGTAAGCAAGAAGATTAGGGCAGAATGGGGCCCAAGACAAGGTAGGCAGCCCCCCCGCCATGACTTTGATTGTCATTTATAAGTATTTTTAGTAGGCACAGACAAGCCACTCTGTTTGTATTGTCTGTATGGGCAAACACCAACTGCCTACAAGTGCATCTTCCCCTGTGAAGTCATAGACCGGTTATTATGGGGAGAATTTGCTATCTCCCGGTTTACTGAGAAAAATTAAGAATGTATGTGGATCCCCAGGACATCTACTAGGTTTAAAGCTGGCCATAGATGGTTAAGTTCTTTTTTTTTTTTCATTCAGTGGAATGAATGGGAAAAAAAAAATGAAAAGATTCCTGATTCCACACAAATGAGGTGGATGGAGGAATCCCCCCACTGGGACATTGCATTCTGACAGTGGGACTCTCCGGTTTCGGAATACACTGATTAGTGGCTGGGATTGCTACACATTGACTAAAATGGCTGTACCACCCTTATGCCGCGTACACACGACCGTGTCATGCAAAAAAACAACATTTTCCTCTCAAGCCTGCCTTGCATACACACTTCATGGAAAAAAAACCTTGAGCAAAGTGCGGTGACGGATAACACGTACGACGGCATTATAAAGGGGAAGTTCCATTCGAATGGCGCCACCCTTTGGGCTGCATTTGCTGATCCTCGTGTTAGTAAAGTTTGGTGAGAGACAATTCGCGCTTTTCAGCCTCGTGCTCTTCAGTCCGTTACAGCTTGACGAATGTGCTATCTCCATTCTGAACGTTAGTTTTACCAGAACGAGCGCTCCCGTCTCATACTTGATTCTGAGCATGCGCATTTTTTTTCCCTCGTAAAAGCATACACACGACCGTTTTTCACAATGTGAAAAAGATCGACGTGAAAAACGACGGGAAAAAATAGAGCAGGTTCTAATTTTTTTCGGGCAGTTTTCTCGTCGCGAAAAATGCTATGGAGCATACACATGACCGTTTTTCACGAACAATCTAAAAAATTGCATTTTTCTCGTCATGAAAAATGATATGATACGATATGCTGATGAAGTCCTGCCCCTGGGACGATACATGTACGTGTGGATGGGACCACCGTGTGACGTCGTTTGTTTGTACTCGCCTGGAATGTGAAGAGAATAACTCCCATATCTACATTTGTATCAGAGGCTTTTTACCCCTATTACTGGGATAAGTGCTTTTTATGTGAGTGAATTTCTCTTTTAATAAATGTGACATAAATTGTGAAACAGAGAGCACTATGTCTTGTCCTATTGGCTTTTTCATGTCAACCACTGATTGTTAAGTGTATGTGATATACTCACCGTCACCGTTATTAGCAAGAGTTTGATACAAGTACCATTGATGTGCTGGAGACAACTACATACATCGATTATATCCGTGTGGGGAACTGTGCATTTGGTCTACTGTTAAATCAGAGACCCACATATTGAGGTGAGCGGCCTACATATCTGGTGAAGTTGAAGTTTATTGTCACCCTGATCACCTTTGAGGACTTTCCCTTGGTGTATTTTTTCATTTCGGCCCAGATGGCCATTTCTCTGGACTTTTAAATATATGGAATTCTTTGCATATTGTGCCAATTCAGTGATTGGTTATTTAGTATACATGTTCACTAGCGCTGCACTATATTTTTATTTATGTTCATATTAGGAGTGTGCTATATTGGCCCTAAGTGTTCAGCTGCGTTAGATTTTAGATTTGATTGGTAATTTTTGGCGCTGACTGAACCCTGTTACATACTGAGGTCTTTAGAGAAGACCAAAGTTACATTTAAAGGAGTTGTAAAGGCAGAAGGCTTTTTATCGTAATGCATTTTATGCAATGCTATAACTGTTGCGCAAACCAATATCTGCTTATTGGAATTCTTTTTACCAAAAATATGTAGCAGAATACATATTGGCCTAAATTTATGAAAAAATTAAATTTTTTATTTTTTTTTGGATATGTTTTATAGCAGAAAGTGAAATATTGTTGTTTTTTTTTCAAAATTGTCGGTCTTTTTTTGTTTATAGCGCAAATAAAAAAAAAAACACAGTGGTGATCAAATACCACCAAAAGAAAGCAATATTTGTGGGGAAAAAATTACGTACATTTTATTTGGGTCAAGCCTCGTACACATGGCCGGTTTTCTCGGCAAGAAAACTGCTGGGAGAGCTTTTTGCAGAGAAAACCGGCCGTGTGTATGGTTTCTCGTCGGGAAAACTGCCGGGAATCTCGACGAGAAAAATAGAGAACCTCCTCTCGATTTTCTCGTCGGGATTCTCTTAGGCCTGTTTCCTGCCGAAAAAAACGTGCGTGTGTATGCTTACCTGTCTTCAGGTAAACCCGTGCATGCTCAATGAGACTTCAAGGCATGCGCGGTAGCTTACAAGGGTAGTGTAGGGTGAAGCAAGATGGCGGCGACGGCATCGAATGTGACGAGCGCATGCTCGTCGTAGTCGATGACGTCACCTCGTTCTTGCCATTCAAAAGAACGGCGGTTCTTTTGAATGTGCCGTGTGTACACTCGGCGAGCAAGAAAAGCTTGCCGGGAATCTCGTCGGGAAAGCCAACTATTTTTTTCCCAACGAGATTCCCGCCCGTGTGTACAGGGCTTACAGTATTGCATGACCGCACAATTTTCAGTTAAAGTAACACAGTGTCGTATCGGAAAAAATGGTCTGGTCATGAACAGGGGCAAATCTCCCTGAGGTCAAGAGGATGATTTGCCCTGTTTATAATAATAGTAAAATAGAAAAAATACTAAATATACTATATAATATACTATATAATACTAATATAATATAAAATATTGATTTATTTTACACAGCATTGCAAAGTTATTTACAAATTAAATATGAACAAACAAAAATGTAAAAAATAAGTTTAAAGTGAAAATTTAAAGTTTGGATAAAACGCATACAGTCCTCATCCATAGCCCCCTTCAACAAGCTGGTTCTCTCTAATTTCTCATAGGTCCATACTTATCTACTCTGATGGCTGCACCCTGGGTAGTAGAAGTCTAGTGCTGGAATGCCAGTGCCTCTACATTAATTGTCTATAGACTTGAATAGGATATTAAAGTATAATAAAAGGGAAAACTTTTATTTATTTATTTTTTAGTTTTGGACACATTGGAGATGGATTAGAACACCTATCGGGTTTTTATTGATGTCTGTGCCCCTTTATTTGTCCTGTTTATCATTATCACTGAAAATAAAAGTGCACATTGTCAGGTTGTCTAATAGAGGGGAAATCTTCCAATGGGGACACCAGTTCTGGAGACCTTGGGGGCCCCAATGGATTCCCTTAAGTTGCAGGGATTTCTTCTCACTACCTGTTTTGGCTATGTGACAGGAAATGAAGATGCATCTCCCCAATGTTACACAGGTGGCAAAAAAACTGACAGTGGGTTATGATCCTATCTTACGCCACCCAAAATTAAAAAAAGTTTTGCATCTAGTTTAATGTTTTAGAAATAGAAAAATAAATAAAATCAGCAGTAAAATAATAGTGAAAGAGAGTTAGGGTTGATTAAGGGCTAATAATGAATAGAAACAAATTTTATAAAAAAAAAAAAATCATTTGCAAGGCTGCCTTAACCACTTAACGACCGCCGCATGTACATATACGTCGGCAGAATGGCACGGACAGGCACATCAACGTACCTGTACGTGTCTGCCTTCCCGCGGGTGGGGGGTCCGATCAGACCCCCCCGGTACATGCGGTGGTCGTTTTCGGTTCAGGAGTGATCCGGGATGAGGGGGCGGTCATTGGTTTCTGGCCACCCCCTTGCGATTGCTCCCGGCGAATGAGATGCTTCCCCTGCCTGTGTAATGTAAACACAGGCAGGAGGAAGTGATATCACTCAGTCACAGTGTCACCGTTTGCAGTGGTCATTTTTTTATTGATCACTGCAATCAGTGTCATTTGTGACAGTAAAAAGTTGCAGGGCAAATAGCTTTAGGTCCCCTTAGGTCCAGGGTAGCCCCCTAACCCCCCCTAATAAAGGTTTAACCCCTTGATTGCCCCCCAGGTAACCCTTTCACCCCCTATTGCCAGTGTCACTAAGCAATAGTTTTTCTGATTGCTGTATTAGTGTCGCTGGTGCCGCTAGGTAGACTTTTATTTTTATAGGTTCGCCGCCAGGTTTTTATAGCATCAGGTACCCCCATATACAACCTAATAAAGGTTTTAACCCCCTGATTGCCCCTAGAGTTAACCCTTTCACCAGTTATCACTGTATAAGTGTCACTGGTGACACTGGTTAGCCAGCTAGTTATTTCGTTATTTAGGTTACCCGTCAGGTTTTTATATAGCGTCAGGTACCCCCATAAATTACATAATAAAGGTTTTAACCCCCTGATTGCCCCTAGTTAACCCTTTCACCAGTGATCACCGTATGTGTTACGGGTGACGCTGGTTTGTTAGTTTGCTTTTTATAGCATCAGGGTGATATCAATTAGGTTTTAGCGTCAGTTAGGGTCTGCGTCGCCCCAGGCAGCGTCAGGTTAGTGCCAGTAGCGCTAACACCCACGCGCAAAGCATACACCTCCGTTAGTGGTATAGTATCTGAACAGATCAATATCTGATCTGATCAGATCTATACTAGCGTCCCCAGCAGTTTAGGGTTCCCAAAAACGCAGTGTTAGCGGGATCAGCCCAGATACCTGCTAGCACCTGCGTTTAGTCCCTCCGCCCAGCTCAGCCCAGCCCACCCAGGTGCAGTATCGATCGATCACTGTCACTTACAAAACACAACACACATAACTGCAGCGTTCGCAGAGACAGGCCTGATCCCTGCGATCGATAACAGTTTTTTTGGTAGCGTTTGATACAGTTGCTGACAGTCAGGTGTTTTTTTACCTGTGAATCCTTACTAGTGTACCACTAAATTTAGAGCCCAAAATGGCAAATCGAAGGTACACTAGTAAAGAGGCCTACGAGATTCTGAGCATGACAGATAGTGAAGAGGAGGTCACGCATCTGTCAGATTCAGGCTCAGAATACAACCCCGTAGAAGACAGTGGCTCCATGTCAGATAGCTCTGACGACGAAGGTGAGGTCCCTGCTAAGGTCAGGCGTACCTGATTCCGATCTTCTGATGTTGAGGAGCAAGAACCGCAGGGCTCTCGTATTATGGAGCAGAGAAATACTAGCGCCGCTATTCCTTCTGATGAACTGGCAAGCACTAGTGACCTAGTACACCCTGGACATACATCCAGCACTGCAGTAACACTTGGTGACGTGGCGAGTCCCATAAGTGCAGTTCAAGCTGGCGAGGTAGGAAGCACAAGTAGTGTCCCACTGCCACCAAGAAGAAGACAAAGGCAGGCCCATCGTGCCCATAGTGCCCTTCCTGCAGAATTTTCCTATCCTGATTGGGTCCGTACCACTTCTGCAGCTAGTTTGGGGTTAGGAACCGCCGCTCCTCCCGGATCCTTACCGTATTGTAAAGTAGAGAGACTAATCCTAGCCACTCTTTTTTTCCAGATTAAGGACCTAAATAGGGTATCTATGCGAGTAAACTACCTACGGGGTATCCACTGAGGGGAATTATGCATGATATACAATAGTTGGGGGCACCACACCATCTTAATGAGGTTTATCCTGCCTATGACTGACAGAGGGAGTTTGCACCAAGAATTACACGTCATTTGGAGTCTTTTAAAAAGAGGCAGGAGGTTTTCTTCCAGGTACGTCAATGGGCTAGCCGACACCTGCACACCTAGATATTTAAACGAGGAGACTATCTTGAGGGACCTCACAGCAACCGGCAATGAAGTTATAGGGTTGTCTACAGGCAAGAGGACAGATTTACTCCAATTTATGGAGAATCCCGACAAGGAACAAAAGTGTTGAATCAACTCCATAGCCGTGGTAAGGGATGTGTCCACATCCCCTAAATACAGCAGCGTGTCATCCGCATAAAGGGAAACCTTCTCCACCCCCTCAACCCTATTAAAGCCAATGATTGACGGCTATGAACGTATCAGAGCTGCAAGTGGTTCAAGGGCTAGCGCGAACAACAGGGGCGACAATGGACACCCCTGTCTCGTGCCCCGAAAAAGAGTCTGAGAGGTCCCCATTCACGCAGATCCTAGCCGTGGGGGCTGCATATAACAGCCTCACCCATTTGATGAAAGTGTCACTTAGGCCAAAGTGTTTCAAAACCTCCCATAAATAAGGCCATTCGACGCTGTCAAAAGCTTTGGCAGCGTCCAAGGAGAGAATCGCTCTCTGACCTGTGTTGTCGGCAGGTATTTGAAGATTAAGAAACAGGCGTCTAATATTAAGGGCCATTGACCGGGAGGGGATGAACCCTGATTGGTCCTTGTGAACTAGTTTGTGTATAACTGTTGCCAGTCTGGTAGCTAACACCCTTGCCAGTAGCTTCCCGTCAGTTGTTAACAATAAAATGGGCCTATAAGAATCCGGGGAACGGGCCTCCTTACCGGGTTTCAACAACAGGACAATTATCGCTTCATTCATGGACTGAGGCAAGCTTCCCTTCTCCAATGCATCCACAAATACTTCTCGCAAATGCGATATCAGTATATCCGAATAGCGCTGATACACCTCCGCCGGCAAGCCATCCGAACCCGGAGACTTACCAGAAGAAGAGAGCGCCAAGGCCTCCAGCATCTCGTCAGCTGTGAGAGGGGCATTCAAATGCTCCACATCCAGGGCCGAAAGACACGGGAGTTGGCACTGATCTAAAAAGGAGGCAAGCTCCTCCACAGTAGGCGATACCCTAGAGGAATACACATCAGCATAGAAATCTCTAAAGGTAGATAAAATTTCCACGTGAGAGGAGACCAGGTCCCCCGAAGAATTATTAATTGCCTCTATGTGGGCAAAACCCCTCTGAGATCGCACCATCATGGCCAACATGTGGCCCGTGCCCTCCCCCTCCTCAAAATATTTCTGTTGGAGAAAAAAAAAAATATTTTCCGCTTTCGTCAATACCAGATGTTTATCAATATTCTGGGCCTCCCTCCATGCTCTCTAGGTCTGTTCAGAGGGGGAATCAACAAAAGCAGACTCCGCCCTCTCAACCTCCCGGAGCACAGATTGCTCCCATGACCTGGTCCCAGTTTTTATAGCATTAATAGACCTAATAAACTGACCCCTTAAATAGGCCTTCAGCATGTCCCAGAAAACACTGAGCTCAACAGAATTCTTATTGAAACAAATAAATGTTATCAGATTATCATGGATGGGGTCAGGGTTAGGGAGGAGCGACAACCAAAATGGGTTGAGCTTCCAGCAAACCCGCTTGGAAATTCCGGACGTTATAACTGCAATACATAAGAGGGAATGATCCGAGACAGTTCTTGCCTCATAACGTGCGGAAGATACCAGGGAGAGCATCCCATCGTTGCCCAAGCCAAGGTCAATTCTAGAAAGGCCTCTATGTGTAGCAGAATGACATGAGTAACATTTCTCTTGTGGATGGCTAAGCCTCCAAACATCCCTCAACCCCAGCTCTAGCAGTAGCCGAGCGAAGGGTGTTGGGCCCCCTCTCAGGTTAACTGCCGATACCCCAGGAGAAAATTTATCAAGATCTGCATTCAGGTAGTTGTTGAAGTCCCCGACCACAAGAGCGGGAATACCCGGGTGGTGCGACAAAATAGTAGCTAGAGTTTTGAGGACCTCCACCGAAAAAGGGGGTGGAATATACACATTCGCAATAATGCACTGCAAGTTATCCAAAGAACATAACAAAAAGATAAACCGACCATAGGGATCAATAAGCGAGGCTGTAGAAGCAAACAGAACATTTGTACCAATTAATACACTAACCCCTCTAGCATAGGATGAGAAGGCAGAGTGAAACTGGGTGCCAAACACTCTCGAGGAGAACGGTGACACCTGACCCGGTAGCATATGGTTCTGCTGCAGGCATACCACAGACGAGCCTAAACGTTTAAGCATGTGTACCACCGCCAGTCGTTTCACCCTGTCTCCCAGACCCCTCACATTCCAACTAGTCACAACACATTGCGTAGCCATAGGACATTATGATCAACATATTCTAAGCAAAAAGGTTGAAGGTCAGAAGGGGAAGGCACAACAATATTAAAGCATCGACTGAAAGGGTACATCGTCCGAGTAGGCAAATACTGAGTATATGGGTATATCCTGTAAAAGAGAAGGTTAGTCAGACTGTGGGTGGATGGCCCAACGGGACCCCATTCAAAACAAGAAAACAAAAAGAAGAGAAAAAAGAAAAAAAAATGAAAAAATCGTAATGTCCACGAGGGACTCTCCTTTGGGGGGCTAAAGTTCAGTAGCCGGCTTTGAAGAGCCAATAGGCAACAGGCCTTGCTTAGTATCTAACAGCATGGGTGATGCTGACACTTCTTGTGAAAACAGTTTTCCGCCTTATCAGGAATTTGAAAATCTAACCGCTCCGTTCTTGCAAATAAAAGGAAAGTTCCAAAGCAAATGGCACCTGTAGGCAGTGTTCAGGGGGCTCTCCTCCTTCTCCCTAGATCCTCACGCAGGGAACGCTCATCTCTATCCAGCCATTGCATGGCCAATGTAGGCTTGTCAAAGAAATGGACTTCATCCCTGGCCACCACTCGCAGGCGGGCAGGGTAGAGCATGGCATACTGTAACTCCAGTGAGCGAAACCTCTTTTTGATATCATTAAACTGGGCACGTTGTTTTTGTACCTCCGCCGAAAAATCTGGGAACAAGGATATTTTAGAATTGTCCATTACCAGAGTGTCCCCCAGCGAGCGCGCCTTAGAAAGGATGACATCTCTATCTTTAAAGTTGAGCATTTTAAACAGAAAGGCTCTTGGGGGGATTACCCGGGGGCAGAGGTCTAAGAGGGACTTGGTGCGCACGCTCCATGGCAAACAGTGGTGAGAATGACTCTTTCCCAAATTTCTCCAGCAGCCATTGCTCTATAAAAGTAACTGAATTCTTCCCTTCCATCCTCTCCGGGATACCAATGGCTTTAACATTATTGTGATGCAGCCTATTTTCAAGGTCATCGAGTTTTGCTGCATGTCTAGCCACCATCAATTGTTGGGCATGCGACTCCCTTTGCATGGGGGCCCAGTCATCCTCCAAAGTGCTAATGCACCCTTCCACATCAGATGTGCGGTCCCGCAGCTTTTGCATATCTTGGCGCATAAATGACATTTCAGCCTTCACCCCCTTAAGTTCAGACGGCAAAGCTGTAATAGAGACATTACAGGATGTGATTGTGGCAAAAATGTCTCTCAATGTGGGCTCAGGCCCATCCGAGCCTGAGGCAGTGGCCCCCCTCAGCGTACGGGACTCAGGTGTAGTACTCACTGCGTCCCATGGTAGCACTAGCGCCGTCGGATCTTCCAGGGGCACGGTGTCATCCGCATCAGACTGTGAACCACTGTGGTCCTCCACTCCCTCACCAGGGATCTCCAGCAGGTCACGAGCGCCATTTGGGGAAAACAGCTTCAGAGCAGCCGCCCTGTATTTCTCTTTAGCCGCCTCGGAGGCCCCGCCACCATCTTGGGTCGCGTGGTCCGGAGCTGAGCGGCCCACTGTGCCGCGTTTAGACATCGTCTCAGGCCAAGATAACCCCCGCAATAGACGGCCAGGGAGACTGAGAGCACTGCAGGGTGTAAGAGCACCGGGAACGAGCAGTCAGGAGCTGATAGCAGGATAAGAAGACGGATAGACGGCGGAGCTCACAAGACATGTGACTGACTACATCCGCTGCCAAGCCACGCCCCAATGTTTTCCTTCTTACCTCCCTTCACGCAGACACGACAGTCCAAATTCGTACAGCGACTGGTGTTGTGTAGAAACCCCTCTGTGTCCACGAATATAACCAAAATATAGGAGGGGTGGCCCTCAATGACCAGTTGTTGGCGCTGTATCACATTGCCCGTAAGGCCAGACGCTGGTACAAAAAAGTGTCTCTATACTTATTTCAATTGGCTTTGCTGAACGCTCATGTGCTATACAGAGCTTCAGGCGGGATTTTATCCTCCCTAAATTCCAGGATGGGATAGTCACAGACCTCCTGTATCCAGGCGGTTCTGTACCTCACCATCCCCAACCAAATGCAGTAAGCCGGCTGCATGAGAGGAATTTTCTGTATGAACGAGCCTCCCAAAGAAGATGTTGTGTCTGTACCAAGCGCGGATTTAGGCGTGACACCCCTTATTATTGTCCACGCTGTTCTGACGATCCTGGTCTTTGCATTGGTAAATGTTTTGAACGCTTCCACACACTAGTGAAGTTTTAGCGTAGGGTACAGCAATGCACAGGATAGGACACACTTACACAGGGTCTCCCAAGATGCCATCGCATTTTGAGAGACCCGAACCGTTACAGTTGTTACAGTTACATTCAGCTGCAGCGCGGATTTATTTATGTTGACAGCTCCCATGATACATAAAGCCGTGACTCCAGTGCTGTAGGAGGTGATTTCACTACCACAGTTAAAAAAAGAGCATATATGCCGAACCATGGGGGCAGCAGGGGCGGAGGAGCGATTTTGCTCCTAATACCGCGTACATACGGTTGAAATTCAGACTGAGGCTTGCCCATGGAAAAGTCAGACCGTGTGTACGTGGCATAACTTTTCATGCCACGTACATACAGTCGAAATTCCGACGGAGGCTTGCCCGTGGAAAAGTCTGACCGTGTGTACGCGGAATAACTTTTTTGCGGGAGGATGCCCCCATGCTTCGGCATATATATATTTTAGGCACCGGTTGCGTTAAAAAAATGTTTTATTTTTTACTATGTTTTTTTTTGGTATTTGCTCTGCAGGTATGGTATGGTAAGGTCTTACTGTTATACTGTAATGTTACTTTGTTTTAATGTTAACCATCATTTGCTTAGCAGGTACGCCATTCAGTTGCAGCGCGGATTTATTTATTTTGAGAGCAACAGCGTTTGCTCCCACGATACATAAAGCCGTGACTCCAACGCTGTAGGAGGTGATTTCACCACCACAGTTAAAAAAAAAGAGCATATATGCCGAAGCATGGGGGCAGCAGGGGCGGAGGTGTGATCTTGCTCCTAATGCCGTGTACATACGGTTGAAATTCCCACAGAGGCTTGCCCGTGGAAAAGTCTGACCGTGTGTACGTGGCATAACTTTTTTGCGGGAGGATGCCCCCATGCTTCAGCATATATAAATGGTGCATGTATGCCCATCATTAGAAGAGGGTGGATGAAGGAAGGTATTCTAATGGTGGGCATACCCACCGATCAATCTCTTTTTTTTCGTTCAGCCAACAGGCTGCATGAAAAATAAGATTACAATATGTCCAACAAGGACCGGCAACGTACTGGTATGAATGATGCCTGCGGGTTTAGGTGTCATCTTGGTATCATTCTTTTCAGCCAGCAGTCGGCTTTCATGAAGAAGCAATCCTAGCAGCTAATTAGCCTCTAGACTGCTTTTACAAGCAGTGGGAGGGAATGTCCCCCCCCCCGGATATAAACAGCGCCATTGGGAAATTGGGAAAGCATTTTAACACACCGATCTTGGTATGGTCAGATGCAGTGGCGTCACTAGGGATTTGTGTCACCTGGTGCTGTAAAATATGGTGTCACCCCCCCCCCCCCCGGTCACTGAGCATGAGCAATCCAGGGCACTGAGCAGGCTAGCGCATCAGCACAACTCTGCCCCCTGTGTAATCCCCTAATGTTACCGCATCGTGCAATTTACCTAATGTAACCCCCCCCTGTGCAATCCCCTAATGTTACCCCCTGCAATCCCCCTAATGTAACGCACCCCCTGTGCAATTTCCCTAATGTAATGCCCCCCTGTGTAATCCCTCTAATGTAACGCCCCCCCTGTGTAATCCCCCTAATGTTACCTCCCCTGTGTAATCCCCCTAATGCTACCCCCTGCAATCCCTCTAATGTAACCCACCCTGTGTAATCCCCCTAATTCTACCACCCTGCAATCCCCGTAAAGTAACGCGCCCCCTGTGTAATCCCCCTAATGTTACCCCCCCTGCAATCCCCCCAATGTAACCCCCCCTGCAATCCCCCTAATGCTACCCCCCTGAAATCCCCCTAAAGTAACGTGCCCCCTGTGTAATCCCCCTAATGTTACCCCCCTGCAATCCCCCCAATGTAACCCTCCCTGCAATCCCCCTAATGTAACCCCCCTGTGTAATCCCCCTAATGCTCCCCCCTGCAATCCCCCTAAAGTAACCCTCCCCCTGTGGAATCCCCTAATGTTACCCCCCCTGTAATCCTCCCTAATGTAACCCCCCTGTGTAATCCCCCTAATGCTACCCCCCTGCAATCCCCCTAAAGTAAGGCCCCCCTGTGTAATCCCCCTAATGTTACCCCCCCTGCAATCCCCCCATTGTAACCCCCCCTGTGTAATGCCCCTAATGCTACCCCCTGCAATCCCCCTAAAGTAACACCCCCCCTGTGTAATCCCCCTAGTGTTAACCCCCTGCAATCCCCTTAATGTAACGCCCCCCCTGTATACCTCCCCTCCCTACATTTACAGACCTCAGATCAGCGCTGCTCTGTGCACACGAATGTCCCTCTTCCTAGGCTCCTCCTCCTGTTGTGGATATACTGTCAGTGTGGAGTGGAGGAGGAGCCTAGGCATCGACGTCGGTCTGAGAACTGCAATTGTTATAGGACACTGGCACCGTGACCTCAGCTTGATAAAGGAGCGCGATTGCCACGCTACACGCAGCACGCCAGCTCAGGAAACGCGTCGCATACCAGTGACGTCATCGCTCCCTGCCTGCCAGGAAATACCATCTAGGCCGTGCCCTGTCATCTCCTCACCGCCGCCGGCTTCTACCATCTTCCATGCGGAACCTGATAACATCAAAACAGCACAGCGCCACAGCAGGACACAGCACAGAATGACTGACCTGATGATCACTTCCCCTTTTCATGGAATTCGTACAATGCCTGCTTTTACATTGTAAAATGTGAGTTGCCTGTACTTTCAATTTATATTAAATTGTTTTAAAACGTCTACACTTAGAGGCGCCTCTTCCCTTGCTTTTTTCTGCACCGTGACCTCTCCCCACCTGCCTGTCACAAGTGCCGTTGTAGATCGCAGTGCGCGGAGGACATGCGGGCGCCGGGCGCAGGGGAAGGAGGAAGAGGAGAGATCCGCGGCCAGCGCGGCGCCTCTAAATGCAGTGCTGTGTCGGGTGTCACCCCTCTGGTGGGTTTGACCCGGGTGCAGCCCGCACCCCCCTTACAACGCCTCAGGTCAGATGCTTTGAGGGCAGAGGAAACATCTAGGGTCTAATAGACCCCAATTTTTTCAAAAAAAGAGTACCTGTCACTACCTAATGCTATCATAGGGGATATTTACATTCCCTGAGATAACAATAAAAATGGTAAAAAAAATAAAAATGTAAGGAACAGTTTAAAAAAAAAAAAACAAGCATCCCTATTGTCCCCTGCTCTTGCGCAAAGGCGAACGCAAGCGTCGGTCTGGCGTCATATGTAAACAGCAATTTCACCATGCATGTGAGGTATCACCGCGAAGGTCAAATTGAGGGCAGTAATTTTAGCAGTAGACCTCCTCTGTATATCTAATGTGGTAACCTGCAAAGGCTTTTAAAAATGTATGTAGTTTGTTGCCACTGCGCGTTTGTGCACAATTTTAAAGCATGTCGTGTTTGGTATCTATGTACTCGGCCTAAGATCATCTTTTTTATTCCATCAAACATTTGGGTAATATAGTGTGTTTTAGTGCATTAAAATGAAAAACAGTGTATTTTTTCCCCAAAAAATGCGTTTGAAAAATCGCGGCGCAAATACTGTGTGGAAAAAAAAATGCAACACCCACCATTTTAATCTGTAGGGCCTTATATAATATATCATTTTTGGGGGTTCAACGTAATTTTCTTGCAAAAAAAAAAATGTTTTCATGTAAACAAAAAGTGTCAGAAAGGGCTTTGTCTTCAAGTGGTTAGAAGAGTGGATGATGTGTGAAATAAGCTTCCTAATGTTGTGCATAAAATGCCAGGAAAGTTCAAAACCCCCCCAAGTCACCCCATTTTGGAAAGTAGACACCCCAAGCTATTTGCTGAGAGGCAAGTCGAGTCCATGGAATATTTTATATTTTGACACAAGTTGCGGGAAAAAGACAATTTCTATTTATTTATTTATTTTTTTGCACAAAGTTGTCACTAAATGATATATTGCTCAAACATGCCATGGACATATGTGGAATTACACCCCAAAATACATTCTGTTGCTTCTCCTGAGTACAGGGATACCACGTGTGAGACTTTTTGGGAGCCTAGCCGCGTACGGGACCCCAAAAACCAAGCACCACCTTCAGGCTTTCTAAGCGTGTAAATTTTTGATTTCACTCCTCACTGCCTATCACAGTTTCGGAGGCCATGGAATGCCCAGATGGCACAAACCCCCTCCCCCCAATGACCCCATTTTGGAAAGTAGACACTCCAAGCTATTTGTTGAGAGGTATGGTGAGTATTTTGCAGATCTCGCTTTTTGTCACAAAGTTTTGAAAATTGAAAAAAGAAAAAAAAAATGTTTTTTTTTCTTTCTTCATTTTCAAAAACAAATGAGAGCTATAAAATACTCACCATGCCTCTCAGCAAATAGCTTGGGGTGTCTACTTTCCAAAATGGGGTAATTTGTGGGGGTTTTGTGCTATCTTGGCATTTTATGGCCTTCAAAACTGTGATGGGTAGTGAGGTGTGAAATCAAAAATTTGCGCCCTTATGCCACGTACACACGACCGTTTTTAATGTCATTGAAAAAAACTATGTTTTTCTCGACGTGATTTTTCGTGTTTCCTCTCAAGCCTGCCTTGCCTACACACTATCGTGAAAAAAAATGCTCGAGCAAAGCGCGGTGACGTACAACACGTACGATGGCACTATAAAGGGGAAGTTCTATTCGGATGGCGCCACCCTTTGGGCTGCTTTTGCTGATCCTCGTATTAGTAAAGTTTGGTGAGAGACGAGTCACGCTTTTCAGCCTCGTGCTCTTCAGTCCGTTACAGCGTGACGAATGTGCTATCTCCATTACGAACGTTCGTTTACCAGAAGGAGCGCTCCTGTCTCATACTTGATTCTGAGCATGCACATTTTTTTTCCCCCTGTAAAAGCATACACACTAATGTTTTTCACGACGTTAAAAAGAACGATGTGAAAAATGACGTGAAAAAATAGAGCAGGTTCTAATTTTTTTAGGCCATTTTTCGCGTCGTTAAAAATGCTCTGGAGCCTACACACGATCGTTTTTAATGACCAATTTAAAAAATTGCATTTTTCACGCCATGAAAAACGGTTGTGTGTACGCGGCATTAGAAATTCTAAAGGCAGTGCTTGGGTTTCAGGGCCCTGTATGTGACTAGGCTCCCAAAAAGTCCCACACATGTGGTATCCCCGTACTCAGGAGAAGCAGCAAAATGTATTTTGGGGTGAAATTCCACATATAACCATGGCATGTGTGAGCAATATATCATTTAGTGACAACTTTTTGTAAAAAAAAATATATATATATATATATATATATATATATTTTTGTCATTATTCAATCACTGGGACAACAAAATGTAATATTCAATGGGCTCAACATGCCTCTCAGCAAATAGATAGGGGTGTCTACTTTCCAAAATGGGGTCATTTGGGGGGGGGTTTTGTGCCATCTTGGCATTTTATGGCCTTCAAAACTGTGATAGGTAGTGATAGGTAGTGAGGAGTGAAATCAAAAATGTATGCCCTTAGAAATCTTGAAGGCGGTGCTTGGTTTTCGGGGTCCCGTACATGGCTAGGCTCCCAAAAAGTCCCACACATGTGGTATCCTCGTAATCAAGAGAAGCAGCAGAATGTATTTTGGGGTGTAATTTCACATATTCCCATGGCATGTGTGAGCAATATATAATTTAGTGATAACTTTGTGCCAAAAAAAAAAAGTTTGTAATTTTCCCGCAACTTGTGGCAAAATATTAAATATTCCATGGACCCAACATGCCTCTCAGCAAATAGCTTGGGGTGTCTACTTTCCAAAATGGGGTCATTTTATGGCCTTCAAAACTGTGATAGGTAGTGAGGAGTGAAATCAAAAATTTGCGCCCTTAGAAATCCTGAAGGCGGTGATTGGTTTTCGGGGCCCCGTACGTGACTAGGCTCCCAAAAAGTCCCACACATGTGGTATCCCCGTACTCAGGAGAAGCAACAAAATGTATTTTGGGGTGCAATTCCACATATAACCATGGCATGTGTGAGCAATATATCATTTAGTGACAACTTTTTGTAAAAAAAAAATATTTTTATTTATTTTTTGTCATTATTCAATCACTTGGGACAAAAAAATAAAAAATATTCATTGGGCTCAACATGCCTCTCAGCAATTTCCTTGGGGTGTCTACTTTTCAAAATGGGGTCATTTGGGTGGGTTTTGTACTGCCCTGCCATTTTAGCACCTCAAGAAATTAGATAGGCAGTCATAAATTAAAAGCTGTGTAAATTCCAGAAAATGTACCCTAGTTTGTAGACGCTATAACGTTTGCGCAAACCAATAAATATACGCTTATTGACATTTTTTTTACTAAAGACATGTGGCTGAATACATTTAGGCCTAAATGTATGACTATAATTGAGTTTATTCGATTTTTCTTATAACAAAAAGTCGAAAATATATTTTTTTTTCAAAATTTTCTGTCTTTTTCCGTTTATATTGCAAAAAAATTAAATCGCAGAGGCAATCAAATACCATCACAAGAAAGCATTATTTGTGGGAAAAAAAAGGACGCACATTTCGTTTGGGTACAACATTGCATGATCGCCCAATTACCAGTTAAAGCAGCGCAGTGCCAAATTGTAAAAACACCTCTGGTCTTTAAGCTGCATAATGGTCCGGGGCTTAAGTGGTTAACTGACATCATATGCAGATCAAAGGTCACCCCTAAAATCAATTGAGAAGCCTGTACAGGGCGCTGCTTGTTCCTTAGTCAGTAGCAGGTTCAGGAGCTGTTTATCTAATTGCTAGCACAAAAGGTATAATCATTATTATTTCTCTCATTATAAAGGCATGTGATTCTGCTACAAGGGCATAGGCTCCAGTTGACTAGTATGCCCAAAGCAATAAAATAAATTAACACATTTATACCAGAGAATCTGTGCTGGATGGCAGGACATTACCCAGAAGCCCTCATTCCCCCAGCACACCCAGGGTGCTGTAATGTTTTTGAACTAATGAATATTCTGCTACTGAAAATATTAGGCAAAGTGTTTTGAAGTTCACAGAATTAAACTCAGCAGGACTGATAAGACTGTAGAGAACACAGGGCATGGGAGAGCACTGGATTTCTGGAATGAGTATCATAACAGATATAACAAAACACATTCAATTAAATACCTAACAAATTAAAGGGAGCATATAAGAGAAGTCCAGACCAGAAGCAGTGATTATTAGGCAAGTGCTCCTATGTTTAATAATTTACTGTTGTTACCCATAGTTTTTTTATGTATATACTGTATATATATATATATATATATATATATATATATATATATACAGACTGTTGACAGAAGTATATTTGTCTTCTTGTTATCTTAAAGGAGTATACTAGATGGTTTCATTCAACCAGCAGGTTGAAGAAAATAAAAAAAATGGACCAATTCCTCCATTTACACATTTGATTTAGATGGGGAAATCCCCCCCCCCCGTGTTTTTGTGTTATGA
Organism: Rana muscosa; assembly: GCA_029206835.1. Taxonomy (NCBI): domain Eukaryota; kingdom Metazoa; phylum Chordata; class Amphibia; order Anura; family Ranidae; genus Rana; species Rana muscosa. The sequence continues at coordinate 909,716,847 of CM055117.1, read as the reverse complement.
TGACAGGGAGACTTCCCCGCTGTCAAAATACAATGATCTGCGCTGCCGTCTACAGCTGGCAGCACTGATCGATCAGGAAAATCCAAAAAGGCTGGTTGTACAGAAGCCGATCAGTAGATCCACTTCTGTACAACCAGGATCTGTGATACAGAGTGCAAATGTAGTGGTCACCTTGCTGTATGTTAGTAACTGAACCTGTTTATTGCAATTTCTATCCAACTCTTGTTATTTTTGTTAACCCTGTCCCTTCTGGTCTAGGATTCTATAGTTACCATATTTATCGGCGTATAACACGCGCCGGCGTATAACACGCACCCCAAGTTTAGGGGGGAATTTTAAGGAAAAAAACTTTTAGGAGGGAAATTCAAGGAAAAAAAACTTACATTTAAATGCAGCATGCAGCCTTGCCCAGTGTCCATCTGCAGCCTTGCCCAGTGTCCATCTGTCCATCTGCAGCCGTGCCCAGTGTCCATCTGTCCATCTGCAGCCTTGCCCAGTGTCCATCTGTCCATCTGCAGCCTTGCCCAGTGTCCATCTGTCCATCTGCAGCCTTGCCCAGTGCCCATCTGTCCATCTGCAGCCTTGCCCAGTGTCCATCTGTCCAACTGCAGCCTTGCCCAGTGTCCATCTGTCCATCTGCAGCCTTGCCCAGTGTCCATCTGTCCATCTGCAGCCTTGCCCAGTGCCTTTGCAATCTTGTCCGTCTCGCCGTTTTTTAAAATTTGGCGCCGATTTCTGTGGAGAGGAGCGAGCGGAGCCGAGTGTACTTCGGCTAGACTCGGCTCCTCTCGCAGTCCCGCCCCTTTTCTCCACTGACTGCGCCGCTGACAGAGAAAGCCGAGTGTACTTCGGCTAGACTCGGCTCTGCTCACAGTCAGGGGCAGGACTGCGAGAGGAGCCGAGACAAGGCGAAGTACACTCGGCTTTCTCTATGTCCACGGCGCAGTCAGAGATGGGCGGGACTGCGAGAGGAGCCGAGTAAAGCCGAGTGTACTTCGGCTTTGGCTCCGCTCGCTCCTCTCGCTCGTTTCAGCAGGGGAATTCGACGGAGTATCGGCATATAACACGCACCCACGATTTCCCCCTGATTTTAAGGGGAAAAAAGTGCGTGTTATACGCCGATAAATACGGTAGTTTTAGCTCAGGGCTCAATAACCAGCATAAGCTAGAGCCAGGTTAGGCCACTTGATAGTTAGAGTTCCAGTTGCATGACAGATTAGAAGCTACTAGTGAATAAGGCGTAGAGTAGATTGGCAGACTCTGAGTTTCAGTACCATACTATGGTTTCTGCTGGTGAAAAGCTGCATTCCAGGCTGATTGGAAAACAGCTTGAGGGTTTCCCCATCATTACTTCTCCTGTCTTCAGGTCTTTGACACCAAGATGGACGCTGCATCACCATCATCCTCAGGGGCCCCTGCAACTGAACTTTGCTGCAACATACATCTGAAGGTATCTCTATTAATAACTATATATACCCAGATATATGTGCACAATTTCACCAGGACTCTTGTTGGGCCCTTTACTGATAATACCTGTTTGTACATATATGGATGTATGTACTATTATTAATCTTTTATTAAATAAAGCTCATATTATTTTCATGTTGGTGTGCATCTATATATTTATTGTTAATTTACCTACAGGTTAAGTGCAATATCCTCTTAGGGGAGGGCCATTTCTCATAACCCCCAAAAAAGGGCTGCACTTTTATTATTTTTTTACAGGGAGAGTTTGAATCTCTTCCTATTTTAATTTTATTTTTTTTGTTTTACTGCAGTTGTCACCAGAATAGAAAGTGAAGGGAAATTCCCACATTGTTATACAAATAGTAAAAAAAAATCCTGACAGGTTTTAACTACCCAACAATAAAAAAAAACTTAGAACTATAGATACAGTATCTCACAAAAGTGAGTAAACCTGTAGTACTTTGTAAATATTTTATTATATCTTTATTTATTTATTATATCTTTTCATGTGACAACACTGAAGAAATACACTTTGCCACAATGTAAATTCGTGGGTGTACAGCTTGTATAACACAATGTCTAAACCACTGACAGCAAAAGTAAGTACACCCCTAAGTCAAAATGTCCAAATTGGGTACAATTAGCCATTTTGCCTCCCCGGTGTCATGTGATTCGTTAGTGTTACAAGGTCTCAGATGTGAATGGGGAGCAGGTGTGTTAAATTTGGTGTTATTGCTCTCACTCTCTCATACTGGTCACTGGAAATTCAACATGGCACCTCATGGCAAAGAACTCTCTGAGGATCTGAAAAAAATAATTTTTGCTGTACATAAAGATGGCCTAGGCTATAAGTAGATTGCCAAGACCCTGAAACTGAGCTGCAATATGGTGGCCATTACCATACAGCAGTTTAATAGGACAGGTTCCACTCAGAACAGGCCTCACCATGGTCAAAAAAGGAAGTGTAGTGCACGTGCTCAGTGTCATATCCTAGACGTATGAGTGCTGCCAGCATTGCTGCAGAGGTTAAAGGGGTGGGGGTTCAGCCGGTCAGTGCTCAGACCATATGCCGCATACTGCAGCAAATTGGTCTGCAGGGCTGTCGTCCCAGAAGGAAGCCTCTTCTAAAGATGATGCACAAGAAAGCCCACAGTTTGCGGAAGACAAGCAGACTAAGGACATGGATTACTGGAACCATTTTCTGTGGTCTGATGAGACCAAGATAAACTTTTTTGGTTCAGATGGTGTCAAGCTTGTGTGGCGGCAACTGGGTGAGGAGTACTAAGACATGTGTGTCTACAGTCAAACATGGTGGTGGGAGTGTCATGGTCTGGGGCTGCATGAGTGTTGCCGGCATTGGGGAGCTACAGTTCATTGAGGGAATCATGACCACCAACATGTGCTGTGACGACATACTGAAGCAGAGCATGATCCCCTCCCTTCGGAGACTGGGACGCAGGGCAGTATTCCAACATGTAAAGACCCCAAACATACCTCCAAGACGACCACTGCCTACAATTCTAATCTTTTTGGCTCTATACACCACCACAATGGATTTGAAATGAAACGAACAAGATGTGCTTTAACTACAAATTTCAGCTTTAATTTGAGGGTATTTACATCAAAATCAGGTAAACGGTGTAGGAATTACAACAGTTTGAATATGTGCCTCCCACTTTTTAAGGGACCAAAAGTAATGGGACAATTGGCTGCTCAGCTGTTCCATGGCCAGGTGTGTGTTATTCCCTCATTATCCCATTTACAAGGAGCAGATAAAAGGTCCAGAGTTCATTTCAAGTGTGCTATTTGCATTTGGAATCTGTTGCTGTCAATTCTCAATATGAGATCCAAAGAGCTGTCACTATCAGTGAAGCAAGCCATCATTAGGCTGAAAAAACAAAACAAACCCATCAGAGAGATAGCAAAAACATTAGGTGTGGCCAAATCAACTGTTTGGAACATCCTTAAAAAGAAAGAACACACCGGTGAGCTCAGCAACACCAAAAGACCCGGAAGACCATGGAAAACAACTGTGGTGGATGACCGAAGAATTCTTTCCCTGGTGAAGAAAACACCCTTCACAACAGTTGGCCAGATCAAGAACACTCTCCAGGAGGTAGGTGTATGTGTGTCAAAGTCAACAATCAAGAGAAGACTTCACCAGAGTGAATACAGAGGGTTCACCACAAGATGTAAACCATTGGTGAGCCTCAAAAACAGGAAGGCCAGATTAGAGTTTGCCAAACAACATCTAAAAAAGCCCTCACAGGTCTGGAACAACATCCTATGGACAGATGAGACCAAGATCAACTTCTACCAGAGTGATGGGAAGAGAAGAGTATGGAGAAGGAAAGGAACTGCTCATGATCCAAAGCATACCACTTCATCAGTGAAGCATGGTGGTGGTAGTGTCATGGCGTGGGCATGTATGGCTGCCAATGGAGCTGGTTCTCTTGTATGTATTGATGATGTGACTGATGACAAAAGCAGCAGGATGAATTCTGAAGTGTTTCGGGGAATATTATCTGCTCATATTCAGCCAAATGCTTCAGAACTCATTGGACGGCGCTTCACAGTGCAGATGGACAATGACCCGAAGCATACTGCGAAAGCAACCAAAGAGTTTTTTAAGGGAAAGAAGTGGAATGTTATGCAATGACCTGACCTGAATCTGATTGAGCATGCATTTCACTTGCTGAAGAAAAAACTAAAGGGAAAATGCCCCAAGAACAAGCAGGAACTGAAGACAGTTGCAGTAGAGGCCTGGCAGAGCATCACCAGGGATGAAACCCAGCGTCTGGTGATGTCTATGTGTTCCAGACTTCAGGCTGTAATTGACTGCAAAGGATTTGCAACCAAGTATTAAAAAGTGAAAGTTTGATTTATGATTGTTAATCTGTCCCATTACTTTTGGTCCCTTAAAAAATGGGAGGCACATATATGTTGTAATTCCTACACCGTTGACCTGATTTGGATGTAAATACCCTCAAATTAAAGCTGAAAGTCTGCAGTTAAAGCACATCTTGTTCGTTTCATTTCAAATCCATTGTGGTGGTGTATAGAGCCAAAAAGATTAGAATTGTGTCAATGCCCCAATATTTATGGACCTGACTGTACATCTGATGAATAATGGATTTATTTTTAAAGTAATGTGAGATTCATATATACCTTTTCTCTTTAACAAAAGTTTTATTGATAAACAATCCAACACATACCGACAGCATTAGGATGGTTACAATGTGTAATAAACAGGCATAAAGTCTTTGAACAAAACAAAACCCATTTAAAAAAAAAATAAACATAAAAAAAAGGGGATTCAAAGATGACAAAAAGTGCAATAATATCAAAATAACCATCCGAACCAGGCCAATATCTGTCAGCCCGATATCCACATCAACTGACTGCATGAAGCATATTGAACGGAAAAGATAAAAAAGAAAATATTAAGGGAAGAAAAGGAAAAGAAAGAAGAAAAAGCGAGGGAAAAAAGAAAGGGGAAAAAGGAGAGTGCACGGGAATGTCATAAATTCTGTAGTCAGTGCTGTTGGGCTTCCATGAGGTAAGCATCAAATGATTTAAAATATATATTTTTTACATTTAAAGAGCCCCTCATAAGCAATACAATCCCAGCTTATAATAAAGGAATAAAGGAAAAATTGTGCAAAAACTATTTAGTAGTCTTATTTTAGCTAAAATAATAGTGTTCTTTTGTCACTGTCCATTCCGTAATCTGATATTTTGTATCTTTCAGGCACTTATTTTGTCTGACTACATATATACTGCTCGGATTTTGATGCAATTTGTTGGCTGCCTTTTGTATCCTATACTAAATAAAGAATTTGAAAAAAAAAAAAAAACTGGACCATAATAAGGAGGAGGGAAGAAAGAAGAACAAAATGTATTTAGGAGAGAGGAAGAGACTTGAACTCATACCACTAGGCTCTGGAAAAAAGAACAGTAAGGTCTGATTGAGAGGTGGTTTATCATTATGGGGATCTTGTATGTTCCAGCACTCCTGAAAATGTAAATTCCAGTGTAGCTACCTCCCCCGGTACTCCACACACCCGCAGACCCCTATTTGTTAATGGGATCTACTGGTTTCGTTACTTTGGGTCGGCAGCAATTACCTCCCACGAGTGGATCCTTCAGCTCTGTTGTCTAGGTACACCAATATCTTCCAGGAATAAGGCCAATGTCCACACATGATTAAAACCTAATCAGCAAGTTCTGCTTTGAGTTAACTTGAAGAAAGCAAGATCAGAAAAGTTGAAAGACGTAGTTCAGGCACGCAACACTTAAATCCAGTATATACACTCGTCGCCACTCAAACCTGAGTGGGTATTGCCCACCCGGATAGTCCCTATGAGAGCAAAAGCATGGAAGAAATTTTCCCCAGGGGGTTTTTAGCAGCAAAGTATTTATGAAAAATATATTCAATTAAAAGTCTTTATTTTGTCATAAAATTAATTCAATGTACAAGAAATTACAAATATTAGCTCTGGTCTGCGACACAGATAACAACATATACCATCACCCATGGAAGACAATAAACCAAGGAGACCTGGATTTCCATTACATTGCAAGATTGTAATCCATATGAATACCCCGATGCATTTCGACCTTATCATTGCCGGTCTCTTCAGGGGGTTTTTTAATTCTAGGAAAATGTTTATAAAATTCTAGTTTAGAAAAAAAATCAATAATATAATATAAATAATATAGTATAAATAATATAATATAAATAATAATAACAATAATATAAATAATATAGTCCCTATGAGAGCAGTCCTAGCAGCCGGGATGAAGCACGGATGTCAGAGATGATGGATCCCCCTCTAGGCAGGTCTCCAGGCCTCTCCCCGAGACAGCAGTACCGTCGCTAGTCTCCGCCGGGACTGTTCTTCCCCTAAAACTCCTTTCCTAAAGATGGGCCCCCTAACAACGGGCAGCCTAGGATCCTTCTCTGATCTCTTCTCTGAAGGTGCCCAAGGCCTAAGCACTCCAGCGCACCTCGTGCCATGCGGGCCACGAGGCACACTCACTGGACCAGAGGTCCCCCTGGAATCACCCCCGAATCCCCCTGGGATCTCCCTCTAAATTGGCGTCTGCCCCTTTTGTACCCTCTCCCAGCATGCACAGCGGGTAGACCACGCCCACTGCACGGCTGCCGAGAGAGGACACCCAAGGTGCTGTGATACCCCCCGTAATCCAACCCGTGCCGGCGGTGACAGCGCCACCTGCAGGCAAAGGAGAACAAAACTGCCGGGCAATATCACACCCAAAGCAGAACAATAATTGAACATAATTGGTCTGAGCCCAACTACTGGCTCAGACCACCCTTAAATTTCCACATAGTGCCCCCAAATATTGGGGGGGCGCTACACCAGGATAAAGGAAATGGAGGCTGTAGCTCTAATAATATACACTATTTTGGCAAAGTAACAGCATGGTTATTGTCTCCCATTTTTTAGGTAAAAAAGCTTTAGTTGTGACGGGTTCTCTTTAAGGGTATGTTCAAGTTGTAAGATGGCTCAATGGTTTGCAATGCTGTCTTGCAGCACTAGGGTTTCCACCATCTTCATAGCATTTGCATGTATTTATGGGAGCTCTGGCCTCATTCCACACTCCAAGAATGCCCAAATGAGCCCTAGAGTACACGTGTCAGTGCTATATATATATATTAATTGCAGTAATTTGACTCAATTCAACCTTTGAATATGGCATAAATAAGAAGAATGTATCATATAGCAAAAAGAGTAGTTGGAAAATAAAATAAAGTACATATAGTTGTAGCGGCCTCACTCTCTCTCTAGCTTTATCGGTTATGCGGCTGTTGTCTAGGGGTACCTGGGAGAGAGACTGCAGGAACACTATGCCAAGCTCTCACCTTGTATGTGTATGAGGGTTGAGCAAAGTCACTTGATTTACCTTCGGGTCTGTTCTCTGCATATGGAGCCTCTGTTTCTTCCGTGGAGATGTGTCTACCAGTAATAGAGCCCCACACCATTCAAAAAAGGGATTTTTATAACAGCTTACCTGTAAAATCCTTTTCTTGGAGTACATCACGGGACACAGAGCGACTTAGTCATTACTAATGGGTTATATAGTTTACCTTCAGGTGCTGGCACTGGCAACCTCCAAACCGGAAGTACCCTCCCCTATATAAGCCCCTCCCATCCGGGAGCACCTCAGTTTTGTAGCAAAGCAATAAGTGTCCCCAAAGAGGGGTGGGAGCTCTGTGTCCCGTGATGTACTCCAAGAAAAGGATTTTACAGGTAAGCTGTTATAAAAATCCCTTTTTCTTTTTCGTACATCACGGGACACAGAGCGACTTAGTCATTACTAATGGGACGTCCCAAAGCAATGCCAAATGAGGGGAGGGATACACTATACATAAGCTGGGCGCCATCAGGCATGAGGATCTTTTGCGGCCTGCAACACACTGCGCCCAAAGGCGACATCCTCCTGACTTCTAACGTCTACCTGGTAGAATCTAGTAAACGTGTGTACTGAAGACCATGTTGCGGCCTTACAGACTTGAGCCAGGGAGGCCTGGTGATGCACTGCCCATGAAGTTCCAACTGCTCTTGTGGAGTGCGCCCTAACTTTGAATGGAGGCGGTCTCTTTCTCAAGCCATAGGCTTGTATTATGACCTGTCAAATCCACTTGGCTAAAGTAGATTTTGATGCTGCCTGACCCTTTCTGGGGCCTTCCGGCAGAATAAACAAAGTATCCGTTCTGCGAATCTGAGCAGTGGCTTTTAGATAAGCCTTAACTGCTCTTACTACATCCAAAGAATGCAATAACTTTTCCTCTACCGAGCTAGGTTTGGGGAAAAAAGAAGGAAGAACCACATCTTGGTTCAAATGAAACCTCGATACCACCTTAGGAAGAAAGGCTGGATGAGGACGTAATACTACTCTGTCCTTATGGACAACCAGATATGGCTCCTTACAGGACAAGGCGGATAATTCCGATACTCTTTTAGCCGAACAAATGGCTACTAAGAAAATCAATTTCCTGGTGAGAAGAACCAAGGAAATGTGTTGCAATGGTTCAAACGGTTGTTTCTGTAGAACCGACAGAACCAGGTTTAAGTCCCATGGACATATGGGAATACTAACCGGAGGGCTAATACGCATCACTCCTTGTATGAAAGTTTTGACTAGTGAATGCGAAGCCAAGGGCCTTTGAAAAAATATTGACAAGGCCGAAATCTGACCCTTGATAGTACTCAAGGCCAGCTTCCTATCTACAGCCCACTGTAGGAAGTCCAAAATCCTACCTATTACGTACTTACGTGGATGCCATTTCTTGGCCTCACACCATGTAATGTACGCCTTCCAGATCCTATAATAGATCTGCCTGGATACCGGCTTCCTGGCATTGATCATGGTAGATACCACAGGATTAGAGAGCCCTCTCTTTTTCAGAATGTGGGCTTCAATAGCCAGGCCGTCAAACCTAGGGCTGGTAAGGAAGGGTGGTATATCGGTCCTTGCGACAGCAGGTCCGGACGATGTGGGAGGGTCCAAGGACTCCTCACTGACATTTTTACAATCTCCGCGTACCATGCCCTTCGGGGCCACGCTGGAGCCACCAGAATCACTGGTTTCTTTTCTACCCTGATTCTGCGGATTAATCGCGGTAACAATTGTGGCGGTGGGAATGCATATATCAGCTTGAACTGATCCCAAGGGAACACTAGGGCATCCGAGCCGCAAGCTAGGGGATCCCTTGTCCGAGAGACAAATCTGTCCACCTTTGCGTTGAATCTGGATGCTAGCAGATCTACATCCGGTGTTCCCCACCGCTGGCATATTGCCTGGAAAACCTCGGGGTGAAGAGACCATTCCCCCGGGCATAATTGCTGGCGACTTAAAAAGTCCGCTTTCCAATTTTCCACTCCTGGGATGAAAACCGCGGATATGGCTGGGACATATCTTTCTGCCCATTCCAGGATGCAATTCGCTTCCCTCTGGGCTGCACGACTCCTGGTGCCACCCTGGTGATTGATATATGCCACTGCTGTGGCATTGTCTGATTGAATTCTGACAGGGGACCCTTGGAGTTTGGATGTCCATGCTACTAGGGCATACCGGGCTGCTCGTATCTCTAAGAGATTGATGGGCAGGGCCTTCTCTGCTTCTGACCACTTGCCCTGGAGAGACCATTGCTCCAGTACTGCCCCCCAGCCTATGAGGCTGGCATCTGTAGTGACCACCTTCCAAGAAACCGGACTGAAGGGTTTCCCTTTTTCCAGATTCTGGGGCACCAACCACCAATGGAGGCTCTTGCGAACGGAAGGGGACAGGGACATTGGTAAGTCTAAAGCCTGAACTTTTTTGTTCCAGGCTGACAGTATGGCCCTCTGCAAGTTCCTTGAATGGAATTGACCGTAGGGTACTGCTTCGAATGAAGCCACCATTTTTCCCAGCAGCCTCATGCACAGGCGTATGGATGGTTTTCTTTTTCTACCCACTAAGTGGGTCAAATCTTTTAAAGACGACACCTTTTCTGGAGGTAAGAAAATCTTTCTCTGATTTGACTCCAGCCTTAGCCCTAAGTATTCCAGACTTCTGACTGGTCTTAGAGCTGACTTGTCCCGGTTGATAATCCAACCGTGATATTCCAGATACTTGATTGTCTTGTGAATAGCTACTTCCAGCTTTTCCACTGAGTGGTCTATTAGTAGCAGGTCGTCTAGATATGCCATTATCGTTACACCTTGTGTTCTTAGATTGGCCAATAGTGGGGCCAGAATTTTTGTGAACACTCGTGGTGCTGTGGCCAGACCGAAAGGTAAGGCTCTGAACTGAAAATGGCGCCCTTCTACTGCAAAGCGTAGAAATTTCTGGTGGGCCGGAAAGATGGGAATATGCAGATAAGCATCCCTTATGTCGATCGAGGCTAACCATTCCTGCCCTTGTAGGGCGGTGGCCACTGATCGGATCGACTCCATCCGAAAAGTCCTGATATTTAGGAACTTGTTTAGCCCTTTTAGATTTAATATGGGCCTCACGTCCCCATTATGGTTTGGGGACTGTGAAAAGGTTCGAGTAAAACCCGAACCCACTTTCTTCCAGGGGAACCTTCATGATTACACCTTGGAGCAATAGTTGTTCTAGTGCCAGAAGGAGGGATCCTCTCTTCTGGGGATCGCTTGGCACGTTTGACCTCATAAATTGGGCAGGAGGAGTGTCTTTTAACTCCAGCTTGTATCCCAGACTTACTGCGGAGAGCACCCATCTGTCTCTGATGGTGTCCCGCCAGGTCTCTGTGAACAACTGAAGTCTTCCCCCCACCCGATTGAGTGGGGGCAACCCTTCATGACTTGGGGGGAGGTTTTGTACCTCTCTTGACCCAGGGTTTCTTGTTACCCTGTGATTGTCCCTGATTTCTGCCCCCTGAATTTGACCGCGGAGGCCGTCGGAACTGTTTCACAGCCGATGTGCCAGGGACTGGAGAAGTAGGCCTCTTAAAAGAAGGACTTCTACTCTTGTTCTTAACCGGTAAGAGTGAACTTTTACCAGCAGAAATTTTCTGGATATATTTGTCCAGATCTTCTCCAAATAAGCGTTCTCCATGAAATGGGAAGCTAACCAGCAATTTCTTACAGGGAGCTTCAGCAGACCAGTTTTTGAGCCATAGAAGCCTACGCATATGTACTACAGACAGCGTAAAGCGGGAGGCCTGTTGGATTGTATCCTTTATGGCGTCCACCGCAAAACACAAGGCTCTAGGTAGGTCAGCTAGGGCAAGAGCCTGCTAATCTGGTAAGTCCCTTAAGACTTGTTTCAACTGATCTTTCACCGCTTGGCAGACTCCAATCGCTGCTACCGCAGGTTGTGTCACCATGCTTGCTGTAGAGAAAGCAGATTTTAGTAAAGACTCCAATTTTTTATCTATTGGGTCTTTGAACATTGGAACATTATCTACTGGACATGTCAGTGATTTGTTCACAGAAGAGATGGCTGCGTCCACTGTAGGGACCCTCCATTTTTTTATGAACTTATCCTCCATGGGATAGATCACCGGAAATCTCTTGGGGGGAGTAAATATTTTATCAGGATGCTCCCAATCCTGGTAAATAAGCCCTTCCAATAAAGGGTGGATTGGGAAGGAACAGACAGCCTGGGGAGCTTTCAGCGACCCCAGCGAGGAAACCGTAGTGGTTGATGGTTCCGCCAGAGGCATTTTAAATGCTGATCGGACCATGTTAGTCAGAGACTGAACCCATAATCTTTCAGCCTGAGATGCTGAGAAAGGTTCTTCCACTGTTGATTCCTCCATAACTGAATCAACCTCATCCTGATCCCCTTCAGGTAGGTCGATCTCTGTGTGGGGCTGTTCCTCCACTAACAGGCACTCTGAAGGAGGAGACGGAGATCGGACGCGCTTTTCCTGTGACAGGGAAGCAGCGATCAATGCTGTTAATCTCTCTTCCAATCCTCCCAGAGTTGAGGATAAAACCTCCTCTGTTATATATACAGGAGCAGGTGGACTGGGGACAGCCGCAGCACCAGGCACTCCTACGGGGTTCCTACGGCTACTGACCTCTGAATTCTCAGGGGAGATTGGTGCAGTACAAGCATGCCCAATATCCTCAGAGCCCGATGGAGACCCTTTTGGCTTCCTGGAAGACTTATTTCCGGAGCGTCTGGACGACATATCCTTTAAGCATAAAGCTGAGGTATTCCCGTCGTCATACACCAATTTTGCTGGTAATAGTCTAACACAGTTGCTGCTATATACCAGCTGGTGTCCACTAAAGTGCCTTTCTATGGGGATGCCTGCATCAACCGCCTCTGTGTGCCACTGTTTGTTGCTAGCTCTGTTTGCATCCAGCTGACACTTGTACTGTGTCTTTTATACATGCTGGGACGCCTGCACATGCGCAGAAGCGCCGCGGATCGAGCGTCATCCACCCGCCCTGCCCCTTTTTTTCCATAGGAGGCGCGTGCACGCGCCTGCGCACGCGCCCGTGCACCATTGGCGCCCTTTTCGAAAACCAAGCAGGGACTAGGAGCCAGGGCCCTTTTTGCCGGAGGGCCTGTGCGGTGGATGAGCGCAGCAACAGGGCAGAGGAAGTGGATTCCCACAGAGAACTTACCAACTGCCTGGATCTTTTGACTTGAGAAAACCAAAGATCCACATGACAAGAAAAAATGGACCACAGCGGCCTCTAGTGGTTTAACACAGGTACCGCGGTCCTCTTTTTTTTTTTTTTTTCTTGACTACTATTAAAATTTTACATTTTTCAGTAGTTACAGGCATACACAGATATTAGCGGGAATACCGTTAGGTAACAGACAGAAAGACAAATTAGGCTTGGGGGTCCCCCAATAGAACCAAGTTCCTGGGGGCCCCCACTTACCTGTTCCCCGCCGCAGGACTCTGTTTGGTCCACAGAAGCCCAAACTTCACCTATCACGGCAGGCATTGTAATTAAACCTTCAGGGACCGGGTTCCCAAGGATTCCACTCCCCTGGACCTGTATAGCACCCTGCACAGAAAACATCTTGGTCGTGGGTATGACCAGAGCTCTGGATCCCAGGGTCCAGCCCTCCTAAGAGAGGCATTACAGGCAAAACCTTGCTCTTCTGCTGCAAGGCCCGGGTACCGACCGTTTAGCTATGAAGCTTTTTTGGTGGGATCCGGAACAGCTTACTAAGGCCCGTAAAAGAACCTGTACGCAAGCCCAGTGAAAACACATGTTACTCTTTGGCCAACACCTTAGACACTGGCAAAAAACTGAGGTGCTCCCGGATGGGAGGGGCTTATATAGGGGAGGGTACTTCCGGTTTGGAGGTTGCCAGTGCCAGCACCTGAAGGTAAACTATATAACCCATTAGTAATGACTAAGTCGCTCTGTGTCCCGTGATGTACGAAAAAGAAAGTCCAACACTCTTTTATTTCTTCATTTGCCAGGATGAACATAATCAGTTGAACTCTTGTAACAGACAGACAGGGGTGTGGATACGAGTAGGCCCAGGCACAAATGAACTCTCCTATTCCTTTTGCGTGCAAATAGGCTTGGCACACGGTCTCTGCCACCGACCGTGAAGTTGGTAGCTGCCACATACCGAGTGAACTGCTGCAGCCCCTGCCACAGGCCTGAATGTAACGGTCTCTGCCACCGACCTTAGAACATGGACCACCTTCCGTGTGAATACAGCCCCTGTTTGGAAAGGACATCCATCCCGTCGGTCTCCGGAGGCCCTGTCCCGGCACTGGCAATATGCTGCACCAGATCTATGGGAAGGTCACCTGCAGGGTCCGTTACGCCTGGATTGAGGTACCCGATACTGTGGGCACCTTAGGACAATTCCTCCCGGGCGGGACCCAGTGGAAGAAGCTGAGCCCCAGGCCTGACTGATGTACCTCACCTCAGACTGAGGGTGTCTGGGGTGACTCCCGAACTCCTCGTGTCCAGGCCTAGGCCGCCTGGACACCGACCGCGGACAGCAGCCCCCAGGCTGAAGGTGCCTGGGGCTCGGACCTCGTGGCGAAGATGTCCGTCCCCTTTATACCCTCCCCCAGCAAGCACGGCGGGTTCCCCGCCCTGCCGTACAACCGCTGCGAGAGGTCAAAAAGGGTACGGCACTGCAGTGATGGTTCAACCCCGGCCCAAAGTGACAGTGCCACCTGCTGGGTCGCAGGGAACAAGACATCACTGATGTCTTCACCCGAATTAAGCATTCACAAAAGTACATACCCGCTACACTCTCCCCCTGGTTATTTGACACTGGTCCCCAGTGTCTGGAGCAAACTATGCCCAGAAGAGGCTGACATAGTCCGGTCAAGAAACCGACTAAAAATTCCAAAAAATATAAAAAGTTTTGAAAAAAACTAACTGAAACAGTTGTGCCTGAACCTGACATGAAAGGGGAGGGAAGAGAAACAAACAACACATAACAGCAAAAAAAAAAAAAACATTTCTGCAAATCACATATTCACATTAACACTTTTCCCCACCCATCCTGACTACGACCCGCCCCATTCTCAGCGGTCTTGATGGGACGCTCTCCTGCAGAGGGGAAAAGAAACGTTAAACACACATCCCTGACACATATGTTCATGTGAGAACGAAAAACTTCTCCGCAGAGAAATCCTTTCCTTCTATAAGTGTGTGTGTGAACAGTGAATATCGGTGCACAACACTGCCACCTGGGGACAGCGTCGCGGTAACTGCACTTGTTGAAGACTTTTCCCAACTTTTTCTGTGGCTCTAACTACTCCAAAGTCCATGATCACTTTGCGGGATGGAAGAATAAAGAACAAACAATGGCAACAGTCCTTCAATTCCTCCAAAGAGCACAAACACCCGTTAAACTCGGGTACAGTCACTGGGTTTCCGGAAAAAAAAACCAACAACCCCGGAAAGTTTAGCAGCAGTAGAATAAAGCAAGAACTGAGTCTTTTTTTCCTCCTACAGATAGAATTTTGGGTGCGGCAAGACAAGGGGTTTCAAGTGCTGGCCCATTGTCTCTAAATGGTATTCGACATCCTCCCCTTCTTTGCGTCAAATCAACACTTTGTCTGCGTGGATGTGCCGACCCAGCATCCATTCTGCCTTGCAGTCCTCGAAACCGTTGAGATGCTTTGGGGGAACACGCGAGGTACCTGCGGGTGTGTGGGACCTGAAGGTGTGTCCACACGAAATCGTTGTACCAGCGTTCCCGGCAGACTTCCACTTTGTATAAAAGTTCCTTGGGTAAGTACGGGTATTCCCACCCGTACTCGTTGGCAACTTTTTGGCAGAAGAGGCGTTGTAGTCTCGCCAGTGGAGGCATAGTAATGCGGTCTCCCTCACCCGGTAGGACAATAGTGTCCGGGTGGCGAGGTGCCTTGATCACCTCCATTCTGGGCATAGGCGCCCGTAACAACAGTCTCTTTTCCCCGGTGCTAGATGCAGGAGACACCGGAGATAGCAGGGCAGGCTGGGGACGGGATCCCTCCTCAGGCGCTGGTGCCTCCACCCGGGGTGTACTATCCCCTGTAGACATGGGTGGATCCCTGACTCTGCGGGACAAGGAGAGAGGCATCTTGTCCTAGCCCTTCTTAGCAAAAAGTTTGTCTATGACGATGTCGTCTCCCGGATCGGAGAGCGACTCCAGGTCGGAGGTGTCACACTCCTCCGCGGGCAGGTAGTTTGTAGTGGAGACTGAATCGCTACCCCCCGCGGGTACACAGGGCCGTGAATCCCCGAAACCTCCGCCCCAACACCAAGTCCCTCCGCCCGGCTTACCTCGGCCCATAGTTGAGAAGGGATGTCCGGGACTCTTCCGACTGGATCCATCCGGGCCGGGCGTAGGCGGGCAAGATGATCCACCGCGACTGCTGGACGGGACTACCAGATCGGTCTTCCTCTTCGGCGGTGGACGCCGGGAAACAGTGGTGACCGAGTCAGCATCCTCGGATTTCAACCCGTACAACCGCTGCGAGAGGTCACAAAGGGTACGGCACTGCAGTGATGGTTCAACCCCGGCCTAAAGTGACAGCGCCACCTGCTGGGTCGCAGGGAACAAGACATCACTGATGTCTTCACCCGAATTAAACATTCACAAAAGTACATACCTGCTACATAGTGAACGCGTAAATTCCCATGTCCGGCCAAAACCTTTTATTAAGTTTTAGATTATTGAGGTTATGTGTTTTGTTTTTTTATTCTTCTTCCCTGTAAGGGTCAGGATAGGAAGTAATGAGAAGTCTCCATTTTGCCATGGACAAAAATAAAAACTTTTTTTTTGTTGAATAGATAAGGGTTAGAATTTCTGAAATTTGTTTTATTGCTGTCTGTACCTTCCTGAGCATGCACCCCTATTTCAACTGTTCTCTACTCTATCAAAATACAGTACAAACAAAATTAAAGAATAAATAACATTTACTGCAGCTTGCTAATTGCCTTTAGAAAAAACAAAATAATATTTATCAGTTATAATGCATAGACTATTTACATATTGTTTATTCACATAATTAGATCTTGCAAAGTGTGCCTATTTCTTGAGTGGCTAATTTGAAATAAGGGTGTTTATTCAAATGTAAATACAATGTGTCACATAAGATTTCTAGGTACAGCAATAAATTATGTTGCAAGGTTGTCACATTATGTTTAGTTAGTAAATGCAAATCTATAATTGCAATATTACAAAGTCATAATTAGAGTTAGAGCATTCTCATGCCTCTACCTATACTGAGTATCTGAGCTTTGCCTTGCATTGCTACTGTCAAGTGCAAGTTGTATCCATCATCTTTATGAAGATCTTATGATGGTTACAATGACTTATAGTCATGAATAGGTTTGTCTAAATAATGCTATAGGGTAAAAATAAGGGGCCATGGAAAGAGAGCGTGGGTAGGCAAACATAGGATTGTTGAGAGCGGGGGAACAGGCACGGCGATGAAGGTGGTGGTATAGCCATGGTTGTGACAAGGAGGGGTGAACATGTACAGGTGCTGTGCTGAGGGTAGTGCTTAATGTAGGTGTGGGGTAAGAGATAGGCCTGTAAGTAAGCAGCCAGAATCTGCAACAGCTCTGCAATCAAGAAGATCAGCTTCTATCTTTAATTTTCAAAGCTGAACTGAAAAAGATAAAGATAAAAGTTGATTGGTTACCATGCACAGCTGCTCCGAAATCTGTCTGCTCCAGTTTTGATAAATTCCCTCCAGTATGTACTGCGGTCTAATGCTGCACTGGGGCCGCCTGCACACAGACCTTGCCAATCCTTGGCATCCATGCTGACCTGATGTGACTGGTACAGACGTACTGCCTCGGCCTTACCTGTAACTGTAATGTGAATGCATTCCTTTTTGTTAATTAACCTTGTCAGTATCCACAACAACTTGTAAAGTTCTGTAAGCAGTTTTATTAAGGAGAGAGCTGTGGGATAGGGTGCATTGGCCAGGGGGGGGGGGGGGGGGGGGGGATCTGTTTGAATGGGTGCATTGGCTGGAAGTCATGATAGGGAATTAGATCATCAGGCACTTGGGTGCTTAGACACAAGCTTAGACAGAAAGGAGCCATCCATTCCTCATTTTTCATAGCACATCACTAGCAAAAGCAAAATGTACACAATGTGCTTTGTGCTATATGAGAATTAGTAAGATAATTGAACCATGAGTATAAGACATAGTTGATTGCCCATAAAAACATTATTCTAGTTTTGTATTGCAATTAAGCAATTACAGAGGAGTGATGCAATTTGGAGATAATAATAACTTTCACAAATAACAAAATAATTTCTAGGTACAATACTGTATAGCATTATATACTCATAAAAATGGGCACATTCATGTACTGTATGAATCAAAACTTGAAACAGGAGTATCATTTGCCTATTTATAATTTAAAAAGAGTATATCATTAATATGTCAAATGACATCAACAAAACTTTTATTTCATAAAATATTAGACACTTTTTACAATCAATAAAGTCACTGATGCTGCAGACATTACATTAACAATTAAAACCGTATACAGTATGTCAATATATTGGTGTTCTTAAAAAGAATACTCTTTTTTTTTTTTGTTAAAGGGAGATACATGGTTTTGGACAAAGAATATTTTTTGCTAAACTCATTCAACAGTCAGTTTGCAAAGTGAACATTTTGTCTGCTAAATAAAAATTTACACCCTCTATATTATCCCCTTGGTCAAGTTAATTCTCAAAATCTTAAACACAACTGTCATACTTATACATTGTTTTGGATTATTTGAATTATTGAAATTATATGAAATCTTTACACTTGGTATCTCTTTTCATCTTCGACCTTCTCAACATCTTTTGATGCCATAAATGGCTTAATATGCACAGGCTGAATGAGATAAAATATAGTGTATACAAATTATGATATATGTATATATATATATATATATATATATATGTAGCACTACCCCCGTAGGAGCTGCTGTTTGTTTGATTTGGGTCTACGTCCTGCCTATCAACCCCTGGAAGTGGCTCAAACCTTCCCTTAGCACAACTGATATGAATAAGGAGTGTGAGACCTATTGAGTATTAGGAGACACAATCCTGCATACATCGCACAATAACCTGTAAATGTTATTACCTTTGCTGGTCACTAGTCCTTCTAAGTGACAGAGATACTTCACACAAGTTATATGCTTAATCAAAGGTACCTTTACTCAGTATAAAAGGGAAGGGTAAAGAATCACATTAATACACACAGTTGACTCTGCATGCGCATTGCAGAGTCAATAAACCAATAAGGATAGGTATCACTGAGATTAGGTAATAACAGGAAATAACATCAGCTATATATATGTACATGTATCTATATGTGTCTCTGCACGGCTAACTGGTTGCTCGCGAGCTCCCCCTTTATTGCAATACCTTGCACGTGTTCATTCCCTATAATAGGTAAGCAAGGCCTATCTGCGTCCCACTCAAAGTTCCTTTCCCCAATGAAGTCTTCGCTAGCCACCGTCGGTGCACAAGTTAAATTGTAATCCACAGGGTTTCAACAAGATGCTGTAATTATCCGCAATATACCTGAGTACTCGTGTGCCTGCCACCCACTAATGACGGATGATCTCCAGTGAGATACACTAGGCCGCAAGCTGTGGCGTGATAGGTGAAGTGTGGCTGGCACTAACTAAATCACTTTCCTCTAAGGTAGTAGTCAATTCTGGGCAGGTGCCCTTCTCACCAAACAGGCCCGACTTTCAGATAGTCTCCTCTGGCTTGTCCCAGTCACTCGATCTCCACACTTCTGCTTCAGCTGCAGTCTCCGGACTCCGTCACTAACAGCATATGATGATGGACGACTCCGGTCTCTGCTGGGCAATCACAGGACGCTGTGGACGATCCTCTGCTGGAAATCACTCAGGCACTCCCGTAATTTAGGCCCAGGCTTCTGGCCTAATCCTTAGGAAGCAGGCCTCCGTGCCAACTTCCTGCTTGATTGAGAGCTGGATCCAGAGAGAGAGACGCTGGCCCCTCCCCTGGTTTAAGTAGTCTGCCCAGAATGCTTTGCGGTGTTGCAATGCACCCTGGGTAATGTAGTCTGTCTTTTACTAAAAGCAACAAAGTCTTTTCACCTAGCTGATATCTGTCCCAAAGTGCATTAGTTGCATTGTAACACTTATACCACCGGAGGGAGCCGGATTCCTTCTTTCATATGGACATCCTGCTACACACTCCCCCCACTTAAAGTCTTTGGTCCCCAAAGAGGACAACAGTATGTAACCTAACACATACTTTGGCAATACCTGCAGGGAAATTTGTTAGTTTATGCATGACAATAAACAACTTGCCTTTTCATAAGCAGGATTTAAACTTAAACAGCTCATATCATAACACAGAGCCGACAGAGGAACCTCCCACCAATTATCACAAGGAGGGAGGTTGTCCTGTATACGGACCACCGACACTTGGGTGTCTGTTTCAGATGTGCTAGGGAGTGAGCTGGGGTTGTCTTCCACTGAATCTGAATCTGGAGTGGAAGAGCTAGACTAATCAATGGTTCTCTTAGAAGTGATGATGGCCTCCTCAGAGCATTCACCCAATTGGTCGTACGTCAGTCTTTTTGGGGGGTGAATTACTCTTCTTTCCCTCTGCTCTTTAGGTATCATATTCTCAAGGACATTGGGGCTGGCTGTTTCTAGAAGCTCTTCAGGGGCTTCCTCATCTAGTTCAGGCATGTTGGGCTCCAGAACTTCAGGAGCGTCCCGCTCTCCTTCAGATAGAGACAACGACCCTTCTTCTGGGTCTTCCATTGACAAAGAGTCTGAGTCATCAGCTACCTCCTCAATGAGAATGTTTGAAGGCACGAATTTAGGAGCTTCTGCCCGAAGAGTTCCATTGTCAACTGTTTTGGGTGAGGTTTGGGAGGTGGTCATGGGTTCTGGCAATTGGGATGACCACAACCAGTCAGATTCTGCTTCTTCATCCTCTTGACCTTCATTGTCAGAGTCTCCATCTCTCACATCTGGAAGCACTGTTTGAGATCGGGTGATGGGTCTGGAACCTTGAGAAGTTGAAGGGGTTTCTTGTGAGTCAGATGCAGGAGGCATGCGAACTGCCTCGGAGAGGGGCAACAAGTGATTCCTGTGCCAGGTCTTTAACGGTCCCACGCTTCCTTCTGGCCTAATTTGGTACACAGGAAGGTTTTCCAGCTTCTTGCAGATAACATAAGGTTGGGATTTCCAATGGTCAGCCAACTTATGTTTTCCCGGAATTCCCAAGTTCCTCAACAGCACTCTATCTCCTGGCTGTAAATCTTGAATTCTGACTCTTAGGTCAAAGTTTCTTTTATTTCTCAGCCCCCGTTGGTCAGATGCTGCTTGGGCCTTTTCAAAAGCTGTCTTCAGACTCTTTCTCAATCGGTCTACATACCCCTTGTGGGATGCTGCTGAGTAGTGATGAGCCGAACACCCCCGGGTTCGGTTCGCACCAGAACCCGCGAACGGACCGAAAGTTCGAACGAACATTAGAACCCTATTAAATACAATGGATGCGAACGTTCGAATTCTAAAGTGCTAATTATAACAACTATTATGCATGTTATTGTCATAAATAGGGTTTGGGAACCCGGGTTCTGCACCAGGGGACATGTATCAATGCAAAAAGAAGTTTTAAAAACGGTCGTTTTTCGGGAGCAGTCATTTTAATGATGCATAAAGTGAAAAAAAAAAAGTCAAATATTCCTTTAAATATCGTACCTGGGGGGTGTCTAAAGTATGCCTGTGAAGTGCCACGTGTTTCCCGTGTTTAGAACTGTCCCTGCACAAAATGACACTTCTAAAGGAAAAAAAAGCCATTTAAAACTGCTTGCGGCTTTAATGTAATGTCTGGTCCCGGTAATATGGATGAAATTCTTTAAGAAAAATGGCATAGCTACCCCATGACCCCCCCCCCCTACCCCAGCCCATTACCAGCCCCTTTGGGTCTTGTATGGATATTAAGGGGAACCCCGCACATAAAATAAAAAAGGCCCTATATACTCTGAACAGCCGTATACAGGCGGTGCATACAAGACAGGGACTGTAGGTTTGTTCTTATGTAGAATCTGTTTGTAATTTTGAACAGGTACATTGTTGAAGTGTAGCTCCAGCCCAAAAATCTATTTTTAAACTTTTTGGGAAACATAGGTAAGGGTTATCACCCCTGTAACATTTGTTTTGCTGTCTGTGCCCCTGTTCAGAACATTTCACCTCACTTTCCGTCCCAATGACAACTGTTTTTGAAATGTGGTGTTTTTCTTGAAACAAGGATTGCTGATAAAGCATCAGTACAGATGAGACCCCTTTCTCCCATATTTATTCTTACAGGAGAGAATTTTCCTTTCTAGGGGTAGATTTCCTCTCACTTCCTGTTGTCTTCTTTCGTTTGCAAGTAGGAGTCGTTTGTAAGTTGGATGTTTGAAAGTAGGGACCTGCCGTATATACTCTGCAGAAATAGGCCCCTTAGTTGTTGGTGTTGGCACAACACTGTAAGCACTCAGTTACTCTTGGTTGGTGCTGGAACGCCCTGCTGTCAACTATTATATCAGGAATTTTAATTACATATAATTGTTGAACAGTGGTAGTAAAAATTGGGGCTTTGATGGTGGTGCTGGTGCCACAACACTGTAAGCCCTGACAGTTACTCTTGGTGGGTGCAGCAATGGGCCCTGCTGTGAATTATTAGATCAAGAATTGTAATTACATGCCCCTTTTGAACAGGGGCTGAAAAATTGGGCCTTTCGTGGTGGTGGTGGTGGTGGCGTTGCCACAAGACTGTAAGCCCTCAGAGTTACTCTTGGTGGGTGCAGCAATGGACCCTGCTGTGAATTATTAGATCAAGAATTGTAATTGCATGCCCCTGTTGAACAGGGGCTGAAAAATTGGGCCTTAGGCACTGGTGGCACAACACTACAACCCCTCACAGATACTGTACTTGGAGCACAGCAATGAGCCCTGTTGCAAAGTATTGCTTCAAAAATTGTAATGACACGCCCCTGTTAAACAGGGGCTGAAAAATTGGGCCTTAGGCACTGGTGCCACAACACTCCAAGCCCTCACAGATACTGTACTTGGAGCACAGCAATGAGCCCTATGGCAAATTATTGCTAAAAAAATTGTAATTACACGCCCCTGTAAAACAGGGGCTGAAAAATTGGGCCTTAGCCACTGGTGGCGGCACCCATAAACAAAAATGATCTTCCAAGCTATCATCATCAATCGTATCATTGAGGACTCGGAGGAGGAGGATAGCCAGTCAACATAACAGCACAGGCACTCAGCATCAGCATCAGTCTTGAAGGGATGTGACATGTTAAAATCAATTAGTCTGTTATATCAGCATCAGGTGTGTGGTAGCTGGTGGTGATCCAAGACTGGTTCATCTTGATGAAAGTCAGTCGATCAACCGAGTCGGTGGACAGGCGCACCCTGTGATCCGTGACAAATCCTCCAGCAGCACTGAATGTGCGTTCCGAAAGAACGCTGGATGCAGGACAGGCCAGTAGCTCAATTGCATACTGTGCAAGCTCTGGCCAGTGATCCATCCTCAAGACCCAGTAAGCCAGAGGATTTTCGGTGGGGAAGGTGTCCAAGTCTGACCTTGCCCCTAGATATTCCTGCACCATGTTTATCAGACGCTGGCGATGGTTGCTGGAAACGATCATACTTTGGGGCTGCGGACTAAAGAATTGTCTGAACGCATCGGTCAGACGGCCACCTTCCCCACCGCTCCTTCTTTGACTGGCCGAAGCCTCAGCAACTCGTTGTCCAGGACCAGGAGTTTGTAACCTCCCAGTCTCTGGGAACGCGTTGCACAGACCTTTCTGCAAGGCCTCCCGGAGTTGTCTCATCCTCTGCTCCCTCTGCGACGGTAACATAAGGTCCGCAACCTTACCCTTGTACCGTGGATCAAGGAGAGTGGCCAGCCAGTAATGGTCCCTCTCCTTGATTCGAAGAATACGAGGATCCTTCCGCAGACTTTGCAGGATCAGGGAGGCCATGCAGCGTAGGTTTGCTGAGGCATTCGCTCCGGAGTCCTCTGGGTCACTAAGGACGACATGATCCGCAGCCACCTCCTCCCAGCCACGTACAAGTCCACTGGTTTCTTGGGACTGTAAATCATCCCTAAAAGACTGCTGCTGATGATGCTGAGTGCCAGCCTCCACCTCCATGCTGACACAATCCTCCTCCTCCTCCTCCTCCTCCTCCTCTTCCTGTGCGATGGGTGGGACAGAAGGAACACTGTCTGGGTAAAGGGGGCCTTGAGAGGCAAGGAAGTCCTCCTCTTCCTGCCTCTGTTCTGCCTCAAGTGCCCTGTCCATTATTCCACGCAGCGTGTGCTCCAACAGGTGGACAAGAGGTACAGTGTCACTGATGCATGCACTGTCACTGCTCACCATCCTCGTGGCCTCCTCAAATGGTGCCAGGACAGTGCATGCATCCCTGATCATGCCCCACTGGCGTGGAGAAAAAAAACCAAGCTCCCCTGACCCTGTCCTGGTGCCGTAGTCGCACAGGTACTCATTGATGGCCCTCTGCTGCGTGTGCAGCCGCTGCAGCATGGCCAACGTTGAGTTCCACCTGGTGGGCATGTCACATATAAGGCGGTTCTTGGGCAGGTTCAACTCCTTTTGCAGCTCAGCCAGGCGAGCACTGGCATTATAAGATCTGCGGAAATGCACACAGACTTTCCTGGCCTGCCTCAGGACATCCTGTAAGCCCGGGTACCTGCCCAAGAACCGCTGCACCACCAGGTTAAGGACGTGAGCCACACAGGGCACATGGGTCAGTTGTCCCTGTCGGAGGGCGGAGAGGAGGTTGGTGCCATTGTCGCAAACCACCATTCCTGGCTTAAGCTGGCGTGGCGTCAACCACCTCTCGGCCTGGCCCTGCAGAGCAGACAGGACCTCTGCCCCAGTGTGGCTTCTGTCCCCCAAACACACCAGCGCAAGCACGGCATGGCATCTTTTTGCCTGCGTACTTGCGTAGCCCCGTGAACGGCTACGGAGCACCGCTGGTTCATAGGACAAACCACAGGAAGAGGCCATGGAGGAAGAAGAAGAGGAGGGGGTGGAGGAGAGAGGTGTGTCACAACCAGTAGTAGCATTTTGGAGGCGTGGCGGTGGGACAACCTCCAACACTACTGCACCTTGTCCTGCATCCTTCCCAGCTGCCAAAAGAGTGACCCAATGGGCCGTGAAAGAAAGGTAACGTCCCTGTCCATGCCTGCTGGACCATGAGTCAGCGGTAATATGCACCTTACCGCTGACCGCCCTGTCCAGCGAGGCCAAGACATTGCCTTCCACATGCCGGTAGAGAGCCGGAATAGCCTTCCGTGAGAAAAAGTGGCGTTTGGGAACCTGCCACTGAGGAACCGCACATTGCACAAACTCACGGAAGGGGGCCGAGTCTACCAACTGAAAAGGCAGCAGTTGAAGCGCTAGCAATTTAGCCAAGCTAGCATTCAACCGCTGGGCATGTGGATGGCTGGGAGTGAACTTCTTTCGACGGTCCAGCAGCTGGGGCAGGGAAATTTGCCTGCTAGAATCTGACGTCGGTGTACTGCTAGCAGAGTGGCCGCAAGTACTTGGCTGTGACACACCTAATTCTACACCTTCATTCCTCTCAGTGCATGTTTCAGAGAGGACTGAAGTTATAGTGGGGTTGGAGATCCCAGCTGATGCGGTGCAAGGAGAGGTCCGCTTTGTTCTTTGGTGTGGGTCTTTGAGGTAGGCTTGCCAACGAGCTGCATGGCAGGTCAACATATGTCTGGTCAGGCATGTGGTACCCAAGCGGCTGATGTTTTGGCCACGCGATATACGCTTGAGACATATGTTGCAAACAGCAGCTGTGCGATCTGATGCACTAGCCTCAAAAAAGGCCCACACCAAAGAACTTTTTGAATGACGGGCAGAGGCAGCGCCCTGCACAGGTGGAGCTCTGCGGTGTGATTCCGTCGGTGTACTGCCCTTACGCTGGCCACCATAAGGCATCCTGCCTCGTTGGAGATGTGCCTCCTCCTCATCCTCCTCCTCCTCCTCTCTCCTATTAGGCACCCACGTGGAGTCAGTGACCTCATCATCACCTCCCTCCTCATCACTGGAGCCAATCTGGCAGTATGCTGCAGCTGCTGGAACATGACTGCCAGATTGGTGTCCTTCTTGAGCATCCCCTCTGTCTGCTCTCACGCTACTGCCTTCCTCTAGCTGGGTTTCATCATCAGACCCTTCGAAACGCTGGGCATCCTCCTGGAGCATGTACCCAACACTGTGCTGAAACAGTTCGGGGGACTCCTCAGGAGGAGGACATGGTGGGTCTAGGGAAGGAGTGACTGATGATGAGTCTGACATTGATACCAGGGAAGAGGACGCTTTGGCAGCTGCTTTTCCAGTACCCTGAGCCTGGGTGAGAGAGGATGAGGAGGAGGAGGAGGGCTTGGTCATCCACTCTACCAAGTCTTCGGCATGATGTGGCTCAACATGTCCAGCTGCCGAAAAGAAGGACAAGCGTGTCCCATGGCCATGTGCTGATGACAATGCACCGCGTCCACGACCAGCACTGTTGCCCCCAGACACAGAGCCTGCTTGCCCTCTTTTATTGCCTCCTGACTGTCTGCCTCTCCTTGTTTGCCTTCCAGACATTCTAATAGATGGCCTGCAGGGAGATGGGAAAAAAGCAATAAGGGCTACCTTCAGGTGTCCTTCTCTGTCCCTTGAAACAAGGACTTTGACAGTGAAAGAAACTGACACACTCTCCCTACCTACAGTTTTCTGTCCCTAGAAAAAATGTTTTTTTTAAGCACAATTTAGCACAAGGAGAATTCACTCACTGTCCTTCCAGGTCCCTGGAAACAAGGACTTTGACAGTGAAAGAAACTGACACACTCTCCCTACCTACAGTTTTCTGTCCCTAGAAAAAATGTTTTTTTTAAGCACAATTTAGCACAAGGAGAATTCACTCACTGTCCTTCCAGGTCCCTGGAAACAAGGACTTTGACAGTGAAAGAAACTGACACACTCTCCCTACCTACAGTTTTCTGTCCCTAGAAAAAATGTTTTTTTTAAGCACAATTTAGCACAAGGAGAATTCACTCACTGTCCTTCCAGGTCCCTGGAAACAAGGACTTTGACAGTGAAAGAAACTGACACACTCTCCCTACCTACAGTTTTCTGTCCCTAGAAAAAAATTTTTTTTAAGCACAATTTAGCACAAGGAGAATTCACTCACTGTCCTTCCAGGTCCCTGGAAACAAGGACTTTGACAGTGAAAGAAACTGACACACTCTCCCTACCTACAGTTTTCTGTCCCTAGAAAAAATGTTTTTTTTAAGCACAATTTAGCACAAGGAGAATTCACTCACTGTCCTTCCAGGTCCCTGGAAACAAGGACTTTGACAGTGAAAGAAACTGACACACTCTCCCTACCTACAGTTTTCTGTCCCTAGAAAAAATGTTTTTTTTAAGCACAATTTAGCACAAGGAGAATTCACTCACTGTCCTTCCAGGTCCCTGGAAACAAGGACTTTGACAGTGAAAGAAACTGACACACTCTCCCTACCTACAGTTTTCTGTCCCTAGAAAAAATGTTTTTTTTAAGCACAATTTAGCACAAGGAGAATTCACTCACTGTCCTTCCAGGTCCCTGGAAACAAGGACTTTGACAGTGAAAGAAACTGACACACTCTCCCTACCTACAGTTTTCTGTCCCTAGAAAAAATGTTTTTTTTAAGCACAATTTAGCACAAGGAGAATTCACTCACTGTCCTTCCAGGTCCCTGGAAACAAGGACTTTGACAGTGAAAGAAACTGACACACTCTCCCTACCTACAGTTTTCTGTCCCTAGAAAAAATGTTTTTTTTAAGCACAATTTAGCACAAGGAGAATTCACTCACTGTCCTTCCAGGTCCCTGGAAACAAGGACTTTGACAGTGAAAGAAACTGACACACTCTCCCTACCTACAGTTTTCTGTCCCTAGAAAAAATGTTTTTTTTAAGCACAATTTAGCACAAGGAGAATTCACTCACTGTCCTTCCAGGTCCCTGGAAACAAGGACTTTGACAGTGAAAGAAACTGACACACTCTCCCTACCTACAGTTTTCTGTCCCTAGAAAAAATGTTTTTTTTAAGCACAATTTAGCACAAGGAGAATTCACTCACTGTCCTTCCAGGTCCCTGGAAACAAGGACTTTGACAGTGAAAGAAACTGACACACTCTCCCTACCTACAGTTTTCTGTCCCTAGAAAAAATGTTTTTTTTAAGCACAATTTAGCACAAGGAGAATTCACTCACTGTCCTTCCAGGTCCCTGGAAACAAGGACTTTGACAGTGAAAGAAACTGACACACTCTCCCTACCTACAGTTTTCTGTCCCTAGAAAAAATGTTTTTTTTAAGCACAATTTAGCACAAGGAGAATTCACTCACTGTCCTTCCAGGTCCCTGGAAACAAGGACTTTGACAGTGAAAGAAACTGACACACTCTCCCTACCTACAGTTTTCTGTCCCTAGAAAAAATGTTTTTTTTAAGCACAATTTAGCACAAGGAGAATTCACTCACTGTCCTTCCAGGTCCCTGGAAACAAGGACTTTGACAGTGAAAGAAACTGACACACTCTCCCTACCTACAGTTTTCTGTCCCTAGAAAAAATGTTTTTTTTAAGCACAATTTAGCACAAGGAGAATTCACTCACTGTCCTTCCAGGTCCCTGGAAACAAGGACTTTGACAGTGAAAGAAACTGACACACTCTCCCTACCTACAGTTTTCTGTCCCTAGAAAAAATGTTTTTTTTAAGCACAATTTAGCACAAGGAGAATTCACTCACTGTCCTTCCAGGTCCCTGGAAACAAGGACTTTGACAGTGAAAGAAACTGACACACTCTCCCTACCTACAGTTTTCTGTCCCTAGAAAAAATGTTTTTTTTAAGCACAATTTAGCACAAGGAGAATTCACTCACTGTCCTTCCAGGTCCCTGGAAACAAGGACTTTGACAGTGAAAGAAACTGACACACTCTCCCTACCTACAGTTTTCTGTCCCTAGAAAAAATGTTTTTTTTAAGCACAATTTAGCACAAGGAGAATTCACTCACTGTCCTTCCAGGTCCCTGGAAACAAGGACTTTGACAGTGAAAGAAACTGACACACTCTCCCTACCTACAGTTTTCTGTCCCTAGAAAAAATGTTTTTTTTAAGCACAATTTAGCACAAGGAGAATTCACTCACTGTCCTTCCAGGTCCCTGGAAACAAGGACTTTGACAGTGAAAGAAACTGACACACTCTCCCTACCTACAGTTTTCTGTCCCTAGAAAAAATGTTTTTTTTAAGCACAATTTAGCACAAGGAGAATTCACTCACTGTCCTTCCAGGTCCCTGGAAACAAGGACTTTGACAGTGAAAGAAACTGACACACTCTCCCTACCTACAGTTTTCTGTCCCTAGAAAAAATGTTTTTTTTAAGCACAATTTAGCACAAGGAGAATTCACTCACTGTCCTTCCAGGTCCCTGGAAACAAGGACTTTGACAGTGAAAGAAACTGACACACTCTCCCTACCTACAGTTTTCTGTCCCTAGAAAAAATGTTTTTTTTAAGCACAATTTAGCACAAGGAGAATTCACTCACTGTCCTTCCAGGTCCCTGGAAACAAGGACTTTGACAGTGAAAGAAACTGACACACTCTCCCTACCTACAGTTTTCTGTCCCTAGAAAAAATGTTTTTTTTAAGCACAATTTAGCACAAGGAGAATTCACTCACTGTCCTTCCAGGTCCCTGGAAACAAGGACTTTGACAGTGAAAGAAACTGACACACTCTCCCTACCTACAGTTTTCTGTCCCTAGAAAAAATGTTTTTTTTAAGCACAATTTAGCACAAGGAGAATTCACTCACTGTCCTTCCAGGTCCCTGGAAACAAGGACTTTGACAGTGAAAGAAACTGACACACTCTCCCTACCTACAGTTTTCTGTCCCTAGAAAAAATGTTTTTTTTAAGCACAATTTAGCACAAGGAGAATTCACTCACTGTCCTTCCAGGTCCCTGGAAACAAGGACTTTGACAGTGAAAGAAACTGACACACTCTCCCTACCTACAGTTTTCTGTCCCTAGAAAAAATGTTTTTTTTAAGCACAATTTAGCACAAGGAGAATTCACTCACTGTCCTTCCAGGTCCCTGGAAACAAGGACTTTGACAGTGAAAGAAACTGACACTCTCCCTACCTACAGTTTTCTGTCCCTAGAAAAAATGTTTTTTTTAAGCACAATATAGCACAAGCACAAAACACACTGACACTCTCCCTACCTATCCTTCTCTTTCCCTAAACTAAAGGAATCCAGGTTAAGCAAGAAAGAAATAAAAGTCACTGTCCCTGCCTATGCTGCTCTATCCCTGCTCCGGAACACACTACACTAGGCCGCCGTGCTGGCGGCCTTTTATAGTGTGGGGCGTGTACTAAACACCCTCAGCAATAATTGGCCACAGGCATCCTGCCTGTGGCCAATCATTGCTCTCCTCGCTGCCGGCGCTGTGATTGGCCAAGCATGCGGGGTCACAGTGCATGCTTGGCCAATCACAGCGCCTGGATGACACTGCGATGGCGTAGTGCATTGTGGGCCGTTCGCGTCACTCGAATTTGGCGCGAATGGCCCAAATCGTTCGATCTTCGTCGAACGATCGAACAGCCGATGTTCGAGTCGAACGTATGTTCGACTCGAACACGAAGCTCATCCCTACTGCTGAGGTATGATCCAGCGATATGCCAAAGGCCAAGTCCACTGGCAACCGAGCCTCCCGCCCGAACATCAAACGGTATGGGGAATACCCGGTGACATCACTGGCAGTGCTATTGTAGGCATGCACTATGGCAGCTACATGCTTGCTCCAATGCTGCTTTTTCTCTGAACTCAGAGTCCCCAACATATCCAAGAGAGTCCGGTTAAACCGTTCAGGCTGAGCATCTCCTTGTGGGTGATAAGGGGTTGTCCTGGTCTTCTGGATGCCTAACAGGTCTAATAACTTCTTTATTAATTTGCTTTCAAAGTCTCTGCCCTGATCTGAATGAAGGCGTTGGGGTAGACCACAGTGCACAAATAATTTTTCTACCAGTACTTTGGCTACTGTTGAGGCCTTCTGGTCTTTTGTTGGGAATGCTTGAGCATATCTGGTAAAGTGATCTGTTATCACCAAGACATTCCCTTGACCACTCAGATCAGGCTCCAGGCAAAGGAAGTCAATGCACACCAGTTCCATAGGTCCCTGACTTTGCAGATGGCCCATTGGGGCTGCTTGACGTGGCAAGGTCTTCCTTTGAATGCATCGGACACAGGAATGGCAATATCCTTCCACTTCAGCCCGCATGCAGGGCCAATAGAACCTATCCCGTACAAGGTGAAAAGTCCGTTCGGACCCTAGGTGACCATGGTTGTCATGGAGGGCAGCTAGGACCGCTTCTCGATATTTGGCTGGTAGAAACAGCTGCCACTTCTCTTCTGAGTCGTCAGAGGGGCCCCTTCGGTAGACCACCCCTTGACGTATGTGTAGCCGATCCCACTCCCTGCGCAACAATCGGGCTTCTCTTGGGGAGTCTGTTTCAAGCATCTCGGGACGCTGGCTTTCCAGGGCCTTTATCAGGAGTTTCCCTAAAGGGTCTTCTTCTTGCTCCTTTCTCAAATCCCTTTTTGTCAGTTTGGGCAAGCCCTCCCCTTCGACTTGGGTCACACTGCAATAGCACTTCGGTACTCCAACAGCTGAGACCCCAATTTCTTCGGCTCTTGACCCACCTCTGGCTTGAAGTTCTGTCCCCTGATATAGGGCTCGCACTCCCTCTGGGTCTAGTTGGGCCCATTCTTCGGTAGGGTCGGTGGGGGCATGAGACCTCCTGGACAGGGCATCTGCATCCCTATTTCCCACTCCGGGTCGTACTTCAAGCTGAAGGTGTAGCTTGAAAGGGCAGCCAACCACTGGTGTCCCGTTGCATCCAACTTGGCAGTGGTCAGAAGGTAGGTGAGCGGGTTATTATCTGTCTTCACCACAAACTCTGCCCCATATAGGTAGTCTCTCAGTTTGTCTACCACTGCCCATTTCAAGGCCAGGAATTCAAGCTTGTGGGTGGGGTAATTCTTCTCAGCAGGTATCAGACTCCTGCTCACATATGCGACGGGTCTTAGGTAACCATCATGTTCCTGGTACAGCACCCCACCCAGCCCATCTCGGCTGCCATCTACATGCAGTTCATAAGGCTTCTTTGGATCAGCATAGGCCAGGACTGGTGCAGTGGTAAGACTCTTCTTTAACATCTGGAAGGCTTCCTCGCACTCCCCTGTCCACTGGTCTTGAATCGACTCTTTGGGCCTTCGGGGTCCCATGGTGAGTTTCACTGGTTTGACCAGCTCTGGAACATCATCTTCCCCTTCGTTTCTGAGTAACTCGTTCAGGGGTCTGGCAATCTTGGCGAATCCTTCTACAAATCTTCGGTAGTAAGAACAGAACCCCAGGAATGACCGAAGCTCAGTCACGTTGGTAGGTCTCGGCCAAGAGGTGACGGCATCCAGCTTCTCTGGGTCCGTGGCCACCCCTTCTGCAGAAACGATATGGCCCAGGTAATGGACTGAGGACTGGTAAAATTGACACTTCTCTGGGGAGAGTTTCAGGCCCTCTTCACTGAGCCTCTTCAGGACCTTCTCCAGTCTCTCTTCATGCTCTTCTAGGGTTCTCCCGAACACGATGACGTCGTCCAAATATACCAGTACCTCTATTAGATTCATGTCCCCGACGGTTCTCTCCATTAGCCTTTGGAAAGTGGCGGGGGCTCCTGATAACCCTTTAGGCATACGGTTGAACTCAAAGAACCCCACAGGGGTGATGAAGGCTATCTTCTCCCGATCCTCAGGGTGCATGGGGATTTGGTAATATCCACTTTTTAGATCCATTACACTGAACCACTTGGCCCCTGACAGACTCTGCAGGGCGTCTTCAATTCGGGGAGTGGTGTATTGATCTGGGATGGTCCTTCTGTTTAGTGTTCTGTAGTCGATACACAGTCTCAGCGACCCGTTCTTCTTTCGGACTACCACTATTGGAGAAGCGTAAGGGCTCCTGGATTCTCGAATAATCCCCGTCCTCTTCAGCTCAGCCAACTGTTCCCGCAAGTCTTCTAAGTCACCCAGTGGGACCCGTCGAACTCTCTCTCTAAAGGGCTTATCTTGTTGTAAGCGTATCTTGTGAGTGGCACTCCTTGCGCACCCCACATCAAACTCATCTTTAGAGAAGATCTTTTCCCACCTTGCAAGTTGAGCTTTGGCCCTTTTTCTCCATTCTGGTGGGAGGGCCGTGTCTTCAGAACAGAGCTTCTCTATGGTGACTTCACCCCTTTCTTCTTTCTTCAATTCACACGGGGCAATGGGGGTGGCTGGATTCACCTGGCCCAACAGCATTCTGGCCGACACCTTCACTGGTGTATTAGCAGTGTTCCTTATACTCACTGAAACCCTCCCATGGCTTTTCTGTAGGGCCTTCAATGGGATCACTTCGGGGATTACTTCAATCCCTTTCTGTCTTTCCTGTGGGCCTGGTTCGAAGACAATGAAGGGGCCTGGCTGTTTCCATGTGAGCTTGACAGAAGCCCTCAGGCAAGTCACCTCTCCCGGTTGTAATACCTTCTCCGTCTTGTCTAGCTTCCAAATCTTGCCAACTCCCTCAGCCGGGGCCTTCTGCTCCAGTACCAGGCGCTGGTAGGCTTGCCTTAACATGGGGTGGACTCTTGTGGTCGGGGCGTCTTCCTGTTGGGCCAACGGTGTCAGCAGTCGCCTGACTAGATCAGTGTTGGTCCCTATGATGAGTGAGCTCTTGCTGGCCCCTGGTGGGCGAGGGCACACTACTGCCAGAGTATCGAAGGTCTCTGTCTCCCCAGCCACTGAGGGATCAAAAGTCAACTTGATTGGCAGGTAACCGTCATAGGGAAAGCTCTGAGTTCCAATACCCCATATTTCCAGTTCCTCTAATTTCTGTAGGGGTAGATGTTTAAGATGTTTATCATAGAAATCCCTATACAGAAGAGTCACTTGAGCCCCAGTGTCAAGAAGAGCCTTGGTGTAGATCCCTTCTACTTGTATGGAGACTACTGGAGAAGGCCCCACTAACTTGGCAGGGAACTCCTTCAACACAGACTTCTTGCTGTGTTCAGTTACCTGTACCCTCACTTCTTTTTTTCTTGAGTTTCCGGTGGGTCTCAGTCCCTCTTGGGTCTGGTGTGCACTGGCCTTCTGTTCAACAGCAGCCTGAGTTGTGGGACGGGGCCTAATTGGCAGAGGTTTAGGTCCCTGACTCTGATGTTTTGGATCATTGGACTTCTTGAAGGAGTTCGTGGAAACTGGTGGGCGCCCGGCTGACTCCTTCACCGGGGCCCTCTGAAGTTTTCCGCCGGCTTGCGATACCCGGATGCAACTTCATCTGGGCTGGGACACACTGCTCTAACATGCCCGATTCCCCCACAATTGAAGCATGTTATCAATCTCTTAGGCTTCTGTACTAGTTCCATATTGGAGCTAGGAGTTTTTTTTGGTTCCTCTGACGTGTTCTTGTTGTGTGGCACAGAGGCCTGGCTAGTCAGCATGGACACCATTTCTACTAGTTGTGACACCTGGGTCTTTAGGAGTTCAACTTCTGAATCACCTTCTTCTGCACTTAACATTCTGACTCGGGCAGTTGGTTCGGTGTGTTGACTCCTCCTTTTGTCTTCCAACATGGCCTCCTCCTCCCTGACTATCTGGATCAAGTCGGGGTATTCCAGGCTGCTCCCGTCCCGCCGGGTGCATAGCAATAATGCAATGGGGTCCAAGGGTTGAGCTCCCCTCAACACCTGCTGGGCACGGGCCTCATCCACTTTTCTTGGATCGATCCCTTTCTTCAGTAGGATCCGATGCAGGATCTTATCCAGGCGTCCTATGAATTCTGACAGCTTCTCTCCCTCTTTTTGGTAGCAATGCCCCAGCTGGTAAGTGAGTTCAGTGATGTTTTCCGTCCCGCCGAACACATTCTGCAGAATATCCAGATAATCCTGTGCATTGCAGTCCTTCTTGCTTAACTTGAGGTTACGTATGGCCTCCAGAGCAGGCCCCTTTAAGCTTTCCACAATCCGTTGTTTTTTTTGTTGTTCTGGCACCTCCCATTCTTCTAGGGCCTGAGTGGCGCCATCTAGCCACTCTTCAAATCCATCTTCCACTGAAGGTACAGGTTTCTTCCCAGAAAAGGTCCTGAGTTTCCTGTATCCTGACATCAGGTAGTCTGGAGGGTCCTTTTTACACTTGGTCACAAACTCCCCCAGGACAGCGCACAATTCTGAGCTAAGGGTGGTCAATGGTGGTGAACCGGGACCCTTTTGTTGGGCGCTCTCTCCTGTGCTGGGGCCTCCTGAAGTAGTGGATGTGGGGCCATCTTTATTCTCTTCTGGGTGTATCAGGAGGAGTTCTACTTGGTTTGTAGTTTTTATGCTGGCACCCTTGAAGTAGTCAGAGATTCCGTTCCTCCACTCACATAATGCATAGGTGTGGGGATTTACAGTAACTGTCTTTATGTCAATCACCCATGGCTTCCTGTCCGTGGACAATGCTCTCAAGACTGGAGTTAGCTGCTCCTCTACCCAGGCCTCTCTCTGGATTTCAACCACCAGGCCATTTCCGGGTAGGATGCCTTCATCCCTGCACCACCGGGCTACGGCAGCAGGGTCCATTTCTGTGCTGTAAGGGTTCTGTCTAGGGGGAAAGTTGATTGCAGAACCGTAGAATATCCCGGACGAGCCCCCACGTGTAGCACTACCCCCGTAGGAGCTGCTGTTTGTTTGATTTGGGTCTACGTCCTGCCTATCAACCTCTGGAAGTGGCTCAAACCTTCCCTTAGCACAACTGATATGAATAAGGAGTGTGAGACCTATTGAGTATTAGGAGACACAATCCTGCATACATCGCACAATAACCTGTAAATGTTATTACCTTTGCTGGTCACTAGTCCTTCTAAGTGACAGAGATACTTCACACAAGTTATATGCTTAATCAAAGGTACCTTTACTCAGTATAAAAGGGAAGGGTAAAGAATCACATTAATACACACAGTTGACTCTGCATGCGCATTGCAGAGTCAATAAACCAATAAGGATAGGTATCACTGAGATTAGGTAATAACAGGAAATAACATCAGCTATATATATGTACATGTATCTATATGTGTCTCTGCACGGCTAACTGGTTGCTCGCGAGCTCCCCCTTTATTGCAATACCTTGCACGTGTTCATTCCCTATAATAGGTAAGCAAGGCCTATCTGCGTCCCACTCAAAGTTCCTTTCTCCAATGAAGTCTTCGCTAGCCATCGTCGGTGCACAAGTTAAATTGTAATCCACAGGGTTTCAACAAGATGCTGTAATTATCTGCAATATACCTGAGTACTCGTGTGCCTGCCACCCACTAATGACGGATGCACCAATCTCTGATCACATAGTCTCCAGTGAGATACACTAGGCCGCAAGCTGTGGCGTGATAGGGGAAGTGTGGCTGGCACTAACTAAATCACTTTCCTCTAAGGTAGTAGTCAATTCTAGGCAGGTGCCCTTCTCACCAAACAGGCCCGACTTTCAGATAGTCTCCTCTGGCTTGTCCCGGTCACTCGATCTCCACGCTTCTGCTTCAGCTGCAGTCTCCGGACTCCGTCACTAACAGCATATGGTGATGGACGACTCCGGTCTCTGCTGGGCAATCACAGGACGCTGTGGACGATCCTCTGCTGGAAATCACTCAGGCACTCCCGTAATTTAGGCCCAGGCTTCTGGCCTAATCCTTAGGAAGCAGGCCTCCGTGCCAACTTCCTGCTTGATTGAGAGCTGGATCCAGAGAGAGAGACGCTGGCCCCTCCCCTGGTTTAAGTAGTCTGCCCAGAATGCTTTGCGGTGTTGCAATGCACCCTGGGTAATGTAGTCTGTCTTTTACTAAAAGCAACAAAGTATTTTCTCCTAGCTGATATCTGTCCCAAAGTGCATTAGTTGCATTGTAACACTTATACCACCGGAGGGAGCCGGATTCCTTCTTTCATACGGACATCCTGCTACATATATATACACACAGTGTCTTACAAAAGTGAGTATACCCCTCACATTTTTGTAAATGTTTTATTATACCTTTTTATGTGACAACACTTAAGAATATATATATATATATATATATATATATATATATATATATATATATATATATATATGTAGCACACTGACCCTTTTCCCTACCTTTGGCTCACTTGCAGGATAAAAGGGCACACCGTACTATATGCCCGTACCCTCCTGGTTGAGGAGGTTGAGCGGTGTTATGTATTTGGGTCCCACAGCTAGGTTCTTCCGTTAGTTGGTTCTCGTCTCCTAGGATATAGGAACAAGTCTCTGTTTTCCCCCCAAGTAATTCCAATGTCCACACCACTCTAAACTCCAATGTTGAGTTTATTTTCTCAATGTTCAGCAGATAGGAAAAGGGTGGATGAGAGACAGGACAACAAGGTTTGGGAGGTTAGTCCAGGCACAAGTACCGTAGATTTTACAATCGCTACTCTATCCAAGAGTAGGTTTAGCTCAACCGGATAGTCTCCTGCAAAGTGGATCCTAGCAGCCGAAGTGATGCGCGAACGATCAATCAGGTTCTTTTCCTAGCAGTGGCGGCTGGTGCTCAAATTTTTTGGGGGGGCGCAAACAAACTGAAAAAAAAATCATCAATTGGCGCCACTGTGCCCATTAAAAGGCAGCCACTGTGCCCAAACGCCACTAGTTTGTCCCCAAATGCAGCCAGTTTCCCCCCAATATACAGCCAGTTTGTCCCCCAATAATACAGCCAGTTTCTCCCCCATAATACAGCCAGTTTCTCCCCCAATAATACAGCCAGTTTCTCCCCCATAATGCAGCCAGTTTCTCCCCCATATGCAGCCAGTTTCTCCCCCAATAATACAGCCAGTTTCTCCCCCATAATACAGCCAGTTTCTCCCCCAATAATACAGCCAGTTTCTCCCCCAATAATACAGCCAGTTTCTCCCCCAATAATACAGCCAGTTTCTCCCCCATAATGCAGCCAGTTTCTCCCCCAATAATGCAGCCAGTTTCTCCCCCATAATGCAGCCAGTTTGTCCCCCATAATGCAGCCAGTTTGTCCCCCATAATACAGCCAGTTTCTCCCCCATATACAGCCAGTTTGTCCCCCATATGCAGCCAGTTTCTCCCCCAATAATACAGCCAGTTTCTCCCCCAATAATACAGCCAGTTTCTCCCCTCATAATACAGCCAGTTTCTCCCCCATATGCAGCCAGTTTCTCCCCCATATGCAGCCAGTTTCTCCCCCATATGCAGCCAGTTTCTCCCCCAATAATACAGCCAGTTTCTCCCCCAATAATACAGCCAGTTTCTCCCCCATAATGCAGCCAGTTTCTCCCCCATAATGCAGCCAGTTTCTCCCCCATATGCAGCCAGTTTCTCCCCCATATGCAGCCAGTTTCTCCCCCATAATACAGCCAGTTTCTCCCCCATAATACAGCCAGTTTCTCCCCCATATGCAGCCAGTTTCTCCCCCATATGCAGCCAGTTTCTCCCCCATATGCAGCCAGTTTCTCCCCCAAATGCAGCCAGTTTCTCCCCCATATGCAGCCAGTTTCTCCCCCATATGCAGCCAGTTTCTCCCCCAAATGCAGCCAGTTTCTCCCCCAAATGCAGCCAGTTTCTCCCCCATATGCAGCCAGTTTTTCCCCCATATGCAGCCTGTTTCTGCCCCAAATGCAGCCAGTTTCTCCCCCAAATGCAGCCAGTTTCTCCCCCATATGCAGCCAGTTTCTCCCCCATATGCAGCCAGTTTCTCCCCAAAATGCAGCCAGTTTCTCCCCCATATGCAGCCAGTTTCTCCCCCAAATGCAGCCAGTTTCTCCCCCATAATGCAGCCAGTTTCTCCTCCAAATGTAGCCAGTTTCTCCCCCATATGCAGCCAGTTTCTCCCCCAATAATACAGCCAGTTTCTCCCCCAATAATACAGCCCGTTTCTCCCCCATAATGCAGCCAGTTTCTCCCCCATAATGCAGCCAGTTTCTCCCCCATATGCAGCCAGTTCTCCCCCAAATGCAGCCAGTTTCTCCCCCATATGCAGCCAGTTTCTCCCCCATAATACAGCCAGTTTCTCCCCCATAATACAGCCAGTTTCTCCCCCATATGCAGCCAGTTTCTCCCCCAAATGCAGCCAGTTTCTCCCCCATATACAGCCAGTTTCTCCCCCAAATGCAGCCAGTTTCTCCCCCAAATGCAGCCAGTTTCTCCCCCATATGCAGCCAGTTCTCCCCCATATGCAGCCAGTTTCTCCCCCATATGCAGCCAGTTTCTCCCCCATAATACAGCCAGTTTCTCCCCCATAATACAGCCAGTTTCTCCCCCATAATGCAGCCAGTTTCTCCCCCAAATGCAGCCAGTTTCTCCCCCAAATGCAGCCAGTTTCTCCCCCATAATGCAGCCAGTTTCTCCCCCAAATGCAGCCAGTTTCTCCCCCAAATGCAGCCAGTTTCTTCCCCATAATGCAGCCAGTTTCTCCTCCAAATGCAGCCAGTTTCTCCCCCAATAATACAGCCAGTTTCTCCCCCAATAATACAGCCAGTTTCTCCCCCATAATGCAGCCAGTTTCTCCCCCCAGCCCTGCACTTACCTTCCTCGAGTCAGCACCGTCCTTCTTCCGTCCTCGATGTCTTCTCCCGCCCTCGATGTCACTTCAGCCAATCAGGTTACCGGTAACCAGACCCGGTGAACCTGATTGGCCAGGGAACGCACCCCTGTGCGTCCTCTCATTAGGTATTTAGAAGCCGATTACAGCCCTCAGGCTGTAGTCGGGAAGCCTATCAGAGCCGCTGGCTCTGATAGGCACTTCTAAAGGCCAATCAGATGCTGTGATTCAGATGGCCGGCGCTCAAGGGGCCGGCCATCTGAA
This sequence comes from Rana muscosa, assembly GCA_029206835.1. Taxonomy (NCBI): domain Eukaryota; kingdom Metazoa; phylum Chordata; class Amphibia; order Anura; family Ranidae; genus Rana; species Rana muscosa. The sequence goes on along the minus strand of CM055117.1, from coordinate 909,677,442 downwards.
TAGTGGGCGGCAGCAATACATAGGTTCATGCAATGCATGAACCTATGTATTGTTGTGGTGAGTGATGGCCGGGCGCAGAAGCGAGCGGTAGCGGCGCTTCTGCGCCCACTATAGTCGCGCCGCCATGTGTAAAAAAAAGACATTTTAAAAAAAAAAACTCTTAAAAGGCCCGTTTTTTTTTTTTTTTTGTTGGTGACCACAGGAGGGGGGGGGGGGGGCGACGCCCGGGCGCCCCCTATGGACGGGCCGCCACTGTTTCCTAGATACGATCGGGAGACTCTCTGCCACAGAATCTATCAGGCCCCGAACCTCTTAGCTTTTGGTACATAGGGACAGGTGCCAGCAGCAGCACATTACTAGGCCCTTGGTGGATAGATGAATCCCTCCAGAAAGTTACCGGGCCCCTTCCTTCACCGTGAACTCTCACCGGTCCGTCAGAAAGGTCCTCCCCGGCCTCCTCTTCTTAGAAGCGGGCTCCCTCGCGAGGGACACCCTGGGATTTCCTCTTCCCAGAAGCAGGCTCCAGCTAAAGGTGCTGAGCCCAGTGTTGAATATGCAGCCCCAGGACTAAAGGTGCCTGGGACTGATGCACACGTGGCCCCATGGCCTGGAAGGCCATGCGCCACACACTTGGACTCCGACTCCTCTCCTCCTCCGAAGACCCCTCCCAGGCGGCGTCTGCCCCTTATGTATCCCCTCCCAGCATGCACAGCAGGCCAACCACACCCACTGTACTGCTGCCGAGAGAGGACACCCCAAGGCACAGCACTAATACTGATGGTTCAACCCTAACCCATCATGGCAGTGCCACCTACAGGCCACAGGGAACTGCACACCAGTATACCACCTGGAGAATAAATTAGCACAACCTATAAATTGAGAACGGTCTGAGCCCAACTACTATCTCAGACCAGCCCCTAAATTTGGGAATATAGCACCCCTAAATGGGGTGGGCGCTACATATATATATATATATATATATATATATATATATATATATATATGTAGCACACCCCCGTAGGAGCTGCTGGTTTTGATTTGGGCCTTGCACCTTACCTCAGTATTCGTTGTCTAGGGGAAGAAAGTCTGCAAAAACTCCAATGTCCACACAAGATGTAAAACCTTAAGCTGTTAGGTTTTATTTTCCCTTTGCATAAAACATATGAAGAAAAGTAGAAAGGTGAAGGGAAGGGGGTAGGTTCAGGTACGCAGTACAGATCACTGGGGAAAACTCCTCAACTAAAAAGTCATTCACCACTCCTCCTTGAGTGGGTATTGCTCACCCCGATAGGCCCCTCTCACCTGGCCTAGCAGCCGGAATGATGCAAGGACAATGATCAGGACCAGTCTCTGATACAGACTGGTTGTGCACAAAATTGGATAGTCCGGGATCCTCTGCCACAGGACTCAACACCCGGACTTCCAGCCAAGCAGTTAAAAGCCTTTAAGCCAACCCGGCGGACTGCAAGGTTACCTTTAGCTATGGTGCATCCTCCAATAGAATTACCAGGCCCTCCTCAAGACACCAGCCTTCCGCTCGGTCTTTTCCAGGACAGGTCCTCCCCTGGTTTCCTCCACTGAGTGGATTCCTCCCGCAGGACGGACAGCACATGATCACCTTCAAAGTGTAGGCCCAATCGGCATAACTGGGACCACTTCGTACAGTTGCAGCCTCGGACCCGAGGCCAAGATCACACGACACACTCCCCGCGCCAGGAGGGCCACGAGGGGAAGAAGGACCCCAAAAAATGGTGTCTGCTCCTAAAGTACCCTTCCCCAGCATGCTCAGCGGGTAGACCACACCCACTGAACTGTTCCCGGGGGAAGGTACCCAATGCACTCTGGCCTGTCAGTCTTCCACATTGGCCTGGGCTGGTAACGCAACCTACAGGCGAACAGTGGGAAGTCTTCCAACACAGCCATAGCCGGAACAGAGGCTACTTTAGCATAATTATTTACAGAGTCTGAGCTAACTACCAGCTCAAACATCCACTAACTTTAACATAGCGCCCAGTCATTGGGAGCAGGGTGCTACATACTCCCCCTGCTGCAATAAGACACTGTCCCCAGTGTCTGGAAAAAACAACACCTCAAGCCTGAGGTTTTGGTACCTGAACCAAAAAACTGGATGGGGAAGGGGAGGAAGTAAAGAGACAAGATATAACAATGACATCAGCTTTTAATAAGAAAATAGTATATCACACATTATACATTACACATTACTACCCATCACTACCTATCTAGCCCTCCCAATTCTCCGGAGGTCTTGAAAGAAGATCTGGTTACCTAAAAGAGAAAACAAAACACAGAGACACACAGCAAGATAACTGTAGCAATCCTAAAACCTTTTTTTTTTTTTAAATCAAAGTGACGTTTTTTGAGCATAGTAGGGTACATAAATACACGGTAAGAAGTGCAACATGCACTATACTTGCGAAACAATCCAAATGACATACATAACGGCTTGGTACATATCAAAAGGAAAATTAAATGCATACAAAAGGATAAACCATCGGGATGGCGAGGCTAGAAGTGGGATCAAAAAGAAGGGGGGGAGGGGTGGACACAGAGGGGAGGCATGGGGTACATCAGAGAAAAGTACATCTAGCTGTTCACATCACACGTGGAGGCGTCTTCCAACCATCTATCCCAGATTTTATGATATTTCTTAGGGCAACCCCTGTGGATATAGAGTACTTTTTTGTAGGGAAGGGTGGTGTTGAAGGCTCTAATCCATTGCTGCAGTGTGGGGGGGGGGGGGTCCCTCTCAACCGCAACCTGGCAATCTGAAGTCTGGCAAGCAATAATGTTTCCTGCAGAAATACGTTTAAATACTTTTCATCTTCAGAGAGCAGGAGGAGCCCCAGCACACACTGTCGGGGGCAGAGAGACAGAGGGGAGCCCATGCGGTCATGGAGGAATCAGACCACCTGGGTCCAGAACCCTTGTATGGACGGACAAGTCCACAATAAATGGTAGAAGGAGGCATTGGGGTGGCTGCAGCTGGGGCAATTAGGGTCGTGGCCTCGTCTATACCTAGATATACGATTGGGTGTCAGATATGACCTGTGGAGGATATATAGGTGGGTAAGGCGGTCAGAAAGTTTAGGAGAGACGGTCTTACAATTAGTGAGAGCCTCTGCCCAGTCCTCATCTGTCACAGCGCCTAGGTCGGGCTCCCGTCGCATCTTTAGTCAGTATACAGCAGTGGTTGCTGTGGGTTGCAGGAGATATGTGTAAATTTGGGAGATAAGTTCCGTTCCTAAGACTATGTCAACTAACAATGAGACCTTGAGGGTTGGGATGGAGTCGCTGAACTGTGTATTAAGTGCGTGTCGAAGTTGAAGGTATCGGAAGAACATGTGGTTGGGTAATGCAAAGTTATCTTTGAGCATTTGGAACGACTTGACCGATCCGCGAGTCACGACCTGCGACAAGTAAATAACACCCCTGGCAATCCACAGCCCACGATCGGGGATAGAATTTAGTTCAGGCAGGAGGGGGTTGTTCCAGAGGGGAGTGTGGGAGTGAGGGGAGGGTGCCTCACTGAGGCGCATGGCAAGTTGCCAGACCTTACGGTGGTGATACAACATGTGCCTTCCATCCTCGGCTCGAGGCGGAGCGCGGGGCCCACAGAACAAAAGTTGGAAGGGGTGGCTCAGCGGGTCAGGGGCCCTAGGGCAGACCATGGCGGAGTAACATTCTCTGTCAGACTGGTTAAAGTGGAAGAAGTGGGAGAGTTGGGAGGCTATGTAGTACATGAAAAGGTCCGGGAGTGCAGCCCCGCCTAAGTCGGTCGGACACTTCAGGACACGCCAGGACAATTTGTGTCGGGAGGGGCCCCTCAGACGAACGTGTTAAGGATGGATTCCATGGTTTTAAATATGCGTGGGGGGAGGTATAATGGGGCCTGCCAAAAGACATAGAGCAATTTGGGTAGGAGGATCATTTTGACCAGGTTAATTCGGCCCATAACCCCTAGTGGGAGACGGGACCAGATCTGCATCTTGTTTTTCAACATGGCAAAAATGGGTTCAATGTTGAGGGAGATATAGTCGGGGAGGGATCTGGTGACGTGGATACCCAGGTACTTAATAGTGTTGGCTCTGACTAGAGGAAGCGCAGCCTGGTCAGCAGGATTTGGGACTTGGTCCAATTTATCTGGAGCCCCGAGAATGCCCCGAAAGCCGTAATGACCTGGAGAGCAGTCTGGAGTGAGGGGCCGGCATCAGCAAGGTAGAGAAGCATATCGTCAGTGTAGAGGCTGAGGACTTCAGTCAGCTGACCACAGCAGAGGCCTCTGATGTCTGGGTGACACCTGAGGGCTATGGCCAGGGGCTCCACTGCCAGAGCGTAGAGAAGTGGTGAAATGGGGCAGCCCTGGCGCGTGCCACGGGAAAGCGGAAAGGATGTGGAGATCCTGCCATTGACCTGAATACGCGCGATGGGGACTGGTAGAGAAGTTGGAGCCACTTTATGAATTTCAGGCCGAACCCGAAACTACGAAGGAATTCCCACAAGTAGCTCCACTCAACAGAGTCAAGCGACTTAGCGGCATCCAAGCTGACCACCACTCTGGAGCCCACGTCTGCATGTTGGGATTGGAGGTTCATGTGGAGCCGTCTGAGATTAAAGGCTGTGTTTTTGTCTGGCATGAATCCTGTCTGGTCGGGGTGTATTAGACTGAGGATGACTTTGTTTAGACGCAGGGCTAGGATTTTAGCGAGAATTTTAACGTTGAGCTGGAGAAGGGATATGGGTCTATGTGATTCAGGGAACAGTGGGCCCTTGCCTGGTTTGGGTATAAGCACGATGAGAGCTTCACCCATAGACGCCGGGAGTGCATTCGTATCGAAGATATGTGCATAAAGCTCACAGAGTTTTGGAGTAAGGGTCTGGCTAAATTGTTTATAAAACTCGAGGGGGAGTCCGTCCGAGCCTGGTGCCTTGGAGGTTGGAAGCTGTGCCAGGGCCTCCGTAATACAGTCTGTGGTGATGGGCGCCTCCAGCCGAGAGGCCTGGAGGAGTGTAAGAGTAGGGAAGTTTATGTTCTGCAGAAACGTCAAGAGTTCGTCTTGAAAAGAAGGGGGAAACATTTGGGACTTTAAATGAGGCGTAAGGGAAGGTTCACGTCTTCATCCCTGTGCTAAATGCAACGTAAAGGGGGGAAAAAGTTTGGGACTTTGAATGAGGTGTGTTTGCTCAGACCAAATAAATCATATAAGTAAAAACACCCGTGTGTTTATTACTAAACCCAGTGGCGGTGCGTTCATAGAGGGCGCCGGAGCGCCGCCCCCTCTCGCTCCCGCACCGCCACTGAAAGACAATACACAGATTCATGCATTGCATGAACCTGTGTATTGTCACCGCTGCCACGCTGCCCACTATGCATATGGCCGGCCTCCTGGTGAGCGCCGGCCATATGAATTAGAGCGGCGGCCGGTGGTGGGTGTAACTTGGAAGTGCCTATCAGAGCCAGCGGCTCTGATAGGCTTTCCGAATACAGCTCTCACGCTGTATTCGGCTTCCAAAAACTCCTCCCAGGTACGCACGGGGGTGCGTTCCTGGAAGAAGACTGTGTGGAGGTTTCAGCCAATCAGGTTCACCGGATCTGGTTACCGGTAACCTGATTGGCTGAAGCGACATCGAGGGCGGGAGAACACATCGAGGACGGCGCGGACCGAGGAAGATAAGTGCAGGGCTGGGGGGGGGACAGGCTGCATTTGAGGGACAAACTGGCTGAATATGGGGCACAAACTGGCTGAATATGGGGGACAAACTGGCTGAATATGGGGGGAACTGGCTGAATATGGGGGACAAACTGGCTGAATATGGGGGGAACTGGCTGAATATGGGGGACAAACTGGCTGAATATGGGGGGAACTGGCTGTATATGCGGGACAAACTGGCTGAATATGGGGGGAACTGGCTGTTTATGGGGGGGACACTGGCTGCATTTGGGGGGAACTGGCTGTATATGGGGGACAAACTGGCTGCATTTGGGGGGAACTGGCTGTATATGGGGGACACGCTGGCTGCATTTGGGGGAAACTGGCTGTATATGGGGGACAAACTGGCTGCATTTGGGGGAACTGGCTGTATATGGGGGACAAACTGGCTGCATTTGGGGGGAACTGGCTGTATATGGGGGACACGCTGGCTGCATTTGGGGGGAACTGGCTGTATATGGGGGACAAACTGGCTGCATTTGGGGGAACTGGCTGTATATGGGGGACAAACTGGCTGCATTTGGGGGGAACTGGCTGTATATGGGGGGGGGAACTGGCTGCATTTGGGGGGAACTGGCTGTATATGGGGACAAACTGGCTGTATATGGGGGCACACTGGCTATATATATGAGGACACACTGGCTGTATATGGGGGCACACTGGCTATATATATGGGGACAAACTGGCTGTATATGGGGGCACACTGGCTATATATATATATGGGGGCACACTGGCTGTATATGGGGGCACACTGGCTGTATATATATGGAGGCACACTGGCTGTACATATATGGGGGCACACTGGCTGTATATGGAAACAAACTGGCTGTATTTGAGGGGGCAAACTGGTGGCATTTGGGCACAGTGGCTGTGTTTAATGGGCACAGTGGCGGCAATTGATTTTTTTTTTTTTTCAGTTTGTTTGCGCCCCCCAAAAAATTTTGAGCACCAGCCGCCACTGACTAAACCATTGGGCATAACACAGTACAGCGTAACATGCATGGTACAGTTTACAGAATTACATCAAGATAATTGTAGATTGCATGGCACATAATGTTTAAAAGATATGCATATTAGATATTTGAACAAAATATAGTCTGATGGAAACATAAATTGATAAAACCATTTAGATATATACTAAATGCATCAGAAAAGGCCCCATGCGTTTCGTGGACTGCATCCACTCATCGGGAGCCATGCATCCATGTTCTAAAGAGGGAAGGAACAAATGACCAATTATAGTCTGTTGTATCGGACTTAATGAAAAACTTGGAATTGCTAAAATAATTACTGGTCATACCTAAGTTTGCTCACATCTGGGCTGAAAAATGTGATAATGCGTGATGGGAACCGGCCAACCATGTCTCGCCCGGGAGTTGAGAAGGGGATCCAGTAGGAAAGGTCAGGCACACGGCCACAATCATCCATAAGAGGTGAATACAAATGTGTCACGGTTGGTGGGAATTCTAAAATATATGAGATTGAATAGAATACATGATAATATGAGTGATCTTATCAATGTATAAGGATATACAAGAAAAGAGCCCATAACCGTGATGGAAGAATTACGTTTATAATAGGTGTGTACAGTCAATCAGTGTGCAGCATAGACCCAAGATGAGAGAGTGAAATAAAATAAAAAATTAATGAAAAGAAATGTGAAAGTGGAAGGGGGGTGAAGGTGAATTAACTTAGGAAGAGAAGCTAGAGTGGAAAAGAATCCAGGAGTGATTACTAATGAATTACCTTCTTGAAAGGCTAATGGTGAACCAGAGAGGAAGTCCCAAAAAGGCCAGTGTAGAAACTGCACAGTTGTGCTGGGACAAGGACTGTGCATGTGTGAAAATTGCGGATCCGAGCCCCGCATGCCCAATATAACCCCTCCAGCGTCACGCTGAAATGACATGTAGAGAGAGACAGCCCGGTGGCTGCCGGAGTGACTTCCCTCGTGTCAGTCAAGCTGATATGACAGATGCTTGCGTGATAGGACGCCCAAGTAGGACGTCACACGCACAACGCAGGATGCATGGCGCCGATTCGCAGTGGAAACGCCCGCCCACTCCCCGTGTCCTATGGAGAGGAGGGAAGGGGGGGGCGTCCAGCGCGGATCGCATCTCCCGGGAATGAAAACACAGACCAGCTCACTGGCTGCAAATCACATGATGTCATGTCAGTTCAGATGAATGGGAGGGCCAGCAATGATGCCTATCAATGCCTGCCATGCACTGTAGTTTAAATATTGGAAAATTGGTCTGACAAAAAAGGGGGGGGGCATCAGATTTGATGATCACAGACCACCTAGCACTCCTCCATCCCTATTGGTATGAAAAGAAGGGGGAAACATTTGGGACTTTAAATGAGGCGTAAGGGAAGGTTCACGTCTCCATCCCTGTGCTGAATGCAACATAAAGGGGGGGGGGGGGAGTTTGGGACTTTGAATGAGGTGTGTTTGCTCATACCAAATAAATCATATAAGTAAAAACATCCGTTTGTTTATTACTAAACCATTGGGCATAACACAGTACAGCGTAACATGCATGGTACAGTTTAAAGAATTACATCAAGATAATTGTAGATTGCATGGCACATAATGTTTAAAAGATATGCATATTAGATATTTGAACAAAATATAGTCTGATGGAAACATAAATTGATAAAACCATTTAGATATACACTGAATGCATCAGAAAAGGCCCGATGCGTTTCGTGGACTGCATCCACTCATCGGGAGCCATGCATCCATGTTCTAAAGAGGGAAGGAACAAATGACCAATTATAGTCTGTTGTATCGGACTTAATGAAAAACTTGGAATTTCTAAAATAATTACTGGTCATACCTAAGATTGCTCACATCTGGGCTGAAAAATGTGATAATGCGTGGTGGGAACCGGCCAACCATGTCTCGCCTGGGAGTTGAGAAGGGGATCCAGTAGGAAAGGCCAGGCACACGGCCGCAATTATCCATAAGAGGTGAATACAAATGTGTCACGGTTGGTGGGAATTCTAAAATATATGAGATTGAATAGAATATATGATAATATGAGTGACCTTATCAATGTATAAGGATATACAAGAAAAGAGCCCATAACCGTGATGGAAGAATTAAGTTTATAATAGGTGTGCACAGTCAATCAGTGTGCAGCATAGACCCAAGATGAGAGAGTGAAATAAAAGAAAAAATGAATGAAAAGAAATGTGAAAATGGAAGGGGGGTGAAGGTGAATTAACTTAAGAAGAGAAGCTAGAGTGGAAAAGAATCCAGGAGTGATTACTAATGAATTACCTTCTTGAAAGGATAATGGTGAACCAAAGAGGAAGTCCAAAAAGGCCCGTGTAGAAACTGCACAGTTGTGCTGGGACAAGGACTGTGCACGTGTGAAAATTGCAGATCCCGAGCCCGGCATGGCCACCAGAACCCCTCCAGCATCATGCTGACATGACATGTAGAGAAAGACAGCCTGGCGGCTGCCGGAGTGACTCCCCTCGTGTCAGTCAAGCTGATATGACAGACGCTTGCGTGATAGGACGCCCAAGTAGGACGTCACACGCACAACGCAGGATGCATGGCGCCGATTCGCAGTGGAAACGCCCGCCCACTCCCCGTGTCCTATGGAGAGGAGGGAAGGGGGGGGGGCGTCCAGCGTGGATCGCAGCTCCCGGGAATGAGAACACAGTCATCATCACGGGACAGGTACGGCGGACCGGCCGGTTGTTATGCTCTTTTAATGTTATATTGTGTAAGTGTTTTTATACCCCTTTTTATAAATAAATTTAACATTGGGTAATGCACTATCGAGCCTCCTCTCTCTTTTTGGGAAATCTTTGACGCAACCACTGCACATCAAGTGACGTTTGGATCTCTCTGGATTTTCCCCTGGGATTGCGGATGGGCTTATTTGTTTCTTACCTCTGGTAAGCAGTTTGTATTGTTGGTGGTGGACACGGGTGTGCATGCATCGAATTCCAATCTGATGCGGGTCACCTCTTCACGGCTTCCCTTCATTCTTCATTTTTTTGATTTTTGAATGGACTTTTATTTGGATATATTCCAGACTTACCTACTGTCATCACTATTGGACTTCATATGTACCGTATTTATCGGCGTATAACACGCGCCGGCGTATAACACGCACCCCAAGTTTAGGAGGGAATTTTAAGGAAAAAAACTTTTAGGAGGGAAATTCAAGGAAAAAAAACTTACATTTAAATGCAGCATGCAGCCTTGCCCAGTGTCCATCTGTCCATCTGCAGCCTTGCCCAGTGTCCATCTGTCCATCTGCTGCCTTGCCCAGTGTCCATCTGTCCATCTGCAGCCTTGCCCAGTGTCCATCTGCCCATCTGCAGCCTTGCCCAGTGTCCATCTGTCCATCTGCAGCCTTGCCCAGTGCCTTTGCAATCTTGTCAGTCTCTGCGGTTTTTTAAATTTGGCGCCGATTTCTGTGGAGAGGAGCGAGCAGGGCCGAGTGTACTTCGGCTAGACTCGGCTCCTCTCGCAGTCTCGCCCATCTCCACTGACTGCGCCGCTGACAGAGAAAGCCGAGTGTACTTCGGCTAGACTCGGCTCTGCTCACAGTCAGGGGCAGGACTGCGAGAGGAGCCGAGATTAGCCAAAGTACACTCGGCTTTCTCTATGTCAGCGGCGTAGTCAGAGATGGGCGGGACTGCGAGAGGAGCCGAGTAAAGCCGAGTGTACTTCGGCTTCGGCTCCGCTCGCTCCTCTCGCTCGTTTCAGCAGGGGAATTCGACGGAGTATCGGCGTATAACACGCACCCACGATTTTCCCCTGATTTTAAGGGGAAAAAAGTGCGTGTTATACGCCGATAAATACGGTATATATTTCTATGTGTTGGTACTAACATTCATACATTGGTTAATTCACATTAGCGCACTTGTTCCTTTTATTTTTGAATGAGGTGTGTTTGCTCAGACCAAATAAATCATATAAGTAAAAACATCCGTGTGTTTATTACTAAACCATTGGGCATAACACAGTACAGCGTAACATGCATGGTACAGTTTACAGAATTACATTTCTGATGCATTTAGTGTATATCTAAATGGTTTTATCAATTTATGTTTCCATCAGACTATATTTTGTTCAAATATCTAATATGCATATCTTTTAAACATTATGTGCCATGCAATCTACAATTATCTTGATGTAATTCTGTAAACTGCACCATGCATGTTACGCTGTATTGTGTTATGCCCAATGGTTTAGTAATAAACACACGGATGTTTTTACTTATATGATTTATTTGGTCTGAGCAAACACACCTCATTCAAAGTCTCAAACTTTTTCCCCCCTTTACGTTGCAAGAGTTTGTCTTGGGAATGTCGGGTGGTGGAGGTGTAGAGCGCAGAGTAGAAGGACCTGAATTCCTCGGCCACTAGGTCAGGATCCGATATCCTGGCCCCAGAGGCCGATTGAAGGGAGACCACCACCGGGGGTTTGTGATCAAGGTGGGCCATGTAGGCGAGGAGCTTGCCAGCTCATTCGCCGAGTTCAAACGTGCGTTGCTTATTGAAGAAGATACCCTGCTTGGCCTTTTCAAAGTGTAGTTGGTCTGTGAGTCTGGCCTGCATACGTACAAGGGAAGCGTTGGCAGCTGTGGGGTCAGTTTGAAAGGTTTGTTCAAGCGTGTTAAGGCGGTCTTCTGCCTGGCAGAGCAGCACTTTGGAAGTGGCCTTGTGTCTATTGATTCGCATGGAGAAGATCAAACGGGCATGCAGTTTAAAGGCTTCCCATATGGATCCGACCGAGGAAGAGCCAGTATTTGCGTGGAAGTAATGATTTCACTCAAGCTCGACGGTGTCGAGGTCGGGAAGGGTGGTGAGCCAGAACGGGTTCAACCGCCAAATCTGAATGGTAGGGGGGGTTGGCAGCCTCAGCCTGATCCAGTACAGGGAATGGTCGGAGAGTACTCTGGTGCCAAATCCTGCATCAAGGAGATAAGGGAGAAGGGGGGGCAGGAGGATAAGGTCTATGCGAGACATTGCGGAGCGTGCGGGGGTAAAACAGGAAAAACGTGACTGTGTCGGGTACTTATGTCTCCAAGTGTCAGTGAGGGCAAATTTTGTAAGGAACTTCCCGAATCTGGTGGTGACGGATGTTGGAGGCGGAGGGGTGGTGGGACTAAGCCTGTCAAGGCTGGGGGTAACGACCATGTTAAAGTCACCGGCCCATATAGCTGGCACCGTGGGGTGTTGGGTCATGAAGGCCACCCCCAGTTGTAGCATAGCAAATTGAAATGGGGGGGGTGTAAAAGGCCAGGAGGAGAACCTCAAGGCCCCCAATGGTGGCATGCAAAAATAAAGATCTGCCCTGGGGGTCCAAATGCAGGTTGTGCAACTGGAATTGGACAGTTTTGGCTATAAGGATCCCAACTCCACGGGAGTGGGAGGTGTGTGGGGCCTGGTAGAGCCAGCCCACCCATGTTTTTTTGAGGCACATCTGCTTCTGGCCTGCCAGATGGGTCTCGACCAGAATGGAGACATCAGCCCTGAGGGATTTAAGGTGAGAAAGGTCCGCAGTGCGCTTAGTCCTCTCGCCAAGACCCCGGACATTCCAGGTTACAATTTTTAGGGAAGCCATGGTGATCGGGGGGGGCAAAAAAGTGCAGTCGGACACCCAGGGGACAGCATACAGCACAAAACACTGAAGACAGCATAATAAACGTCATAGCAGGATATACATGCGTGCCAGGCACCCGGAGACTGGGGAGGCCAGTCCGGGGGCGCCAAGCCACTGCCAAGAGAGGGAACAGACACATGGGCAACAATAGTGGTAAGGACATGAAAAGGATTGTTACAGTCTGTCAGCGTGGATCCGAAGAATAAAAAAATAAGAACAAAAAAGCATATAAAAACATGGGACAAACTGTCTGCATGAGCACTGGACCAGCAAGGCAGATTCAACACACTGCCAGCCATTGCAAATGGGAGGGCAGAGGCTGGCCAGGGAAACAATGGTAGTTAGTTTGGCAACAGGCCAAGGTGGCACAGGTGCCATGCTCATGAGGGGACCAGTAGGGTCGGGGGGCAATCAAACTGGAGAGCGCACAACGGTGCAGGGGGGGTATCCAGTCTTGGGGGATGTAGGTGCAGGTGAGCCGCCCAAGACACAATAAGCAGCAGTCGTTGCGGGGGGAGCGGATGTTAGGAACGCGGCCAGGGAGGAAGCGGGGCAGTCAGCGGAGCACACAGGCAGTGAAAAAAGAAAATTGGGGGGGGGTGAAAAAACAGTGTGCTCGGCCTATGGCGTACTCACGGTTTCTGGGAAGGTAAAGGAGAAACAAGCAAAGCAGAGAGGAGGGTCCTCCGGCATCAGGCAGTCAGCAGGAACGGTGCATAGGGAAGGAGAATCTAGGCGTAAGCCGGACCGGCCGTGCCCCGGTGCTCCAGCCAGGAGAGGACGGCCTGCGGATCCTCAAAGAACTGTGCTTTGCCTTTGCTCACCACGCAAAGCCGTGCTGGAAAGAGCATCGCGTACGGTAGGTGATGTATGCGTAGTTGCCTTTTGGCCTCAGTAAAGCGAGCTCTCTTCTTCTGGACTTCAGCCGAGAAGTCTGGGAACACCGCCACGGTAACGTTGCCGATGGGAATGTTGCCTCTCTCCCGGGTCATCCTGAGGATAGTATCACGGTCACGATAGTTCAGGAACTTGGCTATGAATGTTCACGGCGGGGCTCCAGCCGGGGGAGGTTTTGCTGCGAGGCGGTGAGCACGCTCCACCACGAATGTTGTGGAGAAGGCCTCCCTGCCGAAGGTATTGATCAGCAGGTTTTCCAGGTACGTGGGGGGGTCTGCACCCTCAGATCTCTCGGGGATCCCCACAAAACACAGGTTGCACCTCCTGAGGCGATTCTCCATGTCGTCCTGCTTAGATAGGACCGCATTCAGTTGGTATTGCAGCTGTTCGGTGGTGACCTGCAGGGGGTTTAGGCCTTCCTCCATGTGGTCAATTCGGCATTCCATTTGGGTCACCCTCCCACGGAGCGTGTGGATGTCCTACCGGATTAAGTAGATGTCTATCTTCAAATCCTCGATCCTGGTGGTTAAGGTGGATTGGCAAAGGGCGATCGCCTCCAGAACTCTGTCGGTGTCTCCCAGGGCCTGTGCTCCGTCTGCGGGAGGCAGTGCAGCGCCATCTTCCTCCTCGGGGTTTTGCTCGCTATGGCGGTATTGTGCCAGTTTGGTGATGGCGCCGGATCGTTTAATAGGGGACATTGAGGCAGCGGACCGAGCAGGGTGTCTGAGGCTTGCAGGTGGTCGTTTGCGGGGAATATAGCCCCCAGGTTCAGTTAAAAGGATGAGTCTCGAGCGGAGCTCTCACTCTGCACGTCCTACTCCATGCAGCTCCAGACCACGCCCCCCATCCTAAAACATTTCTACAGAAGCAGAACTACACCTCTTCTAGAGGTGGAACTTTCCTTCTTGAATTTTAAAGCCTATATGATAAACGTAGAAAAATCTCTCCCTACTCTATCGACCATTGCCACCTAGTGGCAGAGATAACACACAAGAGTTCTTTAAGCAGGGGCTGAAACAGGTGACATCTTGATCCCGACGTCCTCAGCAACCCTATTCCTAACTGTCTAACTTCCCCAAAGTCCAGTTAGCATAGTAAAGATGAGAAGGCAAACAAAAATATCCTTCTCTCAGTTGAAAGTGTTTTTTTTTCTTGCACAAGAGAAAAAAAATGGAATTGAAGGCAAAGAGTTTCTTTAAATACTCATAGGTAAAACCTGGGGTCTGGCAAAGTCATAGGTTTTCCTTGCTTGTCCAGGGTAGTAATAAAATAGGTAACATCGTCCTTCCCTGGTCTGCAAATAACTACCCGATCGGCGTGGATATGCCGCCCATAGCTCCAATATAACTGGCACCCTTTGAACCGATCAGCCATGATGAACGAATAGTCCAGATTCCTAAATGGCTTTGGCACTTTCAAATAGTCCCAGATGGCCTCACTGCACCATTGTTCCCTATTAACTTCAATTTCCTGCATTACCTCCTTCGGCACGTACGGGAACTCCAGGCCGTATTCCGTGGCAACCCTCTTCATTCGCACCCGCTGCAGACGGGTGAGTCTAGGCAATGTCCGAGAACTTCCCATCCTGGGCAACAAACACGAATCCGGTGACTTATTTACCATAGACTTGGTAGGTTTAGGAACAGTCCTTTTAACAGGCAAAGTCACTTTAGCAATGTCCGGGGTTCCCTCCCTGGGGGTAGTTTCCCCGGAATCCATAGCTGTCCACTCTGAACAGCTATGTGTTGAGTAGGGATGAGCCGAACACCCCCGGGTTCGGTTCGCACCAGAACCTTCGAACGGACCGAAAGTTCGCGCGAATTTTCGAACCCTATTCGTTATAATGGACGCGAACGTTCGAAATCAAAATTGCTGATTACAACGGCCAATATGCATGTTAATGTCATAAAACAGGTTTGGGGACCCGGGTCCTGCCCCAGGGGACATATATCAATGCAAAAAGAAATTTTAAAAACTAACGTTTTTTCGGGAGCAGTCATTTTAATGATGCATAAAGTGAAAAAAAAAAGTGAAATTTTCCTTTAAATATGGTACCTGGGGGGTGTCTAAAGTATGCCTGTGAAGTGGCATGTGTTTCCCGTGTTTAGAACTGTCCTTGCACAAAATGACATTTGTAAAGGAAAAAAAGAAGCCATTTAAAACCACTTGCGGCTTTAATGTCATGTCTTGTCCTGGCCGCCATATGGCTGAAAATCCTTGAGAAAAATGGCATGGCTACCCCATCACCCCCCCCCCCCCACCCCAGCCCCTTTGGGTCTTGTATGGATATTAAGGGGGACCCCGCACCCAAAATAAAACCCTATACCTACAACCCTATATACTCTGAACAGCAGTATATAGGTGGTGCAAACAAGACACGGACTGTAGGTTTGTTCTTAAGTAGAATCTGAACAGGTACATTGGGGTACAGTGGGGTTTTAATTGAAACAAGGATTGGTGATAAAGCATCAGTAGAGAGGAGATACCTTTTTCCCAAATTAAATCTAACAGGATAGAATTTCCCTTCCTAGGGGTAGATTTCCTCTCACTTCCTGTTTTCTCTTGCCGTTTGCAAGTAGGAGTCGTTTGTAAGTTGGATGTTTGAAAGTAGGGGCCTGCCGTATATACTCTGCAGAAATTTGCCCTATTAGATGTTGGTGTAGCCACAAGACTGGTGGGCACAGGAATGGGCCCTGCTGTGAGTTAATAGATCAAGATTTGTACTTGCATGCACCTGTTGAACCGGGCAGAAAAATTGGGCCTTTGGTGGTGGTGGTGGTGGACGGTGTTGCCACAAGACTGTAAGCCCTCACAGTTACTCTTGGTGGGTGCAGGAATGGGCCCTGCTGTGAGTTATTAGATCAAGATTTGTAATTGCATGCACCTGTTGAACAGGGCAGAAAAATTGGGCCTTTGGTGGTGGTGGTGGTGGTGGTGGTGGACGGTGTTGCCACAAGACTGTAAGCCCTCACAGTTACTCTTGGTGGGTGCAGGAATGGGCCCTGCTGTGAGTTATTAGATCAAGATTTGTAATTGCATGCACCTGTTGAACAGGGCAGAAAAATTGGGCCTTTGGTGGTGGTGGTGGTGGTGGACGGTGTTGCCACAAGACTGTAGGCCCTCATAGTTACTCTTGGTGGGCGCAGGAATGGGCCCTGCTGTGAACTATTAGATCAAGATTTGTAATTACACGCCCCTGTTAAACAGGGGCTGAAAAATTGTGCCTTAGGCATTGGTGCTGGTGCCACAACACTGCAACCCCTCACAGATACTGTACTTGGAGCACAGCAGTCACACCTGTTGCGAAGCATCTTTTTAAAAAATTGTAATTACACGCCCCTGTTATACAGGGGCTGAAAAATTGTGCCTTAGGCACTGGTGCTGGTGCCACAACACTGCAACCCCTCACAGATACTGTACTCTGAGCACAGCAATGAGACCTGTTGCAAAGCATTGCCTAAAAATTTTAATTACACGCCCCAACAGGGGCTGAAAAATTGTGCCTTAGGCACTGGTGCTGGTGCCACAACACTGCAACCCCTCACAGATACTGTACTTGGAGCACAGCAGTCACACCTGTTGCGAAGCATCTTTTTAAAAAATTGTAATTACACGCCCCTGTTATACAGGGGCTGAAAAATTGTGCCTTAGGCACTGGTGTGGTGGCATGGATCATTGAGGAGGAGGAAGAGGATAGTCAGTGAACATAACAGGACAGTCACTCAGCATCAGCATAGGCAGTCTTGAAGGGATGTGACATTATAAATTATTCCGTTATATCCGCTTCAGGTGTCTGGTAGCTGGTGGTGATCCAAGACTGATTCATTTTTATGAAGGTCAGTCGATCAACCGAGTCGGTGGACAGGCGCACCCTATGATCGGTGACAAATCCTCCAGCAGCACTGAATGTGCGTTCGCAAAGAACGCTGGATGCAGGACAGGCCAGTAGCTCAATTGCATACTGTGCAAGCGCTGGCCAGTGATCCATCCTCAGGACCCAGTAAGCCAGAGGATTTTCGGTGGGAAAGGTGTCCAAGTCTGACCTTGCCCCTAGGTATTCCTGCACCATGTATATCAGACGCTGGCGATGGTTGCTGGAACCGATCATACCTTGGGGCTGCGGACTAAAAAATTGTCTGAACGCATCGGTCAGACGTCCGCCTTCCCCACCGCTCCTTCTGCTACTGACCGAAGCCTCAGCAACTCGTCGTCCAGGACCAGGAGTTTGTAACCTCCCAGTTTCTGGGAACGCGTTGCACAGACCTTTCTGCAAGGCCTCCCTGAGATGTCTCATCCTCTGCTCCCTCTGCGACGGCAAGATAAGGTCCGCAACCTTACCCTTGTACCGTGGATCAAGGAGAGTGGCCAGCCAGTAATGGTCCCTCTCCTTGATCCGAAGAACACGAGGATCCTTCCGCAGGCTTTGCAGGATCAGGGAGGCCATGCAGCATAGGTTAGCTGAGGCATTCGGTCTGGAGTCTTCTGGGTCACTGAGGATGACATGATCGCCAGCCACCTCCTCCCAGCCACGTACAAGTCCACTGGTTTGTTGGGACTGTACATCATCCCTAAAAGACTGCTGCTGCTGATGCTGAGTGCCAGGCTCCACCTCCATGCTCACACAATCCTCCTCCTCCTCCTCCTCCTCATCCTCATCCTCTTCCTGTGTGATGGGTGGGACAGAAGGAACACTGTCTGGATAAAGGGGGCCTTGAGAGGCAAGGAAGTCCTCCTCTTCCTGCCTCTGTTCTGCCTCAAGTGCCCTGTCCATTATCCCACGCAGCGTATGCTCCAACAGGTGGACAAGAGGTACAGTGTCACTGATGCATGCACTGTCACTGCTCACCATCCTCGTGGCCTCCTCAAATGGTGAGAGGACAGTGCATGCATCCCTGATCATGCTCCACTGGCGTGGGGAAAAAAAGCCAAGCTCCCCTGACCCTGTCCTGGTGCCGTAGTCGCAAAGGTACTCATTGATGGCCCTCTGCTGCGTGTGCAGTCGCTGCAGCATGGCCAACGTTGAGTTCCACCTGGTGGGCATGTCACATATTAGGCGGTTCTTGGGCAGGTTCAGCTCCTTTTGCAGCTCAGTCAGCCGAGCACTGGCATTATAAGATCGGCGGAAATGCACACAGACTTTCCTGGCCTGCCTCAGGACATCCTGTAAGCCTGGGAACCTGCCCAAGAACCGCTGCACCACCAGGTTGAGGACGTGAGCCATACAGGGCACATGGGTGAGCTGCCCCTGTCGCAGGGCGGAGAGGAGGTTGGTGCCATTGTCAGAAACGACCATTCCTGGCTTAAGCTGGCGTGGCGTCAACCACCTCTCGGCCTGCCCCTGCAGAGCTCCCAGAACCTCTGGCCCAGTGTGGCTCCTGTCCCCCAAACACACCAGCGCAAGCACGGCATGGCATCTTTTTGCCTGCGTACTCGCGTAGCCCCTTGTACGCCTACGGAGCACCGCTGGTTCTGAGGACAGAGCACTCGAACAGGACATGGAGGAAGAAGAAAAGGAGGGGGTGGAGGAGAGAGGTGTGTCACAACCAGTAGTAGCATTTTGGAGGCGTGGTGGCGGAACAACCTCCAACACTACTGCACCTTGTCCTGCATCCCTCCCAGCTGCCAATAGAGTGACCCAATGGGCCGTGAAAGAAAGATAACATCCCTGTCCATGCCTGCTGGACCATGAGTCAGCGGTAATATGCACCTTACCGCTGACCGCCCTGTCCAGCGAGGCATGGACATTGCCTTCCACATGCCGGTAGAGAGACGGAATCGCCTTCCGTGAGAAAAAGTGGCGTTTGGGAACCTGCCACTGAGGAACCGCACATTGAACAAACTCACGGAAGGGGGCCGAGTCTACCAACTGAAAAGGCAGCAGTTGAAGTGCTAGCAATTTAGCAAAGCTAGCATTCAACCGCTGGCAGTGTGGATGGCTGGGAGTATACTTCTTTCGACGGTCCAGCAGCTGGGGCAGGGAAATTTGCCTGCTACAATCGGACGTCGGTGTACTGCAAGTACTTGGTTGTGACACACCTAATTCTACACCTTCAGTCCTCTCAGAGCAGCTTTCAGAGAGGACTGAAGATATAGTGGGGATGGAGATCCCAGCTGATGAGGAGCAAGGAGAGGTCCGCTTTGTTCTTTGGTGTGGGTCTTTTATGTGTGCTTGCCAACGAGCTGCATGGCAGGTCGACATATGTCTGCTCATGCTTGTGGTGCCCAAGCGGCTGATGTTTTGGCCACGCGAGATACGCTTGAGACAAATATTGCAAATAGCAGTGGTGCGATCTGATGCACTCGTCTCAAAAAAGGCCCACACCAAAGAACTTTTGTGATAACGTGCAGAGGCAGCGCCCTGCACAGGCAGAGCTCTGCGGTGTGGTACAGTTGCTGTGCTGGCTTCTAGCTGGCCTCCAGGGGGCATCCTGCCTCGTTGGACATGTGACGCCGCATCCTCCTCCTCCTCCTCCTCTCTCCCTTCAGGCACCCACGTGGAGTCAGTGACCTCATCATCCCCTCCCTCTTCACCACTAGAGCAAACCTGGCAGTAAGCTGCAGCTGCTGGAACAGTACTGCCAGATTGCTGTCCTTCAGCATCCCCTCTCTCTGCGCGCACACTACTGACT
Source organism: Rana muscosa (assembly GCA_029206835.1). Lineage (NCBI taxonomy): Eukaryota > Metazoa > Chordata > Amphibia > Anura > Ranidae > Rana > Rana muscosa. The sequence goes on along the minus strand of CM055117.1, from coordinate 909,657,553 downwards.
TCCTCAAGCTGGGTATCATCATCCGAGCCTTCGAATCGTTGGGCATCCTCCTGGAGCATGTACCCAACACTGTGCTCAAACAGTTCGGGGGACTCCTCAGGAGGACATGGTGGGTCTAGGGAAGGGGTGGCTGATGATGCCATTGAGTACGCGTTGGCAGCTGCTCTGCCAGTACCCTGAGCCTGGGTGAGAGAGGATGAGGAGGATGAGGAGGGCTTGGTCATCCATTCTACCAAGCCTTCGGCATGATGCGGCTCCACATGTCCAGCTGCCGAAAACAAAGACAAGCGTGTCCCATGGCCACGTGCTGATGACGATGCACGACCACGTCCACGGCCAGCACTGTTGTCTCTAGAAACAGAGCCTGCCTGCCCTGTGTTCTTGCCTCGGCACGCTCTGCCTCTCCTTGGCGGTCTTCCAGCCATTGAAGTCGGTAGTGTATATAGTATAAAAAATAGAGCTCCTATGTGTGCTCACAACACACTGTAGGTCCTATGGGTGCTGAGTAACACACTATAGGTACTATGTGTGCTGCTGACAAGAAAATATAGGAGCTCTGTTTGCTGCCACTAACACACTAGAAGTCCTATGGGTGCTGCTGAGAAGAAAATATAGGAGCTCTGTGTGATGCCACTAACACACTAGAAGTCCTATGGGTGCTTCTGAGATGAAAATATAGGAGCTCTGTGTGATGCCACTAACACACTAGAAGTCCTATGGGTGCTTCTGAGATGAAAATATAGGAGCTCTGTTTGCTGCCACTAACACACTAGAAGTCCTATGGGTGCTGCTGAGAAGAAAATATAGGAGCTCTGTTTGCTGCCACTAACACACTAGAAGTCCTATGGGTGCTGCTGAGAAGAAAATATAGGAGCTCTGTGTGATGCCACTAACACACTAGAAGTCCTATGGGTGCTTCTGAGAAGAAAATATAGGAGCTCTGTGTGATGCCACTAACACACTAGAAGTCCTATGGGTGCTGCTGAGAAGAAAATATAGGAGCTCTGTGTGATGCCACTAACGCACTAGAAGTCCTATGGGTGCTTCTGAGATGAAAATATAGGAGCTCTGTGTGATGCCACTAACACACTAGAAGTCCTATGGGTGCTGCTGAGAAGAAAATATAGGAGCTCTGTTTGCTGCCACTAACACACTAGAAGTCCTATGGGTGCTGCTGAGAAGAAAATATAGGAGCTCTGTGTGATGCCACTAACACACTAGAAGTCCTATGGGTGCTTCTGAGATGAAAATATAGGAGCTCTGTTTGCTGCCACTAACACACTAGAAGTCCTATGGGTGCTGCTGAGAAGAAAATATAGGAGCTCTGTGTGATGCCACTAACACACTAGAAGTCCTATGGGTGCTTCTGAGAAGAAAATATAGGAGCTCTGTGTGATGCCACTAACACACTAGAAGTCCTATGGGTGCTTCTGAGATGAAAATATAGGAACTCTGTGTGATGCCACTAACACACTAGAAGTCCTATGGGTGCTTCTGAGATGAAAATATAGGATCTCTGTGTGATGCCACTAACACACTAGAAGTCCTATGGGTGCTGCTGAGAAGAAAATATAGGAGCTCTGTGTGATGCCACTAACACACTAGAAGTCCTATGGGTGCTTCTGAGATGAAAATATAGGAGCTCTGTTTGCTGCCACTAACACACTAGAAGTCCTATGGGTGCTGCTGAGAAGAAAATATAGGAGCTCTGTTTGCTGCCACTAACACACTAGAAGTCCTATGGGTGCTGCTGAGAAGAAAATATAGGAGCTCTGTGTGATGCCACTAACACACTAGAAGTCCTATGGGTGCTGCTGAGAAGAAAATATAGGAGCTCTGTGTGATGCCACTAACACACTAGAAGTCCTATGGGTGCTTCTGAGAAGAAAATATAGGAGCTCTGTGTGATGCCACTAACACACTAGAAGTCCTATGGGTGCTTCTGAGATGAAAATATAGGAGCTCTGTTTGCTGCCACTAACACACTAGAAGTCCTATGGGTGCTGCTGAGAAGAAAATATAGGAGCTCTGTGTGATGCCACTAACACACTAGAAGTCCTATGGGTGCTTCTGAGAAGAAAATATAGGAGCTCTGTGTGATGCCACTAACACACTAGAAGTCCTATGGGTGCTTCTGAGATGAAAATATAGGAACTCTGTGTGATGCCACTAACACACTAGAAGTCCTATGGGTGCTTCTGAGATGAAAATATAGGAACTCTGTGTGATGCCACTAACACACTAGAAGTCCTATGGGTGCTGCTGAGAAGAAAATATAGGAGCTCTGTGTGATGCCACTAACACACTAGAAGTCCTATGGGTGCTTCTGAGAAGAAAATATAGGAGCTCTGTGTGATGCCACTAACACACTAGAAGTCCTATGGGTGCTGCTGAGAAGAAAATATAGGAGCTCTGTGTGATGCCACTAACACACTAGAAGTCCTATGGGTGCTTCTGAGATGAAAATATAGGAGCTCTGTGTGATGCCACTAACACACTAGAAGTCCTATGGGTGCTGCTGAGAAGAAAATATAGGAGCTCTGTTTGCTGCCACTAACACACTAGAAGTCCTATGGGTGCTGCTGAGAAGAAAATATAGGAGCTCTGTGTGATGCCACTAACACACTAGAAGTCCTATGGGTGCTTCTGAGATGAAAATATAGGAGCTCTGTTTGCTGCCACTAACACACTAGAAGTCCTATGGGTGCTGCTGAGAAGAAAATATAGGAGCTCTGTGTGATGCCACTAACACACTAGAAGTCCTATGGGTGCTTCTGAGAAGAAAATATAGGAGCTCTGTGTGATGCCACTAACACACTAGAAGTCCTATGGGTGCTTCTGAGATGAAAATATAGGAACTCTGTGTGATGCCACTAACACACTAGAAGTCCTATGGGTGCTTATGAGATGAAAATATAGGAGCTCTGTGTGATGCCACTAACACACTAGAAGTCCTATGGGTGCTGCTGAGAAGAAAATATAGGAGCTCTGTTTGCTGCCACTAACACACTAGAAGTCCTATGGGTGCTGCTGAGAAGAAAATATAGGAGCTCTGTGTGATGCCACTAACACACTAGAAGTCCTATGGGTGCTTCTGAGATGAAAATATAGGAGCTCTGTTTGCTGCCACTAACACACTAGAAGTCCTATGGGTGCTGCTGAGAAGAAAATATAGGAGTTCTGTGTGATGCCACTAACACACTAGAAGTCCTATGGGTGCTTCTGAGATGAAAATATAGGAGCTCTGTGTGAAGCCACTAACACACTAGAAGTCCTATGGGTGCTGCTGAGAAGAAAATATAGGAGCTCTGTTTGCTGCCACTAACACACTAGAAGTCCTATGGGTGCTGTTGGGGTGCAATGCTGTGCTAACAGCACTGCGGTTGGTACTACTGCAATACTGTTCTAACAGTAAGCACGCACCAGACTAATCCCCAGCAGCGGCTAATAACACACTAACTGTGCAATCAGCAGCAATGAACGATCAATGACTTAGGTAGCAATGGTTTAGCAAAGAAATAGCCAATGGTTTAGCAAAGAAGAGCAAATCTTTCAGTATCAAGCAAAGACAGAATCAGCAGACTGATCTCTCCTAAAGCCGGAACTCATGTGACCGGGGCCGACGGCGTGGCGGCCTTTTAAATGGTGGGGCGTGTACTAAAGCCCCTGAGCTGTAATTGGCTACAGGCGTCCTGCCTGTAGCCAATTATTGCTCTCCGAGTTTCGGGCGCTGTGATTGGCCAAGCATGCGGGGTCACAGTGCATGCTTGGCCAATCATCAGCCAGCAATGCACTGCGCCGGCCGCGCCGGCCGCAATGCATTGCGGGGCCGCTCGCATCACACGAATGTGATGCGAACGGCCCAAATAGTTCTGGGCTCGCCGAGCGAGCGAACTCCCGGTGCTCTATTCGAACGTGGGTTCGAATCGAGCACCGGGCCCATCCCTAGTGTTGAGGTAACATCTCCCATGTTGTTCCATAACAATTCTCTAGGCATGGGCTCAAACAGATAGTCATCTCCAGCATCCGACAAAGAGTCTAAGTCAGAGTCTGCTAACTCTTCTGTCGGCAAGTAACTAACCAAAGTTCCGGTCACTTTTCCCCCGGGGTTTCTTAGCAGCTCCTGACGTGGACATCCCGGGAATATCATCGCTCATGGGGTCTGGTTCCGGTAAACGCTGGGGTAGGCCTCGACCACGGGAAGCCTTCACATACCCCACCTTCCGTTTCACGGGTGGGACGGGGGCACATGTTGTGGATGTGGTATCCGCTGCGGAGTCCACTGGTACCTCTGTGTTGGTAGCGACATCTCTTCCAGACTCACTTTCTGCAACAGACGTAGTGCGCACAGGCTGAACCGCAGGAGCGAAGGCGACATCTTCCAATGTAGCGGTGCCTGTATCCCAGTCTATCCGATAGGCGCGGGGCAATTCAGTGGGTTGCTCCACCTCAAACAAGTATTCCCCACAGGATTGGCACCGGGCAAATGGACGTAACTGCACTGCTAGTCCTTCACATCCAGGGCACAGCATGCCCAGCGCCTCTACATCTCCGCTTGTGTACAGCACGAAGCGTCCGCGTGGCTTCAATCGGATCCCTGTATCTGTGAGCAAGGCTCTGGATGGCATAGCACCCACAGCGGCGGGCATGGGTTACATTCTAGGCCCTGGCCTTTGTGGTGCCCTTGAACATAGCGACATGCTGCTTTACGATCCACTCACTTGATCTGGCAGCTCATGGTCATTGGCGCCAAACACACTCACGTGTCTCACGCAGTTGGCGGGAACTCCTCCCCTTTAGGTTCTTTTTGCGCGTAGCTCGCGGGCTTTTCTTTCCTGTCTCTGCCCACGGCCTACACAGTTAGCAAAGTGATCTGTACCTTTACCCCTTTGGTTTCTGTCCAAAGCACAGTCCAACACCTTCTTGTAGACTTTCAATAAAGCAAAATCCTTTTTATAGTTGCGAGAGGTAACGGCAAATCCCGGACTCGAGCCCCCACGTGTAGCACACCCCCGTAGGAGCTGCTGGTTTTGATTTGGCCCTTGCACGTTACCTCAGTATTCGTTGTCTAGGGGAAGAAAGTCTGTAAAAACTCCAATGTCCACACAAGATGTAAAACCTTAAGCTGTTAGGTTTTACGGATCCTAAAAGAATTGAGCTCTGTAATTTCAAAGCCATTGTATCTAATTTTTAGGGACTCATTAATAACAGGAATAGTACCACTGGATTGGTGCAGAGCCAATGTGGTGCCTATATTTAAAAAGGGAACAAAGTCTTTACCAAGTAACTATAGACCTGTTAGTTTAACTTCCATAGTTGGGAAGATACTGGAGAGATTAATAAAAGACCACATAGATGAGTTCTTGCTGGAAAAAAACAATTTAAGCAACAGACAGCATGGATTCATGAAAGACAGAAGTTGTCAGACAAACCTGATTTCTTTTTATGAAGAGGTAAGTAAAACCTTGGACAGAGGCGTGGCTGTGGACGTGGTATACTTGGATTTTGCAAAAGCGTTTGATACAGTTCCCCACACACGGCTCATGTGTAAGGTAAAGTCTACAGGATTGGAAATATCAGTTTGTAAATGGATGGAAAACTGGCTAAAAGACAGGATTCAGAGAGTATTGGTTAATGATTCTTACTCTGAATGGTCTAAGGTTATCAGTGGTGTACCCCAAGGTTCAGTGCTGGGACCCTTACTTTTTAATATCTTTATAAATGATATTATGTCTGAGATCAAAAGTAACATTTCTGTCTTTGCAGATGACACCAAGCTATGCAGTGGAACAACGTCCTTACAAGATGTCTCGAAATTACAAGCCAACCTCGATGCTCTGTCTAATTGGGCGACTATGTGGCAGATGAGGTTTAATGTTGATAAATGTAAAGTTATGCACTTGGGGGCTAAGAATATGAATGCATCATACATACTAGGGGGAGTACAACTGGGGGGGTCTATAGTGGAGAAGGATCTGGGGGTTTTGGTAGGTCATAAGCTCAATAATGGCATGCAATGCCAAGCTGTGGTTTCCAAAGCGAGCAAAGTCCTTTCTTGTATTAAGAGAGGTATGGACTCCAGAGAGAGAGATATCATTTTGCCCCTGTACAAATCATTAGTAAGACCTCATCTGGAATATGCAGTTCAGTTTTGGGCACCAGTTCTCAAAAAGCATATCGGGGAACTGGAGAAAGTGCAGAGAAGGGCAACCAAACTGATAAGAGGCATGGAGGAGCTCAGCTATGAAGAAAGATTAGAGGAACTGAATTTATTCACTCTTGAGAAGAGGAGAATAAGGGGGGATATGATTAACATGTACAAATATATAAGGGGTCCATATAGTGAACTTGGTGATGAGTTATTCACTTTACGGTCAACACAGAGAACAAGGGGGCACTCTTTACGTCTAGAAGAAAAAAGATTTCATCTCCAAATACGGAAAGGTTTCTTCACAGTAAGAGCTGTGAAAATGTGGAACAGACTCCCTGCAGAGGTGGTTCTGGCCAGCTCAGTAGATTGCTTTAAGAAAGGCCTGGATACTTTCCTAAATGTACATAATATAACTGAGTACTAACAGTTATAGGTAAAGTTGATCCAGGGTAAATCCAATTGCCTCTCGGGGGATCAGGAAGGAATTTTTTCCCCTGCTGTAGCAAATTGGATCATGCTCTGCTGGGGTTTTTTGCCTTCCTCTGAATCAACTGTGGGTATAGAATTGGGTATATGGGATTGTACGATATTTTTTTTTTTTTTTTTATGGTTGAACTGGATGGACTTTGTCTTTTTTCAACCTGACTAACTATGTAACTATGTAACTATGTAACTATTTTCCCTTTGCATAAAACATATGAAGAAAAGTAGAAAGGTGAAGGGAAGGGGTAGGTTCAGGTACGCAATACAGATCACTGGGGGAAACTCCTCAACTAAAAAGTCATTCACCACTCCTCCTTGAGTGGGTATTGCTCACCCGGATAGGCCCCTCTCACCTGGCCTAGCAGCCGGAATGATGTACGGACAATGATCAGGACCAGTCTCTGCCACAGACTGGTTGTGCACAAAATTGGATAGTCTGGGATCCTCTGCCACAGGACTCAACGCCCGGACTTCCAGCCAAGCAGTCAAAAGCCTATAAGCCAACCCGTCGGACTGCAAGGTGAACTTTAGCTACGGTGCATCCTCCAATAGAATTACCAGGCCCTCCTCAAGACACCAGCCTTCCGCTCGGTCTTTTCCAGGACAGGTCCTCCCCTGGTTTCCTCCATTGAGTGGCTTCCTCCCGCAGGATGGACAGCACAGGATTACCTTCAAAGTATAGGCCCAATCAGCATAACTGGGCCCACTTGGTACAGTTGCAGCCTCGGACCAACATGGTCCCGAGGCCAAGATCACACGACACACTCCCCGCTCCTGTAGGACCGCGAGGGTAAGAAGGACCCCAAAAAATGGCGTCTGCCCCTTAAGTACCCTTCCCCAGCATGCTCAGCGGGTAGACCACGCCCACTGAACTGTTCCCGGGGGAAGGTACCCAATGCACTCTGGCCTGTCAGTCTTCCACATTGGCCTGGGGTGGTAACGCCACCTACAGGCGAACAGTGGGAAGTCTTCCAACACAGCCATAGCTGGAACAGGGGCTACTTTAGCATAATTATTTACAGAGTCTGAGCTAACTACCAGCTCAGACACCCACAAAATTTAACCACTTCAATACAGGGCTTTTTGTACCTATTCAATACCGGGCCTATTCTAGCACTTCTCTCCTACATGTACAAATCATCATTCTTTTGCTAGAAAATTACTCAGAACCCGCAAACATTATATATGTTTTTTAGCAGATACCCTAGGGAATAAAATGACGGTCATTGCAACATTTTTTCTTGCACGATATTTGCGCAATAATTTTTCAAACGCCTTTTTTAAAAAAAAAATGGTTTCATGAATTCAAAAATAACAAAACAGTAAAGTTAGCCCAATTTTTTGGGAAAATATGAAAGATGATGTAACGCTGAGTAAATAGATACCTAACATGTCACGCTTTAAAATTGCGCACACTCATGGAATGGCGCCAAACTTCGGTATTTAAAAATCTCCATAGGCGACGCTTTAATTTTTTTTTACAGGTTACCAGGTTAGAATTACAGAGGAGGTCTAGTGCTAGAATTGTTGCACGCGCTCTAACGCATGCGGCGATACCTCACATGCGTGGTTTGAACGGCGTTTACATATGTGGGCGACTTACGTGTGCATTCACTTCTGATCGCGAGCTACCGGGGACAGGGGCGTTTTAATTTTTTTTTATTATTGTTTTTTTTTTACTTATTTATTTATTTTTTTACAATTTTTTTACTTTTTTTTTTATCACTTTTATTCCTATTACAAGGAATGTAAACATCCCTTGTAATAGGAATGTGTGTGACAGGTTCTCTTTATTGAGAGATGCGGGGTCAATAAGACCCCACATCTCTCCTCCAGGCTGGAAAGCATGAGATCAGTGAAATTTTTTTCACTGATCTCATACTTACAGCCGCAATGGCGGCTTTGTTTACATTTGAGGCCCGGGCGTGACGTCATCACATCGCGCCCGGGCCTCCGACGATCATAGAGATGACTGGTGACCATCTGGTCACCAGTCATCTCTATGCTCATCACGTGACCCACCAGCGACGCCGGAAGATTCGCTCCGGGTCCCCAATCGCACAGGAGAGCCCGGAGAAGCACCGGATGGCGGCGGGAGGGGGGGATGTCCCCTTCCGCCGCCTGTAAGAACGATCAAGCGGTGGAACCGCAGACATGATCGTTCTTATGGTGCACAGAATCGCTGGCCCAAGAAAAGGATATCTGAATGATGCCTCTAGCTGCAGGCATCATTCAGATATCCCCCTACAAAGCCGAGGACATCATATGACGTCCACCCAGGATGGGAGATCCCATCTGTGGACGTCATTTGACTATGGCTGGGTAGGGAAGTGGTTAACATAGCGACCAGTCATTGGGAGCAGGGCGCTACATATATATATATATATATATTGTGACAGCAGGAAGGTAAAGTCACCTGGTTGCATCCAGGGGGGTAGATATATTTCGCCCAGATTCAGGCTTTACGCCGATTTATACAGCTAGGTGGAGAGTTGTATAAGCCCAGCTGAGACTAGTGGGCTCATTGATGACTCATACCTCTAGGGAGAGGGCTGGGCGTCGTGCAGGCAGGGAGTTGATGAGGCCAGCTGAAGCCTGTCAGTTCGTTTAAGGCCTCTATAAAAACTCCCAGATTCATTAGATGTTAGCTCATGCCTGGAAGCAGACCTGTGTGGACTGTCTAGGGAGAGTGAACCCCTGTGCGGTGAGAGAAAGCCTGTGTGGCTATATTTTGCTTGGACATTTAAAACCAGGGACTAGGACAGCACTAGGCTGATCCCAGTCGTTAGTTAGGAAACCTGTAAGTTTAGTCAGAGGTCAAGTTGACCAGGATTTATTTTGTTTATGTATTTTTTGCCTTGCTGTGTTTTTGTCACTGTAAATAGAAAATAAACCGCACCTTTTTGATTTTGAAAACCACAACCTCCGTCTGCTGGGCCTGTTTTGGGTGGGGAGCCCATCCCGGGGGTCACACATACCCGCTGCCGAGCTAGCCCCCTCACAGTTGGTGGAGAACCAGTGGCAGTTTTTTTTTTAAGCCAGCATGGAGGAGATACTGAAACAGCTGGCTCTAGCAAATGCCAATCAACAGCAGACAAATGCAGGTTTGCAAAGGAGCCTTGCAGCCCAGCAGCAAGCTCATCAACAGAGCCTTGCAACTTTACAACAGAGTCTGGAGGCTCAGCAACAAGCCCAACAGCAATCTGAGGCCCGCTTCATAGACCTGTTGCAGAAGCAAGAGCAGAGACTACAACAACAGATGGAAGCAGTAATGCAGCAACGTCCGCAGACCGGTGAGGAAAGCCGTCCCACTAATACCGCGTCCTTTGGGGTGAGTCGTTTATTGACAAAAATGACTGGAGAGGATGATCCAGAGGTATTTTTGACCACATTTGAAAGGACCGCTGAAAGAGAAAAGTGGCCTGAGGAGCAGTGGGCTGGACTGGTGGCTCCTCTGTTAACTGGTGAATCGCAGAAGGCTTACTATGACCTAGAGCCTGACCAAGCAAAAGACTATGTGATGCTAAAAGCTGAAATATTGGCAAGGCTGGGTGTCACCCTGGCTGTCCGGGCTCAGCGTGTGCATAACTGGACTTTCCAGCTTGGAAAACCCCCCAGGTCTCAAATGTATGATCTCATTCACCTGAGCAGAAAGTGGCTACAGCCAGAGACTTTGTCCGCACCAAAGATTGTGGAACGTGTTGTAATGGATCGGTTTTTGAGAGCTCTTCCTACTGCCATCCAAAAGTGGGTAAGCCATGGAGACCCAGAGACGGCCGATGGTCTTGTGGACCGTGTGGAGAAATACTTGGCTACAGAGAACCTGACGGCCTCTTCCAGAGACACTCGGACTTTCCACCCTAAGACCAGACCATCCCCAGGGGCGGATAAGATGATTCCAAGGGGTAAGGGTGGAGAGAGTGAGAGGGTGGGAGCTCTACCCCAAGTTTGGCGAGAACAGCCTGGGAAATCAGCGGCTCAAGAGGCGGCAAGAAGGATCATTTGCTACCGCTGCCGGCAAGCGGGACATATTGCAGCAAATTGCCCGGTTTTGGAGGAACCCATGCAGTGTGACTTTCTGACGGGCAGACGTCAGTCGCTGTGTGCGACAGTCGCATGCACTGCCATTCGGGGAACTGAGAAACATTTATGCAAAATGTGTATTAATGGTAGAAATGTTGTGGTATTGCTGGATTCAGGTAGCCTTGTGACCCTGATAAAGGCTGAGTTAGTTAAAACAGAGGTCTCTGGGAATAGCAAGGTAGCCGTTATTTGTGTGCATGGGGACACCCGAGAGTATCCAGTGACTACAGTGTGTTTCGAGACCCCCAAAGGTACCCTTTCTCATCCAGTGGGCTTAGTGTCTCAGTTACCGCATGACGCCATTGTGGGAAGGGATTTTCCGAAGTTCTGGGAACTGTGGGATGATCATGAGCCCCCCACTGGTGCCCCTATGTACCAGGAATATGATAGCCAGAACTCCTCTGAGAGTGGTGAGGACTCTCCCGAATTTCCCTTGTCAGTATTGGCAGGGGAGACTCAAGAAACTGGAGAGGAGCCCACCTCCTCAGACGAAAACCTACCGTCTGTGGAGTTTTCTGATCTTGAGGTTCACAGGGAAAACTTTGCCACAGAACAGTTGAAAGACCCCGCCCTAATAAAGGCACGGGAAAACGTAGTGAAAATAGATGGCGAGTTAGTGAACCCAGATAATACCTGCACTTACCCATACTTCAGCGTAGAGAAGGACCTACTGTATCGGGTGGCAAAAAGGGCAGAAGAAACCGTTGAGCAGCTGGTGGTGCCCAAACCTTACAGGAAGTTGGTGTTGGAGTTGGCCCATGGGCACATTCTTGGAGGTCATCTGGGGACAGAGAAAACCCGAGAGAGGGTATTACAGAGATTCTATTGGCCTGGGGTGATGAAGGACATAGAAAATTATTGTTCCTCCTGCCCTGTGTGTCAGAGGTCGGCCCCGATGCCACACTTCCGTAGCCCGCTGGTCCCTCTACCCATCATTGAGGTCCCGTTTGAGAGAATCGCAATGGATTTGGTAGGTCCTATAATCAAGTCCGCTAGGGGGCACCAGTACATATTGGTTATAATGGACTATGCCACCCGTTATCCAGAAGCGATCCCTCTCAGAAATACCTCGGCCAAAACCATAGCCAAAGAGCTATCTCTTGTTTTTAGCCGGGTGGGTATTTGTAAAGAACTGCTTACGGACCAAGGTACACCCTTTATGTCCCGGGTTATGAAGGAGCTGTGTAAATTGTTCAAAGTGACGCAATTACGTACATCTGTGTATCACCCCCAAACCGATGGGCTGGTTGAAAGATTCAACAAAACCCTAAAACAAATGTTGAAGAAAGTGGTGGATAGGGATGGAAAGGATTGGGACTGTCTACTTCCTTATTTGATGTTTGCTATTAGGGAGGTGCCCCAATCCTCTACGGGATTCTCCCCCTTTGAGTTACTGTATGGGAGACACCCAAGAGGGCTGTTGGATATTGCCAAGGAAACTTGGGAAAGTGAGAGTTCTCCCCACAGGAGTGTGATTGAGCATGTCGCCCTGATGCAAGATCGAATTGCACAGGTAATGCCCATCGTGAAGGAACATTTGGCCCAAGCGCAGTTGGCACAGCAGAGAGTGTACAACCGTGGAGCAAAGACCCGTACCTTTTCCCCGGGGGATAGGATATTGGTACTTGTCCCTACGGTTGAAAGTAAATTCCTTGCCAAATGGCAAGGCCCCTACGAGATAATGGAAAAAGTGAGCGAAGTGAATTACAAGGTCAGACAACCAGGAAGGCGAAAGCCCGAACAGATCTATCACGTTAATCTGTTGAAAGCCTGGAGGGATAGAGAGTCCCTAGTCGCAGACACTTGGTCACCAGCTCAAACTGGTTGCGTGATTCCTGAGGTTGGAATCGCAGCCACCTTGTCACAACCCCAACAACAGGAGGTTAAGGAGTTTGTGCTTCGCAACAAGGAGGTATTCTCTGAGCTGCCGGGACAAACATCTGGGGTAGAGCATGACATTATTACCCCGCCCGGTGAAAGGGTGAAGTTAAAACCCTATCGGATCCCAGAGGCCCGACGGGAGGCAATACGGGAGGAAGTACAGAAAATGCTGAACTTAGGGGTGATAGAGGAGTCCCAAAGTGATTGGTCTAGTCCCATTGTGTTGGTGCCTAAACCGGATGGGAGCTGGCGATTTTGTAACGATTTTCGTCAGTTGAACAAAGTTACAAAATTTGACACCTACCCCATGCCACGTATAGATGAGTTGATCGACCGGCTGGGAACAGCCCGATACATGACGACTCTTGACCTCACAAAAGGGTATTGGCAAATCCCCCTGGCCAAGTCAGCCAAAGAGAAAACCGCATTTGTAACCCCAGACGGGGCGTTCCAATATAAAAGAATGCCGTTCGGGTTACAGAATGCGCCGGCCACATTCCAGCGGAAAATGGACCAGATGCTGAGGCCCCATCGGAAGTATGCTGCGGCTTACCTGGATGACGTAATTGTCCATAGCACAGATTGGGCCTCACATCTGCCAAAAGTGCAAGCAGTCCTGGACTCTGTTCGGGAAGCAGGGTTTACGGCTAACCCCAAGAAGTGTACCATTGGGCAGGAGGAGGCCAAATATCTTGGGTACACCATTGGGAGGGGAGTAATAAAACCCCAACTCAACAAAGTCGAGGCCATCCAGAGTTGGCCACGTCCCAACAGCAAGAAGCAGGTACGAGCCTTTCTGGGAATCGCTGGGTATTATCGGCGATTCATTCCCCACTTTGCTTCTAAGGCTGTGCCCCTAACCAACCTGACGAAGGGGAAAGGGTCGGTCATGATTAAATGGACCCCCGAGGCTGAGGCAGCATTCCAATTCTTGAAACAAGCCTTATGTAGCCAGCCAGTGTTGTACTCACCCGACTTCTCTAAAGACTTTGTCGTACAAAGTGATGCGTCAGATGTGGGGTTAGGAGCAGTATTGTCCCAGGTCTGGAACGGGGAAGAGCACCCAGTCATTTACCTCAGCAGGAAGTTGAAGTCCCATGAGGTAAATTACGCCACCGTTGAAAAGGAGTGTTTAGCGGTGAAGTGGGCTCTAGATTCCCTTCGGTACTACCTGCTAGGTAGGCACTTTGACATGGTTACGGATCACGCTCCGTTAAAGTGGATGGCTCAAAACAAGGAAACAAATAGAAGAGTGAATAGGTGGTTCCTGGCCCTCCAGGAATTCAACTTCACAGTAAAGCATCGCCCTGGCGTTCAAATGGGGAATGTGGATGCTTTGTCTCGAGTACATGAATGCCTGATTGCTGGTGTTCCAACCCCGAGGTTAAAACAAGAGGGGGGGGTATGTGACAGCAGGAAGGTAAAGTCACCTGGTTGCATCCAGGGGGGTAGATATATTTCGCCCAGATTCAGGCTTTACGCCGATTTATACAGCTAGGTGGAGAGTTGTATAAGCCCAGCTGAGACTAGTGGGCTCATTGATGACTCATACCTCTAGGGAGAGGGCTGGGCGTCGTGCAGGCAGGGAGTTGATGAGGCCAGCTGAAGCCTGTCAGTTCGTTTAAGGCCTCTATAAAAACTCCCAGATTCATTAGATGTTAGCTCATGCCTGGAAGCAGACCTGTGTGGACTGTCTAGGGAGAGTGAACCCCTGTGCGGTGAGAGAAAGCCTGTGTGGCTATATTTTGCTTGGACATTTAAAACCAGGGACTAGGACAGCACTAGGCTGATCCCAGTCGTTAGTTAGGAAACCTGTAAGTTTAGTCAGAGGTCAAGTTGACCAGGATTTATTTTGTTTATGTATTTTTTGCCTTGCTGTGTTTTTGTCACTGTAAATAGAAAATAAACCGCACCTTTTTGATTTTGAAAACCACAACCTCCGTCTGCTGGGCCTGTTTTGGGTGGGGAGCCCATCCCGGGGGTCACACATACCCGCTGCCGAGCTAGCCCCCTCACAATATATATATATATATATATATATACATACAGTATATATACAGTGAGGGAAAATTATTTGATCTCCTGCTGATTTTGAACGTTTGCCCGCTGACAAAGAAATGATCAGTCTATAATTTTAGAGGTAGGTTTATTTTAACAGTGAGAGACAGAATAACAACAAAAAAATCCAGATAAAGGATCAAAAAAGTTATAAATTGATTTGCATTTTAATGAGTGAAATAAGTATTTGACCCCTTCGCAAAGAATTACTTAGTACTTGGTGGCAAAACCCTTGTTGGCAATCACAGAGGTCAGATGTTTCTTATAGTTGGCCACCAGGTTTGCATACATCTCAAGAGGGATTTTTTCCCACTCCTCTTTGCAGATCCTTTCCATGTCATTAAGGTTTTGAGGCTGACGTATGGTAACTCATACCTTCAGCTCCCTCCACATATTTTTTATGGGATTAGGGTCTGGAGACTGGCTAGGCCACTCCAGGACCTTAATGTGCTTCTTCTTATACCACACCTTTGTTGCCTTGGCCGTGTGTTTTGGGTCATTGCTGGAATACCCATCCACGACCCATTTTTAATGCCCTGGCTGAGGGAAGAAGGTTCTCACCCAAGATTTGATGGTACATGGCCCAGTCCATCTTCTCTTTGATGCGGTGAAGTTGTCCTGTCCCCTTAGCAGAAAAAAACCCCCAAAGCATAATGTTTCCACCTCCATGTTTGATGGTGGGGATGGTGTTCTTGGGGTCATAGGCAGCATTTCTCCTCCTCCAAACATGGTGAGTTGAGTTGATGCCAAAGAGCTTGATTTTGGTCTCATTTGACCACAACATTTTCACCCAGTTCTCCTCTGAATCATTCAGATGTTCATTAGCAAACTTCAAAAGGGCCTGTACAAGTGCTTTCTTGAGCAGAGGGACCTTGCGGGGCGCTGCAGGATTTCAGTCCTTCACGGCGTAGTGTGTTACCAATTGTTTTCTTGGTAACTATGGCCCCAGCTGCCTTGAGATCATTGACAAGACTCTCCCATGTAGTTTTGGGCTGATTCCTCACCGTTCTCGTGATCATTGAATCTCCATGAGGTGAGATCTTGCATGGAGCCCCAGACCGAGGGAGATTGACAGTAGGCTTGTGCACAACGGAAAAATTCGGTTAGTTTCGGTTTGTTTCTTTTCGGTCCTGTTGATTCGTAATCATTCGTAATTTTGCTAGACGGGATTTTTCGTGTTCGGACTAATTCGTATTTTCGCAAGCGACATTTTTCGTTGAATTTTTAGTTGATTTATAATTCGTACTTTCGGTAGAGTACATTGTTTTTCGTTGATTCTGGACACAACTCCTACTTTCGTAACTTTTTTTGGGTTCGTTGATTCGTAATTTTCTGTGTCTCTCTCACGACGACGCTGCCTATTATGCCTAATGTGCTTCGAATGGATTTGTACTTTTCTAAATACATAGCGGTTATTTGTAACGATTCGAAATCTCGTATTTTACTTTCGTTTTTTACATGCGGCTATAGCCTCCGCCCCTGTACACCATTTTGAGAGGGTTCAGCACGGTGAGGGAGAAGCAGAGAGCAGAGCAGAGTGAGTGTTATTGTGCTTCGTATGGATTCGTACATTCGTAACTTTTTCATAACGAATTATGCCGAAGACATTCGGGCATTCGCTATTTGCGGTATAATTTATTTCGGATTCGGTCTTATTCGTAATTGCTTTGTTCGGAAATTCGAATGCTTCCGAATGTCCGAAAGTTGCTAAATTCGGACGAATTTCGATTCGTTACAAAACGAATTGCACAAGCCTAATTGACAGATATTTTGTGCTTCTTCCATTTTTGTGAATAATCACACCAACTGTTGTCACCCTCTCACCAAGCTGCTTGATGGTGGTCTCGTAGCCCATTAAAGCCTTGTGTAGGTCTACAACCTTGTCCATGACATCCTTGGACAACTCTTTGGTCTTGGCCATGGTGGAGAGATTGGAATCTAATAGATTGATTGCTTCTGTGGACAGGTGTCTTTTATACAGGTAACTTTAACCACTTACGGACCGCCCGCCGTCATTTTACGTTGGTACTTTGAAGAGGGATATCCTTGTTATGGCAGAAGCTAGCTACCATAACCCCGGTATCCTCTTCTTCAGCGGGTGGTCCGCTTTAAGATAAAGGTGGTCTCTGCAGCGGATTCGAAAAGAGATCACCTTTATCAGCGTCGGGAGAGGGCCCCCCTCCGGCCGCATCCCTGTGCCCTACGCTGCTTACTGGACCCGCCGGCAGCAGCGGAGGTGATCGGGTCCTGTCACGTCAGTGGTATGGAGATGAGTGAGAGGTAAATGGCCCTCACCCATACCATTGCAGGGCGGAAGCAACGTCAAAATGTCACTTCCGCCCATAGCTCTTAAAGCAACATTATTTTTTTTAACAACATTTCTTTTATTTATTTTTATTGCATTTTAGTGTAAATATGAGATCTGAGGTCTTTTTGACCCCAGATCTCATATTCAAGAGGTCCTGCCATGGTTTTTTCTATTACAAGGGATGTTTACATTCCTTGTAATAGGAATAAAAGTGACACCATTTTTTTTTTTTTTAAAGAACAGTGTAAAAATAAAAAATAAAAGGTAAAATAAATAAGAAAGATTTTTTTTTAAAAAAGAGCCCCATCCCGCCGAGCTCGCGTGCAGAAGCGAACGCATACGTGACCAGCGCCCGCATACGAAAACGGTGTCCAAACCACACATGTGAGGTATCGCCGCGATTGTTAAAGCGAGATAAATAATTCTAGCCCTAGACCTCCTCTGTAACTAAAAACAGGCAACCTGTAGAATATTTTAAACATCGCCTGTGGAGATTTTTAAGGGTAAAAGTTTGTTGCCATTCCACGAGCGGGCGCATGTTTGAAGCGTGACATGTTGGGTATCAATTTACTCTACGTAACATTATTTTTCACAATATAAAAAAATTGGGCTAACTTTACTGTTGTCTTATTTTTTAATTAAAAAAAGTGTATTTTCTCCTAATAAGTGCGCTTGTAAGACTGCTGCACAAATACGGTGTGACAGAAACTATTTAAATGGCCGCTATTTTATTCTCTAGGGTGTTAGAAAAAAGAAAATATAATGTTTGGGGGTTCTAAGTAATTTTCTAGCAAAAAAAAAATGTTTTTAACTGTTAGGCCTCATGGCCACGGACGTTTTTACAGCCGCGTTTTTGAGCGTTTTTTACAGCTTAAAAACGCCTGTCCATGTTAGTCTATAGCTTCATGCCCACCTAGGCATTTTTGAGCTGCAAATAGCATAGGCGTTTTTAAGCTGTAAAAAAAAACCTGGACCAGTGCGCTCCGCGGCGTCGGCGTTAGGCATAAAAAACGCGAAGCGTTAGAATACGAGCAAAATCGCGCCAGCGTTTTTGAGCTCCGGCGTTTTTTTTTTTTTTTTTGAAAAACATGGACAGCCGTTTTTAAGCTGTAAAAAATGCTCAAAAACACGGCTGTAAAAACGTCCGTGGGCATGAGATTTTGCCCCGTTGAGATCTGATGTGTTTTCAAAGTGTTCCTTTAATTTTTTTGAGCAGTGTATATAATGTTTGGGGGTTCTAAGTAATTTTCTAGCAAAAAAATATGATTTTTACATGTAGGAGAGGAGTGCAAGAATAACCCCGGTATGGAAGTGGTTAAAGATGTGAATTTGTTTTTTAGTTTTAGGGAATCTCATTTCTATCACTGCAGTTATGTTTATATCTATTTAGTGTTAAGATTTTGAGGTTTAATTATTTTGTGTTCAGCTGCTTAGTATATATAATATTAACACTTTTTTTTGGCTGCATAGTGATACAGTATAAACTTGACATTTCCTATCTGGCACTGTTAGTATTGCTGGCTGGTTGATGCTTTTGCCTGCACACTAGACATGTGTGGTTCATTTAGTTCCAAATCAAACTTCGTATGAATTTTTCGTTATTTGGAAATGTGGATGTATCTGAATTTTCGAATTACTATAAGTAATGAATTTAAACAAATCCAAAATGACGAAACAAAAATTTTGGACAAAATTTGAATTCAAATAGTTTTGGAATTAAATTTGAATTGTTTTTGAAACAAATTTAAATAGTTTTCGAATTGAACTTGAATTTCAGAAGAGAATAAAATAGAATAGAAAATAAAAGAATAGAATAGAAAAGAATATAATGGAATAGAAAATAATAGAATAGAAAATAAAAGAATAGAATTCACAGGAATAGCGCAAAACAGAACAAAACAGAATAGAAAATAAAAGAACAGAATACAATTGAATAGAAAAGAATGGAAGAGAAAAGAATAATATAAAAAAAAAAATAGAATATAATAAAATAGAAAGAATATAACTTTCTTCTAAAATTCGAATTTCAAATAGAATAAATTTGAATTCAAATAGAATAGAAAAGAATTGAATAGACAAAAAGAATAGGAGAGAAAAAATCTATAGAATAGAATAAAATAGAAAGAATATCAACCTATATAGACAAATGTTGATAAAGTGTAAATGTAATATAACGGTACAACACATTAGCAACGGTTTTTGTAATACACCATAGATATCTATATAACCCCATGAAGAAGATCGATACGATTTAAAAGATCGAAACGCACTGGGGATCCGTATGTGGCAGCCAAACGGTTAACTACATATGGTCATTGTGAGATATAGATATGTACATGTGAATATCATATATTACAATTTTGTATACCAAAGCTCTTAATGTTGTCCCTGTATGTAATTGGATCCATCCTTTCATCCTTTTATGTATAAATACTTTTTGATACCTATTAATAAATATATTAAAATATTTTATTTAAGAGTTTACATTTTTTTCAGCTGCGTACAGGCCCTTGGGAGTTCCTTTCTTCTTTTTTCAATATTATTGGGCTAGCAGCAACAATGTAGACAGTAGAAGTTGGGTACCTAATTTTTGTTTTTTTTTAATAGAAAAAATATAACCTTCATCCAAAATTTGAATTTTGAATAGAATAAATTCAAATTAGAATAGAATAGAAAATAAAAAAATAGAATAGAAAACATAACAATATAACCATCTTCCAAAATTTGAATTTAGAATAGAATAAATTGATATTCGAATAGAATAGAAAAGAATAGAATATAACCAAAAATAAATGAATAGAAAAAATTAATAAAAGAGTATAATAGAAAAGAATAGACTAGAATAGAATAGAAAAATAATAGACTAGAAGGGAATAGAAAGAATATAACCATCTTCCAAAATTCAAATTTTGAATAGAATAAATTAAATTTTTAACAGAATTCAAATTCAAATGTATTCAAATTTTCCATATTCAGTCGAATTGAACTCAATTCGACTGAATATGGAAAATTCAGAAAATTTGAATTGATTCAAACTCAAATAAACAAAATAAATTCAAAATTTATGTAAATAATAAATCGAAACAAAACGAAACAAAACACATTTCTGCTCATGTCTACTACACACGCAAATGGAGTTACCACACAGCTGTTCTTTACAGCCAGGAAGTGACTGGAGCTGCTCTGTCCTAGTTCTTTAATATTTCCCAGTGCATTCTGGGATACAGAAACCTCCACTGTCTCTCCCCCAATGCCCAGCTAACACGTCACTAACACACTATAAATGCCCTTGGTGCTGTTAAGATGCGGTTATCAGGTATCACCAGAAGCAGCTGACAAGCGTCAATGTCTCATGAAAGCAACATGTTGCTTCATTTTAACACAACACAACACAATGCTACCGCTACTGTGTGGTATCATTGTAATATTTTTGGCAGGTGTTAACAGGTGCTTATGAGGCTTTAGAAATGCTGAATAAATGCCAAATAAACACATGGTATTGACACATATGTGAATTAGCCCTTTTACAGGATCAAAAATCATTAAGGCTGCATTCACACCTGAGCGTTTTGTAGCCTGAAGCCTGAAGCTACAAAACGCTAGAGTGGAAAAAATCCATTATTCTCTATAGAGAAGGTTCACATCTCCACTCCAAAACGCCTGAAGCCGAACGCCTGAAGCTCAAACAAGTTCTGGACCCTTTTTTGTCGCGCAAATCGGGCAGATTTGGGCGTTTTTCTGCTTTTTACATTGGTGACCCTTGGACCTGTACAAAATCGCGGTAAAAAACGCCGCAAAAAACGCTGCAAAATCGCGGTAAAATTGCGCGACTTTCTACCTGAAAACGCCATGTTCAGGTGTGAATGCAGCCTTAAAGTGTACATTAGAATGGAAGGAATATGGTACACACTGCAAAGACATAATTAAAAAAAAAATGCTAAAACCCATACCTCATGGAATATTTTAGGACGATCAATAATATAAAGTGTATATTTTTCCCCGATAAAACAAAGGAAAGACTACATTTAAAAAAAATGGCAGATCGCATGCTGTTTTAACCACTTCAGCCCCAGAAGAATAGGCTGTCCAATGACCGGGCCATTTTTTGTGATTCGGCACTGTGTCGCTTTAACTGACAATTGCGCGATCGTGCAACGCTGTACCCAAACAAAATTGATGTATTTTTTCTCCCACAAATAGCGCTTTCTTTTGGTGGTATTTGATCACCTCTGCGGTTTTAATTTTTTGCGCTATAAACAAAAGAAGAGGGATAATTTTGAAGAAAAACACAATATTTTGTACTTTTTGCTATAATAAATATCCCAATTTAAAAAAAAAAAAATTATCCTCAGTTTAGGCCAATATGTATTATGCTACATATTTTTGGAAAAAAAATCGCAATAAGCGTACATTGATTGGTTTGCGCAAAAGTTATAGCGTCTACAAAATAGGGGGTAGTTTTATGGCATTTTTATTATTATCATTTTTTTCCTAGTAATGGCGGCGATCTGCGATTTTTATCAGGACTGCAATATTATGGCGGACACGTTGGACACTTTTGACACATTTTTGGGACAATTGGCATTTATACAGCGATCAGTGCTATAAAAATGCACTGATTACTGTAAAAATGTCACTGGCAGGGAAGGGGTTAACACTAGGGGGCGATCAAGGGGTTAAATGTGTTCCCTAATGTGTGTTCTAACTGTAGGGGGGATGGGACTGACTAGGGGAAGAGACTGATCGGTGTTCATATATAGTATGAGCACACGATCAGTCTCCTCGCCCCTGAGAGAACCGGGATGTGTGTGTTTACACACACACACATCCCGGTTCTCGCTCTGTAACGAGCAATCGCGGGTGCTGGCGGTCATCGTGACCGCCAGGTACTCGCATCAAGTCCGGGGACATGTATCGGCATGCGCGCGCCCCTGGCGTACAGCTATGATGGCTCGCACAGGGGGGCCAGCCTGCTGCAGTATAACTGCGGTGGCTGGTCCGAAAGCAGTTAAAGCACAAAAATCCACATTCATGTGTATACTAATATTTTAGTGACTCCATAGACAGTACTTAAGCACTTTTGGTAGGGTCAGCTTTTAGTCAAAAATCTATTTCACAGAAAAAAAAGACAGCTAAATATTGTAGGGACTCTATACTATACTATAGACAATTTTACTTAGGCACATTTTAAAAGGGAGACACCAGACAGCCAAAAATCAACACCAGCATGTATTATTCCTCCAAAAAAGTAAGCTAATGTGTTTCTGACTCTATGCATAGTAGGTAAGCACTTTTACTAGCAGGTTTTAATAAAGATATCACAGTTAGGCTGGCCATACATTATACAATTTTCTTGTACAACGTTCCTTTAGAATGACCAAAACCCATATAATATTAGGTCAAGTCTAAACACTTTCAATTTGTATGCAATCAGGTAGGCCCTTGTACTACATAGTTGAAGGTAAATCTAAAGGAAATTGATCAATAAAATTGTATAATGTATGGCCAGCTTTAGAGTACACAATTTCAGAGAGAGACTAGCCACAAATATTCCTGATTGCTAGGGCAATGGAAGTGGAACATGCTGAAAACTAGGAGACACAGCATGATTTACCCTTCAGCGAAAACTATAAACTTTGCTGATGAAGACCAGCTGCAGAAACATTATGTGTGGTACCTTGACATTGACTGATCACCAGAATACACAGAAAATTTTAAGGCACAGTATAGGGTTGAATCTACAGAACAAAATGCAAAATTTTCAGCAGGGGCACAGCAGCAAAGCCATTAAGTGTGAAACTTTAAAAGTGACTAGTCACCAAAATACACCACACAAATTGATTTGCAGCTGTGGAAAAATTATGTTTGACACCCGTGCAGTGCCGGATCCCAAAAATAGGGCAGTTGAGGAAGCATGAGAAGGTAAAAGTGGAAAACCAGCAGTGGTGGCAGGAGATGGTTATGGTGTTTGTTGATGTTGGAGATGTTGGTGATGAAGATGATTATGTGCACCTGGGAGAATGAGGAGTATGAAGAAGGTTTGGTTTTCTACTCCACCAAGTCCTCCACATGCTTTGATTGTAAAGCATACTCACTGCCAGTATGAAAAGGCAAATGTGTCCTACCTCTGCTATAGTGTGAACTGACCACTGATTTGTTATACGATTGTCCCCTACTAGTTGCACATGAAGAATCTCTGCCTCTTCCATTAGGTCTCTGGGACATGAGCAATACAGCAAAAGCAATACTGAGAATGCAGTGATTTTGTATTAGAAACAAGTTCATATTGCTGACCCCACAAAAAAAGTAAAAGATTTAAAAGACCCTAGCAAAAATATATAAAAGTACAAAATTCTTCTCTCCAAAAAATTATATCTAAAACACTTAAAGTGTTTGTAAAGGCTGAAGGTTTTTTACCTTCATGCATTGTATGTATAGCGATACCCCCAGTTAAGAGGGCTGCTGGAATAATTCTTTTGGGCCCCTGTAATGCACCCTGTCGACCCCCGGCAGTTGGCTCTAACCTCCCCTGGCACAGCTAGTAGGAGATGGTAGGATTGTGTAGCCTGCAACTCGCGGATACTCAATCCTATATTAGAACACATACAGCAATGTACTTTAACTGTCCTTACCCGTCTCCTCTGCAAGTAAATGACACAACACCAGTATACTTAACCCTTGCACTTTTACTTAGTTGGTTTGGTAAGAATATAATCACAGTTTACATATCATGTGCAGAGCCCTGCAATAAAAGAGTATCTCAGCAAACAGACAGATATACAGTTTGATGTGTAAGTCTAACAGTCCCCACTGCAGCTATTCTCCCTCGTGGCGAAAATGGCGCCCAGTAATATCTACGCTAAGTCAGGCCTGACTGTACTATGTAGAAATTCTGTAGGAGAAATTCTTCGCTAGCAAACGGTGGTGCACTTGCTGAAGAAACAACTGTAATCCACAGGGTAAAAAGGGTTTTGATAACTTGGTGAATAAAGGAAATCTCTAAAGCTGCTCCGATGCACTGTCCCTCTGGTGCGCAGCACAACACTAATGAAAGCTCCGGTTAAACAGTTATTGGGCCTAGAGATCCTATGTAGTTCTCTGAGCAGATGCTCTCTCACCCAACCGGACCAGTCCGTGTCCGTATCTTCCGCTGCTGTGTCTTGGTACACAGATCTCACGACATCCAAGTCTTCGGTCCTCCGGGAAGCGATGCGGCAACGGTATGCAGAACGTCCCTCAGGTTCCTCGGTGAGAGCGGAAGGCTCTTTGGAGAAAGGCCCAGGCTTTAGGCCTTGTAGCACCACAGGCTCAAAAAGGAGTTCCTCTTGCTGGGCGGTCGCTGTCCAAATAGACTGAAGCCGGGTCCGCCTCCTACTTATAAAGTCCACCCCAGCAGTCTTTGCGCGGGGCAATGCACCCTGGGTGGCCAGTGGGGTTATGGGTACAGTAGTCTCTGAGGCCTTAAAGGAAACCCCCGCTACACATGCATGAAGGTTAAAAACTTCTCTGTGTAGTAGCCCCCCCAGCACCCACTAATACTTACCTATGCCCGATCTTCTTCCAGTGATTCTTGGGATTCTCCCTCCTCATTGGCTAAGACAGCAGTGGGAGCCATTGGCTCCCTCTGCTGTCAATCACCGTCAGTGAGCAAATGAGGAGAGAAAGGGGGCAGGGTCAAGCCATGGCTCTGTGTGTGAATAGACATGCAGAGCCTCAGATTGGGAGCGAGCCTGCTTGGGTGCCCCAAGAGCAAGCTGCTTGCTCTGGGGGCACTTGGCAGGAGGGAGGGGCCTGGAGCGCTGGTGGGGGAAGAGGAGGATTGGGGCTGCTCTGTGCAAAAACACTGCACAGAGCAGGTGAGTATAACATGTTTGTTATTTAAAAAAAACTAAAGCTTTAATATCACTTTAAAGAGGAGCTCCAGCCTGGGGGGAAAAAAATCAAAGTCAGCAGCTACAAATACTGTATCTGCTCATTTTTAATTATATGGATACTTACCTGTCAATTTCGGCACCCCAGCCGATCTTTCGGATTGGCTCCCGGGTGCTGCTGCAGTCAACCCTGGTAAGGAAAACCAGCAGTGAAGCCCTTCGGCTTCACAGCCGCCTCCCTACTACGCATGCGTGAAGCTTTCTGCACTTTCTAACTGGCCAGTCGGCGGAGGAAGGAGAAGGGGGACCGAACTTCCAAGGGACGGCATTGCAGTGCAGTCTACCGAAAGTGGGAAAGAGTACCTGACAAAAACAGGTACCCTATTCCCCCTCCCCCCTGAAAGGTGCCACTTTTGGGTGGAACTCCACTTTAACTACAAACCTTAAACACACAAGCCCTGACATCAATCTTCAAGCGCTAAAAAACTAAATTATATACTGTATATATTTAGTTTACTTCTTAAAGAATATGCAGAAAAATGTGAAAGAAAATAGGAAAGAAAACGGTAAAAAACACCCACAAAACGTACACCAAAAAATGTAGTCCTAAATAGGTGGGCCTATTCACTGTGCATACAAAGTATAGTACACATAAAAATGGAATCCACTGCAATGCAATTCACAGTAATGTAGCAGAATACAACATAATGAATGCAAGGAGATACAGTACACACTTTCTGGCCCACCACACTGCAATTCACTGTTATGTAGCACAATACAACATTGTATAGCTTTGCCTGTAGCACTATATGGCACTGTATAGTAGTAATTACTGTAACTCTCCCTGAAAATTATCTTTTAGCTTTTCCTATTCACTCCAACTCAACACACATACTGACAAAACAATGGGAACCCTGGCTTTTAGGGAGGGGGGGGGGGCCGGAACATTTCAAAATCCCCATTATTGGCTTTTCTATATATGCCATCTGAGTGCATTTCCAAGGCAAGGAATGGTATTATTGGTATTTGGTTGCTATGATGGTGAATGGTTAGTTTGTCATTTTCCTAAGCTGCGAAAAGCTTATGGTTGACTTGAACCAGAAGCTCATCCCTAGTGACCATCATCTGCTTCTGGTTGATAAGCTTAAAGGTACACTGTATTTTTATGGTGCTGTGAACAGTTTAGTTGAAAAACTGTACAAGTAAAATATTTATTCAACCTAAAAAAGGAAATCCCATATTCATATCCACTTACATTATTGCATAATAAATCACAAAAATAAACCGTTTTCTTACACAATTTCTCTCCACTTTTAAGCCTGGAAGGATTCCAGAATGGTAATACCCAGGTTTAAGGTAAACAGTGTATCATAAAGCTCTTGAGCTTGCCACTCTTTAGTATGGGTATTTTGCCAAGACGGAAACACAGAAAAACGAGATTTCATAAATAATTAGCTTTTTCTTTAAGGCCTCATGCCCACGGACGTTTTTAAAGCCGCGTTTTTTACAGCTTAAAAACGCCTGTCCATGTTATTGTATAATTTTTTTTTTTTTTTTTTTTTTTTTTTTTAAAAAAACAAAAACGTTTTTGACCGTTTTTGACCGTTTTTTGAAGCTTCGCGTTTTTTATGCTTAACGCCGACGCTGAGGAACGCACTGGTCCTGGGTTTTTTTTACAGCTTAAAAACGTCTATGCTATTTGCAGCTCAAAAACGTCTAGGTGGGCATGAAGCTATAGACTAACATGGACAGGCGTTTTTAAGCTGTAAAAAACGCTCAAAAACATGGCTGTAAAAACGTCCGTGGGCATGAGGCCTAAAATAGTTAAAACTTTCAAAAACAGTTTTTGTATAAAAAGTTCATATTGTACAGGAGTACATGCAGATAGATATTTCCTCCACCACTGTCAGGATGCACCAAGCTTTAAAGTGAACCTGTCACATGCAAACCAAGATCTCAGTGCTTCAGAGAAATATATGTTACCCTAGACACTAGAGAGCAAGTGGATATGTATCTGTGATTCAACTGCTCAAAGGCAGTTTAACCTCTGCATATGCAAAGGGTTCTTTATAGAATTGTCTTCCATATGAGTTGGTCCCAGACAGCTAGATAGCTTCCTTAAAATCTGGTTGTGTTTGCACATAATATAACTTACTTTGAATATTTATAGGAAATAACCCCATGTATTGTTGATCTGGGGATTATCTAATTGCCTTTGAGATTTATAAAGATTGTTTTTTCCAGGTAGAGCAAATTGGACTATGTTTAAACAGGGTTTCGCCTTCTTCAAGATCAACTGTGAGTTTAGGGCACTGGAATGCAATAATTTTTATTAATTATGTCCTGTGACTGGAATTGAAGCACACTTGTCTACCAGACTAAATGTGTAATTATGTAGTCTACCCAACTGTCTTTTTTTTTTCAGGAAGACCCTGTTGCTGGGGTCTAAAGATGACAAAATTTGATCTGTGTACAGCTAGCTTTAGGCTGGTCTAATCTATTTAGTCTATAAAGTCACCAAATTGTTTTTATCTATTATTTTTTATTTAGTCCTGTTAATTTTTATGCAATTTTGTAATTATTCACTAACGTGAAAAAGCAGAGAAGTGTAATTTTACAAAAAATAGCCTCCATTTACTACCTTCTGGTGTGTACTGCCGTTTTTTTGGTTGATTTGGATTGTAAACAGAACATGATTTTAGAACAAAATGTCACTCTCAGCCAAACTACTGAGACTGCAAGTTAAGTTAACTCACCACAACTAGATCAGTTATAGAGATCACAATTTTAGTGCTTAGATTGCAGATGTGGAACAGTCAAAAAATGTTTAGCTCTATTAAAAAAAATCAGTAATAGCTCTGGAATATACTGTGAGATGTGATATGCCTGCAAGCTTATTACAGCAACCCACAGCCTACAAAAGAGAAAAAATACAGGGTCTTTCTAATGGAACTGTTATTAGACATGTGCATTTTGTTTGGTTGCGAATTGAAATTTGGACATTAATACATTTCATTGAAATTTGTTTGTTTCATTTAGATGTTTGAAGCATCCGATTGAAACAAATTATTTGAATTCTTTCGATAATAGCTGGTTGTTAGGGAGCGTGGTGGCCTCCCCGCTGACAGCGGAATATAAACAAACCGGCAAAACAAACAGTTTCGGCTATGAAAAAATAATAAACAAAACAGTGTTGGGGGTCCCTTCAATCCATACCAGGCCCTTCAGGTCTGGATTTTAAGGGGAACCCCATGACAAAAAAAACAAAAAAACACAAGCAATGTCCCCCTCAAAATCCATACCAGACCCTTATCCGAGCATGCAGCCTGGCAGGTCAGGAAAGCAGGGGGATGAGCGAGCGCCCCCCCCAAACCATACTAGGTCACATGGTGGGGGGTTCTTTCGCGGCAGGACAAGGGCCTCTTTCCCACAACCCTGGACGGTGGTTGTGGGGATCTGTGGGCTGGGGGATTTTCACAAGGGGGCTCCCAGATCCTAAACCCCATGCAAATTGTACCCCTACTCATTCACCAAAAAAAGTGTAAAAAATAAACAAAAACACAGAGACAGTTTTTGACAGGTCCTTTATTAAAAAACAAACAAAAATAATGTCCCCCGTGGTAAATTCAGCGTCAATCATGATTAACGCAGCCACCCTCCCAAAAAAAAAGGCGTCACACCCGTCACTTCTCTTTCAGAGTCTGACATCTCCAGTGCCCACTAACATTAAATAAGCAAAGGGGAGGGTTCAGGTGACAGGTGACCCTACCTCTGTTTGTCTACCATTGGAACTGGGAACTGGAGCTGTCAGTCGGCAGTTGCTCAGCGACACTAGCTGTCACCGGTGACCCCGTACCTTTATTTATTTAAGGTTGGTGGAAACCAGACATGTCAGCCGCTTGGAGGCAAGCGATGGGTGCATAGTTGTTTTTTTTGCGGGCCGGTGGCGTTCATCTTGATTGATGTTGGATTTACTATGGAGGACTTTTTTTTTTAGTAAAGAACATGTTTTTATTTATTATTGACACTTTTTTTGATGAATGAGTATAGGTGGGGCCAGGATATAAATGGCTATTTCCGTACTGCACATGTCTGTTATTCAAGTCATTTGTGCATTATACATGTATACAGTAGAAGCTGCCTGCATTACTACATGTGATTCTAATTTCTGCATTTATTGCCTCCTCAAACAAGTGAGACAGAAAACAGTCTGTACTAATACACATAAAAGGTGTGGAGCTGACATAGCAGCGGTGGGAGCCTTCTTTCTTTTCTATTTTCCTTGTTACCAGAAAACAGTTTGTGCTCCACAAACAGACACCGATACATTTCTCAGAAACTGACAGTTAACTCCTTCATTGTCAGCACAATGTCACAGAAAAACATTTTCTGTTGGAGCTGAAACACAGCAAGAACCAACATTCTTTCCAGATCAAGAACTAAGCAGGAAATGTAAATGTTTGGTTAAAGCAACTTGGATGGTTCAACAGATTTATGAGTTTGACAAAAAAAAAAATTGCTGGTTAATGTAAATCACCTGTGGTCCAAAATGGTTGATTGCATGTCATACCTTTCTCAGCCTTCTCATGAGGTACTGCAGCTAGAGGGCAAGAACTGTGCTTTAAAATGGTTGGTAAGCCACTTTGTTGCCTCCTTCCATTCTCTGTGTTTAATAATGTAAGGTGTCCCAGTGTCTGTGATTTATTAAAAAATTCATTATTAATTGAATTGTCTTACCATGTCTTACCATTTACCCTGGGTATCTGTGCATTACAGAAGTTTCAGGCCGGAGAGCCACTGGTCTTGTAGTAGCTCTCCTGACTGACAGTTTAGAAATATCATTGCCTACTTTCATCAACTGCAAACAGATTCCAACCAACAGAGAGGAGATTCTTACTCCTGCAGCTGCCTCTAACCACTCTCACTTTAGAGACATAGCTGACCAGATACCAGCTCTTGACATAAATGCTGATATTCTTCTGCTTCTTGGCAGAGACATTTCAAGGGTACAAAAGGCTCATCATCATATTAACAGGCCATATGACGCACAATATGCCCAATGCTTAGACCTAGGCTGGGTCATCATAGGAAATGTCTGTCTGTGCTATCTCCGCAGGTCTTTCACAGTTTCTTCTTTCAAGACACATTTCCTGCCAAATAGTCGCATTACCTGTTTCAAACAGTGTCTGCATCACTACCATGTTACAGAAAGACTTTGCAGTAAAGCCATGCAACAGTTCTTCACACAAGGTGGTGACAAGGTCCTTCATTTCTGGGATGCTAATCTTGGCACCACAGTGTTCCACGTAACAACTAAAGACAATGAGTTGGCAGCCACCATGAAAGACAAGGACTTCCTAAAAACTGTGAGTAAGGAGTTCTATCAGGACAATCCAAACAGCTTGGTAGCACTACTACCATTTCTTGCCTCAAGAAAGAAACTAAAATAATACTCAACATGCAGAGATGCACCAACTCTCACGGAAGGAGAGGAATGCTGGCTGGTACCTCCCATGCTTTGGCGTGCACCATCCTCGCAAGCCAGATCAGATCAGAGTGGTCTTTAATTCAAGAGCTTGTTATGAAGGTGTTTCCTCAACAAAGTCCTTTTCATCAGACCTAATCTGAACAACAACCTTCTAGGAGTTTTGCTCTGCTTCAGACAAGGACCAGTTTCTGTTACAGCCGACATTCGGCAAATGTTCCCCTGTTTCATCTCTCAAGAAGGGAACAGAAACTTCCTCAGGCTCCAATGGTATCACAACAAACATGTCAGCGATGAAGTCATAGACTGCCGAATGAAGGAGCATGTTTTCCTTAACAGTCCTTTTCCTGCCATAGCAATTTATGGGCTGAAAAGGTCAGCTGAAGAAGGTGAAAAGGAATTTGAATCTGATGCACATGAATTTGTGGAAAATAATTTCTACGTAGATCATTGGGTCAAACCTCTGCCAACAGAAGAAGAAGAAATTGATCTTCTCAAAAGAACTCAGGATATGCTTGCCACTGTCAACCTCAGGCTTCACGAAATTTTCTCATTTTCACAGTGACAAAGTTAATAAAGGCCTTTCGTTCTGATGACTATGCTGTCAGTGTAAAGGTATCCAAGCTAGAAACGAATTTTCCCCTTGAGGCTGATTTCACACTGGGGCGGTGGGTGCGGTGGCGGTATAACGCCGCTATTTTTAGCGGCGCTATACCGTCAGAATTGCTGAGGTATTCGGCCGCTAGCGGTGCGGTTTTAACCTCCGCTAGCGGCCGAAAAAGGGTTAATACCACCCGCAAACCGCGGCTACAGCCGCTGTTTGCCGGCGGTATTACCGCGGTGTCCCATTCATTTCAATGGGAAGGAGTGGTGGAGGAGTGGTAAACACACCGCTCCTCTCACCACTCCAAAGATGCGGCTAACAGGACTTTTTTCACGTCCTGTTAGAGCACCGCTCCAGTGTGAAAGCCCTCGGGCTTTCACATTGGAGAGACAGCAGCCGCTGTTTAGGTTCGGTTTGCAGGCACTATTTTTAGCACAATAGTGCCTGCAAACCGCCCCAGTGTGAAAGGGGCCTAAGTGATGTAGCCTCAGATTGTCTTGGGATGTTAACCACTTTAGGACCAGCCGCCGCAGTTTTATTGAGGCAGGTTGGCTCCGCTGGGCAAATCGACGTTACCTTACATCGCTTTGCCTTTTGGCCACTAGGGGGCCCGTGTGCACCGCCGGAGGCACACACGCGGCCACGGCTCGCCGCCAGAGCTGATGCAAGTGCCCGATGACCGCCAGGCACCCGCGATCGCTCGTGACAGAGCGAGAAATGGGATCTGTGATCATGGTTCTCTCAGGGGAGAGGAGACTGATCATGTGTCCATACTGATTATGAACACCTATCTGTCATCTCTCCTAGTCAGTCCCACCGCCCCCCCCCACAGTTAGAGCACACAGTAGGGAACACAGTTAACCCCTTTATCGCCCCCTAGTGTTTACCACTTCACTGCCAGTGACATTTATACAGTAATTAGTGCATTTTTATAGCACTGATCGCTGTATAAATGTTACTGGTCCCAAAAATGTGTCAAAAGTGCCCGATCTGTCTGCCGCAATATCACAGTCCCAATAAAAATCGCTGATCACCGCCATTACTAGTAAAAAAAAAAATAATAATAAATCTATCCCCTATTTTATAGACGCTATAACTTTTGCGTAAACCAATCAATTATTGCAAATTTTTTTGCCAAAAATATGTAGAAGAATACATGTCGGCCTAAACTGAGAAAAAATTGGTTGTTGTTTTTTTTTTTAAATGGGAAATTTATTATAGCAAAAAGTAAAAGATATTGTGTTTTTTTCAAAATTTACGCTCTTCTTTTGTTTATAGCGCAAAAAATTAAAAAGGTGATCAAATGCCGCCAAAAGAAAGCTATATTTGTGGGGAAAAAACAACGTTAATTTTGTTTGGGTACAGCGTCGCACGACCGCGCAATTGTCAGTTAAAGCAACGCATTGCTGAATTGCAAAAACATGGCCTGGTCATTGAGCAGCCAAATCTTCCGGGGCTGAAGTGGTTAAACAAAGCATGTTCACATTTCAAGTATCAACTTGTGAAAAAGCCCTCCACTAAACAAGGCATTTTGTCTGCTGTGAACAGCATCTACGATCCTCTGGGTCTCACAGCACCTTTTACCATTTAGGGTAAGATACTTCCAAGACAGCTTACTTTTGAAAACAAGTGTGAGTGAAATAACAAAGATGGGAATCATGTCATTGGAGAATGGCCCCCACTTATATGTGTGTAGCACTTAGTCACATTTAAGTGACTGGCTGGTTTTGTTTTGGGTCTGCAGAAATTCCCTCATCAGAGTGGATCCTTTGGCTCCGTTGCCTAGGCAAACAAAAATCTCCAGGAATAAGGCCAATGTGCACACATGAGTAAAACCTAATCAGCAAGGCTTTATTCTTTTCTTCTCTTTGAGTCAACTTGAAGAGAGAGAGAGCAGGAAGTTGAAAGAAAGTAGGGGAAGGTTCAGGGACGCAACACTTAAGTTCAGTATATACACTCGTCGCCACTGAAGCCTGAGTGGGTATTGCTCACCCGGATAGTCCCTATGAGAGCAGTCCTAGCAGCCGGGATGGAGCACGGATATCAGAGACGATGAATCCCCCTTTAGGCAAGCCTCCTGGCTTCTCCCCGAGACAGCAGTACCGTCGCTAATCTCCGTCGGGACTGATCTTCCCCTGGACTACTTTTCCTAAAGATGGGCCCCCTATATACGGGCAGCCTGGGATCCTTCTCTGAAGCGTAAGCCCTTGTCAGCGGAGCTGGGCCCACGATGCAACAACAGAACCTCGGGCACCTCGTGCCATGGCACACTCACTGGACCAGAGGTCCCCCCTGAATTCCTCGGGGTCCCCCTGGAATCGCCTCTTGCCAAATGGCATCTGCCTCTTTTGTACCCTCTCCCAGCATGCACAGCGGGTAGACCATGCCCACTGCACGGCTGCTGAGAGAGGACACCCAAGGTGCTGTGACACCCCCCGTAGCTCAACCCATGCCGGCAGTGACAGTGCCACCCACAGGCAAAGGAGGACACCACTGTCAGGCAGCATCACACACAGAACAGAACAGAATTGAATCACAACTTGGTCTGAGCCCAACTACTGACTCAGATCGCCCATAAATTTACATATAGCGCCCCCAAATATTGGGGGGGCTACACACACCCCCCTCCTGAAAAGACACTGTCCCCAGTGGCTAAGGAAATCAAAAACCCTTCAGTCCTGAAGGCTGTTGATTTACTCTAAAAACTACAAAAATTTGAACAGATGCCTGAACCAATACTTTTGGGAAGGGGAAAAGAGGAGGGAGAGGAAAAGAAAAATAGCACACAGATAACATTATATCCAGACAATGACATTTCTTCAAAATATACATTCCACCCATCACTAGCTATCTATCCTACCCCATTCTCCGTTGGTGTTGATAGCTGCTCCAATACCTGCAAGAAATCACAACATACATAGAAAAATAAACATCCTATCACTAACATTCTACATAAATTTAGAAGTAAACTGCCTCCCCTAGAGAAAGCAATTTCCTTCTCTAAAGATTCATTATGCTAAGCCTAGCATAAAAATAAAGAAAGAAAATCCTAATTATGAGTAATGCAGTCTTTTCTTTTTCCCTGCAGACCATTGCCACCTAGTGTTGGCAGAGCCTCAAAATTCCATAGTAGCTGAGCATGGGACTGTAACGCAACACACTGAACATCCCACATCTTGACCACGGCGTCTTTTCACCATGACCTACTGACTGACTACCCCAAAGTTCAATTTAGAGGAAACTGTCCTTTGTTTGAGGCAGGAGGGAGAGAAAAAAAAACAACAAGCTCTCCACTTTTTTTTTCTTCCTCCTGAAGAGTAGACATCCCCTTTTCAGCGGGGCAAAGTCACTTGAATCCAAGACACGGTTTGTCCATGCAAAGACAGGATAAAGAAGCAAAACAAATTCCTGTCTGAGTGTCTCAGAGATAAAAGCTTGGATCCGGCAGGGTAATTGACTTCCATTGCTTGTCCAGAGTGTCTATAGAATAAACTGCATCCTCTTTCCCTGGAAAACAGATCACAACACGATCGGCGTGAATATGCCGACCATAGTTCCAGTCCTGACGGTCAGTCATGGCAGCTGAGCGGGCAAAGTACTTGTATGGCTTAGGCACCGCGAGGTAGTCCCATATGGCTTCTGCGTACCACTTTTCTCGATAGGCCTATATCTCGAACAACAGTCCTTTGGGTACGTATGGGTACTCAAAGCCATATTCACTAGCCACTCTCTTGTTAAGAACCCGCTGTAAACAAGCAAGATGGGGGAGAGTTGCACGATCCCCGCTCCAGGTAACACAATGGCATCTGGGGATCTCTGGACTGAAACCGTATCAGGCCCTGGTAGGGGTTTTCTGCTTGGGGCAGATACAGCTTTCTCCTCTATGGCCGGGACCTCCACACGGGGTGTAGTACTCCCCGAACTCATAGGCGATCCCACTCTA
Source organism: Rana muscosa (assembly GCA_029206835.1). Taxonomy (NCBI): domain Eukaryota; kingdom Metazoa; phylum Chordata; class Amphibia; order Anura; family Ranidae; genus Rana; species Rana muscosa. The sequence continues at coordinate 909,622,686 of CM055117.1, read as the reverse complement.
AGGCTGCGGGCCGGGGCAACAGTCTTTACATTGTCCCATCCCTTTTTAATGAAAATGTCATCAATCTCGGCATCATCCCCCACATCGGACGATGAGTCCAAGTCTGAGGTGTCATACTCCTCAGCAGGCAAGTAATTACGGGTAGACACACTTTTCCCAGCCTCCTTACCGTCACCTGTCGGGGACTTCTCGGGCTTCCTCCCGCTCTCGAGGTCCGGTTCTGGCAGGCGCTGGGGCAGGCTTTGACCGCGGCCGCGGGAGGCCTTAACATATCCCACCTTCCGTTTTGCGGGCGGGATATGAACTTCTGTAGGGGCAAAGGCAGCGTCCGCTGTGGTGTCCGCCGATGGCTCCATAGTCTTAGGGGCATCTTTCCCCGAGACACTTGCAGTAGGAGAGGCAATGTGCATGGGCTCGGCTGTAGGAGTGTAGGCGTCTTTCTCCGAAGTTATGACGCCTGTAATGCAATTTACCCGGTAGGCCCGGGGTGATTCTGTGGGCTGCTCCACCTCGAAGAGGAACTCTCCACAAGCCGAACACCCTCCAAACGGGCGCAGCTGCATGGCCAGTCCATGGCATTCGGAACAGAGCATACCCAGGGCCTCCGCATCTCGGCAGGTACACAAAGCGAAGCGACCCCAGGCTTTGAGCCGGATCCCCGTATCCGTGAGCAGGGCAGTGAGTGGGGCAACATCCATTGTAGAAGGCATCGAGAACATCCGGGGTCCCGACAGAGCTGAGGTACACGGGAATGCAGGCATGTTGCTCACTCAATCCAACTCTCTTTGTCTCTTGGCGCCAATACACCCATGTGTAGCCCACGGGTGGCGGGGACTCCTCCCTTTTTGTCTTCCTGCACGTAGCTTGCGGGCTTTTCTTTTTCTGAACTACGCAGTTGGAAAAAAAGAATCCACAGTTCTGTGCCCCTTAACCCCTTCTTCTTGCTCAAAGTTTTGTAACACAGTCCAATGGCCGACTTTCCAATCACATAGGTTTTAATCCACTCGTGCGAGAGGTCCCAGGTTCAAATCCCGGACGAGCCCCCACGTGTAGCACTTAGTCACATTTAAGTGACCGGTTGGTTTTGTTTTAGGTCTGCAGCAATTACCTCTCCAGCGTGGATCCTTTGGCTCCGTTGTCTATGCAAACAAAAATGAGTAAAACCTAATCAGCAAGGCTTTATTCTTTTCTTCTCTTTGAGTCAACTTGAAGAGAGAGAGAGCAGGAAGTTGAAAGAAAGTAGGGGAAGGTTCAGGCACGCAACACTTAAGTTCAGTATATACACTCGTCGCCACTGAAGCCTGAGTGGTTATTGCTCACCCGGATAGTCCCTATGAGAGCAGTCCTAGCAGCCGGAGCACGGATATCAGAGACGATGAATCCCCCTTTAGGCAAGCCTCCAGGCTTCTCCCCGAGACAGCAGTACCGTCCCTAATCTCCGCCGGGACTGATCTTCCCCTGGACCACTTTTCCTAAAGATGGGCCCCCTACATACGGGCAGCCTGGGATCCTTCTCTGAAGCGTAGGCCCTTGTCAGCGGAGCTGGGCCCACGATGCAGCAACAGAACCTCGGGCTGAAGGTGCCCGAGGCCTAAACACACTCGCGCACCTCGTGCCATGCGGGCCACGAGGCACACTCACTGGATCATAGGTCCCCCCTGAACGCCTCAGGGTCCCCCTGGAATCGCCTCTCACCAAATGGCGTCTGCCCCTTTTGTACCCTCTCCCAGAATGCACAGCGGGTAGACAACGCCCACTGCACGGCTGCCGAGAGAGGACACCCAAGGTGCTGTGACACCCCCCGTAGCTCAACCCATGCCGGCGGTGACAGTGCCACCCACAGGCAAAGGAGGACACCACTGCCAGGCAGCATCACACCCAGAGCAGAACAGAATTGAATCACAACGTGGTCTGAGCCCAACTACTGGCTCAGACCGCCCCTAAATTTACATATAGCACCCCAAAATATTGGGAGGGGGCGCTACATATGCGTAAATGGGAACAGGCCCTCCAACACTCTATTTCCCAAAAGAGCTGGGAATGAATAAGCTTCAAACTCATCTCTGCATGGTATACAAGGAGAATACATACAACATACTGGTGTTCTGGTACAAAACAGCTCAAGTGCTGCATGCTTCAAACCCGGCATATCTGAGACATGCTGGAGATGTGGGTCTGGTAAAGGAACCTTATATCATTTGTTTTGGTAATGATCCCATATACAAGACTTTTGGTCCCAAGTGATGTCCCACTTCTAAACTCAATTTTTATTTTCACTCTCCCCCAGACCCTATTCACAGCCTCTTGGGACTACCCTTCCCTGGCATTTCTAAATATTTTAAAAATGGGCAGCTTTCAGGCGAACCATCTCTTTACATTGGCTCTCCACTCAGACCCCCATCACAGGCTCAGCTCTTATGCCGCGTACACACGACCGCTTTTAATGTCATTGAAAAAACCGCAATTTTTCTCGACGTGATTTTTCGTCTTTCCTCTCAAGCCTACCTTGCCTACACACTATCATGGAAAAAAATGTTTGAGTAAAGCGCGGTGACTAGGGATGAGCCGAACACCCCCCTGTTCGGTTCGCACCAGAACCTGCGAACAGACAAAATGTTCGTGTGAACTTTAGAACCCTATTAAATACAATGGACTCGAACGTTCGAAATCTAAAGTGTTAATTATAAAGGCTAATATGCAAGTTATTGTCCTAAAAAGTGTTTGGGGACCTGGGTCCTGCCCCAGGGGACATGTATCAATGCAAAAAAAAGTTTTAAAAACGGCCGTTTTTTCGGGAGCAGTGATTTTAATAATGCTTAAAATGAAAAAATAAAAGTGAAATATTCCTTTAAATTTCGTACCTGGGGGGTGTGTATGATATGCATGTGAAGTGGCGCATGTTTCCCGTGCTTAGAACTGTCCCTGCAAAAAAATGTCATTTTTGAAAGAAAAAAAGTCATTTAAAACTCACTGGCGGCTATTAACCACTTAACGACCGCCCACTGTAAATATACGTCGGCAGAAGGGCACCGACAGGCAGAATCACGTACATATACGTGATTGCCTTTGTATAGTTGGGGGGTCCGATCGGACCCCCCTTCTTTACAGTGGGTGGTTGTTTTACCTTCGGGAGCGATCCGGCATGAGGGGACGGCCGTTCGATTCCGGCCCCCCCCCTCTCGATCGCTCTCGGCGAATGAGAGAGCTTCCCCTGCCTGCCAGGCAGGAGGAAGTGATGTCATCTCTCCTGCGGCGCTCACATATACCGAGCGCTGTACAGGAGAAGATGCAGGTTAGTGCACACAACACTACACTGACACCAGGACACATAGGCACATAAATCGCCCCCCCAGGCCCCCCCAGACACCCCCAGATCACCCCCCAGATCACCCCCCAGCCCCCAGTCACAGTGTCACTGATTGCAGTGACCATCGATTCTGGCCACCCCCCCCGCGATCGCTCCAGGCGAATAGAAATGCCCCCTCTGTCTGTGTAATGTTTACACAGACCGAGAAAGCAGGAGGAAGTGATGTCATCTCCTGTGCGGCGCTCACATATACCGAGCGTCGTACAAGAGAAGACACACAGGTCAGTGCACTAACACTACACTAACACCAGCACACATAGGCACATAAATCGCCCCCCAGGCCCCCCCAGATCACCCCCCAGCCCCCCCCCAGATCACCCCCCAGCCCCCAGTCACAGTGTCACTGATTGCAGTGACCATTTATTTACTGATCACTGCAATCAGTGACATTTGTGACTGTAAAAGTGTCACTACATTTAGTTTTAGGTCCAGTGTAGCCCCCTAACCCCCCCTAATAAAGGTTTAACCCCTTGATCACCCCCAGATAACCCTTTCACCCCCTAGCACCGCCGTCGCTTGGCGATCATTTTTCTGATCGCTGTCTTGGCGTCGGTGATGCAGATCGGTACCCAGTAATTTTTTTTAGGTTCGCCGCAGGTTTTTATAGCGTCAGGTACCCCCATAAATTATCTAATAAAGGTTTAACCCCCTTGATCGCCCCCCAGGTAACCCTTTCACCCCCTATCACCACTGTCGCTAAGCGATCATTTTTCTGATCGATGTCTTAGCGTCGGTGATGCAGATCGGTAGCCAGTATTTTTTTTTTAGGTTCGCCGCAGGTTTTTATAGCGTCGGGTACCCCCATAAATGATCTAATACAGGTTTAACCCCCTTGATCGCCCCCCAGGTAACCCTTTCACCCCCTATCACCACTGTCACTAAGCGATCATTTTTCTGATCGCTGTCTTGGCGTCGGTGATGCAGATCGGTAGCCAGTAATTTTTTTTAGGTTCGCCGCAGGTTTTTATAGCGTCAGGTACCCCAATATATTACCTAATAAAGGTTTAACCCCCTTGATCGCCCCCCAGGTGACCCTTTCACCCCCTATCACCACTGTCGCTAAGCGATCATTTTTCTGATCGCTGTCTTAGCGTCGGTGATGCAGATCGGTAGCCAGTAATTTTTTTGAGGTTCGCCGCAGGTTTTTATAGCGTCAGGTACCCCCATATATTATCTAATAAAGGTTTAACCCCCTGATCGCCCCCCAGGTAACCCTTTCACCCCCTATCACCACTGTCGCTAAGCGATCGTTTTTATGATCATTGTCTTAGTGTCGGTGATGCCGATAGGTAGCCAGTAATTTTTTTTTAGGTTCGCCGTCAGGTTTTTATATAGCGTCAGGTACCCCCATATATTACCTAATAAAGGTTTTAACCCCCTAATTGCCCCTAGTTAACCCTTTCACCAGTGATCATCATATAAGTGTTACGGGTGACGCTGGTTAGTTAGTTTGCTTTTTATAGTGTCAGGGCACCCGCCGTATATAACCCAATAAAGGTTTAACCCCCTGATCGCCCGGCGGGTGATATCAATTAGGCTTGTGCAATTCGTTTCGTAACGAATTGAAATTCGTCCGAATTTAGCAACTTTCGGACATTCGGAAGCATTCGATTTTCCGAACAAAGCAATTACGAATAAGACCGAATCCGAAATAAATTATACCGCAAATAGCGAATGCCCGAATGTCTTCGGCATAATTCGTTATGAAAAAGTTACGAATGTACGAATCCATACGAAGCACAATAACACTCACTCTGCTCTGCTCTCTGCTTCTCCCACACCGTGCTGAACTCCCTCTCAAAATGGTGTACAGGGGCGGAGGTTATAGCCGCATGTAAAAAACGAAAGTAAAATACGAGATTTCGAATCCATTCGAAGCACAATAACACTCACTCTGCTCTGCTCTCTGCTTCTCCCTCACCGTGCTGAACCCTCTGAAAATGGTGTACAGGGGCGGAGCCTATAGCCGCATGTTAAAAACGAAAGTAAAATACGAGATTTCGAATCGTTACAAATAACCGCAATGTATTTAGAAAAGTACAAATCCATTCGAAGCACATTAGGCATAATAGGCAGCGTCGTTGTGAGAGAGACACGGAAAATTACGAATCAACGAACCCAAAAAAAGTTACGAAAGTAGGAGTTGTGTCCAGAATCAACGAAAAACAACGTACTCTACCGAAAGTACGAACCCAAAAAAAGTTACGAAAGTAGGAGTTGTGTCCAGAATCAACGAAAAACAACGTACTCTACCGAAAGTACGAATTATAAAGCAACAAAAAATTCAACGAAAAATGTCGCTTGCAAAAATACGAATGAGTCCGAACACGAAAAATCCCGTCTAGCAAAATTACGAATGATTACGAATCAACAGGACCGGAAAGAAACGAACCGAAACGGAACGAATTTTTCCGTTGTGCACAAGTCTAATATCAATTAGGTTTTAGCGTCAGAGAGGGTCTGCGTCACACCCCAGGCAGCGTCAGGTTAGTGTCAGTAGCGCTAACACCCACGCGTTAAGCATACACCCCCCTTAGTGGTATAGTATCTGAACAGATCAATATCTGATCTGATCAGATGTATACTAGCGTCCCCAGCAGTTTAGGGTTCCCAAAAACGCAGTGTTAGCGGGATCAGCCCAGATACCTGCTAGCACCTGCGTTTTGCCCCTCCGTCCAGCCCAGGCCACCCAAGTGCAGTATCGATCGATCACTGTCACTTGCAAAACACAACACACATAACTGCAGCGTTTGCAGAGACAGGCCTGATCCCTGCGACTCCAGTGCTGTAGGAGGTGATTTCACCACCACAGTTAAAAAAAAAAAGCATATATGCCGAAGCATTGGGGCAGCAGGGGCGGAGGAGCGATTTTGCTCCTAATGCCGCGTACATACGTTTGAAATTCCGACGGAGGCTTGCCCGTGGAAAAGTCCGACCATGTGTACGCGGCATAACTTTTGCGGGAAGATGCCCCCATGCTTCGGCATATATAAATGGTGCATGTATGCCCATCATTAGAAGTGGGTGGATGAAGGGCGGTATTCTAATGGTGGGCATACCCACCGATCAATCTTTTTTTTTCGTTCAGCCAACAGGCTGCATGAAAAAAAAGATTACAATACATGTCCAACAAGGACCAGCAACGTACTGGTATGTTGCTGGACTTTGAATGTTTATACCAGAATGATGCCTGTGGGTTTAGGTATCATCTTGGTATCATTCTTTTCAGCCAGCGGCCGGCTTTCATGTAAAAGCAATCCTAGTGGCTAATTAGCCTCTGGACTGCTTTTACAAGCAGTGGGAGGGAATGTCCCCCCCCCCGGATATAAAAAGCGCCATTGGGAAATTGGGAAAGCATTTTATCACACCGATCTTGGTGTGGTCAGATGCTTTGAGGGCAGAGGAAAGATCTAGGGTCCAATAGACCCCAGTTTTTTCAAAAAAGAGTACCTGTCATTACCTATTGCTATCATAGGGGATATTTACATTCCCTGAGATAACAATAAAAATGATAAAAAATAAATAAATATGGAAGCAACAGTTTAAAAATAAAATAAAAAAGCAAAATTAATAATAAAAAAAAAAGCACCCCTGTCCTGCCCTGCTCTTGCCCAATGGCGAACGCAAGCGTCGGTCTGGTGTCATATGTAAACAGCAATTGCACCATGCATGTGAGGTATCACCGCGAAGGTCAGATCGAGGGCAGTAATTTTAGCAGTAGACCTCCTCTGTAAATCTAACGGGGTAACCTGTAAAGGCTTTTAAAGGCTTTTAAAAATGTATGTAGTTTGTCGCCAATGCGTGTTTGTGCGAAATTTTAAAGCATGTCGTGTTTGGTATCTATGTACTCGGCCTAAGAACATCTTTTTTATTTCATCAAGCATTTGGGCAATATAGTGTGTTTTAGTGCGTTAAAATTAAAAAAAGTGTATTTTTTCCCCAAAAAATGCATTTGAAAAATCGCTGCGCAAATACTGTGTAGAAAAAAAAAATTCAACACCCACCATTTTATTCTGTAGGGCCTTTGCTTTAAAAATATATATAATGTTTGGGGGTTCAACATAATTTTCTTGCAAAAAAAAATATGTTTTCATGTAAACAAAAAGTGTCAAAAAGGGCTTTGTCTTCAAGTGGTTAGAAGAGTGGATGTAAGCTTCCTAATGTTGCGTATAAAATGCCAGAACAGTTCAAACCCCCCCCAAATGACCCCATTTTGGAAAGTAGACACCCCAAGGTATATACTGAGAGGCATGTCGAGTCCATGGAATATTTTATATGTTGACACAAGTTGCGGAAAAAATACATTTTTTTTTTTTTTTGCACAAAGTTGTCACTAAATGATATATTGCTCAAACATGCCATGGGCATATGTGGAATTACACCCCAAAATACATTCTGTTGCTTCTCCTGAGTACGGGGATACCACATGTGTGAGACTTTTTGGGAGCCTAGCCGCGTACGGGACCCCAAAAACCAATCACCGCCTTCAGGCTTTCTAAGGGTGTCAATTTTTGATTTCACTTCTCACTGCCTATCACAGTTTCGGAGGCCATGGAATGCCCAGATGGCACAAAACCCCCCCAAATGACCCCATTTTGGAAAGTAGACACCCCAAGCTATTTGCTGAGAGGTATTGTGAGTATTTTGCAGATCTCGCTTTTTGCCACAAAGTTTTGAAAATTGAAAAAAAAAAAGAAAAAAAAAATGTTCTTTCTTCATTTTCAAAAACAAATGAGAGCTGTAAAATACTCACCATGCCTCTCAGCAAACAGCTTGGGGTGTCTACTTTCCAAAATGGGGTCATTTGGGGGGGTTTTGTGCTATTTTGGCATTTTATGGCCTTCGAAACTGTGATAGGTAGTGAGGAGTCAAATTAAAAATTTGTGCCTAGAAATCCTGAAGGCGGTGATTGGTTTTCGGGGTCCCGTACGCGGCTAGGCTCCTAAAAAGTCCCACACATGTGGTATCCCCGTACTCAGGAGAAGCAGTAAAATTTATTTTGGGGTGCAATTCCACATATAACCATGGCATGTGTGAGCAATATATCATTTAGTGACAACTTTTTGTAATTTTTTTTTTTTCATTATTCAATCACTTGGGACAAAAAAAAAATATTCAATGGGCTCAACAGGCCTCTCAGCAATTTCCTTGGGGTGTCTACTTTCTAAAATGGGGTCATTTGGGGGGGTTTTGTGCTATTTTGGCATTTTATGGCCTTCAAAACTGTGATAGGTAGTGAGGAGTGAAATCAAAAATTTGCGCCCTTAGAAATCCTGAAGGCGGTGCTTGGTTTCCGGGGTCCCGTACGTGGCTAGGCTCCTAAAAAGTCCCACACATGTGGTATCCCCGTACTCAGGAGAAGCAGCAGAATGTATTTTGGGGTGCAATTCCACATATAACCATGGCATGTGTGAGCAATATATCATTTAGTGACAACTTTTTGTAATTTTTTTTTTGTCATTATTCAATCACTTGGGACAAAAAAAAATATTCAATGGGCTCAACATGCCTCTCAGCAATTTCCTTGGGGTGTCTACTTTCTAAAATGGGGTCATTTGGGGGGTTTGTACTGCCCTGCCATTTTAGCACCTCAAGAAATGAGATAGGCAGTCATAAATTTAAAGCTGTGTAAATTCCAGAAAATGTACCCTAGTTTGTAAACGCTATAACTTTTGCGCAAACCAATAAATATACGCTTATTGACATTTTTTTACTAAAGACATGTGGCTGAATACATTTTGGCCTAAATGTATGACTAAAATTGAGTTTATTCGATTTTTCTTATAACAAAAAGTAGAAAATATCTTTTTTTTTCAAAATTTTCGGTCTTTTTCCGTTTATCTCGCAAAAAATAAAAATCGCAGAGGCAATCAAATACCATTAAAAGAAAGCTCTATTTGTGGGAAGAAAAGGACGCAAATTTCGTTTGGGTACAACATTGCATGTCCGCACAATTTACAGTTAAAGCAGCGCAGTGCAAAATTCTGAATTCACCTCTGGTCCTTTAGCTACCAAATGGTCCGGGGCTTAAGAGGTTAATGAATTGTCGGCTCCCGGCAATACATACAAAAGTCATTGATAAAAGAAAAAAAAAAAGTGTGGGGGTTCCCCAGAATTCAATTACCAGGCCCTTCAGGTCTGGAATGGATATTAAGGGGAACCCCGCCGCAAATTTAAAAAAAATTGACGTGGGGTTCCCCCAAATATCCATTCCAGGCCCTTCAGATCTGGCATGGATTTTAAGGGGAACTCCACCCCAAATGAAAAAAAAAAATGGCGTGGAGTCCCCCTAAAAATCCATACCAGACCCCTTATCCGAGCACGCAACCTGGCCGGCCGCAGGGGAAAAGGGGGGGACGAGAGAGCGGCCCCCCCTCCCTCCTGAACCGTACCAGGCCACATGCTCTCAACATGGGGAGGATGTCCCCATGTTGATGGGGACAAGGGCCTCATCCCCACAACCCTTGCCCGGTGGTTGTGGGGGTCTGCGGGCGGGGGGCTTATCGGAATCTGGAAGACCCCTTTAACAAAGGGGACCCCCAGATCCCGCCCCCCCCTATGTGAATTGGTAAGGGGTACATTGTACCCCTACCATTTCACAAAGAAAGCGTAAAAAAATGTTTAAAAAAACACACAAACACCTTGAAAAAGTCCTTTATTTAAAAAAAAAAAAAAACATTCCAGCGGTGAAATCCAGTATCCCGCGGCGATCCCGATGTCCCGCGCTGTCCTTCATTGGTTGTGCCTGAGCGGACCTGATGGGGAACTCCCTCTCAGTGTTTTAAATGTATAGACCCGCCCCTTCTAAAGTTCCCCATCAGGTCCGCTCAGCGGACCAGATGCGGAACATGAGAAGGGGCAGGTCTATACATGTATTACCAAAGTGAAAGCAGTTCCCCATCAGGTCCGCCCCCTCGGTATGTCGGACCCGCCTACGTCATTGGCTTGAGCGGGGAACTTCCTTCACTGTGTAATTTAAATTTAGGTCCGCTCAGGCACAACCAATGAAGGACAGCGCTGGACATCGGGATCGCTGCGGGACACTGGATTTCACCGCTGCAATGTTTTTTTTTGTTTTTTTTTTAAGTAAAGGACTTTTTCAAGGTGTTTGTGTGTTTTTTTTAAACATTTTTTTACGCTTTCTTCGTGAAATTGTAGGGGTACAATGTACCCCTTACCAATTCACATAGGGGGGGGCCGGGATCTGGGGGTCCCCTTTGTTAAAGGGGTCTTCCAGATTCCGATAAGCCCCCCGCCCGCAGACCCCCACAACCACTGGGCAAGGGTTGTGGGGATGAGGACCTTGTCCTCATCAACATGGGGACATCCTCCCCATGTTGAGGGCATGTGGCCTGGTACGGTTCAGGAGGGAGGGGGGCCGCCCTCTCGTCCCCCCCTTTTCCCCTGCGGCCGGCCAGGTTGCGTGCTCGGATAAGGAGTCTGGTATGGATCCACGCCATTTTTTTTTAAATTTGGGATGGAGTTCCCCTTAAAATCCATGCCAGATCTGAAGGGCCTGGAATGGATATTTGGGGGAACCCCACGTCAATTTTTTTTTAAATTTGCGGCGGGGTTCCCCTTAATATCCATTCCAGACCTGAAGGACCTGGTAATTGAATTCTGGGGAACCCCCACGCTTTTTTTTTTTTTTATCAATGACTTTCGTATGTATTGCCGGGAGCCGACAATTCATTAATAGCCGCGAGTGAGTTTTAAATTACTTTTTTTCTTTCAAAAGTGAAATTTTTTGCAGGGACAGTTCTAAGCACGGGAAACATGCACCACTTTACATGCATATCATACACACCCCCCAGGTACGAAATTTAAAGGAATATTTCACTTTTATTTTTTCATTTTAAGCATTATTAAAATCACTGCTCCCGAAAAAACTGCCGTTTTTAAAACTTTTTTTTGCATTGATACATGTCCCCTGGGGCAGGACCCGGGTCCCCAAACACTTTTTAGGACAATAACTTGCATATAAGCCTTTATAATTAGCACTTTAGATTTCTCCCATAGATTTTTCGAATTTGCCGCGAACACCTGTTCGGCGAACGGGCGAACAGGCAATGTTCGAGTCGAACATGAGTTCGACTCGAACTCGAAGCTCATCCCTAGCGGTGACGTACAACACGTACGACGGCACTATAAAGGGGAAGTTCCATTTGGATGGCGCCACCCTTCATGTTAGTAAAGTTTGTTGAGCGACGATTTGCGCTTTTCAGCCTCGTGCTTTTCAGTCCGTTACAGCGTGACGAATGTGCTATCTCCATTACGAACGCTAGTTTTACCAGAACGAGCGCTACCGTCTCATACTTGATTCTGAGCATGCGCATTTTTTTTCACGTCGTTAAAGCCCACACACGGCCGTTTTTCATGACGAGAAAAACGACGATGTAAAAAACTATGTGAAAAATTAGAGCATGTTTCAATTTTTCTCGTCGTGATTCTCTGCGTTTTTCTGGTCGGGAAAACTGCTGGAAAGCCCACACACGATCATTTTTAATGACCATTTAAAAAAATTTAAATTTTCTCGTCATTAAAAACGGTCGTGTGTACGTGGCATTAGATGTTGTTGCTGGTGTGAGGAGGATGAAATACCTCATAGCTAAAGTAGGTGGTACTATGGAGTTTTTTTTTTTAACTAAACCTGGGATTCTTGAGATCAATCTCTGTATGGCTTGCCCTCCTTACCACCCACCTCCCAATGATATTATACCGATACTGTAACAGTCTTCTATGACATTTGGATTGAATGTGCTGAATGATCCTGGTGTGAACAGTTATTTTTTCAACTGTTATTTCTACTCTTGTAATTCGTGACCATACCCTTAATGAACACCTTTACTGATTCCTATGACTCTTTGCTATGACATTAGACTGCATTCTAATGCCTGAATTGCTTAATTTCCAGGCAGGCCCGGACTGGGACAAAAAATAAGCCCGGGCATTTTAGACTGAGCAGCCCAGGGGGGGGGGGGGCGCGGCAGCGGTTAATGATGGGATGTGGGGTTCCAGCACCTTGTACCTCTGGACCCCTTTACATTACACAGCACCCTGCACCTCTGGACCCCTTTACATTCATTACACAGCACCCTGGACCCCTTTACATTACATAGCACCGCACCTCTGGACCCCTTTACATTACACAGCACCCTGCACCTCTGGACCCCTTTACATTCATTACACAGCACTCTGGACCCCTTTACATTACATAGCACCGCACCTCTGGACCTTTTTACATTACACAGCACCCTGCACATATGGGCCCCTTTACATTACACAGCACCCTGCACCTCTGGACCCCTTTACATTACACAGCACCCTGCACCTCTGAACCCCTTTACATTACACAGCACCCTGCACCTCTGGACCCTTTTACATTACACAGCACCCTGCACCTCTGGACCCTTTTACATTACATAGCACCGCACCTCTGGACCCCTTTACATTACACAGCCCCCCACAGTTTGTTACACAGACACCCCCTAACAGTTCTGGACCCCCTGCATGTTACACAGACCTCCCTACAGTACAGACCCCCTGCCTACAGTACAGACCCCCTCCCTACAATACAGACCCCCCTACAGTACAGACCCCCTCTACAATACAGACCCCCCTACATTACAGCCCCCCTCTACAATACAGACCCCACTACATTACAGACTCCCTACATTACAGACCACCCCCCTACATTACAGACCCCCTCCCGACAGTACAGACCCTCTCCCTACAGTACAGACCCCCCTACATTACAGACCCCCCTTTCAATACAGACCCCCCTACAATACAGAACCCCCCTACAATACAGACCCCCCTAAATTGCAGACCCCCCTGCAATACAGACCTCCCCTACATTTTAGACCCCCCTAAAATACAGAACCCCCCCTACATTTCAGACCCCCTCTACAATACAGAACCCCCCTACATTACAGACCCCCCTACAATACAGAACCCCCCTACATTTCAGACCCCCCTAAAATACAGAATCCCCCTACATTTCAGACCCCCCTACAATACAGAACCCCCTACATTACAGACCCCCCTACAATACAGAACCCCCTACAATACAGAACCCCCCTACACTACAGAACCCCTACATTTCAGACCCCCCTACAATACAGAACCCCCCAACATTACAGACCCCCTACAATACAGAACCCCCCTACATTTCAGACCACCCCTACAATACAGAACCCCCCCTAGAATACAGACTCCCCCTTCAGACCCATAATGTACCTCAGATCAGCATGCATGTTGGGTCCCCTCCCCCTGTGTGGACATAAAGGAGGAGGGGGAGGCGGCTTCACTCTGCTCGGCTGTGTGAGACAGCCGAGCCGAGACTGATCAGATCATCGGCCACCTTGCCAGAGAGAAGGGGATCGTTGCAGGTCCCGGCCCCCTGATGTGCCGACGGGTGTCCCTGTCACACGAGTGCGGCTCCGACTTGCAGCTGACAGTGCACTGGGGCAGTGGCGTCACTAGGGTTGGTGTCACCTGGTGCGGCAAAACATGGTGTCACCCCCCTCCTGTCTATCCTGCTCAGCGCCCTGAAGGCAGCGCACGGTCACGAGGCGCACCCCCAAATGACCCCTGTAAAGTAAAGTATAGGGTGGTATTGGGCCAGCTGGGGCGATATAAGGCAGGTTGGGGTAATATAGGGCAGGTTGCGGTGATATAGGGCAGGGTGTGGTGGCATAGAGCAGGTTGCGGTGGCATAGGGCAGTTTGGGGTGGTATAGAGCAGCTTGCGGTGGCATAGGGCAGGTTGGGGTGGTATAGAGCAGTTTGCTGTGGCATAGGGCAGGTTGTGGTTGCATAGGGCAGGCTGGGGTGGTATAGGGCAGTTTGCGGTGGTATAGAGCAGGTTGCGGTGGCATAGGGCAGGTTAGGGTGGTATAGAGCAGTTTGCGGTGGCATAGGGCAGGTTGGGGTGGTATAGAGCAGTTTGCGGTGGCATAGGTCAGGTTGCGGTGGCATAGAGCAGGCTGGGGTGGTATAGGGCAGGTTGCGGTGGCATATGGCAGGGTGCGGTGGCATAAGGCAGGTTTGGGTGGCATGCATAGGGCAGGGTGCGGTGGAATAGGGCAGGCTTGGGTGGTATGATGCCAGGTTAGGACTCTATGTAGTGACATGTGCAGCAGTGCAGTAACTTACAGCATGCCTGGAGATGAAGACACTCTGGCTGCTGTGTCCTCATTTCTTTCTCCTTCAGCTGTGGGATCAGCCAGAGTGAACGAGTCTGTGGGTGGAGTGGAGGGGGCAGCCACACCCCCAGCTCTGCCCACCAACTCCGGCTGCCTCCGGAGACATTGGAGAAGATGGGGAAGACGTGACATGCTGTCCGGCTGCCCGCCAGGCATTTGCCCGGTATGCCCTATGGCCAGTCCAGGCCTGTTTCCAGGCTTTCAATCATTGTATAAGTATTGTTGGCAACTGTAATATCATTCTGTCTTTTATTTTATTTTCCCTTTATTTGGAAAACGCAATAAAAAATATAATTAAAAAAACATGAGATTCATGGAAATAGTCCATGAAAACACTAGAACAACTTCAGATACTGCGCTCTTACATTTCAGCATCCCTAATGAATGCCACCAGAAGAGAGATCCATGTTTTCTCTGATACCTTAATTAAAGCAATAGCTGTGGTACCCTATATCAAAGTTATAGATCAAAGAGACAATGTAAGTTTGGGGTCTGTCCTTGGTAAAGCCAAGCTGACCCCAAAACAAGCACATACCTTTCCAAGGCTGGAACTCTGTGCGGCCGTGTTAGTTGTTGAAATTGCTGAGCTTATAAAATGTGAATTAGACTTTGAAATACACTCTTTTCATTTTTACACAGACATAAAGTGTTGGAATGCATACACAACCAAACAAAACAGTTTTATGTGTATGTCAGTATTCCCATGCTCAGGAGAAATAGCAGAATGTGTTTTGGGGTGTAATGCCACGTATACCCATGATTTGTGTGAGAAATATCTCATTAAAATTACAACTTTGTGTAAAAAAAAAAAAAAAAAAAAAATTCTGTAATTTAAAAAAAAAACTTGTAGCAAAAATAAAATCTTCCAAACACTTAACGTGTCATTTAGCAAATACCTTGGAGTGTCTACTTTCCAAAGAGGGGTCGTTTGGGGGGTGTTTATACTGTCCTTGCAATTTTAGGACCTCCAAAGATGTGTGATAGTCAGGAAATCCAATGCGTAATTAACGCTCCTTGAAAGCCTGAAGGTGGTTATTGGATTTTGGGCCCATGTACGTGGCTAGGCTACCAAAAAGACTCACACATGTGGTATCCCACCATACTCAGAAGAAGTAGAAAAATGTGTTTTTGAGTGAACCGTATATACTTGAGTATAAGCCGACCCGAATATAAGCCAAGGTACCTAATTTTACCACAAAAAAAACTGGGAAAACGTATTGACTCGAGTATAAGCCTAGGGTGTCCATCTGCATGCCTCACTGTGCCTCACTTTGCCTCACTGTGTCCATGTGCATGCCTCACTGTGTCTATGCCTCACTGTGCCCATGCCTCACTGTGCCCATGCCTCACTGTGTCCATGACTAGACTGACGTTTAACATGGGAGTCAATGGAAGGGGTTCCCGGCTTTGAAAAATCGGTACTCCCCGACCGTAGGTCCCCCAGACAACAAACTTTGTAAACTTGTAGAGGAAGAGTGGGGCTAAATGTGTGCCAAGTTTGGGGTCCAGGGGACCTACGTCCGGCCAGTACTGGGTCCCAAAATTCTAGGAGATCAGGCGCAAAAAGGTGACTCGAGTATAAGCTGAGGGGGGCATTTTCAGCATAAAAAAATTTGCTGAAAAGCTCGGCTTATACCTGAGTATATAAGGTAATTACATGTATACCCATGATATGTGTGAGAAATACCTAATACCTAAATACCTAATACTAAAGTGAAAACTTTGTGTAAAAATTTTTGTTTTGCCATATTCTAAAAACTTGTGGCAAAAAATAAAATCTTCCATGTACTCAATATGGCTCTCATCAAATTTCTTGGGTTGTCTACTTTCCAAAAAGGGGTCATTTGGGGGTGTTTAAACTGTCCTGGCATTTTAGAGCCTCTAAAAACATTACATATATGGCTAGCATTAAGAGTTTCTGCCATACTCCTAATGCATACATGTAATCTCCTTTTTTTTCGGTCAACCTATGGGCTGAACAAAAAAAGATCCTTACAGATTTCTCTATTCACATTGATCAATGTGGATGAAGAAATCTCTGGCATAAAAAATAAATAAAAAAAAGGATATGCTAAAACATAGGAGCTACTACCCAGTGATCACCCCACGTTCCTAATGCTGGGCATACACGTTCTTTTTCTTAACTGCAGTTGGAGAAATCTCCCCCTGCAGAGCTGCAGGCCCTGACTTATGTATTCTGAGAGCAGCACCTTGCTGCTTTCAGAATACACAGATCAGTGCTGCAGCTGATTGGCACCCCTACGAAACAAACAACAACTATTAACAATAGCACACAGTAATGATATAACATTAACTCAATAAAACAACTTTTTGTTTTTTTTACTTTTTTATAACTTAACTTTTCAGCCTTTGATTTTAGGGTCTCTCAACTGTGATAGACAGTTTCCTGACTATCTAACATCTTAAGAGGCATACTAGACTGTGCCATGCTGTACCCTAGACTGATAGTTCACTAGTGTGTGTTAACAAAGGGAGCAGTCCTTGATGCAGAGACCAGGTTCGTCAGGACAGAAGGAACAAAAAAATGGGTGTCACACCTGCATTTACCACAGAAACAAAATCTTTTTTGGTGTGACCTTTGTGTTGCAGTGCCTGGGAGCACATCTGGAAAATGCCTCTCATGCAGCCAGCTAACTGCATTTGGATTTGGGTCACAACTTCCTTGGGATATAAAAGGCTGTGATGATTGCTTCCTGAAATTTTAGGAAGGATCCAGTTCTTCTAGTAGCTTTGTAAATAAAAAAAACATTGTATAGAGCCAATTAAAAAGAAAACATAGACACCAGGGACATGTGGTGAGGCCAGTGGCTGGTCAACCAATAATAAATGTTAAAGCATTGCCTATGGATATTTTTAAGTACTGAAGTTTGGTGCCATTCCACAAGTGTGTGCAATTTTAAAGTGTGACATGTTAGGTATCTATTTACTCAGTATAACATCATCTTTCACAATATACAAAAAATCGGGCTAATTTTTGTGTTTTTCTTTTATTCATGAAACAGTTTTCCCCCCCCAAAAAAACGCATTTGAAAAAAATTCTGCGCGAATACCGCGTGACATAAAAAGTTGTAACAACCACCATTTTATTCCCTAGGGTGTCTGCTAAAAATATATATATATATATATAATGTTTGGGGGTTCTGAGTTATTTTTCAGCAAAAGAATTATGATTTTTACATGTAGGAGAGAAGTGTCAGAATTGGCATGGGTGGCAAGTGGTTAATTACCATAGGTAAGTAATATACAAATAATTATTATATATTGTTTTTAAGGTAACTTACTATATTTTCAAAATCTGTTCTCAAGTAGGTTGCTTAACGGACAAATTACTGAAGTTTGAAGTTTTAACTTCAAACCAGTAATTTCACAGTAAATAGATAAATTATAAATTATTATGTTAAGCATAATAATATATTATTTAGCTTGATTAAAAAAGTACCTTTTAAGCAGCAGCAGATTCTCCCTCTTAACTGTGTAAGAAAAACATGAAATTATGGGTAGACCTTATACCCTTAAACCCATGCTTTTTCCTTGTAGTTAGGAGGGCTGGGCTGGAAGGGAGCATTTGTCTTTAAGACACATGCCCCCTTCTATGACACTTCAGTGAGAAGAGAGCCTCCACTGCAGTATTTTTATTGGACAGCTTGCTGAGCTTGGACCAATAGTGCTTTACCATTGGTCCAAGGCTCCAAGCTGTCCATTAAGCTCAGTGCTTCTGACAAGAAGTTAGAGGCACTGTGAGCTCATCCTCTCAGTCTGCTGCAAACAGCATGTGCCAGCTTGTATTTAAACTGGCCACTCTGTATGTAGCTTCTGACAGGCTGTGCAAGGAGCCCCATATCTCCAGAACCATAGGTGCCAGGAGCCCCACCATTTTGACCCGTGGTGGCTTAAGACTTTGGCTACATACCCCCCAAATGTGGGATGTCTGTGATCCGAGGTCGCTGAGCTATGACCCTCATAGCTCGATCTTTTTTTTTAAATGTTCATGGCAGGTGAGGCTCTGGGGGGTTTTCTCCCTCTTTTTAGGTGGGGTAATGAGCCATTGGGGGAAGGCCCTTCAATTAAATTTCACATTGCCACAGCACCCAATTTCTTTAATTAACAATTGTCTAAAAAGTGGCACGCTTGCATAAAGGTTGTCCACGTACAAATGGTATCCCTTACGGAACAAGGGTGATAACAAGTCCCACACTATCCAACCACTGTTCCCTGGGTAATCGGGGCATGCATTGGGCTGCAGTTGTGTCTTTTCCCTTTAAAAATTCTAAAGTGGTATGTATAGCTCGTGGCCCTTTAACAGAGCTTACACAGTTTGATCCCATATCTGGCATGGTTGCTGGGGAGATAGGTTACAAAGTTACATAGTAGGTGAGGTTTAAAAAAGACACAAGTCCATGAAGTCTAACCTATGTGTGTGATTATATGTCAGTGTTACCTTGTATATCCATGTATGTTGTGGTCGTTCAGGTGCTTATCTAGTAGTTTCTTGAAACCATCGATGCCCCCCGATGAGACCACCGCCTGTGGAAGGGAATTCCACATCCTTGCCGTTCTTACAGTAAAGAACCCTCTATGTAGTTTAAGGTTAAACCTATTTTCTTCTAATTTTAATGAGTGGCCACGTGTCTTGTTAAACTCCCTTCCGTCAAAAAGTTTTATCCCTATTGTGGGGTCACCAGTAGGGATGAGCCAAACCAGAACCTGCGAACGGACCGAAAGTTTGCGCAAACTTTAGAACCCTATTAAATACAATGGACACGAACGTTCGAAATCAAAAGTGCTAAATATAACGGCTAATATGCAAGTTATTGTCCTAAAAAGGGTTTGGGGGCCCGGGTCCTGCCCCAGGGGACATGTATCAATGCAAAAATAAGTTTTAAAAACTGCAGTTTTTTTGGGAGCAGTGATTTTAATGATGCATAAAGTGAAAAAAAAAGGGAAATATTTCTTTAAATATCGTACCAGGGGGGTGTCTAAAGTATGCCTGTGAAGTGGCACGTGTTTCCCATGTTTAGAACTGTCCCTGCACAAAATTACATTTCTAAAGGAAAAAAAGTCATTTAAAACTGCTTGCAGCTTTAATGTAATGTCTGGTCCCGGCAATATGGATGAAAATCATTGAGAAAAATGGCATGTGTACCCCCCCACCCCGAGCCCACTACCAGCCCCTTTGGGTCTTGTATGTATATTAAGGGGAACCCTGCACCCAAATTTAAAAAAGGCCCTATATACTCTGAACAGCAGTATACAGGCGGTGCAAACAAGACAGGGACTGTAGGTTTGTTCTTAAGTAGAATCTGTTTATAATTTGGAACAGGTACATTTTTTAAATGTAGCTCCAGCCAAAAAATCTATTTTTAAGCTTTTTGGAAAACATAGGGAAGGGTTATCACCGCTGTAACATTTGTTTTGCTGTCTGTGCACCTGTTCAGAACATTTCACCTCACTTTCCGTCCCAATGACAAATGTTTTTTGAAAATTTGTTTTTTTTATTGAAACAAGGATTGGTGATAAAGCATCAGTGGAGAGGAGACACCTTTTTCCCATATTAACTCTTACAGGAGAAAATTTCCCTTCCTAGGGGAAGATTTCCTCTCACTTCCTGTTGTCTCCTTCCGTTTGCAAGTAGGAGTCGTTTGTAAGTTGGATGTTTGAAAGTAGAGGTGTGCCATATATACTCTGCAGAAATTTGGTCATTAGGTGTTGGTGTTGACACAACACTGTAAGCCCTCACAGTTACTCTTGGTGGGTGCAGGAATGGGCCCTGCTGTGAATCATTAGATCAAGAATTGTAATTACATGCCCCTGTTGAACAGGGGCAGAAAAATTGGGCTTTTAGTGGTGGTGGTGGTGTTGCCACATCACTGTAAGCCCTCACAGTTACTCTTGGTGGGCGCAGGAATGGACCCAGCTGTTAAATATTAGATCAAGAATTGTAATTACATGACATTGTTGAACAGTGGTAGGAAAAATTGGGCCTTTGGTGGTGGTGGTGCTGGTGCCACAACGCTGTAAGTCCTCACAGTTACTCTTGGTGGGCGCAGGAATGGGCCCAGCTGTGAAATTAGATCAAGAATTGTAATAACATGCCCCTGTTGAACAGGGGCAGAAAAATTCGGCCTTTTGTGGTGGTGGTGGTCTGGCCACAACACTGTAAGCCCTCACAGTTACTCTTGGTGGGCGCAGGAATGGGCCCAGCTATTAAATATTAGATCAAGAATTGTAATTACATGACATTGTTGAACAGTGGTAGGAAAAATTGGGCCTTTGGTGGTGGTGCTGGTGCCACAACACTGTAACCCTCACAGTTACTCTTGGTGGCCGCAGGAATGGGCCCTTCTGTGAATTATTAGATCAAGAATTGTAATTACATGCCCCCGTTGAACAGGGGCATAAAAATTGGGCCTTAAGCACTGGTGCCACAACACTGCGACCCCTCACAGATACTGTACTTGGAGCGCAGCAATGAGCCCTGTTGCAAAGTATTGCATCAAAAATTGTAATTACACGCCCCTGTTAAACAGGGGCCAAAAAATTGGGCCATGGCACTGGTGCTGGTGCCACAACACTGCAACCCCTCACAGATACTGTAGTTGGAGCACAGCAAAGAGCCCTGCTGCAAAGCATTGCATCAAAAATTGTAAATACATGCCCCTGTTAAACAGGGGCTGAAAAATTGGGCCTTAGCCACTGGTGGCGGTGCCCAGAAGTAAAAATGTTCTTCAAGGAGGAAGAGGATAGTCACTCAGCACAACAGGATAGTCACTTAGCATCAGCATGGGCAGTCTTGAAGGGATCTGACATTTCCCCAAAAATTATTCGGTTACATCAGCATCAGGTGCTTGGTAGCTGGTGGTGATCCAAGACTGATTCATTTTTATGAAGGTCAGTCGATCGACCGAGTCGGTGGACAGGCGCACCCTGTGACAAAGCCTCCAGCAGCACTGAATGTGCGTTCCAAGAGAACGCTGGATGCAGGACAGGCCAGTAGCTCAATTGCATACAGTGCAAGCTCTGGCCAGTGATCCATCCTCAAGACCGAGTAACCCAGAGGATTTTCAGTGGGAAAGGTGTCCAAGTCTGATCTTGCCCCTAGGTATTCCTGCACCATGTAAGCCAGACGCTGACGATGGTTGCTGGAAGCGATCATACCTTGGGGCTGCGTACAAAAAAATTGTCTAAACGCATCGGTCAGACGGCCACCTTCTCCACTGCTCCTTCTTTTGACTGACCGGAGCCTCAGCAACACGTTGTCCAGGACCAGGAGTTTGTAACCTCCCAGTCTCTGGGAACGCGTTTCACAGACCTTTCTGCAAAGCCTCTCGAAGAAGCTTCATCCTCTGCTCTCTCTGCGACAGGAGGATAAGGTCCGCAACCTTACCCTTGTAACGTGGATCAAGGAGGGTTGCCAGCCAGTAATGATCCCTCTCCTTGATCGCACGATGGATACGAGGATCCTTCTGCAGGCTTTGCAGGATCAGGGAGGCCATGCAGCGTAGGTTTTCTGAGGCATTTGGTGCAGAGTCCTCTGGGTCACTGAGGACGACATGATCCACAGCCACCTCCTCCCAGCCACGTACAAGTCCATGGGTGTCTTGGGACTGTAATTGATCCCTTGAAGACTGCTGCTGATGCTAAGTGCTAGGCTCCACCTCCATGCTGACACAATCCTCCTCCTCCTCCTCCTCATCCTCTTCCTGTGTGATCGGCGGGCCCGCAGGAACACTGTCTGGATAAAGGGGACCTTGAGAGGTAAGGAAGTCCTCCTCTTCCTTCCTCTGTTCTGCCTCAAGTGCCCTGTCCATTATTCCACGCAGTGTATGCTCCAACAGGTGGACAAGAGGGACAGTATCACTGATGCATGCACTGTCACTGCTCACCATCCTTGTGGCCTCCTCAAATGGTGACAGGACAGTGCATGCATCCCTGATCATGACCCACTGGCGTGGCAAAAAAAAAACAAGCTCCCCTGACCCTGTCCTGGTGCCATAGTCGCACAGGTACTCATTTATGGCCCTCTGCTGCATGTGCAGCTGCTGCAGCATGGCCAACGTTGAGTTCAACCTGGTGGGCATGTCACAGATTAGGCGGTTCTGGAGCAGGTTGTATTCCTTTTGCAGGTCAGCCAGCCGAGCACTGGCATTATATGACCGTCGGAAATGCACACAGACTTTCCTGGCCTGCCTCAGGACATCCTGTAAACCCGGGTACCTGCCCAAGAACCGCTGCACCACCAAGTTAAGGACGTGAGCCAAACAGGGCACATGGGTCAGCTGTCCCTGTCGGAGAGCGGAGAGGAGGTTGGTGCCATTGTAGCAAACCACCATTCCTGGCTGAAGCTGGCGTGGCATCAACCACCTCTGAGCCTGCCCCTGCAGAGCTGACAGAATCTCTGCCCCAGTGTGGCTCCTGTCCCCAAAGCACACCAGCTCAAGCACTGCATGGCATCTTTTTGCCTGCGTACTTGCGTAGCCCCTTGAACGCCTACGGAGCACCGCTGGTTCCGAGGACAAATCAGCAGAGGAAGAGGCCATGGAGGAAGAAGAAGAGGAGGGGGTGGAGGAGAGAGGTGTGTCAGAATCACTACTAATAGCATTTTGGAGGCGCGGTGGTGGAACAACCTCCAACACTACTGCACCCTGTCCTGCATCCTTCCCAGCTGCCAGCAGAGTCACCCAGTGGGCCGTGAAAGATAGGTAACGTCCCTGTCCATGCCTGCTGGACCATGAGTCAGCGGTAATATGCACCTTACCGCTGATCGCCCTGTCCAGCGAAGCCAAGACATTGCCTTCCATATGCCGGTAGAGAGCCTTCCGTGAAAAAAAGTGGCATTTGGGAACCTGCCACTGAGGTACCGCACATTCCACAAACTCACGGAAGAGGGCAGAGTCTACCAACTGAAAAGGCAGCAGTTGAAGTGCTAGCAATTTAGCCAAGCTAGCATTATACCTCTGGGCATGTGGATGGCTGGGAGCGAATTTCTTTCGCCGGTGTAGCAACTGGGGCAGGGAAATTTGCCTGGTACAATCGGACGTTGGTGTACCGATAGCAGATTGCCCGCAAGTACTTGGCAGTGGCACACCTAATTCTACACCTTCATTTCTGTCAATGCAGGTTTCAAAGAGGACTGAAGGTATAGTGGGGTTGGAGATCCCAGCTGATAAGGAGCAAGGAGAGGTTTGCTTTGTTCTTTGGTGTGAGTCTTTTATGTACGCTTGCCAACGGACTGCATGGCAGGTCGACATATGTCTGGTCAAGCATGTAGTGCCCAAGCGGCTGCTGTTTTGGCCACGCTTGATACGCTTCAGACATATGTTGCAAATAGCAATGGTGTGATCTGCTGCACACGTCTGAAAAAATAGGATTTTTATAACAGCTTACCTGTAAAATCCTTTTCTTGGAGTACATCACGGGACACAGAGCGACATAGTCATTACTAATGGGTTATATAGTTACCGTCAGGTGCTGGCACTGGCAACTTCCAAAACCGGAAGTACCCTCCCCTATATAAGCCCCTCCCATCCGGGAGCACCTCAGTTTTGTAGCAAAGCAATAAGTGTCCCCAAAGAGGGGCGGGAGCTCTGTGTCCCGTGATGTACTCCAAGAAAAGGATTTTACAGGTAAGCTGTTATAAAAATCCTATTTTCTTTCTCGTACATCACGGGACACAGAGCGACATAGTCATTACTAATGGGATGTCCTAAAGCAATGCCAAATGAGGGGGGGGATACACCATATATAAGCTGAGCGCTATCAGACATGAGGATCTTTTGCGGCCTGCAACACACTGCGCCCAAAGGCGACATCCTCCTGACTTCTAACGTCCACCTGGTAGGACCTAGTAAACGTGTGTACCGAAGACCATGTTGCGGCCTTACAGATTTGAGCCAGGGAGGCCTGGTGATGCACTGCCCATGAAGTTCCAACTGCTCTCGTGGAGTGCGCTCTAACTTTGAACGGAGGCGGTCTCCTTCTCAAGCCATAAGCTTGCATAATGACCTGTCGAATCCACTTGGCTAAAGTAGACTTTGACGCTGCCTGACCCTTTCTGGGGCCTTCCGGCAGAATAAACAAAGTATCCGTTCTGCGAATCTGAGCAGTGGCTTTTAGATAAGCTTTAACTGCTCTTACTACATCCAAAGAATGCAATAACTTTTCCTCTACCGAAGTAGGTTTGGGGAAAAAAGAAGGAAGAACCACATCTTGGTTCAAATGAAACCTCGATACCACCTTAGGAAGAAAGGCTGGATGAGGACGTAACACTACTCTGTCCTTATGGATAACCAGATATGGCTCCTTACAGGACATAGCTGCTAATTCCGATACTCTTTTAGCCGAACAAATGGCTACTAGAAAAATCAATTTCCTGGTGAGAAGCACCAAGGAAATATGCTGTAATGGTTCAAATGGTTGTTTCTGTAGAACCGACAGAACCAAGTTTAGATCCCATGAACATATGGGAATATTAACCGGAGGCCTAATACGCATCACTCCTTGTATAAAGGCTTTGACTAGTGAATGCGAAGCCAAGGGCCTTTGAAAAAATATTGACAAGGCCGAAATCTGACCCTTGATAGTACTCAAGGCAAGCTTCCTATCTACAGCCCACTGTAGGAAGTCCAGAATCCTACCTATTACGTACTTATGTGGATGCCATTTCTTGGCCTCACACCACGCGATGTACGCCTTCCAGATTTTATAGTAGATCTGCCTGGATACCGGCTTCCTGGCATTGATCATGGTAGATACCACAGCATTAGAGAGCCCTCTCTTTTTTAGAATGTGGGCTTCAATAGCCAGGCCGTCAAACCTAGGGCTGGTAAGGAAGGGTGGTATATCGGTCCTTGCGAAAGCCGGACGACGTGGGAGAGTCCAAGGACTCCCCACTGAAATTTTACAATCTCCGCGTACCACGCTCTTCGGGGCCACGCTGGAGCCACCGGAATCACTGGTTTCTTTTCTACCCTGATTCTGCGGAGTAATCGAGGTAACCATTGTGGCGGTGTGAATGCATATATCAGCTTGAACTGATCCCCAGGGAACACTAGGGCATCCGAGCCGCAAGCTAGGGGATCCCTTGTCCGAGAGACAAACCTATCCCCCTTTGCGTTGAATCTGGATGCTAGAAGATCTACATCCGATGTTCCCCACCGCTGACATATTGTCCAGAAAACCTCGGGGTGAAGGGACCCTTCCTCTGGGCCTAATTGCTGGCGACTTAGAAAGTCCGCCTTCCAATTCTCCACTCCTGGAATGAATACCGCAGATATGGCTGGGACATATTTTTCCTGCCCATTTCAGGATGTAATTTACTTCCCTCTGGGCTGCACGACTCCTGGTGCCCCCCTGATGATTGATATATGCCACTGCTGTGGCATTGTCTGATTGAATTCTGACAGGGGACCCTTGGAGTTTGGATGTCCATGCTACTAGGGCATACCGGGCTGCTCGTATCTCTAAGAGATTGATGGGCAGGGCCTTTTCTGCATCCGACCACCTGCCCTGGAGAGACTATTGCTCCAGTACTGCTCCCCAGCCTATAAGGCTGGCATCTGTAGTGACCACCTTCCAAGAAATCGGACTGAAGGATTTCCTTTTTTCCAGATTCTGGGGAACCCACCACCAACGGAGGCTCTTGCGAACGGAAGGGGACAAGGACATTGTAAGTCTAGGGCCTGAACTTTTTTGTTCCAGGCTGACAGTATGGCCCCTTGCAAATTCCTTGAATGGAATTGACCGTAGGGTACTGCTTCGAATGATGCCACCATTTTTCCCAGCAGCCTCATATACAGGCGTATGGACGGCTGTCTTTTTTGTACCCACTAAGTGGATCAAATCTTTCAAAGACAACACCTTTCCTCGAGGCAAGAATATTTTTCTCTGGCCTGAATCCAACCTTAGCCCCAAGTATTCCAGACTTTTGACTGGTTTTTAGGGCTGACTTGTCTCGGTTGATAATCCAACCGTGAGATTCCAGATACTTGATCGTCTTGTGAACGACCACGTCTAGTTTTTTCACTGAGTGGTCTATCAGCAACAAGTCATCCAGATATGCCATTATCATTACACCTTGTGTTCTTAGATTGGCCAATAAAGGGCCAGAATTTTTGTGAACACTCTTGGTGCTGTGGCCAAACCGAAGGGTAAGGCTCTGAACTGAAAATGGCGCCCTTCTACTGCAAAGCGTAGAAATTTTTGGTGGACTGGAAAGGTGGGAATGTGCAAATAAGCATCTTTGATGTCGATCGTGGCTAACCAATCCTCCCCTTGTAGGGCAGTGGCCACCGATCGGATCGACTCCATCGGAAAGTCCTGATATACAGGAATTTGTATAGCCCTTTTAGAATTAATATGGGCCTCCCGTCCGCGTTTGCTTCGGGACTGAAAAGAGGTTTGAGTAAAACCCGAACCCTCATTCTTCCAGGGGAACCTCCATAATTACTCCTTGGAGCAATAGTTGTTCTAGTGCCAACAGGAGGGACTCTCTCTTCCGGGGATCCCTTGGCACGTTTGACCTCAAAATGGGAAGGAGGAGAGTCTTTTAACTCCAAACTGTATCCCAAACCTACTGCGGAGAGCACCTATCTGTCTTGATCGTGTCCCGCCAGGTCTCTTTGCGAACAACTGGAGTCCTCCCCCCACCCGACTGAGTGGGGGCTTCAATGAATTTAACTTTGGGGGAGGTTTTGTACCTCCCCTGACCCAGGGTTTCTCATTACCCTGCTACTGTCCCTGTTTTTTACCCCCGGGATTTGACCGAGGAGGCCGTCGGAACTGTTACACAGCCGATGCCCCAGGGACTGGAGAAGCAGGCCTCTTAAAGAGGGACCTCTAACTCTGCTTTTAACCGGCAAGAGCGTATTTTTACAGCTGGAAATTTTCTGGATATATTTGTCCAGGTTTTCCCTGAATAAGCGTTCACCATGAAATGGGACGCTAACCAGCCATTCTTTACAGGGAGCTTCAGCAGACCAGTTTCTGAGCCATAGGAGCCTACGCATATGTACTATAGACAGCGTAAGGCGGGAGGCCTGATGGACTGAATCCTCTATGGCGTCAACTGCAAAGCCTAAGGCTCTAGGTAGATCAGCTAGGGCAAAGCCTGCTGATCTGTCAAGTCCCTCAAGACCTGTTTCAACTGATCCTTCACTGCTTAGCAGACCCCAATAGCTGCTACTGCTGGTTGTATCACCAAGCAGATTTTCATAAGGACTCCAATCTTTTATCTATTGGGTTCTTGAACATTTGGACATTATCCACTGGACATGTCAGTGATTTATACATACAAGAGATGGCTGCGTCCACTGTAGGGACCTTCCATTTCTTTTTTTTTTTTTTTTTTTTTTTTTTGATGAACTTATCCTCCATGGGATAGACCACCGGAAATCTCTTGGGGGAATAAATATTTTCTCAGGACGTTCCCAATCCTGGTAAATGAGCCCTTTCAGTAAAGGGTGAAGTGGAAAAGAACAAACAGTCTGGGGGCTTCTAGCGACCCCAACGAGGATACAGTAGTGGTTGATGGTTCCGCAAGGTGCATTTTTAAATGCTGATCGGACCATGTTAGTCAGAGACTGAACCCATAATCTTTCAGCTTGAGATGCTGAGAAAAGGTTCCCCCACTGTTGATTCCTCTATAACAGAATCAACCTTATCCTGATCCCCTTCAGGCAGGTCGATCCCTGTATGGGACTGTTGCTCTGCTAACAGGCACTCTGAAGGAGGAGACGGAGATCGGGCGTGCTTTCCCTGACAGGGAGGCAGCGATAAATTTTGACAATCTCTCTCTAATCCTCCCAGAGCTGAGGAAAAAACCTCCTCTGTTACATACACAGGAGCAGGTGACTGAGGACAGCCACAGTACCAAGTACCCCTGCGGGGTCTCTACGGTCACTTACCTCTGAACTTCAGGGGAGACTGGTGCAGCAGGAGTATGCCCAAGATCCTCAGAGCCCGATGAGACCCCCTTCGCTTCCTGGAAGATTCAGTTCCGGAGCTACTGGACGGCATATTCCTAAGCCTAAAGCTGAGGTATTCCAGCCGTAATACACCACTTTTACTGAGAATAGTCTAGCACAATTGCTGCTATATCACAGTTGGTGTCTACTAATGTGCCTTTCTAGGGGATGCCTGTATCAACCGCTTGCTGTATGCCTTTAAATGTTGCCAGTTCTGTCTCTGTACTTCATAGCCAGCTTACTGCAATAATGTGGCTTTTTAAAAACCTGCTGGGACGCCCGCACATGCGCAGAAGCGCTGCGGCGCGCACAGAGCGTCATCCCCCAGGCCCCGCCCCTTTTTCCGGCCACCTCTATATATAGAGGCGCGTGCACGCGCACGCGCGCGGCCACGTGCGCCTCGGCGCTAATTTTCAAACATGGAAACCAGGGACAGGAGCCAGGGCCCCCTTTGCCGCAGGCCGGGGGATAGACGAACACTGCAACATGGCAGAGGAAACAGTTTCCTGTAGGAGAACTCACCAGCTGCCTGGACTTTGCTCTCTGAGAAGAAACTAGTCCATATGACAAGAAAAACATTCCACAGCGGCCTCTAGTGGACAAACACAGGTACCGCAGTTTAATATACTAAACATATATAAAAAAACATTCTTTTTTTTTTTTTTTTTTTTCTTGACCACCATTAAAAATTATTACATTTTTTTAGTAGTTACAGGCATGCACAGATATTAGCGGGAATACCGTTAGGTAACAGACAGAAAGACAAATTAGGCTTGGGGGTCCCCCAATAGAACCAAGTTCCTGGGGGCCCCCACTTACCTGTTCCCCGCCGCAGGACTTTGTTTGGTCCACAAAAGCCCAAACTTCACCTATCACGGCAGGCATTGTAATCAAACCTTCAGGGACCGGGTTCCCAAGGATTCCACTCCCCTGGACCTGTATAGCACCCTGCACAGAAAACATCTTGGTCGTGGGTATGACCAGAGCTCTGGATCCCAGGGTCCAGCTCTCCTAAGAGAAGCATTACAGGCAGAACCTTGCTCTTCTCTGCAAGGCCCGGGTACCGACCGTTTAGCTATGAAGCTTTTTTGGTCGGATCCGGAATAGCTTACTGAGGCCCAAAAGAACCTGTACGCAAGCTCAGTGAAAAACACATGTTTCTTCTTGGCCAACACCTTAGACACTGGCAAAAAACTGAGGTGCTCCCGGATGGGAGGGGCTTATATAGGGGAGGGTACTTCCGGTTTTGGAAGTTGCCAGTGCCAGCACCTGACGGTAACTATATAACCCATTAGTAATGACTATGTCGCTCTGTGTCCCGTGATGTACGAGAAAGAAAAGGCCCACACCAAAGAACTTTTGGAAAAACGCGCAGTCAGCAGCGCCCTGCACATGCGGAGCTCTGCGGTGTGATGCAGTCAGTTGGCTGCCCTTAAGCTGGCCCCTGGAGGGCATCCTGCCTTGTTGGAGATGTGCCTCCTCCTCCATCTCCTCTCTCCTATCAGGCACCCACGTGCCTGTAGAGTCAGTGACCTCATCATCCCCTCCCTCCTCATCACTGGAGCAAACCTGGCAGTATGCTGCAGCTGGGGGAATATGACTGCCAGTTTTTTGACCTTCTTGGGCACCCCCTCTGTCTGGGCTCACGTTACTGCCTTCCTCAAGCTGGGTACCGTCATCGGAGCCTTCAAAAGGCTGTGCATACTCCTGCAGCATGTACCCAACACTGTAATATCCACATCTCCCCACTGTAATATCCACATCTCCCCCACTGTAATATCCACATCTCCCCCACTGTAATATTCACATCTACAGGCCTTCCTTTATCTAGATGGCAATTCACCTCCTCATAGAAGGTTAATAGATTGGTTTGGCAAGAATGATTCTTCATGAATCCATGCTGATTACAGCTAATGATACCGTTCTCATTGCTAAAATCTTGCATATATAATATAATAATATAGTCCCTTATCATCCCCTCCAAGAGCTTACATACTTTTGATGTTAGGCTAACTTGTCTGTAATTCCCAGGAATGTATTTTGGGCCCTTTTTAAATATTGATGCTACATTGGATTTTCTCCAATCAGCTGGTACCATTCCAGTCAGTAGACTGTCAGTAAAAAGTAGGAAAAATGGTCTGGCAATTACTTGACTGAGTTCCCTAAGTACCATCGGGTGCAAGCCATCTGGTCCCAGTGATTTATTAATGTTAAGTTTACCAAGTCTAATTTTAATTCTGTCCTCTGTTAACCATGGAGGTGCTTCCTTTGATGTGTCATGAGGATAGACACTGCAGTTTTGGTTAATGAAGCCCCCCGATTCCCTCGTGAAGTCTGAGGAGAAGAATAAATTCAATACCTTCGCCATCTCCAAATCCTTTGTAACCAGATGTCCTTCCTCATTCTTTATGGGGCCAATATCGTCTGTCCTCCCTTTTTTACTGTTTACATACTTAAAGAATTTCTTGGGATTTTTTTTGCTCTCCTCCGCTATGTGTCTTTCATGTTCTATCTTAGCTGCCCTAATTGCACCCTTACATTTCTTGTTGCATTCTTTATAAAGTCTGAATGCTGATGATGATCCGTCAACCTTGTATTTTTTTAAGGCCTTCTCTTTTGCTTTTATATGCATTTTTACATTGGAGTTAAGCCATCCAGGACTTTTGCTCGCTCTTTTAAATTTATTACCCAATGGGATGCATTGGCTAATGCCCTTATTTAATATGCTCTTAAAGCAAACCCATCTCTCCTCGGTTTTCTTTGTTCCAAAGATTTTGTCCCAATTTATGCCTTCTAGCAAGGTTCGTAGTTTAGAGAACTTGGCTCTTTTGAAATTCAGTGTCTATGTATTCCCCTTATGTTTCCTATTTGTGTGATTTATACTGAAGCCAATTGACCTGTGACCGCTGTTAGCTAAATTGCCCCATATTTCCTCATCCATGAACCAGTAGAACGCTTTATTTCTAGTTGTTGCATCTACCATTTGACCCATAAAATTGTCCTGCAAGACATTTAGGAACTGGCGAGCCTTAGATGAATGCATGGTTCCCTCCGCCCAGTCTATGTCTGGATAATTAAAATCCCTCATTATGATAACACTTCCCATCCTTGCTGCTAATCCAAATTGTGATAGGAGATCTGTCTCCCCCTCTTCCCTCAGGTTAGGTGGCCTATAGCATACTCCCAGTATTATTTTCCCCTTAGCTTCATCCCTTTGGAGCTCTACCCATAAGGATTCTACCTCCTCCCTAGCTCCTTTAGTGATGTCATCTCTCACATTCACTTGTACATTATTCTTGATATATAGGCACACCCCTCCCCCTTTTTTACCCTCTCTATCCTTGTGATAAAGGGTATAATCTTGAATGGTTGCCAGCCAATCATGAGAGCTTTTGAACCAGGTCTCTGAAATTCCCACAAAATTCAAATCCTCCTCGTACAACAGTATCTCTAGTTCACCCATCTTGTCCACCAGGCTCCTGGCATTAGTGAACATGCTACGTAGTTTAGACCGGTCGCATAATATCCTCTTATTGGGTGTTCTGAGATTGCAACTAGGACTTGCTACTATACTTACTATGGGTTTATGTGCTTTGGTTACCCTACTACTAATACCCCCAATACTACCCTCTGGAATATGTTCCGCGCTGACTATGTCTACCTCTGGACCCCCCCCCCCCATCACCTACTTTAAAAACCCTTCTAACTTTTTGGCCATCTTCATTCCCAGCTGATCTGCACCCTCCTCATTTAGGTGCAGTCCGTTCCTTCTATAGAAATGGTTATGGACTGAGAAGTCGGCCCAGTCCTCCAGGAACCCAAACCCCTCCTTACAACACCAGCTCCTCAGCCACTTGTTTACTTCCCTAATCTCCCTCTGCCTTTCTGGTGTGGCTCGATGTACCGGTAGTATTCCTGAGAATACCACCTTGGAGGTCCTTTTCCTCAATTTATCTCCCAAGTCCCTAAAATCGTTCTTTAGGACACTCCATCTGCCTCTGACTTTGTCATTGGTGCCAACGTACACCATGACAGCTAGGTCTTCCCCAGCCCCTCCCAGTAATCTGTCCACCAGATCTGTGATGTGCTGAACCCGAGCGCTCGGCAGACAACATACAGTTCGGCGCTTCAGGTCTTTGTTACAGATTGCCCTCTCTGTCCTTCTAAGAATTGAGTCCCCTACCACCAGAATCTGTCTTTCCTTTCCCTTAGCTTCCCCGTACTCTATAGATATTGCTTAATTGCAAGTCTACCAGTAAAATGTGCAAGGGAATCTTCTATGCAGCTGTTTTTTTGAAGCGTATACACATCTGCAAAGTTCTGGGAGAGGTAATTTACGACGGGCCAAATTTTGTAGAACCTATCATAGTCAGGGTCACCCCGGGGACGCCAGGGGGTATTGTCACTGAAATGCATAAAATGCATTATTGTCTCATATCTCTATCTGGACATCACTGCAGAGAACATGGCCATATGATAAATTGGGTCTGTGGACCAAGAGGATCGCAATTCATTATTTTTTTGTAATGCCCATGTTAAGGGTTGGGCCCAAAAAAGTGTTAAATTCTGAAAAATGTATAAGTTTATATCCAAGTGGCCTGGCAAGGTATGAATTTGGGTTGGCGGTGATGTACTGTTGGGCATAAAGATTACTTGGTCCACAATCAGATAATAGAGGTCTTTATTCTCAAAAAAGTGAAGAGGTGTTATTAAGATTGCTGTTTCTATCTGAACCCTGGGCTGCATTGTGAATAAGGCGATAGCGGGTGCTTCTGAATCTGGGGGCAGGCAATTGCAGTTTGCAAGCACCTCTGGAAGTCTACTATGGGCGCTACAGGTCTGTGCTCGAAATCTCAGGGGCTGTGTTTGCATTACGCTACTAGAACTAGCCACCTCATCAGTTTTACTGCACTGCTAGTGCTTGCCACTTCACCATGAAATACTGCAGTGCTAGTGTCTAAAAGGCCAAGATGTACTATGCCCCTGGTGCTTAGCAGATCACTAAAAGGTAGTGCAGGGCTAGTACTTGCTCCCTGCTGCATATGAGCATAATCATGTGTTTCTAGCACTTCAATAACATGGGGTCTGGTATGCCTGACTTTAGCAGGGACCTCTTCCCTATCCTCTGAGCTACCTGTCAGGGTGCCGCTGCTTTCTATAGGTTCATATTTTAATTCTGATTTACACACCTCCCAACTTTGGAACTTGAAATTGAGGGACACTTAGGGATGAAAAAGTGCGCACCGCAGTGAAAATGGGCGTGGCTAAAATTTGCTGAATATTGGCGTGGTATAAAAGAGCATGGTTAACTAGAGTTTAAGCTACATATGAGTTGAGTTGAGTTGAGAGGTATCTTAATATAACGCGGTCTTACCCCGAAGGGTCCCGACGCGCATAGCAGAGTTCCTGGGAAAAGAGCAGCAGAAAGGGTGGAAGAGAGAGGCTATGCAGGGAAGGCTTGCGTGAAAAGCCAAGTCTTCAGTAACCCGCGGAAGACCAGAATAGTAGGGGCCTCCTGGAGCTCGACAGGGAGGCTATTCCACAAAACGGCACCCTGGTGGGAGAAGGCCCGACCACCACGCTGGATATTCTTGGGCCCCCGAGATGTGGAGGAGATCTCTGCCGGTAGATCTGAGTGATCTAACAAAATCTTGTTAATGAAAACGAGAGCAGAGATAGCTTGGGGCCAGGCCTCTCATTATCTTAAACATAATACATCCAGCCTTAAATAAGGTGCGATAGTGGACGGGCAGCCAGTGCAAGGCGAAGAGGACAGGGGTGATATGATCCCTCAGCGTGACATCCATGAGTAACCTAGCCGCAGCATTTTGAATAAGTTGAAGCTTCTGCACTAACATCTTTGGCAATCCCAGATAAAGAGAGTTGCAGTAGTCTA
This sequence comes from Rana muscosa, assembly GCA_029206835.1. Taxonomy (NCBI): domain Eukaryota; kingdom Metazoa; phylum Chordata; class Amphibia; order Anura; family Ranidae; genus Rana; species Rana muscosa. Next base: position 909,588,235 of record CM055117.1, on the reverse strand, counting down.
GGCAGCTACCTATCGTGGCGCAGATGACAGTTTTTCTGTCCGAGATATCCAAATATTTAAACAGCCCCCTCAGGAGTTTTAGCTGCCAGTGACATGCACTGACGGCCCTCTTTACCTGAGGAGCCAAAGTTAAACCTGAATCTAGGACAAATCCCAGATCACGGACCTGGGGGGCCACCTCCGGAGCAGGACCAAATGAGGGAGGTCAAGGTGGGATATCTGGAGGGGTGGCCAGATCGCTGAAGATGATCACCTCAGTTTTTCCCCCATTAAGTTTCAGGAAGTTGGCAGACATCCATGTGTTGATGGCCTCCAAACAGCTGGCAAGGGTGGCATCAGCCGTCTGGTTCCTAGGAATCTTTAGGTAAACCTGGGTGTCGTCCGCATAAACATGGTAATGGACGGCATGGGACTTTAGCAGGTTGGCAAGGGGCCTCATATAGATAATAAACAGCAGGGGAGACAAGGCAGAGCCCTGTGGCACTCCGCAATCCAGGGCAGTGTACTTAGAGTAAAAGGGGCCAGTCTTGACTCCCTGAACTCTGCCCTCTAAGAAAGAGGCCACCCATGCCAAAGCCGACCCACTCATACCCAAAACAGATCTTATCCGCTCCAGTAAGATTCCATGATTAATGGTATCAAATGCGGCCGACAGATCCAAAAGAACCAGAGCTACTGAGTCACCCCTGCCCAAGCTGTGAAGGACATCATCATAGACACAGATGAGGCTCGTCTCTGTTCCATGTCCAGGTCGAAATCCGGAATGGAATTTGTCCAAGAGATGGAAAGACTCAAGGTAAGCCTGTAGCTGGATAACCACCAGGCGCTCCATCACCTTTGCCACAAAAGGCAAGATGGAAATCGGCCTGTAGTTGCCCAGTATGTCCGGGTCCAAGGTCGGTTTCTTCAGCAGGGCCAAGACCACGGCCTGCCTCAGAGCGCCTGGGACAGTACCTGTCCTGAAGCAGCAGTTGATTGTCTCCCCAATAAAGGGGGCCAAAAGGGCAGCATATTTTTTAACCAGCCCGGCAGGACATACATCTAATGGAGTGGAAGATGGTTTCAAAGAGGCAATTACCTCAACCAACTGTATAACCGTAACCGGTTGGAAATCCAAGGGCCATCACTGTGTGGCCGATGTCCTCTTGCACAGTCTCTGGCCTGGGAATGTTGTCTCTAATGGTCTTAACCTTAGAGACAAAGAAGTCAGCAAGCTCCTGGCACCAGTCCTGTGACTCCTTGGGAGCAGAGCTGGTAGCTTCGGGATGGGTTAACTCTGAGGAGATCTTGAAAAGTTCAGCCGTGCTATTGGCTGCCTTCCTGATTCGCTCTCGGAAGTGGGTCTTTTTAGCCTCTCTAATAGCCCTCTTATAAAGATAGAGGACCACCAGATGCAGCTTTTTGTCAGCTTCCAGAAGGAACTTCTGCCAGCGTCTCTCCCTGGACTGAACCCGCTTTTTGAGGAGCCTAAGCTCCTCGGTAAACCATTGCAGGCTCTTGCCCAGGGGACGGGGATTAGATCTCATCCTACGGGGTGCTAACACATCAAGAGCCACTTCAACCGACTCCTGAAAAATACTCAGTTTCTCTACCGGGTCGTCCAGCTCAAAAAAGATTGGCTGGTTAATACCCGTAGCCACAAGGTTTCCAAATCTGTCTGAGAAGACTTTTGAAAGGTTTCTTGAGAAAACCTTGGGACCAAAGCGATCTGGGATATGTGGAGGTTTCTCATAGCACTGTACATAGTCTAATGTGCTATGGGTGAAAAACTAACTTACATAAACCTAGATTAAAAAAATCCTGCCATATATACACACAGATACAGTTAGGGGCTGATAAACACTTTGTTTCCAATATTAAGTATACTTAGCCCCCCTTTATACCAGAGACCCCCTTCACACCAGAAGTCCCCCTTTGATATCACAAGCCCCCCCCCCTTTGATATTATGAGTCCCCTACACATCAGGAGTCCCCTCCTTTTATGTTACAGTTTTTAAAAATATGACCCATAGTGGTAGATTTGCCAGTTATAATTTCATTTTTATTGACATTCATAGGAGAGGGGGACCTGGAAGTGTGATTGGAGATTGGGACCTGGGCAATGTGAAAGGAGGAAGGCACCTGGGCAATGTGAAAGGAGGAGGGTACCTGGGCAATGTGGTAGGAGTAGGGCATCTGGGCAGTGTGGAAGGAGGAGGGCACCTGGGCAGTGTGGAAGGAGGAGGCCACCAGGGCAATGTGGAATTTGGAGGGCACTTGGGCAGTGTGGAAGGAGGAGGGCACCTGGGCAGTGTGGAAGATAAAGGGCACTTGGGCAGTGTGAAAGGAGGAGGGCACCTGAGCAGTGTGGAAGGAGGAGGGCACCTGGGCAGTGTGGAAGGAGGAGGGCACCTGGGCAATGTGAAAGGAGGATGGCACCTGGGCAGTGTGAAAGGAGGAGGGCACCTGGGCAGTGTGGAAGGAAGATGGGCACCTGGGCAGTGTGGAAGGTGGACGGCACTTGGGCAGTGTGAAAAAAGGAGAGCACCTGGCAAGTGTGGAAGGAGGAGGGCACCTGGGCAATGTGGATGGAGGAGGGCACCTGGACAGTGTGGAAGAAGAAGGGCACCTGGGCAATGTGGAAGGAGGAGAACACCTGGGCAGTGTGGATGCAGGAGGGCACCTGGGCAGTGTGGAAGGTGGAGATCACCTGGGCAGTGTGAAAGGAAGAGGACACCTGGGTAGTGTGGAAGGGGGAGGGCACCTGGGCAGTGTGGAAGGTGGAGGGCACCTGAGCAGTGTGGAAGGAGGAGGACACCTGGGCAGTGTGGAAGGAGGAGGGCACCTGGGCAGTGTGGAAGGTGGAGGGCACCTGGGCAGTGTGAAAGGAAGAGGACACCTGGGCAGTGTGGAAGGTGGAGGGCACCTGGGCAGTGTGGAAGGAGGAGGACACCTGGGCAGTGTGGAAGGAGGAGGGCACCTGGGCAGTGTGAAAGGTGGAGGGCACCTGGGCAGTGTGAAAGGAGGAGGAAACCTGGGCAGTGTGGAAGGTGGAGGGCACCTGGGCAGCGTGGAAGGTGGAGGGCACCTGGCCAGTGTGGAAGGAGGAGGGCACCTGGGCAGTGTGGAAGGAGGAGGGCACCTGGGCAGTGTGGAAGGTGTAGGGCACCTGGGCAGAGTGAAAGGAGGAGAGCACCTTGGCAATGTGGAGGGCACCTGGGCAGTGTGAAAGGAGGAGGGCACCTGGGCAATGTGGAAGGAGGAGGCCACCTGGGCAGTGTGGAAGGAGGGGAGAGTGTGACAGTAGAAGCACCCCTGTGCACACACTATACTTGCTCAGGTGCTGGGTACATGTATATTCTTTTCTGTGGTGTTGGGGCTTTGGGAATCTGACTGCCTGGAGCAGGGGCGGTGTCTTCTGTCATCCCCGGGAGCCGCAGGAGGGAGCAGTCTGGAGGGGGGGCGATGTCCTCCTTCATTCCTGGGAGTGAGCAGCCTGAAGCGGGGGAAGTGTTCTCCTTCAGCACCGGGAGGGAGCAGCCTGGAGCGTGAGCAGTGTCCTACATTACCAGGCTGGAGCCCATACAGAGTTGTACTTAACTGGACTGAGCGGGACAGGAAGTGGGAGCTGAAGAGGGGGGGCGGCGTTGGGAGGCATAGCAGAGCTGCACAGTGGTGGTTTCCTCCTGCTGTGCACGCCTCCAAAGTGTGTCATCGGTTCCAAGGATGCCTCAACTGAGCTTCACTATCGCAACCTGTTCCGGCACTGTTTTCCAGGACTCCAGCCGAAATCTCGAGACGGTCCCACAGAATCCGAGATGGTTGGAAGGTATGGATTTAGACAGTGAGGCTTCCCATTCGTTCTCATCTGTCATGCTCAAAATCCTGTAGGCCTCCTCACTAGTGTACCTGTTTTGGGACATTTTGGGCACTAAATTTACAGGTACCTAGTGGCGACTATGAGAAAAAGAGCTACTGGCTAGCAATCATGGACTGCATGCCTGCTAGAAATAAAATTAACTACTAGTTCTAGCAGAGATCAGGCCTGGTCTGGATAACACTGCAGTTTTGTAGACAATGTATCAAAGGTGGCAGTGATCAGAAAAATTATACTGACACTGCACTTGTTGGGGGGGGGGGCTAAACGCAAGTGATGGCAGTGATCGGGGCTGATCCTCTTAACACTGCATTTTTGGGGACACTATACTATTGAGGGTATAGTATAATTCTATCCATGATCAAGATACTCATCTGTACAGACACTATACTAGTAATGGCATAGAATAGGCTGTCTCCTATAGTAACTGAACTCATGGAAGGTAAAGGAACTTTATTTTATGGATGATTCCGTCTTGATGTTTTTCCAGGCTCTCCATGGATCCCCGTTCCATGCAAGAGTCACCTCTGGTACTTCATCTCAGGTATCCATCCTTTCCTTCATGCTTCCAGGTAGTTTGCAGGCTTTCCTTTGCAGAACCTTGAGACATGGCTAGGCCTCAGGCTTCATGCCTATCCAACAGGAGCTGTTTGACACACATCCACCCAGGCCGCAGCCCCGGGTGGGAAGACCCCGATCACCTGACTTCTTCCAAATAAATAGCTTCTTCCAGCATTCATAGTGGCCAGTCGTATTATCTGAGAAAAGTATGTTTATTCATAACCTGAACTCACTGTAGCTCATTACTCTAATGTCAAAGGCAAAAGTGCCACCTACTGACAAAAAAGAGAAGCCACAGCTAAAACAGGATTAGGAAGAAAGCAATTTGACCACTAAACGCTACAGCTTAGCCAGGCTGGCTACCACCCAGCACAACTAAATTTACCTGTAGCCCTGCTTTGGAACAAAGGTGCTACACTAGGAAGATTCATCTCTTTTTCTACTTGTCCTGGTGACCTACTGAAAGCAAAGAAACATTGGTCTGTTCTGAGAATAGGAGGGGTAGTTTTGCAAAGGGGGCACTTGTTGGGATGACAACTGTCAAAGAAAAGAGTCCCTTCCCTTAAAAAGATTTTCTCTCACTTTCTATTGTTTCTGTAGTGTATTATTTGGGAAGCCCAGGATCACCAACCAGCAAAGTTGTTAAAAGCATAGGGTCTTTATTTTCCAAAAGCTAAATGAAAAAACAGCTTACTTCAGCATGGAAACAAACAAAAAAGTCCACAAATTTCTAGTATAAAATCAAACCTTTGGCTCACCGACAGCAAAGCCTGTCTCTTAGCAGGGTTTAAGGTCCTCATCTGCCCCAGGGGCAGGTCCAAAGGAAAGGTCACCACAGTTTATCAGTGTCTCAGTAAGCCAGCAGCACACCTTTCTCTCACAAGACCTGCTCCACACAACACCTTCCAGACACCTGCTCATTGCTTCCTGCCCCTTTCAGCCCGGTTAACCCAACACCAAGGATGAAGGATCCTTTAAACCCAAAACCTCTCCAAGACTCTGGATTCCAGGAACCATGTGAGAACTTAACAATTCTGGGAAAACTACAAGTACGTTTTTCTCCTTTTCTGGATCACCCTGACACCCCTTCCCTTAGGAAATGTGAATAAATCATTTAAACTCAGCGCTGCTCCTATAAAATTACTAACATACATAATTATGTGTCACCATATATAACATAGAATATATAAATATAAAGTGATCAATGCTAATATTGTGCAAAAATACAATCAATAAAGTCCATCAAATGTGGTATACTGGGCTTGTGATAAATTGAAAAATATTCTCAGGTGGTCAATCGTGCTCTCCTTTTGGGTCCCCACTCACCGGAAAGATGTTTAAATGCGCCTGTAACACTATGGTGTTATATACAGTGGGTACGGAAAGTATTCAGACCCCCTTACATTTTTCAGTCTTTGTTATATTGCAGCCATTTGCTAAAATCATTTAAGTTAATTTTTTTTCCTCATTAATGTACACACAGCACCCCATCTTGACAGAAAAACACAGAATTGTTGACATTTTTGCAGATTTATTAAAAAAGAAAAACTGAAATATCACATGGTCCTAAGTATTCAGACCCTTTGCTGTGACACTCATATATTTAACTCAGGTGCTGTCCATTTCTTCTGATCATCCTTGAGATGGTTCTACACCTTTATTTGAGTCAAGCTGTGTTTGATTATACTGATTGGACTTGATTAGAAAAGCCACACACCTGTCTATATAAGACCTTACAGCTCACAGTGCATGTCAGAGCAAATGAGAATCATGAGGTCAAAGGAACTGCCTGAAGAGCTCAGAGACAGAATTGTGGCAAGGCACAGATCTGGCCAAGGTTACAAAAAAATTCATAATCCTTAAATGGAAGACGTTTGGGACGACAAGAACCCTTCCTAGAGCTGGCCGTCCAGCCAAACTGAGCTATCGGGGGAGAAGAGCCTTGGTGAGAGAGGTAAAGAAGAACCCAAAGATCACTGTGGCTGAGCTCCAGAGCTCCAGAGATGCAGTCGGGAGATGGGAGAAAGTTGTAGAAAGTCAACCATCACTGCAGCCCTCCACCAGTCGGGGCTTTATGGCAGAGTGGCCCGACGGAAGCCTCTCCTCAGTGCAAGACACATGAAAGCCCGCATGGAGTTTGCTAAAAAACACCTGAAGGACTCCAAGATGGTGAGAAATAAGATTCTCTGGTCTGATGAGACCAAGATAGAACTTTTTGGCCTTAATTCTAAGTGGTATGTGTGGAGAAAACCAGGCACTGCTCATCACCTGTCCAATACAGTCCCAACAGTGAAGCATGGTGGTGGCAGCATCATGCTGTGGGGGTGTTTTTCAGCTGCAGGGACAGGACGACTGGTTGCAATCGAGGGAAAGATTAATGCGGCCAAGTACAGGGATATCCTGGGCAAAAACCTTCTCCAGAGTGCTCAGGACCTCAGACTGGGCCGAAGGTTTAACTTTCAACAAGACAATGACCCTAAGCACACAGCTAAAATAACGAAGGAGTGGCTTCACAACATCTCCGTGACTGTTCTTAAATGGCCCAGCCAGAGCCCTGACTTAAACCCAATTGAGCATCTCTGGAGAGACCTAAAAATGGCTGTCCACCAACGTTTACCATCCAACCTGACAGAACTGGAGAGGATCTGCAAGGAGGAATGGCAGAGGATCCCCGAATCCAGGTGTGAAAACCTTGTTGCATCTTTCCCAAAAAGACTCATGGCTGTATTAGATCAAAAGGGTGCTTCTACTAAATACTGAGCAAAGGGTCTGAATACTTAGGATAATGTGATATTTCAGTTTTTCTTTTTTAATGAATCTGCAAAAATTTCAACAATTCTGTGTTTTTCTGTCAATATGGGGTGCTGTGTGTACGTTAATGAGGGAAAAAAATTAACTTAAATTATTTTAGCAAATGGCTGTAATATAACAAAGAGTGAAAAATTTAAGGGGGTCTGAATACTTTCCGTACCCACTGTATAAGTGCGTCTGTATTAGTGTGGTGTCTCCCATCCACAGAAGGAGTTGGTGTTGCTGGTCATCAAGGAGGTGCGTCACCTAACCTCCACCAAAGTAATATGGACCCGTACAGATGATCTGGGTCTTCCAAGTTTAAACGATCAATGTATATCCATTGTAACAAAGTTTAATCAATGAGGAAAGAAGAAGTATATAGTGTAATACTGTTAAATTTATTTAAAGGTTCATAGATTATTACACTTACATCAAAATCCTTAAAATCTTGCAAAATTGCCGCCTTGGCATACAAACAGCCTTCACAGATTCTCCTAAGCTTGATGTGTTTCGCCCCTCCCACTGGGCAGCATCAGAAGCTTATGGAGTCTGTGATTGGCTGTCTTTTATACTCTGAGTACCTCCCACTACACCCAATGCCTCCCACTACTCTCATCAATCGCGCATTTGAAATTACTATTACTTCCGGTTTCCGCCGGGACCGGAAGTGACACTTCCGCCGTGACCAGAAGTGATGGCTGGAATCGGAAGTGATGCAATCCCCATGCTCAAAGGTAAATATTGTCAACTTCACTTCCTGTGTTAACAGGAAGTGTCCAACAAACGCCATCTTGTGCTGTAAATTCGGTATTGCACTCTGTAATATTACCACAAGGAGTTATTAGATGGGTATCACATTATGTTTAAATACTCGATGGGAAATATTAAATCATTATGCTACAATATATAAGATACCAAAAATTACACACAATATATGTTATATAAATTGATAAGAAAAAATAAGATAATAAAAAATAAAAAAGTATTACATGCAATTACATAAAAAAAATACATTAAAATGCCTTCTAAAATAAAAAATTACTAATAAAACAATTTATGTCCAAGTCCACTGTTAACCCTTTTGGCGTTGATGTCTGTAATTGATATATCCATTGGGTTTCATTTTGGGAGATGGCCTGTTTCAAGTTGGTGCCCCTCCAGTGTTTTTCTACCCTATCAATGCCACAAAAAATTTATTTCGTAGGATCTCTATTGTGAAATCTCCTAAAATTATATGATAAACTGTGTTTTCGGAAGCCCCTTTTGATAATGTTAATGTGTTCTCGTAACCTCACTTTGAGTTCTCTTGTGGTCCTACCCACATATTGGAGACCACATTTACATTCTAAAAGGTACGTGACATGCGTGGTGCCACAGGTTATGAATTTGGGAATTTCATATGTCTGTCCTGTGGATCTAGATTTAAAATGTGTAGTCTTTTTCTTACCTCCTTTACATGTCCTACATACTAGGCATCTACCACATTTAAAGAAGCCGGTTTGATCCAGGAAAGTGACCAGTTTTTTGGGGGGGTCAGGGATACTTTTAACAATTTTGTCCTTCAATATTGGGGGGGCGTTTGTAGATAAACTTCGGACGAGGTGGTAAAGTTTTATCCAGAACCGGGTCTCTAAGAAGAATTGGCCAATGTGTTTTAATAATTTTTTCTATTTGTTTATGTTGTCTATTAACTTTAGTGCAAAAGGTTAGATCATAATTTCCTTCCTTTTTAGGTTTGGGGGTAAGTAATTTTTGCCTGTCCATTAGTCCTACTTCCTGTTGTGTTTTGATAAGCTGTTGACTTTTATATCCCTTTTGTTCAAATCTATTAAGCAACATATCAGATTGTGTTTCATAATCTTCTTGTAAGTTACAATTCCTCTTAATCCTCATCATCTGGCCTTTGGGCACCCCTGAAATCCATTTTGGATGGTGCCCACTAGATGTGGGAATATAACTATTCCTGTCTGTATTCTTGAAGAAAGTCAGTTTATGCAGACTGTTACATTGTTGGAAATTTTCTAGGTCCAAATAGTTAACCTTTTCTCTACTATAGTTCGCTGTGAAGGAAATGTTATATTTATTAATGTTGATATGAAAGTGAAAAAATGCAGCGCTAAACCTGGGAGCTATACCAAGTATATATCTGTAGAAATACTTGAACGTGGCTCCACTCAGATAAACAAACTAGTGATAGTGAAAAAATATGCATAATACATGTACACCTGTGTCAAAACAGTGTACCTAATTGAATAGGCCACACAGTGAAATGTCCTATACATAAACAGAAACAAAGTCTGTGTTATTCCGTGATGGACATGCTGAATCCACTGTGTAGTTTGGAAGTAATCACGTTGTAGATATGTTGTGTCAAAACAACCAAGATGGGTATGGGGATATGTTCCGGCATCAACACTCAACAGGTAGGTAATGAATACTCTTACCGTGAATCAGATGTAAGTACGCATAGACAAGAACTACAAGGTGGGTGCTCCAATATGGATGTCTCAAATCCAAGGTAGGTGCTCCAATATGGATATCTCAAATCCAGCCTCCAAACAACATCCAAACTGCGATGATAGGATGCTTACCCAGTGGTTGTTACATGAAAGATGTATCTCTCCGCAACCTTTCCATTAGGGGTGTCACTTTAAGGCAGGATGTCATAAAAAGAAGAAAAAGATGGCTCCATATGGTGTAAGTAAAACCAGGATATGATGTAAAAGATATAGCCTTTATTGGCATAACATCATAGAAAAAAAATATTATTACATGCAGCAACAATAGATGCAGATAAAAATGGTAACCTCGAGGTATAAAATTGCATGATGGCAAGGGTGGCAGCAGACTGCATCACGCAATTTTATACCTCGAGGTTACCAACATGATTACTTCTAAACTACACAGTGGATTCAGCATGTCCATCACGGAATAACACAGACTTTGTTTCTGTTTATGTATAGGACATTTCACTGTGTGGCCTATTCAATTAGGTACACTGTTTTGACACAGGTGTACATGTATTATGCATATTTTTTCACTATCACTAGTTTTTTTATCTGAGTGGAGCCACGTTCAAGTATTTCTACAGATATATACTTGGTATAGCTCCCAGGTTTAGCGCTGCATTTTTTCACCTTCATACTTTTTCACAATATTGTCTTATTGTTTATGTCAGCAGCTTTTTCCTCATAGGTAGCACAGTTTTTTTTTCTTATATATTTTTGAGTGATTAATGTTGATATGTTGTAGGAATTTTCTTAAAGACTGCCCTCCCAAATTAGGAAAATGTTGTCAATGTACCTTTTGTATATTTTTAATTCTGGGATATTTCTTCCGAATATTTCCTCTGATTCCCATTTACTCATAAAAATATTTGCTACCATGGGAGCATACTTGGCTCCCATGGCGACTCCCCTTACTTGTTTGTAGTATTGTTTATCATGCCAAATATAAATTATTTTCCATCGCCAGTTGTAGTATGTCTAACATAAAATCTATTTGTGTATTATGTAACATTGTTTGGTTTTCCAACGCCCATTTATTCGCCAAAGTTGCATCCTTTTGTTTAATATTAGTATATAATGAATCAACATCTATACTTGCTAAGAACGTATGCCCATTGGACGGGGTATCCTTGATGGAATTAATAAGATCCCTGCTATCTTTTGTATAGGATGGAAATTGTTGGGTAATAGGCTGTAAATAATGATCCAAATACTCCCCAACTCTGGAGAATAGAGAATCTACCCCATTAATGATAGGGCGTCCTGGGGGTTTTTGTATGTTTTTATGTATCTTGGGAACCTGATATAAAATGCAGGTCTTTGGTGCTGTCGGAATTAGGTATTGGGCTTCTTTTTTATCCAATATATCTTTTTCTTGGGCTTTTTAATTTTTTTTTGGTTAAAATGGCTTTTAACCACTTGCTTACTGGGCACTTAAACCCCCTTCGTACCCAGACCAATTTTCAGCTTTCAGCGCTGACACATTTTGAATGACAATTGTGCGGTCAAACAACGCTGTACCCAAATGATATTTTATCTTTTTTTTCCCACAAATAGAGCTTTCTTTGGGGGGTATTTGATCACCTCTGCGGTTTTTATTTTTTGCGCCATAAACAAAAAAAGACAGATTTTTTTTTTTTAAAAACACAATATTTTTTTACTTTTTGTTATAATAATATCCCAATTTTTAAAAAAAAAACGATTTTTTTTTCTCAGTTTAGGGCCACAACGTATTCTTCTATACATTTTTGGTAAAAAAAAATTGCAATAAGCGTATAATGATTGGTTTGCGCAAAAGTTATAGCGCCTACAAAATAGGGGATAGAATTATGACATTTTTATTATAATTTTTTTTTTACTAGTAATGGCGGCGATCTGCGATTTTTGTCAGACCTGCGATATTGCGGCGGACATATCGGACACTTTTGACACTATTTTGTGACCATTCACATTTATACAGCGAACAGTGCTATAAATATGAAAAGAAAAAGTGCACCTACTAAGTGCAGTATGTAAAACTCAGTTTTAATGGTACATAAAAATCAGCCAAATGACTACTCACAAGATGATAGTTAAAAACATTGCATGACATGAATCCCTGAGGGAACATTTTCAGGAGAACTCAGCATTAACCCCTTTGGCTAATCCTATTATGGATCAGGACAGCTCTTGTCCTGTCAGCTCTCTGGCCAATACATCTACATTTTCTATGGCCAACTTGTACCAGACCCTGGCTGAATTACTTGATAGGGGCCTCTCTCAAACTGCGGCTAAAATCACGGGAGAATTAAAGGCTGATTTTCAGAATTTAGGAGCCAGAATTGAGAACATAGAGTGTAAGTTGGATCAAACAGTGTCCGCCACAAATCAAAATGCAGAACAAGTCCATTTTATTCAAGAACAATTAGATACAGCTTTGTCTAGGATCGACGATTTGGAAAATAGATCCAGAAGATATAATATCCGTATTAGAGGACTTCCAGAAACCATAACTGACATCCCGGCAGCGATTCAAAATATGATTCAATCCCTAATCCCAGAAATTCCACAAGACCGCCTGGAGCTAGATAGAGCACATAGGGCCTTAGGTCCTCTAAGGAAAGATGGTCTACCGAGAGACATAATAATTAAACCCCATTTCTATGCGATAAAGGAGGAAATTATGAGCAAGGCGCGAAATATGTCTACGATTCTATGCCTGGGTCATAAAATCCAATTACCGTATTTATCGGCATATAACACGCACTTTTTTCCCCTTAAAATCAGGGGAAAATCGTGGGTGCGTGTTATACGCCGATACTCTGTCGAATTCCCCTGCTGAAATGAGCGAAAGAGCGAGCGGAGCCGAAGCCGAAGTACACTCGGCTTTACTCGGCTCCTCTCGCAGTCCCGCCCATCTCTGACTGCGCCGCTGACATAGAGAAAGCCGAGTGTACTTTGGCTAGTCTCGGCTCCTCTCGCAGTCCTGCCCCTGACTGTGAGCAGAGCCGAGTCTTTCTCCGTCAGCGGCGCAGTCAGTGGAGATGGGCGGGACTGCTAGAGGAGCCGAGTCTAGCTGAAGTACACTCGGCCCCGCTCGCTCCTCTCCACAGAAATCGGCGCCAAATTTTAAAAAACGCAGAGACTGACAAGATTGCAAAGGCACTGGGCAAGGCTGCAGATGGACAGATAGACACTGGGCAAGGCTGCAGATGGACAGATGGACACTGGGCAAGGCTGCAGATGGACAGATGGACACTGGGCAAGGCTGCAGATGGACAAATGGACACTGGGCAAGGCTGCAGATGGACAGATGGACACTGGGCAAGGCTGCAGATGGACAGATGGACACTGGGCAAGGCTGCAGATGGACAGATGGACACTGGGCAAGGCTGCAGATGGACAGATAGACACTGGGCAAGGCTGCAGATGGACACTGGGCAAGGCTGCATGCTGCATTTAAATGTAAGTTTTTTTTCCTTGAATTTCCCTCCTAAAAGTTTTTTTCCTTAAAATTCCCTCCTAAACTTGGGGTGCGTGTTATACGCCGGTGCGTGTTATACGCCGATAAATACGGTATATGCAGACCTCTCTCCCTCTACAATGCAACGCAGACGTGCAATGAAGCCTCTACTTCTAGCCCTCATACAAAAAGACATTAAATACAAGTGGGCATTCCCATTTGCAGTAAAATTCTCTTACAAAGGGAGGAATCATTCCTTTTCTACTTTTCCTGACGGCGAAAAACTGTTATTGAATCTCAAGATCATCACTCAAGAAAATTACATGGACACTTCTCGAAGTGGCCCACAATCTTCAAAGAGACCGAACCCTACCAGCCCTCAATCTCCCTTGTGGACCAGGGCAAGAACCAAGAAAGCCAAAGACAATGGTCCCGCTTGAAGAAACCCAAGCTCCCAATTTATTCTTTGTACTCCTCGATTCCCATGAGTTCCAGGAAAGATTTATTCTAAGAGTCTGGAACGAATGTTTTTTTTTATTTTATTCTGATTGTTTAAATTTTTCCAAAATGTTTTGCAAGGGGTTTTTATCCCCCTCTCAATTTTTCGGAGTTTGATCTACTACTTGTAGAGACTTTGTCCAATTTGGGGGGGTGGGACTCTCGCTCCTCTATCCACTTCAGGGGGGAGAAGTAGGGGTCCCTCCGGACAGACCTGAATATGGTAGATCTAGTATGTCTTTAGTTTTTTTCTAAGGGGCGCCCTGGCTGGGGTGGGACAATGGGGGCATTTCTGTCATCTACTCTTCACTTACTTGTACAGCTACTAAAACCTCATACATGAAAGCATGGGAAGATGACCTCCAGCTAAATTGGGATCTAGGATCCTGGCAAAAGGCAAACTTTCGCTCATTCCACAGTATTTTGAACACCTCCCTCATGGAAGCTAACTTAAAAGTTGTCATGAGATGGTATATGACTCCCATCAGGCTTGCATCCATCTACCCAGAATCGGATCCCAACTGCTTTAGAGGCTGCCATTTATTGGGCTCGATGGTGCATATCTGGTGGGAATGTCCTTGGATCAGGCCGATCTGGAAGAAAAATTGTAATCTCATATTTAAGGTCACTTCGTGTTCAGTGCCTAGGTCAGCTTCTGTTGCTCTCCTCAATGACAATATTCCCAACGTTTCTAAACCAACTAGAAAACTGATTCACTTTATACTTCTGGGGGCTAAAATTATTATTGCTAGATCTTGGAGGAAGCCCAGGGTATCCATTAAGGCTATACACAATAAGATCTCTTGGATTATGGCTCAAGAGAAGATGGTTAGCATATCAACTAATTTAATCCCTAAATTTGAGGCAATATGGGAACCTTGGGCAGTTTTCTGTGGCGTTTCTTTGAAGGTCAGGCATGACCCTGACCGCTGTAATTCCTAAAGGTCCTCATGTTCAGCATGTGATTTCTTCTTATTTCTTTCTTCTTCTATCTTTTCTTGGTTCTTTTATCGTTTGTTTTATTTATTTTTCTTTTATTTTTGTTTCGATACTTAAACATGATTCAAAGATTTGATATCATTATTTACTGTGTTCTTATTGCGGTATCTCCGAGTCTTAAATTTGATGGGCGTTATTGTATATGAGTATAGTACTGTTCTTCATTAAGATTCCGAGTTCCTTTTTATTGGTTTCATATGAGGATGGCGGGCTGTGGGGGGGGCCTGACCTGGGCGCAGGATGATCCCGTTAGGGGCGTCCAGGTGGGGTGTGACTTCCCTGAATGCCTATTTTTCATTTTTTATTTTTTTTAATCTCTTGATGAGAACATTGTGACATAAACAATTGGAAATAACCCTTTGTCATGTTTAAACAACAATTTAAGATTTTCTGTACATGTCTTGAATTGAAAAAAAAAAATTTATTGAAAGAAAAAAAAAAAAAAAACTTTGCATGAAAGTGGTGATGGTGGTCTGCAGGGGATATCTCCTTGGTCTGCGGAGGTCCCGTGGCACGGTGTAGCTCTGGTAATCGGTCCTGGTATTGTTGATCTGGAGGGAGCAGGTGTAGATGTCCGGCAGTCACCCACTTTCAATTCTAACTCCGATGGCAAAGGAACTGGATCCTCCTCGCTCACTCCTGCAAGTCTGCTGCGGTTTCTGTCAGTCTCCCTCCTAGACTCGGCTTCCTCCTCCGACCGCTGTTCCAGCACGAGCTCAGCCTCTTCATACACACTCAGGAGCTCCGCCTTTTCATACACACTCAGGAGCTCCTCCTCTTCATGCACACTCAGGAGCTCCGCCTCTTCATCTTGTACAATTTAGCCCAGGTTCACACTGGGGCTGTGGGAGTGAAGCCGTGCGAGTTCAGCTGAACTCGAACGATTTCACTCCTGCCTGTCAGTCCCGATTTCAGCTTGATTACAGAGACATCTGACACAGATGTCAATGTAAATCGCGGCTGAAATCGCAAAAAGTAGTACAGAAACTTATTTTTGAAATCGGTGCAGCGTCGCTGATGCGGCGTCGCACCGATTAGGACGGTGCCATTGCCCGCAATTTGCGGCAAATTTCGCCGATTTGACATGTCAAATCGCATGTCAAATCGCACCAGCGTGAACCAGGGCTAAAACTGAGTTTTACATACTGCACTTAGTAGGCACACTTTTTCTTTTCATTTCTTATCCACAGAGCCTACTTCACTCTTAAAGATGCTGCCAACAGTGCTTATGTAATAGAATACATTCTTAACCAGCTCCAGTACCATTACTATTATATGGACTTATATTATTGGGACTTCATTACCTATATTTACTTGTGTTTATTATTCATCATTTGTATTTTGCCCTTTTCTATAACCACTTCCCTACTGTGCACGAAAACCCCCTTCCTGCCCAAGCCATTTTTCAGCTTTCAGCGCTGTCACACTTTGAATGACAATTGCGCGGTCGTGCGACGTGGCTCCCAAACGAAATTTGCGTCCTTTTTTTCCCACAAATAGAGCTTTCTTTTGCTGGTATTTGATCACCTCTGCGGTTTTTATTTTTTGCGCTATAAACAAAAGAAGAGCGATAAGCGCGTATTGATTGGTTTGCACAACAGTTATAGCGCCTACAAAATAGGGGATATATTTATAGCATTTTTATTTTTTTTTATTTTTTTATTAGTAATGGCGGCGATCTGCGATTTTTATTGTGACTGCGATATTGGGGCGGACACATCGGACACTTTTGACACATTTTTGGGACCATTCACATTTATACAGCGATCCCTGCTATAAAAATGCATTGATTACTGTATAAATGTGACTGGCAGGGAAGGGGTTAACCACTAGGGGGCGGGAAGGGGTTAAATATGTTCCCTCAATGTGTTCTAACTGTGGAGGGAGGTGACTGACTGGGAGAGGTGACCGATGGTTGTCCCTATGCACAGCATCGGTCCCCTCTCCCTCACAGGACGTGGATCTCTGTGTTTACACACAGAGATCCACTTTCCTGCTCATTTCCCGGGCAATCGCGGGTGCCCGGCGGCAATCACGGCCGCCGGGCATGCGCATCGGGGCCTTGGGAACGCGGCGAGCACGCGCGCGCGCACCCTAGCTCGTTTTAAAGGCAGGACATCATATGACGTCCTGTCAGAACGAGAGTGTCCTCCGCCCGCCGTCAATTGATGGTGGGCAGGGGACAAGTGGATAAGGTTTACTACAGTGATATATTACTGTATCATCTCTTACCCTTTACATTTTGGTATTTCTGTATCCACTCCTTTCGTCGTCATTTTTGTTTGTTCAGTGCTATAAATATGCACTGATTACTGTATGAATGTGACTGGCAGGGAAGGGGTTAACACTAGGGGGCGATCAAGGGGTTAAATATGTTCCCTATTAGTGATTCTTACTGTGTGGGGGAGTGGACTGACTGGGGGAGGTGACCGATCTGTGTCCCTATGTACAAGGGACACAGCATCGGTCTCCTCTCTCCCTGACAGGACAGGACACACAGAGATCCACGTCCTGCCTCGGGTGTACTTGGCGGACATCGCGGCCGACAGGCACGCGCATCGGCATCACGTGACGCGGCGGGCACAGCTGTTCCCCGCCGCGCGCCCTAGGCGGCGAGTGCCGTGATGTTACACAGCAGGACGTCCAGGGACGTCCACCCGGCACTTGAGAGCCGCGGTGCAGATGTCTTTCGTCTATAGCGCGGGTCTCAAGAGGTTAATTTATTGACAGGATCGCCTCTAAGTTTGTTATATGTATATGAAAACAAAAATGGTGAGGACAGCCGCACTCCAATCTATGAGTAAACACTGAACAAGTGTGAAATGTGTTAGTTGTCCTGGCAGGGGCGGATCCAGAGTCTTTTCTCTGGAGGGGCACTGGCAAAAAAAAAAAATTTTGTGGGAAATTTATCAGAGAAATGGCTGGTGTCGGCGCTTCAATCATCCCGGCACCATGGTTGTTATGGTGTCAGGATGATTGAAGCGCATTATTTCTATTATTACATTGTAATATAAAATTAAATAGTTCAATGCAGAATCAGTGGGAGCCCCGAGTGTGTCACTTGCCACCGTCGCCTGCAATTAGTGGGAGCCCTGAGCGTGTCACTTGCCACCGTCGCCTGCAATTAGTGGGAGCCCTGAGCGTGTCACTTGCCACACGTTGCGGATTGTCACTTGCCACGTCACCTGCCACATCTTGTGGATTGTCACTTGCCACATCACCTGCCACACCTTGCGGATTGCCATTAGCCACACCTTGCGGATTGTCACTTGCCACGTCACCTGCCACACCTTGCTGATTGTCACTTGCCTGCCACCAGATGTAGATTGTCACTTGCCACGTCGCCTGCCACACCTTGCGGAATGTCACTAACTTGCCTGCTAAGGTGTAGTTTTGGTTGTCTCTTGCTGTGTCCCAGACTCCCAGAGTCAGGCAGCAGAGAGATAATGTAATCTCTCTGCTGCCTGCACAGTGAGGGCGGAAGTCACTGCAGGAATGCAGGGCAGGCACGGGCGGTTAGAGATGATCTCATCTCTCTGCTCCCCCGCTCCCGGCTAGCTGATTGGCCAGCTGCCACACTGAGCCTGCTCTCTCACTCTCACCTGCTCTGCCAACACACTGAACAGCACGGTCTGCCCACGAACCGCGCCGCCCGCCCACAAACCGTGCCGCAAGCGGAGCCGCCTGCTTTTTTACCCGTCTGTGGAGCCGCACGCTATCGCACCTGCCCGCAGAGCGGCCCGACATGACTCACTGACGTCACTCGTTGCTAGACGCCAAGCGGCCCAGGCGTTAGCAACGAGTGCAGGGAAGAGGCTCCACTCACCTCCTCCTCCGCTCCTGGTATCATGTCAGTGCGCCACGTAACTACATTAGACGAGTCTCTCACTCGGCGCCACTGATTGGCTGATGTGAGAAACTGAGAGAGAGACTCAGAGAGGCAGCGGCAGCCGCAGAACAAGTACTGTATATACTTGAGTATAAGCCGACCCGAATATAAGCCGAGGCACCTAATTTTACCCCAAAAAACTGGGAAATCTTATTGACTCGAGTATAAGCCTAGGGTGTCCATCTGCATGACTCACTGTGCCTCTCTTTGCCTCACTGTGCCCATGCCTCACTGTGCCCATGCTTCACTGTGCCCATGACTAGACTGATGTTTAACATGGGAGTCTATGGAAGGGGTGCCCGGCTTTAAAAAATCATCGCTCCCCGGCCGTAGGTCCCCCAGACACCAAACTTTGCACACTTGTAGAGGAGACATGGGGCTATATGTGTGCCATGTTTGGGGTCCAGGAGACCTATGGCCGACCAGTACCGGGTCTCCAAATTCCGGGTGATCAGGCGCAAAAAAAAAAACAGTGCAAGCAAGTGAGTGTGACAGATGGTCTCGGGGGGGGGGCTTAATTGCCCTGTTTCCCCCCCCCCTGGTACCGCCCCTGTGTCCTGGTTTATGCTGGTTTTTGTAGTGCCTGTCTTTCTTCAATAAACATACGTTGGATTGGAGTGCGGCTGTCCTCACCATTTTTGTTTTCATTGCTATGTGCATTGCCGGCACCCTTGGTCTCTGAGAGAGAAACATCTTTCCAAAACTTAATCTGCCTGGAGCGCCAATTTTTGTTCTTTGTTATATGTATCTTTGTCTTCTATTAGATGATTGAGTTCATTCTTTTAACCCGTTTTGTTTAATACCACTACCCCCCCCCCCCCTTATCCATTGGTCTTATTATAATATCTTTCTTTTTTTTCTAATTCCTTAAGACCTTGTTGGATTTCTTTATTGCCCCTAATGGGATGGATGTGGATTTCTTCTATGTCTTGCTCAACCATCATTTTGAACACATCAGGACATTGATTATTGCCATGTCTAGGGTTAAATGTGGATTTATTTCTCAGTCCACTATGCTCAAACAGTGAATCTGTGTCGGTAGTATTCTGAGTTTTCATAGCAAAATGTTTCTTAATATTTATTCTTCTAACGAACTTATGCAAATCTATGAAGTTCTAAATTTATTAATATTCTTGGGTGGAGCATATTTCAGACCCAATTCCAGGACTTTGAGTTCCTCATCATTAAATTGTATACTACTTAAAGTGGTTGTAAACCCACTTTTTAAACAAAGACCTACAGGTAAGCCTAGATTAAGGCTTACCTGTAGGTGCATGAAATATCTCCTTAACCTACACGGTTAAGGAGATATTTGTATGTAAATGCGGCGATCGCTGACGTCACCCCATTCACAAATTCGGCTAGGTCGCAACATTCGACGACGTAGCCGAATTCGACAGCTCACGCGCGCATGCGCGGAGTCACGTCTTCTCCGCTCCAGCCAATCACAGCGCCGGAGCGGCGCTGTGATTGGCTGCAGCGGCGATACCCGGAAGTAACATTCCGGCTATCGCCGCAGCGATGGATGCGGCTAGAGGAGGGACACGGACGACTTCGGGGGCCCCGATCGAAGGTAAGTGGTACATAATGAGCTAGTATGCTAGTCATACTAGCTCATTATAGCTTTGTCTTGCAGGTTAGTCAAAAAAAAAAAAGATAAAAGGGTTTACAACCACTTTAAGTTAAAAACTCCTCCATCTAAGTTTCTCTTTTTCTTTTTCTGGCCTCCTCTACTGCCTCTGTTCTTCCTTCTCCATTCTGTATTCCTGGTGGGTATCCTTCCCCTGTGTGTTGTGGGGGTAACCTATGTAGCCTCCTCTCGGTCTCCAGTAATTCATGGGACCCCTGGGTGGGCCCCAATATCCTCCTCTCCCCCTCTATCCTCTCCAAGGAGGTCTGCCATGGCCCCTGTCCTGAAAATCCCCTCCATAATAAGGTGGGTAGCCGTTATGTTCATACGGTCTTTGGAAATAGGGGTCTCCTCTGAAAGGTGGGGGGGTGGTTGTGGTGGTGGGATATGAGGTCTGATGGGTTCATAGCTGTTGTTTGTAGGAATATTATAACGTGGTGTATTACTCTCAAATTGTGGTCTGTTGCGTTGTGGAGTGTCTCTCAATTCATACCTATTACCTCCTACAGAGTTCCCTCCTCCCCTTAATGGGATGTTAGGTGTGGGAGTTTGGGTGTAAGATATATTCTCTCCTTCTGGTGAAGATTCCCTAGACTGGGGAATTTCTTCTATTTTTTCTTGCCATTTGTACACCAAGCCCTGTTTATAATCATTGGTGTCCCGGTGGATTTTTTTTATCTTTTTCTTTTGTGTATCTCTATCTAATTTAGTGATGTATTCTTGTATTTGAGTCATTTTGTCTTTGTATTCAGATGTGTTTAGTATGGGGTTAAGTTGTTCTCTTAAAGTTTGTATTTTATTTTCCAATCATTTTAGTTTAATTTTCCTCCTGGATATAACCAATCCCAACCCTGCATTGGTGAGAAACCCCTAAACAGTTCCAAAGTTCTCTTGTTGTCCCCCGTAAAGAGACTGCAACCCAGACAGCAGTGATATATACCTTTTTTCCAGGACCCATCCCTGGCATCCTGTATAGTGGGGCAGAAAGTGAAGTGAATTCTCCCCAATGGGCCAAAGGCAACAAAAAAACGTTACCCACTCTATCCAGAAATAATAAAAATGTTTTGGTTTTAGATAAACTTTAATCAAAATGACAATAACTAAAACTGATAACATTAGTCTAGTTTCAAATGTTTTGATTACCCCTGGTTGTGAATGAATAAAAAAAAAAAAATGAGCTGCAGATTATGTACATTGGCAACTAGATGAGTCCACACATGTATGTCTAAAATGACCTGGTTCCAGACACTCCAAGAATTTCTCTTCACACCTTTTCCGTCAGTGATATGCTGTCTGGCCAGGGACAGCCCTGCCTTCTGATGAAAAATGGCAGCCAGAGAGTGATTGAGAGGCAGAGAAACTATCATTATTCTAATTTTATAACACTAATTATATGTATTATCCTTACAATCGTTTTGTTGTTACACAAATAAAGCTGGCTCTGTCATTTGTCAATGCCGTTGGCATACTTTAGGCCTAGTTCTGCTATGTGGAATATCTTGTTGAACTGACTGATGTATCTGTGCTGCTTGTGCTTTTTTTAATCGCTGCAGTTTTTTTTTTTTTCTTTCTGGACTGCTGGAGACAGGTGGGGCTCGTCTCGCTTGTATTTGGATGAGGGTTGGTTTTCAGCAAATCTTAATTCATCCCATCCTTTCACACCCCATCCTGGGATCTGTCTGTATGAAGACTGCATTGTCAGTATCTATGTAATCAACGGCTCCTCTGTCACTTTTCTTAGTTTGGAACAGTAATGTATACAGCACTGTATTTATTCGGTAAATACATTAAAGCGTACCAAGAACAATTACAGACAAGGCATGACCAAAAAAACACAAAAATTTAAATTGATGGTACATTTAAAAGGGCTCTCTATGTGCAAATGCAGAAGGGTTTTTTCCAAGGTTCCAGAGCTCAACTTTTATTTTCACGTAAACAACACCTTCAATATTGTGGTACATAATTTTTAAGGAGTAGACTCTATTTACTTAACTAAGTGAATGTTTAATTTGAAAAATTTATGTTCAATTAAATTAGTAAATAAGGTGAAGATGCACTTTGGATACCTTAACAAGTGCATAGGAAAAAAAACAGAGCTTTTGCTTGCACAAGATTAAATAATTAAAGTGGTTATAAAGGCAGAAGGTTTTTTATCCTAATGCATTCTATGCACTAGGATAAAAAGCCTTCTGTGTGCCTCAGCCCCCTTCAGCCCCCCTAATACTTTCCTGAGTACCATCTCTATCCAGCGATGTCCACAAGTGCCTTGGCCGTCCGGGACTCTCTCTCCTGATTGGCACAGCAGCTGCGCAATTGGCTCCCACTGCTGTCAATCAAACTCAGTTAGCCAATCAGGAGAAAGAGGGGATGGGGCCGAACCACGGCTCTGTGTCTGATTGGATACATGGAGCTGCAGCTCGGCTCTAGTGCCCCCATAGCAAGCTGCTTGCTGTGGGGGCACTCAACAGGAGGGAGGGGCCAGGAGCTCCAGCTAGGAACCTGAGAAGAGGGGGATCCAGGCTACTCTGTGCAAAACTACTGCACAGAGCAGGTAAGTATAACATGTTTGGTATTTTAATAGAAAAAAAAATTGACTTTACAATCACTTTAAAGTGAACAGAACTTCACATTATGTACTAAGCTAAGTGAACATTCTATTTCAATGTGAACAGCCTTGGTTTAATAATTATAAGCCCCACTGTGACTAATCAAAACAAGAAGTGGCAAGATAACAAATAATATACTAGTAATGCATACATTCAAAGTACAATTGAAAAATAAAACTATTACTGGTTCTTTTAATAATTTATAAACTGATAAGGTAGGTATTTTTTCAATTTAAAAAGTATGTGAGAGTTGCACGTTTAGGAGCTTATCCCTTTTATGACTAGGCCTATTTTCTGACATTTGTTGCTAGAAAATTACTTAGAACCCCCAAACATTATATGTTGTGCTTTTGTACGGTCCCAACACAGACAGTGTGCAATTGGGGCTACTCACCCACACCTGCACACTTATCAAATTAGGACCTGCAGCTGTGTTCATACAGCCACTGCATCCTCATAGTATAACAGGTGGCACCAGCTGCACAAACTAACTACTCATTTACACTGCATGGGCCAGAGAACCCGTGTTAATGAGTCATTAATGTTTTTAATTATTTTTTACATTTTTTTAATTATTCTTTATAATTTTTTTATTACATTTTTTTACAACACTGTTGGGGGAGGGCGGCTTTGGTGAGATATCAGGGGCCTAAACTGACCCCTGACATCTCTTCTTTAATACAGATTTTTTTTTTTGTAGGATACAAGACTCTTCAGTTTCTTTCTCTGTAGCCTCAGTTGCACTGAAGATTAAAGAACAGGGCACAGAGGCTTCTGTCCATTCATAAACTACAGCAGAGTAAATACAGTTTACGCTGCTTTAATTTTAAATGGACACAGTACCAATCACTCACTGTGTCCAATTCAGAAAAGGAAGGGGCTGGTAAATTACATATTTACCATCCCTTGCCATACTCCATCTCCCTGGGTACCTGCAGCAGCCGGCGGGAGAGGGAAGCCGGCAGCATTTGATAAGGGGACGAGGGGGTTCCTGGGCACACAGGAGGGAATCAGATGTGGGCAGTACACAGGTGTGGCAGTTACAGAACAATGCAATGTGTCTGTGTTTCTCCCTCCAGCAGCTGAAAGCCAGTGACAGGGAGAGGGGGAGAAACCAGCTTTCTGTCAGGAACCATGAATCAGACAGAGACAGAAAAATGCAGTAAAAATCACACCTTTTAATATAATAGAAAAAATGGTACAAATAGTAAACATAGTCAAAACATAGCCTGGGTACGGTAGCCAAAGCGAGTTTTTAGAACAAGCCAGTAAATCAGGAAGCCAGAGATCAGCATAGTTAGAGGCAGCAGACAAGAACAGGAACCCGAAGGGACGTCACCCAGGCAAGTCTTTAACAGGAACACAGCAGAGAGTCTCCAGATATGTTTGACCAAGGCGAAGGCATGGAAGGAATGAACCAGGCAGTTTAAATAGCCAGAAGGGGCTGGCTGTAGCCTGGACTAGCAAGCAGAAAATGATCACCAGGTGAGCCACTGTGGAACGATGAGTGCTGGCAATTAACTGACAGCTGAGCAACCAGAGCAGGGAGGACTGAAAGCCCGCCCTGACACTTTCAGATGCTGGATGGGGAGGCACAGACACAGTGCATAATTCTGTAATTGTCCTCCCGTCCCGCCGCACCAATCCCCCCGCTGTCCTGGCCCACCTGTGTACCCGGGCCCCCTACAGGAGGCGCGGTGATACCTTCCCTGTCGACGGCTCCGCCCATGAAGATGGGCATCACAAATTAGTGCTGTTTCTGCATTTGTCACAGCTGAGACCAATAAGACGTGTTGAGCTGAATGCATCAACATCCCAAAACCCTAACACAGCTTTCATCTTGCTAACTATGTGGTGCTGAAAGGAAAAGATACCACAGAGACTAGTTCACTTCAATGCTATGGCTCTGACTTATTTTAACAACTGACCTTACTGAATGATACATTAAAGAGTATCTTTAGCCACATTTTTTTGATAGCATGAGGAAATATAAATATGTCTGTAGAATAGATATCTATTATAGCGTTGGATTGAATTAATCTTTACGCATTTGCACTATAGAATGTAAAGGAAAAGTTCCTTATTATTATAGTTATTATTAAGCTCTTAAACTTTTGTATGTAATAAGCAATAACAAAAACAAAATAAAAATGACTTGATTTAAAAAAAAAATAATATGTCTGTGAGGTGTTTTTGCTGTGTACTCACTGGAGAGATTAACCCTCTCTGTTTGTCCTGGCCACCACTGTCAATGGAACAAATTGATGGAAAATCCAACATTTTACAGCTATCACCAGAACTAAAGATGAGTGAAAATCTTCCAATAGGGACACGGTTCTGGTGAAAAATTTCTAAGAGGAGATTTCCACTGACTTTAGAGAGGTTTCCATTTACTTTCTGCTATTTTTCTGGGGCAGAGAAGTAGCTCTGTTGGGGCATAGACAGAAATAATAACCCTACAGTGGTTAGTCACAATAGACTAGACTTGTTCTGTAATGTTAAAGACATTTTGTAGCTTATCCAAGAAATATCTTCAGCTCTTCAGTTCTTCAGCATTACAGAACAGGTCCAGTTGAATGTGACTATGGTAACTACTATATATATTATATATACAGTATCAATACCTGCTAAATGAGAACCTTCTCAGACATACTTATAGAGGGTGTTAATCATTCCTTCTCTATCTAAAAGCTTAAAAAATGTTCTATATATATTCTATATATATATATATATATATTTATGTAGCGGGGTCCCCTTTAAGACTCCCAGGACTACCTTACCCAGAACCCCTTTCGGCAATCTTCCCACCCCAGAGACTCATGGGAGGGGTTATAAAAGGAGGAGGCGAGGCTGGGCTCGGCCTCTTTGGGACACAAGACTTCAGTGACTGATCCTCCTGTGCGGATGTGGCGGTGTGCAGGGCCTGAAGCCTGAGGCCTTGTGCAGCACCAAAGAGCCTTCCACCCCACTGCGAGACTGGGTGGCATCTGACTTTGCTTATCCACAGCCTTGGTTGGATCGGTGACCCGATCGCTGGAGACACTGTGTGTGAGGACACAGTCGGTGGAAGTTCCCGGACTAGGATCGCGTCCGGAGGGGTGAGCAAGCGTATGCTCAGACCATATACTGTTTATTGCTGATGTGCCTATAGACTGCCGTGGCCCACAAGTTTATATCTGATACTCTCACTGGAGATCCATATCAGAGTTGAACTCAGAGGTTCTTCAGTAAAGTGTTTGTTCTATCACAATCTTCCCACTGGATTACAAATGTTATTCTGTTATGTGCACCACCTTTAAAGACTTGCCGGTGAAGAAACCATCATCCCCTAGAGACTGAGTTTTAGGTATCTGAGCCAGGCCTGGCCAGCTAGTTAGTTCATTTAGTTGCTGCGCCACAGGGCGCCTAGTTAACGGTCGCCCACGAGGCGCACCTTTACTGTTCTACTAATGTATAAGTATGTTTATTGCTGCAGGGCTCTGCAACCTATTTCATGTAAACTGTTACCACTGTTAACCTTTTTACCACAATCTAAAGTAAATTAGATACCCCTTTCAACATTGCCTTGGTGTCTGAGTTTAATCATATTGCATAAGAATTATATTGTTGCCATAACTAACTGTGCCAGTAGGGGGTCGAGTAAATTGCCGGGGGTTGGCGGAGCTGTCTTCAGGGCCCAAACTAAATCTGCGGCCCTCTTAGTTGAAGGTATCGCTACATGTGGGGGTTCGTCCGGGATCCTGATACAGCAATTGAACGCCAGAGGTGCCGGCATGGACCCACAAGCAGTAGAAGAGTGGTGCAAAACCTCTAGGGCAGAGCCAAACAACTCGATAGTCATCAGCCTCCCAGGGGAGGAATGGAAGACTGAGATGGTAGAGGAGTTAATGAAGTTAGTGTCCCCAGATCACACACCATGGGTGATAGATATAAAGTCAGACCCAGACACTTCATATCAGTATGCACTGGTGAAATATGGAGACGGGATACCAGAGGCTTGCAAGCACAAGTGTGTAAAGACGCCAGACAATAGAACCTATAGGTTGGCGCCCGCAGTAACTATAAAGAAGGAACCATCACAGATGGGATCACCGCAGGCTGCGGCCCGTACCTCACCAGAAAGAGGAGACGGAGTGACACCCCCGGTGGCACCCACACCTGCCACTGCTATATCACCAGAATTGATAAAGGCAATAGGGGATCTACTAATCAAATGTCAGAAGACAAACACGGTGCATGTAGAGACTAGCTACCGGAGACTGAAAACATTCTCAGGGAAGCTCCCTGTCCCTGCAGGGTAAGAAGATTTTGATACCTGGGTGGAGCAGGCATTACAAGCAGTAGAGGCATGGGAGGTGCCTGAAGCGCAGAAGAGGCAACGAGTGATAGAAAGCCTCAAAGGCGCAGCAGCAGAAGCAGTGAAAAGCTTTCAGTTTGGGAATGCAGATTGCACGGCTCAAGACTGTCTAGCCATGCTACAGGAAGAGTTTGTTCAATTGGAAAAGGTGACAGAGATGGTCTACCAATTTGAACATACCTTCCAACAGCCAAGGGAGAAACTTTCAGAGTATGTTAGGAGACTGAACAGGTTGCTGTGCAAGATTGTGTTGAAGAAGGGAATGAAGCCCCAAGATACAGATGCGGCAAGAATGAAGCAAGTCTTAAAGGGAGCGTTACGCTCGGATCCAGTCTGGCTGCACCTGTAAACCTCGGGAGGAGGAACGTTACTGACTTATGCTGACTTGATAAAAATCATCAGAGATGAGGAGGCACTACATCAGGACCAGCAAATGATTAAGACAAATATTGTCCCCGCACAGGTGCTAGTCAATCCAGTGATGACCCCTGAAAGAGACTCAGAGGTAGACACTCTAAAATCACAAATGTCCAAGGTGTTAGAGGTGTTGACCTCTCTGATGGCACAGGACCCAGAGGGTCCCAGGAGAGAAGTACCAAAGAAGGAATTGTTCCCAATTGCCTCGGCACCCGCATCTTTACAAGAATGGGGAGATATGGTCTGCTTTAACTGTGGAGGAATTGGCCATATTGCAGCTACATGTGCCAGTCCCAAGAAGAAGAAAACGGACAACCGCAAGCCGGCGGGAAACTTCAGAGGGCACCGGTGAAAGAGTCAACCGGGTGCCCATCACCTTCAGTGAGCTCCAAGCTGAATGCAAAGCAGAAGGAAAGAGGAGATAAAACACCTCAGAGGAAACACAACATTCCTTAACAGAGATACACCCCAGAGAAAGGGGGCAAGACCCCTCAGAAGAGGCACAGCACTCCCCAGAGAGGGTGTACACCTAAGAAAAACTATAGTATCCCTCAGCGGGTCTGTACACCCATTGAAAGGAGGGAAATCAATGCATACCAGGCTCAAGAAAGATTAAAGTCCAAAGGGAGTTGGACGAGAGAGAGTCCGAAGGGAAAGGGCCAGAAGAAGGCAACCCCTGCTAGGTCATATCCGGAGAAGCTGGTAGGCCCATCTCCTATAGTGCCCATTCAAGTGGAGGGAGTCTACACCAGAGCAATCTTGGATACTGGGGCACAAGTGACCCTATTATAACAGGATTTCTATGATAAACACTTTAGTCACCTGCCCATCCAGAAGATAGATAGATAGAGGAACTGGGAATATGTGGGATTGGAACCCAGAGTTTCCCCTACGATGGCTATCTGCCCGTCAAGATGACTTTTGACCCATCCGTGGCTGGGAAGGCCGAAGTGTTTGACACCCTGGCAGTTGTGTGCCCTCGACCGCCAGGAGCCAACAAGTGTTCCCTTATAATAGGGACGAACACAGACCTGGTCTGAAGACTCTTGACCCCTCTAGTGGAAGAGAAGGGGCAAGCGGCCACCAAATCCACCCCATGCTGAAGACGGCCTACCAACGGCTGGTCCTAGAGCAGAAGACCCCTGGAGAGGGGATAGGGAAGGTGTGGAGACTTGGAAGAGAAGGGGTAGTGTTGAAATAACCTGTCTCAGAGCCACTGTGAAGCTTACTTGGGAGCAGCCTGGACCCTTTGTCATGTTGGAGTCCGACCCAAGGGAAGAGTCTCCCGGTCTGGAAGTGATACCAGAAGTGATTCCACTGAAGGCCCTGAAGAAGGCCCATTGTAGAGTTCCGGTGAGTGTTAGGAACACTACAGATGGCCCCATGGAAATCCCAGCCAGGATGCTGCTGGGCCAGGTGAGCCCTGCTGCCCCTGTTACCCTGTCAGAAGTCAAGGGGACGGGTGAAGGAGGAGATGTTTGGGAGAAGCTGTCCATGGAAAACCCGAATCTGCCCAAGGCTTGGAAAGAGAGAGCCAAGGCCCAGTTGACCAGATGGGAGAAGATCTTCTCCAAAGATGAGTTCAATGTGGGGTGTGCAAGGAGTGCCACCCATCGGATCCGCCTCCAAGAAGATAAGCCCTTCAGAGAGAGGGTCAGGCGGGTCCCACTAGCAGATCTGGAGGATCTAAGGGAACAACTTGCAGAACTCAAGAGGACTGGTGTGATCCGGGAGTCTAGAAGCCCCTATGCCTCCCCGATAGTGGTGGTCAGGAAGAAGAATGGGTCATTGAGGCTCTGTATAGACTACAGGACTCTCAACAGGAGAACCATACCCGACCAGTACACCACTCCGAGGATAGAGGACGCTTTACAGAGTTTGTCTGGAGCCAAGTGGTTCAGCGTTATGGATCTCAAGAGTGGATACTATCAGATCCCTATGCATCCAGAAGACAAGGAGAAGACAGCCTTAATAACCCCAGTGGGGTTCTTTGAGTTTGATTGAATGCCCCAGGGACTGTCTGGAGCTCCTGCTACCTTCCAACGTCTCATGGAGAAGACTGTAGGAGACATGAACCTTATTGAAGTCCTTGTATACCTGGACGATGTCATTGTCTTTGGGAGAACCTTGGAGGAACACGAGGAGAGGCTGGAAAAAGTCTTGAGGAGACTCAGTGAGGAGGGACTCAAGCTTTCACCTGAGAAGTGTCGGTTCTACCAGTCTTCTGTGAACTATCTGGTGCACATAGTGTCTGAAGAAGGGGTGGCCGCAGACCCTGAGAAATTGGAGGCAGTTACCTCCTGGCCACGACCCACCACAGTAACAGAACTCAGATCCTTCTTAGGGTTCTGCTCCTATTACAGGAGGTTTGTGGAAGGATTCGCCCGAATTGCTAGACCATTGAATGAACTGCTCAAGACTGAGGGAGAAGAGGACGACTCAGGGCCCAGGAAGCCGGGAGAGTCAGTCAGAGATCAGTGGAACCACAAGTGTGAAGAGGCCTTCCAGGCGTTGAAGAAGAGCCTAACCACTGCTCCAGTCTTGGCCTACGTAGACCCAACCAAACCCTATGAACTACACGTAGATGCTAGTCATGACGGTCTGGGAGGAGTACTTTACCAAGAACATGAGGGGCAACTACGGCCTGTTGCCTACGTTGCCTACGTGAGCAGGAGCCTGGGAGACTCATGGGAGGGGTTATAAAAGGAGGAGGCGAGGCTGGGCTCGGCCTCTTTGGGACACGAGACTTCAGTGACTGATCCTCCTGTGCGGATGTGCCGGTGTGCAGGGCCTGAAGCCTGAGGCCTTGTGCAGCACCAAAGAGCCTTCCACCCCGCTGCGAGACTGGGTGGCATCTGACTTCGCTTATCCACAGCCTTGGTTGGATCGGGGACCCGATCGCTGGAGACACTGTGTGTGAGGACACAGTCGGTGGAAGTTCCCGGACTGGGATCGCGTCCGGAGGGGTGAGCGAGCGTATGCTCAGACCATATACTGTTTATTGCTGATGTGCCTATAGGACATGGGTTAGGCTGTAATTAAAATTTTAAAAAAGATATATAGATGACATCGTCATTATTTGGGCAGGATCACAGGATTCATTTTTAGAATTTGTTGGTAAGATTGGCAACAATCGATATGGCATTTCTATTTCAGCAACATTTGATCAGCAATGTATTCATTTTTTGGATCTTATAGTATTTAAGGATAATCATCGGTTACTAGACCAAAACCTACCTACATTGACAGGAATGGGTATATCTCACTGGGAAGTTGCCATTATCCCAGATGTTTGAGTACCATTCCCAAAAGTCAACTAATGAGAGTAAAACGGAATTATGATAGGAAAGATGACTATGAAGTATAGGTGGAAATTTTGATAGATAGATTCCTGTAAAAAGGATATAGTTTTAGAGATTTCGAGAAAACTAAGAAAAAGGTGGGAGATATGAGGAGAGAGGAATTATTTGAAAAGAGGGAAACCAGCACAAAGGATTTTGAAGTAGCCTTTATGACAGGCTTTACTCATCAGCATAAACAGATGAAGAAAATGATTACTAAACATTGGCCCATATTAATAAAGGATGTTGATTTAAGAAGCTTTTACCTGATAGGGAAGCAGTTCATTTACACAAAGCCTCCAACGTTTAAAATTAGCCCCTAATACAGTAGATGCCCCTAAAAAGGTTTATACATTCTTGGACCAAGCGGTTTTTTTTTAGCTGCGGGAGATGTTTGATTTGTACGACTTCCAAATTCAGATTGAGGAGGATTTCACATTTCACATCTCGCTCACGGGTTGACTCCCTCAGAATAAAAAAGTTTATCACCTGTGGGACCACGCATGTTACTAGAGTAGAGGCCCACTGGAGAGGAGGAAATTAAAAAAAGGCCATTTCCCAAAACAAAATGTAGTGGATCCATCATTTGGGGACTTTGAGTCCTTTTGGGTTGAATATTGACTTGGATTGTTTTTTTCAAATTGGTAATCTCACATTTTATTCATTTCATTTGTATTTGTATTTCAATTTTTATTTTCAGTTTCATTTTCATTTTTATTTTTATATTTATTTTTATTAATATTTTTAATTTTATTATTTTTTATTTTATTTTATTATATTTTTTAAATTTTAATGTATTTTTTATTTTTATCTTAATTGTTTTTTTATTATACATATTTTATTTTAATATAAGGTTGTTTGTTATAATAGATTTTAAATAATAGAATGTTTTTTTATGTAATAATTAAATATATGCATATGTGTGGATTTGACATTTTTTGGACGGAGTATATAGATATATTTTTTCAATCCATGGGAAAATGGGCGCTACTACTGTTGGAATGTAGTGACAATGTGGTCTTCTGTCCACAGAAAAATGGCCACTAGGTAATACCTATTGAATAAGCAAGAGGGAGGAGACTCCCCTTGTATATAAAAGCTCGGTCTGTCTAACCAGAAATTAGGTCCTTGATGACGCCCTGTGGGAGGGAGAAACGCGTTGACGTAATTTCCGGTGCCAAGTCCATACAATGTCACTTCTGGTTGCGGTGGAATGCACGCTGTTTGCGGCGTTCCTGGATTGTATTCTTGAATTTACATACATGCCCATTTTACTTCAGTGTTTTGTAAGTAAAAAAACAATATTTGCGCAATAAACACCTATTTTATAGAACTTCACTATCAGTTCCCTTTCTTTCCATTTATAAACTACTACGCTGGGGGAGATCTTTTGTGGACCTGTTCAAGCCATCAGTCACTGCTGGATCTCTGCTTGTTTGACCCTTAGACTGAAAAGCTTGGGGTCCAATAGATCTGGTGAGTGGGGAAACGGAAGGAGAGTGTGTCACACCATAGAGTGCACTTTTCAGAGGATTGGAGCACAAGAGCATTTTTATTGGGACGTTTTTTGCAATATTTAATCATATTATTTTGATGTTTTGTCTATATATGAATTTGTTATCAAATTTTATACTGTTGCAAGTGTTATATAATAATTTTTAGCATAAGAGCACTTTTAATAGAATATTTCTGGGATATATTTGCACACTATTTTGATGAGTTTATTTAGTTTTTTTGCATGGTTGCGAGCACTGTAATTTATATTTTTTTGCATTATCTCAAGTGATTAGCACTTTGTGTACAGCTGCTGCAAGTTTCATTTCACATTTCATATTTTTTTTCATCTTTTGTTTATTTATAGAGGATAGGAATTATCACACAATCAGATTGTGACCATCTCACATATTTCATGCCATGCAAGCTATATTCAACAACATTGTTGTATATTAATCACTTGCCTACTGGGCACCTAAACCCCCTTCCTGCCCAGGCCAATTTTCAGCTTTCAGCGCTGTCACTCTTTGAATGACAATTGCGCGGTCAATCAACACTGTACCCAAATGAAATTTTTATAATTTTTTTTCACACAAATAGAGCTTTCTTTTAGTTGTATTTAATCACTGCTGGGTTTTTTATGTAAAAAAAAAAAAAACTAAAAAAGACCGAAAACGTTGAAAATATAAACAGTTTCATCGTTTGTTATAAATTTTTGAAAACAGTTAATTT
Source organism: Rana muscosa (assembly GCA_029206835.1). NCBI lineage: Eukaryota > Metazoa > Chordata > Amphibia > Anura > Ranidae > Rana > Rana muscosa. The sequence goes on along the minus strand of CM055117.1, from coordinate 909,555,113 downwards.
TTCTCCTTCATTGATGTGCGCTGATGAGGCTGCACTGATGGGCACTGATAGGCGGCACTGATGGGCACTGATAGGTGGCACTGATAGGCTGCATTGTTAGGCACTGATAAGGCGGCACTAGTGGGCACTGATAGGTGGCACTGCGAAGCACTGATGAGGCGGTAATGAGAGGAGGCACTGATGTTTGGCACTGATGGGCACTGATAGGTGGCACTGAAGGGCACAGATATGTGGCACTGATAAGCGGCACTGATGGGTGGCACTGATGGGCACTGGTAGGTACACTGATAGGCAGCACTGATCAGTGACACTGATGATGAGGCACTGATGGGCATTGATTGGTAGCACTGGTGGGTATTGATGGGTGGCACTGGTGGGAAAAGGTAGGTGGCACTATGGGCACTGGTAGGTGGCACGGGTGGCACTGGTAGGTGGCACTGGTAAGGCAGCCGTGGCTCTCTGTGTGTGGGACCGATGTCCGTCTGACAGAAGCCAGTGATTGGCTCTTTTTTTCCCACACGCTGACAGTGTGAGTGAAAAAAAAATACTGATTACTGATCTTCTGTTTACATCATGTGAGCTTTCATTGGCTGACAGCTGATCACGTGGTAAGGGTCCGGTATCGGCCCCTTACTCCGATCTGTGATCACAGAGTGTGCCACGCGTGACCCGCAGGGATGCGCAGGCAGCTCATGCACGGCAGGCAATTAAGGGCTTGCGCTGTAGCCCTCTTTTGGCTATAGCGTGGGTGCCAAGTAGTTAATGGTGTTGCTCTAATTGCTTTTAAGGTCTTATTTTAAATATGAGATATAATAAAGCTGTATGTGGAGCCCTTTTAAACGGCTGTTGATTTCTTGTCTCCATATGGTACAACAAAAGTCCTATTGTTACCCCCCTTCCTTTTCTCTTTAGTGTAGGAGGTTTGGAGGTGGTTTCCCCTCTTTGTTGTAGAAGAAAAGGCAATTAATGGTTTTCATCCTGTTTTGGATATGAAAGAAGATTTCGCTGTATCATTTTGCCTGGCATAACAAGAATATGATGCACAACAGTGTTACATAAATATCCATATCTGTACAAGTATGGGAACTTTTACATACATAAGGGATTATTTACTAAAGGAGCTATCCTCACCCAATCCTGTGTTTAAATACTCAATGAGATTCCATTCAAGTAGATACAGGCCGCTGCTAAATACGTCTTCAGTAAATCGGTGCAATAGTTAAAAATGCTATTCGTAGCTCTTGATAAAATATAGTTTGTTCAGCTTTTCATTCCAGGTTTAGTGATCCTTTAATTAGCATATCTTGATCACTGTACTAGAGATGTAATAAATTACTTCTAAATCAGACAGAAATTAGTATATCTGTATGAAGGCACCCCTCTCTTATTTTGACTCTGTTTCTAAATCAACTAAATTACATTGGAAAGCCCCTAATATATACTGTGCCAGGAGGAAGGATGTACTTTTCTTTATTACTACCATGGGTTATCCAGCTCACTAACACTATAACATATATGCCTTCACGTATAACCCTGCAAGCACACACCTTTCATCACCACAAAATTTACTTGATGCACTGAAAAAAAAATCAGGACGGTTTGGTGACAGGAGAATCAACAGGACAGGTAGCCGTCATACAGCTGTATAATTTATCCGTGACAGTTGGTTCCAGTGGTTGACGCGTCATATAATTACTGTCAAAACAAAAAAACAAGAGTATGATTTAATGCTTTCAGCAGTAAAAAAAATTAGGAGTTAACAATTTTGGTGCTGTCGTGTAATGACAATTTGGCAAGGACTGCATGTTCAGTGGAAAGGAGGAGGGAGAGATGTGTCAGGTATAGCCAGAGGTGCAGCGCTGGAGGATTTCAGGGACCATTCAAAGTTAGAGGGAAGTGGAAGATATTTGAGGTAAATAATTAGTCAGTCTAAAATGTACCTTTATACCTAAATACCCTTTAAATACATTATTTAGAAGAATTTCTAGTAGCAGTAAAAAAAAAAATATGTGTGCAATATACATATTACAATGTTCATTTGCATATAAAAATCCTTTTATTGTCCTTGTACTGTCATATCTAAGGTAAGTGCAGCTTATGTTCTCAGCCTTTTTTAAGACTGCATAAAGACCAAGTGAACTCTCCATTTAAATCATCTACAAACATTCCTGGTGCATCAAAACAAAAAAGTGCGTTAAGTTTTAAAGTTTGTTTTCAATAAAAAGCAACCACAGTAAGCATACTGCGAATAAGGACACTTGCTCTCGGTGTGGAAGCAGAGGTCACTCTGCAGATATCCAAGACGCCCCCTGCTCAGTCAGAGCTAGAGCTCTCCAATAAGCAGGAGGTACGAGCATTGCTGATTCATGAGTTATAGCTCTGGCTAAGCAGGCGTGTGTTAGAGCTCTGCAGAGAGATCACTGCTTCCACACAGACATCAAGGGTCCTTCTTTACAGCATACAGCCATGTCATAATTAAACTGCTATCTTGAACCTGTTGTTTTCATAATTGCACAACTGTGCCATAGATTACATGTGCAAACTTTAGATAAAAAATTCAATTTTAGAAATTGTGTTTTTTCTGTGCAATCATTGTATGATATATAAGCTGTGTTTCTTTCCCATCTCTTTTTAAAGTGGACCAGTCATTAGACATGTTTTAAAGCGGTATTAAACCCAAATCCTTAGATGTGATGGCTGCATCTTTTTTGTCTTCCACTCTGTTTTCACCTGGTGATCTGGCCAGTAGGGATGAGCTTCGTGTTCGAGTCGAACACACGTTCGACTCGAACATCGGCTGTTCGATCGTTCGACGAAGATCAAACGTTATGGGCCGAGTGGCGCGTCACAGCCCATAATTCACTGCGGCATCGCAGTGCATTGCTGGCTGATGATTGGCCAAGCATGCACTATGACCCCGCATGCTTGGCCAATCACAGCGCCGGCAGCGAGGAGAGCCATAATTGGCCACAGGCAGGATGCCTGTGGCCAATCATAGCTCAGGGGGGTTTAGTACATGCCCCACACTATAAAAGGCCACCAGCGCAGCGGCCTTGTGTAGTGTGTTCCGGCGTGCAGGGAAAGAGCTTGATAGGCAGGGAGAGTGTTTTTGACATCCTTTGAAACCTTGTGCATTTACAGTCTGCTGGCATGCAGGGACAGAGAAGGATAGGCAGGGAGAGTGTCAGTGACATCCTTTGAAACCTTGTGCATTTACAGTGTGTTGGCGTGCAGGGACAGAGAAGGATAGGCAGGGAGAGTGTCAGTGACATCATTTGAAACTTTGTGCATTTAAAGTCTGTTGGCGTGCAGGGACAGAGAAGGATAGGCAGGGAGAGTGTCAGTGACATCCTTTGAAACCTTGTGCATTTACAGTGTGTTGGCGTGCAGGGACAGAGAAGGATAGGCAGGGAGAGTGTCAGTGACATCCTTTGAAACCTTGTGCATTTACAGTCTGTTGGCGTGCAGGGACAGAGAAGGATAGGCAGGGAGAGTGTCAGTGACATCCTTTGAAACCTTGTGCACTTACAGTCTGTTGGCGTGCAGGGACAGAGAAGGATAGGCAGGGAGAGTGTCAGTGACATCCTTTGAAACCTTGTGCATTTACAGTGTGTTGGCGTGCAGGGACAGAGAAGGATAGGCAGGGAGAGTGTCAGTGATATTCTTCGCTAAACCTCCTGCACAGTATACACCTAAAGCTACCCCTTATTGCTCGTCGTGGTGTTGTTCTGTTGTGTAACACAGACAGGCATCTGCAAGCAGTTACAGTGGGTGTAGGTCCCTCCTGCACAGTATACGCTACCCCTTATTGCTCGTCGTGGTGTTGTTCTGTTGTGTAACACAGACAGGCATCTGCAAGCAGTTACAGTGGGTGTAGGTGCCTCCTGCACAGTATACGCTACCCCTTATTGCTCGTCGTGGTGTTGTTCTGTTGTGTAACACAGACAGGCATCTGCTAACAGTTACAGTGGGTGTAGGTGCCTCTTGCACAGTATACGCTACCCCTTATTGCTTGTCATGGTGTTGTTCTGTTGTGTAACACAGACAGGCATCTGCAAGCAGTTACAGTGGGTGTAGGTGCCTCCTGCACAGTATACGCTACCTGTTATTGCTCGTGGTGTTGTTCTGTTGTGTAACACAGACAGGCATCTGCAAGCAGTTACAGTGGGTGTAGGTGCCTCCTGCACAGTATACGCTACCCCTTATTGCTCGTGGAGTTGTTCTGTTGTGTAACACAGACAGGCATCTGCTAACAGTTACAGTGGGTGTAGGTGCCTCCTGCACAGTATACGCTACCCCTTATTGCTCGTCGTGGTGTTGTTCTGTTGTGTAACACAGACAGGCATCTGCAAGCAGTTACAGTGGGTGTAGGTGCCTCCTGCACAGTATACGCTACCCCTTATTGCTTGTGGTGTTGTTCTGTTGTGTAACACAGACAGGCATCTGCAAGAAGTTACAGTGGGTGTAGGTGCCTCCTGCACAGTATACGCTACCCCTTATTGCTCGTGGAGTTGTTCTGTTGTGTAACACAGACAGGCATCTGCTAACAGTTACAGTGGGTGTAGGTGCCTCCTGCACAGTATATGCTACCCCTTATTGCTCGTCGTGGTGTTGTTCTGTTGTGTAACACAGACAGCCATCTGCAAGCAGTTACAGTGGGTGTAGGTGCCTCCTGCACAGTATACGCTACCCCTTATTGCTCGTGGAGTTGTTCTGTTGTGTAACACAGACAGGCATCTGCAAGCAGTTACAGTGGGTGTAGGTGCCTCCTGCACAGTATACGCTACCCCTTATTGCTCGTGGAGTTGTTCTGTTGTGTAACACAGACAGGCATCTGGTAACAGTTACAGTGGGTGTAGGTGCCTCCTGCACAGTATACGCTACCCCTTATTGCTCGTCGTGGTGTTGTTCTGTTGTGTAACACAGACAGCCATCTGCAAGCAGTTACAGTGGGTGTAGGTGCCTCCTGCACAGTATACGCTACCCCTTATTGCTCGTGGAGTTGTTCTATTGTGTAACACAGACAGGCATTTGCTAACCGTTACAGTGGGTGTAGGTGCCTCCTGCACAGTATACGCTACCCCTTATTGCTCGTCGTGGTGTTGTTCTGTTGTGTAACACAGACAGGCATCTGCAAGCAGTTACAGTGGGTGTAGGTGCCTCCTGCACAGTATACACTACCCCTTATTGCTCATGGTGTTGTGTAACACAGACAGGCATCTGCAAGCAGTTACAGTGGGTGTAGGTGCCTCCTGCACAGTATACGCTACCCCTTATTGCTCTTTGTGGAGTTGTTCTGTTGTGTAACACAGACAGGCTATTGCAAGCAGTTACAGTGGGTGTAGGTGCCTCCTGCACAGTATACGCTACCCCTTATTGCTCATAGAGTTGTTCTGTTGTGTAACACAGACAGGCATTTGCTAACAGTTACAGTGGGTGTAGGTGCCTCCTGCACAGTATATGCTACCCTTTATTGCTCGTCGTAATGTTGTTCTGTTGTGTAACACAGACATGGATCTGCAAGCAGTTACAGTGGGTGTAGGTGCCTCCTGCACAGTATACGCTACCCCTTATTGCTCGTGGAGTTGTTCTGTTGTGTAACACAGACAGGCATCTGCTAACAGTTACAGTGGGTGTAGGTGCCTCCTGCACAGTATACGCTACCCCTTATTGCTCGTGGTGTTGTTCTGTTGTGTAACACAGACTGGTATCTGCAAGTAGTTACAGTGGGTGTAGGTGCCTCCTGCACAGTATACACCTGAAGCTACCCCGTATTTGTGGTTTTACCATCTCTCTGCAGGCCATTAGAATGTCTGGAAGGCCAACAAAGAGAGGCAGACAGTAACGAGCCAAAAAAAGAGGGCAAGCAGGCTCTGTGTCTGGGGGCAACAGTGCTGGTCGTGGACGCGGTGCATTGTCATCAGCACGTGGCCATGGGACACGCTTGTCCTTATTTTTGGTAGCTGGACGTGTTGAGCCGCATCATGCCGAAGACTTGGTAGAGTGGATGACCAAGCCCTCCTCATCCTCCTCATCCTCTCTCACCCAGGCTCAGGGTACTGGCAAAGCAGCTGCCAAAGCGTCTTCTTCCCTCGTATCAATGTCATCATCAGTCACTCCTTCCCTAGACCCACCATGTCCTCCTGAGGAGTCCCCCGAACTGTTTGAGCACAGTGTTGGGTACATGCTCCAGGAGGATGCCCAGCGTTTTGAAGGGTCTGATGATGATACCCAGCTAGAGGAAGGCAGTAGCGTGAGCGCAGAGAGAGGGGATGCTTAAGAAGGACAGCAATCTGGCAGTCATGTTCCAGCAGCTGCAGCATACTGCCAGATTGGCTCCAGTGATGGGGAGGGAGGGGATGATGAGGTCACTGACTCCACGTGGGTGCCTGATAGGAGAGAGGAGGAGGAGGAGGATGAGGCACATCTCCAACAAGGCAGGATGCCCTCCGGGGGCCTACGTAAGGGCAGCACACCGACTGAATCATACTGCAGAGCTCCGCCTGTGCAGGGCGCTGCCTCTGCCCATTATTTCAAAAGTTCTTTGGTGTGGGCCTTTTTTGAGTCAATTGCATCAGATCGCACCGCTGCTGTTTGCAACATATGTCTCAAGCGTATCTCGCGTGGCCAAAACATCAGCCGCTTGCGCACCACATGCTTGACCAGACATATGTTGACCTGCCATGCAGCTCATTGGCAAGCGTACCTTAAAGACCGACACCAAAGAACAAAGCGGACCTCTCCTTGCTCCTCATCAGCTGGGATCTCCAACCCCACTATACTTTCAGTCCTCTCTGAAACCTGCACCTCAGAGGAATGAAGGTGTAGAATTAGGTGTGTCACAGCCAAGTACTTGCTGGCACTCTGCTAGCAGTACACCGACTTCCCATTGTAGCAGGCAAATTACCCTGCCCCAGCTGCTGGACCGTCGAAAGAAGTTCCCTCCCAGCCATCCACATGCCCAGCAGTTGAATGCTAGGTTGGCTAAATTGCTAGCACTTCAACTGCTGCCTTTTCAGTTGGTAAACTCGGCCCCCTTCCGTGAGTTTGTGCAATGTGCGGTTCCTCAGTGGCAGGTTCCCAAACGCCACTTTTTCTCACGGAAGGCGATTCCGGCTCTCTACCGGCATGTGGAAGGCAATGTCCATGCCTTGCTGGACAGGGCGGTCAGCGGTAAGGTGCATATTACCGCTGACTCATGGTCCAGCAGGCATGGACAGGGACGTTACCTTTCTTTCACGGCCCATTGGGTCACTCTTTTGGCAGCTGGGAAGGATGCAGGAGAAGATGCAGTAGTGTTGGAGGTTGTTCCGCCGCCACGCCTCCAAAATGCTACTACTGGTTGTGACACACCTCTCTCCTCCACCCCCTCCTCTTCTTCTTCCTCCATTGCCTCTTCCTGTGCTTTGTCCTCGGAACCAGCGGTGCTCCGTAGGCTTTCAAGGGGCTACGCAAGTACGCAGGCAAAAAGATGCCATGCCATGCTTGTGCTGGTGTGTTTGGGGGACAGGAGCCACACTGGGGCAGAGGTTCTGTCAGCTCTGCAGGGGCAGGCCAAGAGGTGGTTGACGCCACGCCAGCTTAAGCCAGGAATGGTGGTTTGCGACAATGGCATTAACCTCCTCTCCGCCCTCCGACAGGGACAACTGACCCATGTGCCCTGTGTGGCTCACATCCTTAACCTGGTGGTGCAGCGGTTCTTGGGCAGGTACCCGGGCTTACAGGATGTCCTGAGGCAGGCCAGGAAAGTCTGTGTGCATTTCCGCAGATCATATAATGCCAGTGCTCGGCTAGCTGAGCTGCAAAAGGAGTTGAACCTGCCCAAGAACCGCCTTATATGTGACATGCCCACCAGGTGGAACTCAACGTTGGCCATGCTGCAGCGGCTGCACATGCAGCAGAGGGCCATCAATGAGTACCTGTGCGACTGCAGCACCAGGACAGGGTCAGGGGAGCTTGTTTTTTTTTCACCACGCCAGTGGGGCATGATCAGGGATGCATGCACTGTCCTGGCACCATTTGAGGAGGCCACAAGGATGGTGAGCAGTGACAGTGCATGCATCAGTGACACTGTACCTCTTGTCCACCTGTTGGAGCATACGCTGCGTGGAATAATGGACAGGGCACTTGAGGTAGAACAGAGGCAGGAAGAGGATGACTTCCTTGCCTCTCAAGGCCCCCTTTACCCAGACAGTGTTCCTTCTGTCCCACTCATTGCACAGGAAGAGGACGAGGAGGAGGAGGATTGTGTCAGCATGGAGGTGGAGCATGGCACTTAGCATCAACAGCAGCAGTCTTTTAGGGATGATTTACAGTCCCAAGAAACCCGTGGACTCGTACGTGGCTGGGAGGAGGTGGCTGCGGATCATGTCGTCCTTAGTGACCCAGAGGACTCCGGACCGAATGCCTCAGCTAACCTACGCTGCATGGCCTCCCTGATCCTTCCTGCAAAGTCTGCAGAAGGATCCTCGTATTCTTCGGATCAAGGAGAGGGACCATTACTGGCTGGCCACTCTCCTTGATCCACGGTACAAGGGTAAGCTTGCGGACGTTATCTTACCATCGCAGAGGGATCAGAGGATGAGACATCTCCGGGAGGCCTTGCAGAAAGGTCTGTGCAACGCGTTCCCAGAGACTGGGAGGTTACAAACTCCTGGTCCTGGACAACGAGTTGCTGAGGCTTCGGTCAGTAGCAGAAGGAGCGTGGGGAAGGTGGCCGTCTGACTGATGCGTTCAGACAATTTTTTAGTCCGCAGCCCCAAGGTATGATCGGTTCCAGCAACCATCGCCAGCGTCTGATATACATGGTGCAGGAATACCTAGGGGCAAGGTCAGACTTGGACACCTTTCCCACCGAAAATCCTCTGGCTTACTGGGTCTTGAGGATGGATCACTGGCCAGAGCTTGCACAGTATGCAATTGAGCTACTGGCCTGTCCTGCATCCAGCGTTCTTTCGGAACGCACATTCAGTGCTGCTGGAGGCTTTGTCACGGATCACAGGGTGCGCCTGTCCACCGACTTGGTTGATCGACTGACCTTCATAAAGATGAACCAGTCTTGGATCACCACCAGCTACCAAGCACCTGAAGCTGATGTAACAGAATAATTTATTTTGAAATGTCACATCCCTTCAAGACTGCCTATGCTGATGCTGAGTGACTGTCCTGTTATGTTGACTAAATATCCTCCTCCTCCTCAATGATCCGATTCATGATGATAGCTTGGAAGAACATTTTTGTTTCTGGGTGCCGCCACCAGTGGCTAAGGCCCAATTTTTCAGCCCCTGTTTAACAGGGGCATGTAATTACAATCTTTTATGCAATGCTTTGCAGCAGGGCTCATTCCTGCACTCCAACTAGAGTATCTGGGAGAGGTTGCAGTGTCGTGGCACCAGCACCAGTGCCTAAGGCCCAATTTTTCAGCCCCTGTTTAACTGGGGCGTGTAATTACAATTTTTCATGCAATACTTTGCAACAGGGCTCATTGGTGTGCTCCAAGTACAGTATCTGTGAGGGGTTGCAGTGTTGTATCACCAGTGCCTAAGGCCCAATTTTTCAGCCCCTGTTTAACAGGGGCGTGTAATTACAATTTTTGATGCAATACTTTGCAACAGGGCTCATTGCTGTGCTCCAAGTACAGTATCTGTGAGGGGTTGCAGTGTTGTGGCACCAGTGCCTAAGGCCCAATTTTTCTGCCCCTGTTCAACAGGGGCATGTAATTACAATTCTTGATCTAATAAATCACAGCAGGGCCCATTCATGCGCCCACCAAGAGTAACTGTGAGGGCAGACAGTGTTGTAACACCAGCACCACAAAAGGCCCAATTTTTCTGCCCCTCTTCAACAGGGGCATGCAATTACAATTCTTGATCTAATAATTTACAGTAGGGCCCATTCATGCGCCCACCAAGAGTAACTGTGAGGGCTGACAGTGTTGTAGCACCAGCACCACCACCAAAGGCCCAATTTTTCTGCCCCTCTTCAACAGGGGCATGCAATTACAATTCTTGATCTAATAATTTACAGTAGGGCCCATTCATGCGCCCACCAAGAGTAACTGTGAGGACTGACAGTGTTGTAGCACCAGCACCACCACCAAAGGCCCAATTTTTCCTAACACTGTTCAACAATGGCATGTAATTACGATTCCTGATATAATAGTTCACAGCAGGGCGTTCCAGAGGGCTTACGGTGTTGTGGCAACACCAACATGTAAGGGGCAAATTTCAGCAGAGTATATACGGCAGGCCCCTACTTTCAAACATCCAACTTACAAACGACTCCTACTTGCAAACGGAAGGAGACAACAGGAAGTGAGAGGAAATCTACCCCTAGGAAGGGAAATTCTCTCCTTTTAGAGTTAATATGGGAAAAAGGTGTCTCCTCTCTACTGATGCTTTATCACCAATCCTTGTTTCAATAAAAACCCCACTTTTCAAAAACATTTGTCATTGGGACGGAAAGTGAGGTGAAATGTTCTGAACAGGTGCACAGACAGCAAAACAAATGTTACAGGGGTGATAACCCTTCCCTATGTTTCCAAAAAGCTTAAAAATAGATTTTTTGGCTGGAGCTACACTTAAACAATGTACCTGTTTAAAATTACAAACAGATTCTACTTAAGAACAAACCTACAGTTCCCTGTCTTGTTTGCACCGCCTGTATACTGCTGTTCAGAGTATATAGGACCTTTTTTATTTTGGGTGCGGGGTTCCCCTTAATATCCATACAAGACCCAAAGGGGCTGGTAATGGGCTGGGGTGGGGGGGGGGGGGTGATGGGGTAGCCATGCATTTTTTCTCAAAGATTTTCATCCATATTGCCAGGACAAGACATGACATTAAAGCCGCAAGCAGTTTTAAATGGCTTTTTCTCCTTTAGAAATGTCATTTTGTGCAGGGACAGTTCTAAACACAGGAAACACATGCCACTTCACAGGCATACTTTAGACACCCCCCAGATACGATATTTAAAGGAATTTTTCACTTTTTTTTCACTTTATGCATCATTAAAATGACTGCTCCCGAAAAACGGCCGTTTTGCATTGATACATGTCCCCTGGGGCAGAACCCGGGTTTCACAATATTTCGGGGTTCGCAGCGCATCTCTCCCATATGTGTCCTTCCCTTCAGGGAACCCGGGTCCCCAAACCTTTTTAGGACAATAACATGCATATTAGTCGTTATAATTAGCACTTTAGATTTCGAACGTTCGCGTCCATTGTATTTAATAGGGTTCTAACGTTCGCGCAAACTTTCGGTCCGTTCGCAGGTTCTGGTGCGAACCGAACCGGGGGGTGTTCGGCTCATCCCTACTGGCCAGTAACACACCTCCTGTGTTAAAGTGGCTCCACTCTGAGTGAAGAAGCACAGGGGCACCTTTGGACAGCAGCATTGTCAGTCTGGGGGGAAGGGAGTTTTGAATGTTCTACCAGATTTAACCACTTGCCTACTGGGCACTTTTACCCCCTTCCTGCTTAAGCCAATTTTCAGCTTTCAGTGCTGTCACACTTTGAATGACAATTGCGCGGTTATGCAACACTGTCCCCAAATTACATTTTTATAATTTTTGACACACAAATGGAGCTTTCTTTTGGTGGTATTTAATCGCTGTTGGGTTTTTTATTTTTTGCTAAAAAAAGACCCAAATTTTTGAAAAAAATTTTTTTTCTTAGTTTCTGTCAGTACATTTTGTAAATAAGTAATTTTTCCCTTCCCTGATGTGCGCTGATAAGGCGGCACTGATGGGCACCAATAGGCTGCACTGATGGGCACTGATGATGCGGTACTTATGAGCACTGATGAAGCGATGCTGAAGGGCACTGATGAGGCTGCATTGATGGGCACCGATAGGCTGCACTGATGGGCACTGATGAGGTAGCACTTATGGGCACTGATCAGGGGGCACTGAAGGGCACTGATGAGGAGGCACTAATATGCCACACTGATGGGCACTGATAGGTGGCACTGATATGTGGCACTGATAGGAGGCACTGATGGGCAATGATAGGCAGCACGGATAGGCAGCATTGATGGGTGGCACTGATGGGCAATGATGGGCGGCACTGGGCGGCACTGGGCAGCACTGATGGGTACTTATGGGCACTGATGGGCGGCACTGAATGGCAGCACTGACTGGCATCACTGATGGGCACTGCTGAGGCTGTACTGTAATCAGGGCACTGATGATCAGTGCCCTGATTACCTGTACAGGTCTCCCCTGCAAGGAGATGCCACTGATTGGCTCTTCTCACCACACACTCTGTCAGTGTAGCTGATAAATGACACTTCCTTGTTTACATGGGACCAGCTGTGATTGGACACAGCCGATCACATGGGTAAAGAGCCGCGTCATCGGCTCTTTACCAAGATCCGGGTCGCATCGTGTCCAAGAAACACTGCATGACCACGATCGCCAAGCAGCGCAGGCAGGTGACAAGTGGTTAAGCTAGGTTGGGATTTAAGCCAGGTTCTGCAGGAACTGGGTGACTTTTGGCACATGGGTACTCCTCTCTGCTCAACAGAAGAGGCCCCTCTGTCAGAATTCGATAGAACAGCAGCGGAGGTCCCTGCATCAACATCACTTGCGTTGTTTTGGGGAGCTGTCATTTTTTTTTCTTCGTTCAACCTGCTGGGATAAAGGTTTTACATGTGTAAGTAAAATCTGATCATTGTAAGCACCCCGTCAGTGGTAATAGGTTTGTCTAAAAACTCTAACTGCTTCATTGCAGGAGAGCTTGTTCTGTTGAAAAACAATAGACTTACTGGCCAGATCACCAGATGAAAATAAAGGAAAGAAAGCCTAAAAAACAAATGCAACCATCACATCTAAAGGGTTGGTAAGCTGCAAAATAATAAATGTTTCCTATGGGCTCAATACTGCTTTAAGTACGTGTAATATGTACTGTGCTAATTACAGGTATTCATTGCCTCTCACCAAGATCACAGCTCTCTCTCTGATAATATATGATTTTGTCTCCAGAGAGTAAGTGAGCCTTCTTCAGACATTAGGAAGATTCAGCATTGAACTTCTTAGACTGACACTTATCAGCTTCATGCTGTGGCTTCACACCTTGTGACTTGCAGTTGCCACAATGTTGCACTATTGCAGTCTGATGAATGAGCAAGAGGAGACTGAGAAGATGCTTCCTGTCTCCTGCCTTTGGCAAACTGAAACTATTCTCCTAAAATGCTTAAGGACTGATCTTAAAAGCTAAAAGTTACAGCGTTTATGAAAAGTTATACAGTTGCTATAAATGTCAGAAATGTAGTCATTCAGACTTTTAAAGGCATACAGAAGTTCACTTTTAAATCACAACATAACAAGTTTCTGAAATATATAGACATTTTTAAACTTATAAACTAAACCATATAAACAAATAACAGAAATGTATTACAGTAACTGAAAACCAATAATCAGAACTTAATACTAGCATTATAAAACATACTGTTTGTCCAGTATACCCTAAGCATAAAAAGTACAAATCTTGTGACTCTTCCCATTGATCCTTGATAGGGTGTTTTTTTTAAAAGTCAGTCCACCAAAAAAATGTTTTAGTTATGGCAAGAGTCTAAATGCCTAAGTTTAAAGCAACTCTATAAAAAAATTACATGGGGCAGATTACAGCAAAAAAAGGAGATAGCATACTTACCTCTCCAGTGGCCCGTGTCTGCTACCTTCATCCATTCCAACGTTACAGCCTCCAATAGCCCCTTCAGCATTTGACACTTCTGAACATGCTGGATGCCGGCTTCTTTACTCCAGTGAGCAGTGATGGACATGGGCATCTGACATTGTTGTAAGCGCCAAATGCTGCAAAGTGCTTTAATGGAGTGAAGATAGCAGATACGGACTATTAGAGAGGTAAGTGTACCATCCCCTTGTTTGTACGGAACTCCTTTGCGCAACTTCTGTAGTAGCGGCACAATCACTTTAGAGTTAGCCTTTTAGGCTCTTGCCATAACTGAAATATGATTTTTTTTTTAATGAGTTGACCCTAAGTATTTAGGATAGTATAATATTTCTTTTGCATAGAACTGCTTTGGAATTTTTTGAGAGGCAAAGACAGAGTCACTTTAATTGGCTAATTCAGCCTTTCCTATGGACTCCTGCAGTGTGAGCTCCAAATCAAGGTCTTACCCAACCTTGAAATTTTGACGGTTCCCAACTTTTTTTGGTCATTCTGATTTCTTTGTTGAATTTATTATTTGTAAAATGCATTACAAATACAAAAGGAACCGTGGGACCTCTTGTAATGGCAAAGATAGCAACCTGGCTGGGAGCTTAAGCAAATGATGTCATCATAAGACTCTCTGTAACATATACGAATTTAGGTTTGGTTGTACTAGACATTTAAAGGAATCCTTTTTCACAAACTCAATTCTTTAGCGGACATTTGGATTCAGGAGAAATCTCATTTAAAAAATAAATAATTTCTTGCTGATTGCGTATGGTTTGTTGTGTAATCAAAACATTAGTTATCTTAGTAAATCAACCTTCTGTAGTTTCTTAAACGATCTATATAATATGACATACATTGCCATTCATTTCATTCTTTCAAATGTAACCATATACAATATATTTATTATATTTATTTAAAAAAAGTGTGCGTCTTTTGGCAAATTATGATTTTAAATGACAGCTATGCAACTACAGGTAATAGGCACATCATAAATTAAAGTTTCAGAAATTTAACTATACAAAAATTTTAAATATAGAACAATACATACTGTATACTACTATTAGGTTGATACAATTCGTTCTCATAAAAATAATATTTCCACTTGAACCCCTTATTATAAGACAGGATGGTACTTGTTTTGTTCAGCATTATGTATTTGTCAGCATGTAAGGTTGAATAGATAATTAAAAAAGAAGCCTGATAATAGATATAGATCTGAGTTTAAAAAAATCTACATAGATATAAAAATACATATATTTCATTGTTTAGGACAGTATTTAACAGGGAGCTGTAACAGTTTTTGGTATATTTCATGTATGTAATTTTTTTCATAGCTTTAGCCTTATGTTTATACAATTTTTCTTAACATGTACAAAATCCTTATTGTAAAAAAAAAAAAAGTTAATACAACGTGTTCTATGACATTTAGTTTGCAGAGCAATCCAACACTGTCTGCTTACTTGTCAACATGAATAGTGTAAGTACAATATACTATGACAGATTTTGGGGATTTTTTTTTGGGGGGGGGCACAAGGGGACATTATTTTCACAAATAAAACATTTCTGACAAAATGTTCTCTTGTGACAAAAAAGCTTAAATAACACAATATGAATGCACTTTTCAAGATCTTCTTCAATGTATCATTTAGCATTTAGCAACTGTCATTCATTTGAAGAAAGACAAAAATTTTATGGGATCTTATAAAACAAATTAATTTGTGACTATGTGTTACATGTTTTTTGTATGTTTTTTTTTTTTCTTTTCTGTAGTGTCGGAAGTTTCACAATTTGTTCTCAGCTTATTATTATTCTTTCCCTTCTGTTTTTAAAGAGGGAAGCATTTATCATTGGTAACTATAATAATTTTTTGTTTGCTCTATTCTTAATCTTAATACTAAAGGTATCTAAATTAGTCTTTGTGCAAATATCTTAATTTACCCAATGGCTTCCATGAATAACAATTTACAATGCAACGTTTTGTTTTGTTTTTTATAGCTTTATTTATATCAAATATGGGAACATTATTATAAATGAAAGAGAGAACTGAAATGTAAGGGCACAATAAAATATGTATACAAAATTCTCTGGGAATGCAACAACTTGCTCTCCTGTCTATTGTTTCTTTTAAGAAAATTCATATCCAACAAAAGTTTATAAGATTCATATCCATCAGCATGAACAAAAATGAAGATAAAAGGCAACTATTTTGAAATGTGTTTGCTCATCAGAACACTGAATGATTTGTTGCTGCATTTTACTCATTTTATTCATATAATAACATACAAGAGAAACTGCATATACAATCTTTAGTATATAAATAATATTTTTTTCTTTCTCCAAAAGCACCATATCGTAAGAAAACAATATATACAAATGTTTTACTTAAATAGATCTAAGTCAGCAAATCTATAGTTTTTTACTTTAGTGAACCAGTTTGCTATAATGAAGCATTAGTTTAGTCTATTTTATTTGAAGTATCTATATCTTATCAACAGCTCACAGGAAAACTGTCATATTTTAAAACATTCGATAAGTTAACTGTCTCTGTAATAAATTAACCCTAATATTTGACCAACTCATAGACCTATTTATGCCATGAATTAATACGGCTTCCCAATGTACATTTGCAATTACAGTTTTTACATGGAAACAGAGGGATTGATTTACTAAAACTAGAGAGTGCAAAATCTGGTGCAGCTATGCATAGAAACCACTCAGTTTCCAGGATTATTTTTTTTTTTGTAAAATCTTAATTGAACAAGCTAAAGTTAGAAGCTAATTGGCTGCCATGTGCAGCTGCACCAAGTTTTGCACTCTCCAGTTTTAGTAAATCAACCCCACTGATTTTAAACATTACTTTTAGTTTTACAGAGACCAGGGAAGATCTGTAAAAATTTTATTGCTGTCTGTAACCCTATTAGAAGATCTACTCCCCACTTCATGTGCGTGTTACACCAGGAGAAGAAATTAGAAAAATAGGTGTCACTTAGACAAGAAGACTCTGATAGCAAAAAATCTCTACAGTGGGAACATAGACAACTATAAAATCCCGACAGAGGTTCTTAAAAATAACTAAACACAAGAACAAAAATGTGATATATTGCATCTTACAGTCTTTTCTTTTTTTCAAGCCAAGTACATTTTCAGCAAATACAGAAAATAAACTTTGATCTTGCCCGAAATAGTGTCTTTGTCACTTCCTGTACCATAGAGGATATCTTCTTTCCTAGCTATCTTCTGTAAGTTACCCATTACCCCGCTACCAGTGTTATGTAGATAAAGAGATTCAGACATGTTTGTAGTCAATATCAGGAGAGCAGCCTAGGGTGATAACCATGGCTCCCTTTAGATATACAGTACCATGGAGTTGTGCCATAGCCACCCAGGGACAGGTAGTAGGTTATTTGCAAAATCACCAGGTCACAACAAAGCAAAAGAAGACTGGAAAAAAAAATGAATACAGCCACCACACCAAGGTCACTAGTAAGCTGCAGTATATACTTTTTGGTTTTGGGTTAAGATACACTTTCACCTTTCTCAGTCTTTTCAAACATGAATACATTTTTACTCTGGAGTTTAGCTATAATACGAGTTGAAAATATTATTTACACCAAGATGATTTTTATTACATGTCTACAAATGTATGAATTCCCCTAAAAGAGAAAATGTCAGTTATGGTTAGGGTTGAGCGAACCCAAACTGTAAAGTTCGGGTCCATACCGAACATTTGAGTTTTTGGGTACCGGACCCGAACCCGAACAATTGTGTGTATGTTCGGGTCCGGTGTTCGGCGATGTAATGGCGCATTTAGAAAAGCTTCAGGGGGCAGCCAATCACCCTTTGTTTAACTGGTGTGCCCTTAGAAGCCATCATAGCCATGCCTACTAATGGCATGGCTGTGATTGGCCAGTGCAACATGTGACCCAGCTTCTATATAAGCTAGAGGCACACAGCACAGCACGTCACTCTGCTTTAGACAGGATAGGGAGAGGATCCTGAGTGCTGTTGCTTATTAGGGAGAGATTGAAATACTATGAGTTAGTCCTGATTCTGCAATCTGAGAGAAAAGATAGAGAGACAGTGTAGGGGAAGGTTCCTGTTGGTGCTTTCAGGGAGAGAGATTTATATAGGAGTCCAGATTCAGAGATCTAATAACTCAGCGATCTGCATAGGTTTACCTGTTTATGTTGCAGTGAACAGTCTTTTTACACTGCCATGAGCCCAGTGTCAGAGAAATTGTAACTTTTATCTGCAAGCTCAGTGCACCAGCACTGCATATGTTACGTTGAGAGATACACCCTGTACATACTGTGGGTGTATTGTGCTCCTGCAAAAAGAACCATTTAGGGCAATAAAAATATTGCAGTGTTTTCTGCATATATGAGAGTGTGAGATTTACAATTTATATATTTTTCTTGTATTGTGCTACTCCCAAAAAAATTTTTAGGGCAAATTTTTTTTTTTAATAGCATTTTCTGTATTGCTGTAGGTATGAGATACACCGTTTCCATACTGTGGGTGTATTGTGCTCTTGCAAAAAGACCCATTTAGGGCAAAAAATAAATAAATACATTTGCAGTGTTTTCTGCATATATGCAAGTGTGAGATTTACAATTTATATATTTTTCTTGTATTGTGCTATTCCCCAAAAAAATTTTATGGCAAAAAATATTTTTTTTAATAGCATTTTCTGTATTGCTGACTAGGTGTGAGATTCAGCGTTTACATACTGTGGGTGTGTTGTGCTCTTCCAAAAACACCCATTTAGGGCCACAAAAAATATTTTGCAGTGTTTTCTGCATATCTGGAGGTGTGTGAAATAAACAATTTATATATTTTTCTTCTACTGTGATATCCTAAAAAAAATAATTGTAGGACAAAAATTTTTTTTTTTAATAGCATTTTCTGCAGTTCTGTAGCTGTGAGATACAGCATTTACGTACTGACCCACAGCTCTTCCAAAAACACCCATTTAGGGCCACAAAAAATATTTTGCAGTGTTTTCTGCATATCTGGAGGTGTGTGAAATAAACAATTTATATATTTTTCTTCTACTGTGCTATCCTAAAAAAATTATTGTAGGACAAAAACATTTTTTTTGAATAGCATTTTCTTCAGTTCTGTAGCTGGGAGATACAGCGTTTACATACTGTGGTTGTGTTGTGCTCTTCCAAAAACACCCATGTAGGGCCACAAAAATATTTTGCAGTGTTTTCTGCATATCTGGAGGTGTGTGAAATAAACAATTTATATATTTTTCTTCTACCCTAAAAAAATTATATTTTGTTTGAATAGCATTTTCTGCAGTTCTGTAGCTGTGAGATACAGCGTTTACATACTGTCGGTGTGTTGTGCTATTCCAAAAACACCCATTTAGGCCCCGGTTGTGGTGCTGCTGGTGGAGCTGCTGTTGCAGGGAGAGGACATGGTCGATCTGTGCCAGCTACACGCACAAGTGAAACACCTTCCTCAGGTGCGAGTAGGCGACCGAGCCTGCGGCGGTATTTTGTCGTGCCTAATGAGGCTGTACGAATGTTGAGGCCAGGACAAGTACAGGGGATAGTAGATTGGGTTGCTGACAGTGCCTCTGGTTCCTTCACATTGTCTCCCACCCACTCTTCTGATGAAAGATCAGAGTTGGCACCTGCAGCCCATTTCCATCAGTCTTTCACCTCACCCCCTTGCAAAGCAGCCAAGCAGTCTGAGCCCCAAATCATGCAGCAGTCTCTTCTGCTTTTCGATGAGTCTGTTTTGCAGGGTTTCCCAGGGCCATCCACCTAGCCCTGCCCCAGAAGTGGATGAGATTGAGTGCACCGATGCCCAACCACTTATGTTTCATGATGAGTACATGGGAGGACCATCGCAGCACGTCTCGGATGATGACGAAACACAGGTGCCAACTGCTGCTGCTTTCGCAATTGTGCAGACAGACAAGGAGGGCAGGGGTGAAGACTGGGTGGAAGATGATGTGGAGGATGATGAGGTCCTCGACCCCACATGGAATCAACGTTATGCAGGTGACCAGTGTAGTTTGGAGGAAGAGGCGGTGGTCGCACAGAGCCACCAACACAGCAGAAGAGGGAGCAGGGTGCAAAAGCGGAGCGTCCATCCCCTAGACAGTACATCTGCTACTGCCCAACGCAGAAAGGGACCGAGCACACCAAAGCTAGGTCCAAGGAGTTCCCTAGCGTGGCAGTTCTTCAGACAATGTGCTGATGACAAGACACGAGTGGTTTGCACGCTGTGCAATCAGAGCCTGAAGCGAGGCATAAACGTTCTCAACCTGAGCACAACCTGCATGACCAGGCATCTAAGTGCAAAGCACGAGCTGCAGTGGAGTAGACACCTCCAAAACAAAGAAAGGTCTCTGGCTCCTCCAGCTTCGTCTTCTGCTGCAGTCTCGGCCTCTTCATCCACCTCTGTAGTGACAGTAGCAACTGCCAACCCGCAAACAGAGCATCTGCCAGCAACACTACCACCTGGGTCACCAACCATCTTCCACAATGTCCCATGGACGCGTTCAGCTCTCTATCTCCCAAACACTGGAGCGGAAGAGGAAGTACCCCCCTAGCCACCCGCGATCCCTGGCTCTGAATGCCAGCATTTCAAAATTCCTCGCCTTTGAAATGCTGTCATTCTGTCTGGTGGAGACGCAGAGTTTTAAAAGCCTGATGGCATTGGCTGTCCCACAGTACGTCGTGCCCAGCCGCCACTACTTTTCCAGGTGAGCCATCCCTTCCCTGCACAACCAAGTGGGGGACAAAATCAGGTGTGCACTGCGCAACGCCATCTGTGGCAAGGTCCACCTAACTACGGATGCATGGACCAGTAAGCACAGTCAGGGACGTTATATCTCCCTAACAGCACACTGGGTAAATGCAGTGGCGGCTGGGCCTGTGGCAGATAGCAGTTTGGTGCATGTCCTTCCACCACTGAGGATTGCAGGGCGCTTCAGTTTATGTCCTGTTGCTAACTCCTCCTACTCCGCTTCCTCATCCTCTACCGCTTCCTCATCCGGTCAGCGTAACACCTTCACCACCAACTTCAGCACAGCCAGGGGTAAACGACAGCAGGCAGTTTTAAAACTTTCCTGTTTGGGGGAAAAACCCCACACCGTGCAGAAGTTGTGGAGGGACATGGAACAACCGACCGATGAGTGGTTGCTGTCAGTGAGCCTCAAGCCCGGCCTGGTGGTGTGCGATAATGGGCGAAATCTCGTAGCAGCTCTGGGCCTAGCCGGTTTGACGCACATCCCTTGCCTGGCGCATGTGCTGAACGTGGTGGTCCAGAGGTTCCTGAAAAATGACCCCAATATGCCAGAGCTGCTGCAGAAAGTGCGGGCCGTCTGTGCGCACTTTTGGCGTTCTCACCCTGCTGCTGCTCGCCTGTCAGCGCTGCAGCGTAACTTCGGCCTTCCCGCTCACCGCCTTATATGTGACGTGCCCACAAGGTGGAACTCCACCTTGCACATGCTGGCCAGACTGTGCGAGCAGCAGCAGGCGATAGTGGAGTTTCAGCTGCAGCAATCACGCGTGAGTCGCTCTGAGGAACAGCACTACTTCACTACCAATAAGTGTGCCTTGTTGCGCTGTTTCGAGTACTCCACCAACATGGCCAGTGCCAATGATGCCGTTCTCAGCGTTACTATCCCAGTTCTATGCCTCCTTGAAAAAACGCTTTGGGCGATGATGAAAGAGGATGTGGCACAGGAGGAGGAGGAGGAGGCGGGATCATTTCAAAGGCTTTCAGGGCAGTCTTTCAAAAGTGGCTACGAGGGTGGGTTCCTGCTCCAACAAACGCCAGATACACAATTGTCCGGCAGCAAGGGCACAGTTCTGGAGGATGACGAGGTGGAAGATGAGGAGGAGGAGATGGAGGAGGAGGAGGAGGAACCATGTTCACAGCAGGGTGGCACCCAGACCAGCTCATGGCCATCACTGGTGCGTGGCTGGCGGGATACAAAGGACACAGACGATACACCTCCCACAGAGGACAGCTTTTCTTTGCCTCTGGGCAGCCTGGCACACATGAGCGATTACATGCTGCAGTGTTTCCGCAATGACCGCCGAGTTGCCCACATTCTAACTGGTGCTGATTACTGGGTGGCCACCCTGCTGGATCCCCGTTACAAGGACAATGTACCGTCCTTAATTCCCTCACTGGAGCGGGATCGTAAGATGCGCGAGTACAAGCGCACGCTGGTAGACGTGCTGCTAGTGGCATTCCCACCTGACAGCGGGCGTACAGTGGAAGCACAAGGCGAGGGCAGAGGAGGAGGGAGAGGTCGCCAATGCAGCAGGGGCACCGCCAGCACCTCAGAAGGCAGGGTTAGCATGACCAAAATGTGGAAAAGCTTTGTCAGCATGCCACAACAACCAGCACCACCAGCTGAGATGGAACGTCTTAGCAGGAGGCAGCATTTCACCAACATGGTTGAGCAGTATGTGTGCACAGGCCTACACGTACTGGATGACGGGTCTGCCCCCTTCAACTTCTGGGTCCCCAAATTGGGCACATGGCCTGAGCTTGCCCTTTACGCCTTGGAGGTGCTGGCCTGCCCTGCAGCCAGTGTATTATCTGAACGTGTATTTAGCACGGCAGGGGGGCATTATCACAGACAAGCGCAGCCGCCTGTCCAGAGCCAATGTGGACAAGCTCACGTTCATTAAAATGAACCAGGCATGGATCCCACAGGACTTGTCCGTACCTTGTGCAGAATAGACATGTATACCAGTGTTCTGACAAAAACTGTCCGCCATGGGGGGGCGTGGCCTGACGCGAACAGGGATGGACGTACTTTGGAAGAGCTCCGGGTCTCCAGGAATCCATCCGTCGCCATCCGGACCGTTAAAACACCTATTCGGGTCCTAAACACTCACCGGCCTGCTCACCTTGCCCCACCGCAGTGTCCTAGACCATTGTTCCGGTGTGAATCGGTCGGGAGACGCCCGAGATCCGACGCCTTCAGCGCCTATAGCAGCCGCCATCTTCTAGGCCTAAAGCCTCCCGGAGGATCCGGACCCCAGCTGTCTTAGAGGTAAGGGACCACCATCCGTCCCTACCCGCCACCCATCCTCTTGCCTTGAGACTACCTGGAGGCAGAGCCGGATCCCGGAAACATCTGTGGGGGTCGTTGCTCCACGCGGCCTAGTGAGGCCTTGAATCCCCAGCCTCTCCTGCGGCTGTGCCCCCGCGGGCGCGTAGTGCTGCCGGCTCGATCTGAATCTGAGGGCCGGGATCTCCACTCGGCATCCGCCCGGACCCCCATCCTGGGCCCTGTCTTCGGCTGAGGGAGCCATCTGGGCTGCTTCCGTCCGCGAGGGCCCCGCCGCCATCTTGAGGCCTGCGGGGGCTCCGAATCCCCAGCGCTCGAGTATCGCGACCGCGAGGCGAGCGGTGAGCACCGCAGGATACACCCGAGCAAGCCTCCCTGGCCTAACGGGACAGACCTGAGGAGGTCCGAAGGCCGGCAGAGGCATCCTGTGGCAGACGGCGCACTGAACATTGAGGTGAGCGGCGGCCATCTTGCTGCACCCTGGGCATACTAGTAGCCTCTCCATCCCCCATAATCCACAACCAAACCCCAAAATAACATCCGGGCCGCACGGGGGGAGACCCAGGCTGCAGGGTGGGAGAACTTGCCTAACCCCAGCGTTCATCCAGTACCTGTCCCCATAGACACCTGAATCGGCCATCTTGCTACACTCAACAGCAGTGTAATTGGGGCTCCATGTATTCTTTCAAGTCATACTTCAGAGGCTCCTGAACTACCCAGCAGATTGGTCTACCAAGCTCAATCCCCTTCATTAGATCTCATTACTTCTAAATTCAAAAGACGCTGCATTCTGCATCACTATACTCCTAGGAGCGGCCATCTTGCTACACCACATTAACCTGTTCTCCCGGGTTCCTAATTGGTTTCCTCTTACTCTGATGGTCCCGCACCCCCCTCATCAGGAAGTACATGTCATTATTGCAGTCCTGTAATGAGTCTTTAACTTACGATACACGAGACAAGATGTACTAAAAGACATGGTAGGGGGCGCATACGCAGCTCGTAGGATGGCGAACGAACCTGACTAGAGCCCCGACCTCACCTCCTGCATCCGAAGCTCCCGCTCCGCTACACTAGAGACTTTTGCTCCGGGAGCCACCTCCACTGAACCGGGAACCCCTCAGCTACCTGCCGAACGTTATATGGGTAAGATCGGCGACCAGAGGCACATATACCAGACACGATCCTCACAGGCCGCATCGCAACCCGCGTGCCACATGGAAAAATACCTGCTTAGGCCGCAGTCCCCGGCCTCAATTTCTACGACAGAAGCCGCAGATCAGCCAGACGCACTCCCGCTGGTCGATCCCTCATTGTTTATAGATAACCCCCCTGCCTTCTCACACAACAGCTCCTCGCAGCACTCTCCAATGACGTCCCTGGTAACTGTAGATGTCCTGGACCTGAAACTGCAGACATTGTTCCAGAGTATTACTCACAACGTTGCAAAGGAGGTTAATAAACTAGCTCACGAACTGAGAGGGGAGATTGACCAGCTAGGGGAAAGAACAGACACCCTTGAAACAAAACTGGATGAGGTGGTGAATTATGTACAAGCCTTAGAGGAGGAGAATGCTAACCTAAAGAATGCAGTACTACAACTGCAGGTGCAGCAAGAAGACCTCGAGAACAGAGAACGTAGGCAAAACCTCCGCATACGGGGAGTCCCTGAGTCTGTTGTTGACAAGGACATTAGGCCATACTTGCTAGCCCTGTTTAACTCCCTGGCACCCGATATTCCGGACATTGATCTGCGTTTCGACAGAGCACATAGATCACTGGCCCCTAAACCTCCTCAGGGTGCTAATCCCATGGACATCATAGTTCGCTTTCATTTTTACGAAAGTAAAGAAGCCATGACAATCGCTACGAGAAACAAACCTAGAGTGGACTTTAGGGGGGCAAAGATACAAATCTTCAGTGACCTATCGCCCATAACGTTAAATAAAAGACGCAACCTTCGCCCTATTACTGCCCACTTACAGCATCACCACGTACCCTATAGATGGGGCTTCCCCTTTCGTCTGATGGTGACCAAGGATGGCGCGCAACACACCCTGAGGGACCTCCAGGAAGGTGAGTCCTTTGTCAGGAGCCTAGGACTCCCCCCTGTTCCTGAGGAGGATCTGCAAGCCCAATTTCCATCCTCTAGACCTCTGTCAACACCCAGGAAGATGTGGACCCCGGTCCGTCACAGACCCAGAAAAACCACATTCACCCCACAAGGGAACACATCTTCTAAAGGCCCCACCTGAAGCATCCACGGACCCTCACGTCTGGTATGTGATTCTTTTTCTCCTGTCCCCCAATCTACTTAAGTCACAGAGGCCCTGATGTTGGGCCTATGCAATCCCTTTGAAAAGTCTCTGGGCTCAGAGACCGGGGTTTTTCCCCCTTCTACTTGTTCACCCATGGGCGACTGCCCTCAGGGACAACTACAGTTCTACGGTTCCCACTTAACTTTGACTTTTTCTACATTTGCTTTTTCGGATCAGGTTGAGGCCGGTTAGCTCGGCCATGCGAGCTGCTGTGTTTCCCCCAATATGGTTGTGTTTTTTTTTTTGACCATAACCCCTTGGAGATGAGTTTCTCCTCGGGCACTCTACCTATATGGTATGTCGTTTTTTTTTTACTCTTTTTTCTTTTTGTTTTCACATGTTTTTTGGGGATCCTTTTTGATCCCATATTTACCTACGTTAGAATCTTCTATTCACGAATGTATGTTATATTACATGTTTTCATATCGTTAGGGTTGCACGGAGGTCTATTTTTTGAACTGCTCAGAAAATGTTTCTATGTTTTTATTCCCATGTCCTTTCTATATGGGTTTAAACATACAATTGTGCGAAGTCTTTTGTCTACAATATGGTATACGCTTAATGCATTTTACACGAATGTAATGTCAGATTTTTCCCCACTCTGCACCTATGGCAGTTAGTGTCTTCTCATGTAACGTTAAAGGTCTAAATTCCATCCGGAAGAGATGGCTTGCCCTTAAAGAGTTCAAAGCATCTAATGCTGAGGTGATCATGGTCCAGGAGACACATTTTAGGGCGGGGGGCTCTTTCAAATTTGCTTCTAAGCACTACCCCACAACTTTTGTGGCGTCTTCTCCCTCTGGAAAAGCTGGAGTGGCGATTCTCCTTAAACGCTCATCCACCATACAGGTGAAATCCTCATATTTAGACCCCCAAGGTCGCTTTATCCTCCTGGACTGTGGTCACCAAAATACTTCTTTCACTTTAGCGAATGTATATGTTCCCAACACAGGCCAAATTGGTTTTCTTGACACTTTCTTTGACAAACTACACAAATATGCCCAACCCTTTCAGATTATTGGGGGTGATTTTAACTTGTGCATGTCTCCAATTAGGGATAGGGCTGCCCTTTTTCAAGACAAACCTCCACTACAGGCACATAAATCTTCCTCCTCGTTCCGCAAAATAATTAGAACAAATAGACTGTTTGATTCTTGGAGGGTAAAACACCCGACAGCCAAACAGTTCACCTTCTTTTCTCCACCCCACAAGCTGTACACGAGAATTGACTATTTTTTCATCTCTGCACCCCTATTGCCATACCTGGTCGACGCCAACATTCTCCCAATTACTTGGTCTGACCATGCTCCCATCACTATAGACCTCTTATTGTCCTCACCCACGCCTAGGAGATGTTACTGGCGCCTCAATGAGTCACTCCTAAACTCATCTAAGACCCATTTACCACTACAAGACAAACTGAATGAATATTTTCAGATAAATAAAGACTCAGTGTCGGAGATCTCTGTTCTGTGGGAGGCACATAAGGCGTTCTTCAGAGGTGAATGCATCGCAACTGGATCTCGCCTTAAAAAAGACCGTGTTTTGCAGAGATCGACTTTACTGACTCAGTTATTAGAAGCTGAACAAAAACTTCTCGGACGCCCCACGATGGAGGGCCTCAGAGTCGTAACAGCACTACGGAATCGTATCAAAACATTAGATTCGGCAAGAATCACTAAATCCATGCTCTGGGCAAAGCAAAAATTTTATGAATTTGCCAATAGACCCCATAGGATGCTTGTCCAAATTCTGAAACCACGCCCCCATTCATCTTTACCCGACTTCTTAACACAACAAGACGGTAAGCCCACATATTGCCCTAGAATTATGGCTAATGTATTCGGAGACTTCTATAAGAAACTATATAATTGCCTATCCACAGACCCGACCACTCAATTCACACAAGATAAATTTAACAATTTTATGGACTCTTTTAAGCTCCCCACTCTGTCCCCTGACGATCGCTCAAGTCTAAACGCACACGTGTCGGTTGAAGAGATCACTGCAGTTATCAAACAGCTACCGACTAATAAAACCCCAGGGCCGGATGGTCTTCCCTACTCCTACTATAAAAAATTCCTCCCCACCATCTTACCCTACATGGAAAAACTCTATGCCTCTTTAATGAACGGAAAAATCCCCCACGCTCAATTTCTACATGCGTTCGTCACGGTGATCCCCAAACCAGGGAAAGACCCATCCTTACCTGACAACTACCGCCCCATTGCTCTCCTAAATTCTGACTATAAAATTTTTACAAAAATACTTGCCAACAGACTGTCCCTGCTCCTCCCCAAACGAATCCACAGAGACCAAGTCGGTTTTGTGCCATCCAGACATGCTGGGGACAATACTAGACGAACCATAGATTTGATAGACCTCCTGACCAAAACCAAGCGACCGGCTATAATTCTCAGTTTAGACGCACAAAAAGCGTTTGATCGCCTGAATTGGTCGTTTTTGTTCGCTACACTTTCAAGATTTGGTTTCTCGGGTCCATTTATACAAGCATTAAAGGCACTATACTCTACTCCTACGTCTCAGGTACAGTTGGCCTCCCACGCCTCGGCGTCATTCCCCCTTAGCAACGGTACTAGGCAAGGTTGCCCACTATCGCCCCTGCTCTTTATTTTAAGCCTTGAGCCCTTGGCAGCAGCCATACGCGTCCACCCGGACATTAGGGGAGTGACGTTGAGGCGTCTGGAATACAAATTATCTCTTTTTGCAGATGATGTGCTGCTGACAATTACCCACCCACACATTTCTCTCCCCTCTCTCCATTCAACCTTACAAATCTTTGGCCATATCTCCGGATTCAAAATTAACCCGACTAAAACCGAAGCTTTACCCATTAATATTCCGGCTGACCTTCTTCTAACCCTGCAAACCAACTTCAAGTATAGATGGTGCATACAGTCCCTTCAGTATCTCGGTGTACATTTATCTCGATCGTACTCCACTCTCTACCAAGAAAATTTCCCCCCCCTCTTCTCAGACATCAACAAGCTACTTAAAAAATGGACAACACTCCCCGTCTCTCTCATTGGTAGAATCAACGTTTTGAAGATGTCTATTCTCCCCAAGCTGCTGTATATTTTCGAAACACTCCCTGTAGCAATCCCATTGACCCAACTTAAATTACTTCATAGGAATTTTCTGAATTTTATATGGAATAACAAGTCCCACAGGATTGCCAGTTCGGTTCTCTTGGCTCCCCGCTCACGTGGGGGGCTGGGGGCACCGGATGTAATCAAATATTACTATGCTACTCACCTCAGAGTCATTTCCTCGTGGACATCTCGCTATGCATCAAGCAGATGGTCAGAAATCGAGATAAATATTACTTCCCCTGCACACCCATGTAGTCTACTTTGGCCCTCTTCAGATAGATTTACGTCTCAAATACGGAAGATCTGCCTGAGCCCTATGATATTCACACTCTCAATCTGGAAACGCTGCTCAAGTAAATATGCTCTATCTTCGCAATGCCCCCCACTGATAAACATTTTATTTAACCCAGAAATTCCCGACAGCTTATCCTATGACTCCATGATGCCGTGGACCCAGGCAGGCATATTTCAATTGCGACATCTGGTGCATCCAGTAACACGCACTTTACTCCCTTTTTCGGAACTGCAAGCCAAACATAACTTACCGAACACACTACTCTTTTCTTACTTGCAGGTAAAACATTATTTTGTATCTAGATCACCCCAATTGACCCTGGTGGTTCCTACAGAATTTGAAAAGCTATGCTCGTATGGCCCACATGAACCTCAACAAATTTCTTGCATCTACAAGATCCTCCAGAGCACTGATCACATTTCTGAACAGACCCACTCATATATGAGGAAATGGGCCCAGGTCCTTCATAGTCCTATCTCTATAGCTCAGTGGGGGACGATTTGGGATGCTACCTCCAAAGTCTCCAGATGCGTGGCCCAGAGGGAAACGGCGTACAAAATCTTAATGTTTTGGTACAGGACCCCTGAATTTCTAGCAACTCATAAACTAGCTCCATTTAGTCACTGTTGGAGGTGTGGCTCCTCTGTGGGCTCGCACTTTCACATATTTTGGGAATGCCCTGTTTTGTCCCCCTTTTGGACCAATGTGCATGCCTTGCTGGAAAAGATATTGGAGATCCAGATCCCTTTCCAACCCATACACCTGCTATTAGGCTTACCTCTTCGGAATACCACCAAAACTATTAACAAACTACTGACATTCATCTTACTAGCAGCTAAACGAGTGATCCCGCAACATTGGCGTTCCACTGTTCCACCTACCTTTACGCAATTCCTTTCTGCGGTCACTGATATTCGTAAAATGGAACATATCACGGCAATCATAGAGGATGCACTACCAAAATTTGAGGTCATTTGGGAAAAATGGGATACATCGGAATATAATAATTCGGAATACTAGACCCTCACACCGAGATAAGGAAATGGTCTTTCTAGGATCAAACTGTATGTTCAGGAAATTTTAGCTCCAGTTCCCATTACTGATTGCCTTCGTGTTAACATGATATCTTGATATGCTATTAAATACCACATTACCTCCCCTTTACGTGACCCTTACACTGTCTAATGGTTCACTCGAACGACTTGTTTTCTACCCTTGTTATGTAACTTTATGTCTGCACATGCAAGTTGTACAATGTTCATATTTGCTGATTGTGATATATGCTTGTAATGCCTCATAAAAATTTACATAAATAAACAATTTAAAAAAAAAAAAAAACTGTCCGCCATCGGATTGTGTCCGGCCCATACTGCACA
Source organism: Rana muscosa (assembly GCA_029206835.1). Lineage (NCBI taxonomy): Eukaryota > Metazoa > Chordata > Amphibia > Anura > Ranidae > Rana > Rana muscosa. The sequence goes on along the minus strand of CM055117.1, from coordinate 909,525,275 downwards.
GGTGCAGCACATTTGTCACGCTGTAATGGACTGAAAAGCACGAGGCTGAAAAGTGTGAATTGTCGCTTAACAAACTTTACTAACATGAAGGGTGGCGCCATCCGAATGGAACTTCCCCTTTATAGTGCCGTCGTACGTGTTGTACGTCACCGCGCTTTACTCGAACATTTTTTTACACAATAGTGTGTAGGCAAGGCAGGTTTGAGAGGAAACACGAAAAATCACTTGAGAAAAATGCAGTTTTTTTCAATGACATTAAAAACGGTCGTGTGTACGTGGCATTAGAGTGGTAGAAAATGCTAACAAAAGTTAAATTAATTGTAAGAAAGTTATACTGTAACTTAAATGTAATTATGCAACCACTATGATCCCACTTAACAGTGCAGATGTAGGAGAATGTTGTTGCCCTAAATGTTACCCTTGAAGGGATTTTTTCAAGAAGAGAGACTTAAAGCTTAATTAAAGTCAAAAATGTTTTTCTTAGTTTTGGATAGAGTTTTTTTATTGCTGTCTGTGCCCAATTAAGGAGATCCACCCTTCCTATTTGTCCTGTTTACCATTATCATTCAAAGTGAAAGTAAAGAATATCCCAAATTTTGGGTTGTTCCCAGAAAATAATTAGATAGGAAATATTCCAATGGGGACACTAGTTCTGGTGACCCAGGGGTCCCCAAGAGATTCCTCTAATTAGCAGGGATTTCCTCTCACTTCCTGTTTGGCTATGGGACAGGAAGTGAAGGGAAATCGCCAAAATGGTACACAGATGGTGAAAAAAGATCTGACGGGTTATAACCCTCCCTTGCTCTATTCAAAAGGAAACAATTAAATGTTGCCTATAGTTCTACTAAAGCTGGCCATAGAATATATACATTTCTTATTCAATTCCCTTTAGCATTACCTTCAACTACGTAGTGCAAGGGCCTGCCTGAGTGCATACAAATTGAAAGTGTTTAGGTTTGACCTCATATTATATGGTTTTGGTAAATCTAAAGGAATATGCTACAAGAAAATTGTATAATGTATGGCCAGTCTTAGTACTTGATAAATAAACCTAGAAGACCCCAACAAGCTGACCTGTTTTGTCAACAAAAGTGTTTGCCTTTTTTTTAAGAAAACATTTGTCCTTGTGATTTGCATGAATTTAGTAAGCAGATGGTAAATGGGCAAGCAATCGAAAGGATCCCCTTACAAATTTACTACCAAGGATAGTTTCACATAACACCTTTTTGCATTTCCTGCACCACTACCTGGGTTACCATTAATACACCTGTTGAAGGAGCAAATAAAAAAAAATGTAAAAAAAAACATTGATTTTCATTTTTTCAAAGAAAAATAAATGTTTTTTTTACATTTTTTTTTTAAGTTTTAATTTTTTCTCATTCATTTTCTTTCATTGTTGTCTTTGTAATTTTTTTTAGGATTTTTTTTAATTATTAATTATTTTTAATTTTGGATTTTTTTTTATTATTATTATTTTTTACTTTCCATTTATTTTTTATTTATTTTTTTGGATTATTTTCAATGTTTTTTTTTTATATATATTGTTTCATCTATTTTATTTTTGGTTTGGTTCAGGTGGAAAAATTGTTAGGTTTAATCCACCTGAAAAGGGGGTCATTAGCAACCGACTAGGTGGTCATTGACTATGTCCTCAATTAGCAGCTGACTACATTTTGTCTAGGACAAGAGCTGGTAGGAAGCCATTTTGGCTACGAAAGTTTGTTTTAGTTTGTTTTTCTTTTCATTCAGGTGGAAATAGTTCCAAAGGTTTGGGATTTAGCCATCTGAAAGGCGGAGTAGTGCATAGATCAGAAAGTACAGGTAATGCATGGTCTTTTTGAATGCTTAAAATTTTGAATTTTTGAGAAGCAACGTTCACGTTCATCTTTTATTTTAAATTATTTTATTTTAGATTTTTGCTCGTACCATGGGGATCCATTTTAGAGTGGGTTCATCCTAAAGGAATCATGGTTGTTTTGGTCGATTGTTCAGAAGTCAGGAACACTAAATTCCTTTGTTAGTAGATATTATGGATAAGAATTTGATTCTGCTCTTGTTTTTAACGTCCAGATTCTTGGTGGAGCGAGATTGGAGAGGATTGTAGAACAGAGATGAAAGATGTTCATCTGGTTGGCAGTTCGTCTGTGCCATACCACACCGAAAATTTGTTCTTATTTACGTTCAGAAGAGAAAAGATTCCGATTAATACTTGAAATATAAGGTTTCTTTTTCTTATGGACAATGTTTGCGCTGATACTGAATCTGAAGGACTTTGCCCAACAATGAGACTTGTGAAACATTTTGCCACAGTCTCTCCGGTCATTTATGAATGCAAACGGACTATGAATACAAATGCAATGGGTTGGAGGTTGGGGAAGGAATATAACCTATCCAATCCTTCAGAACAAGGGATGTAATATATGTTTTTTTATTTTTTATTATGGGACGAGGAATTGAAAGAAGGAAATGTTTTTAATGTGTGACATTTATTGACGTAACTGAATTAATATGGTGCAGGTACCTAGGAGGTTGACACTTATGCATAAAGGTGTCTGGTATCAGGTGACACATCAATGGGGTATAAACTTCCTCGTAGGGGGTGTCTCAATCTTAGCAGTCCTATAGAGAAGCTCTCGGCTAGTGGACATGTGGGACACCAGAACTGGACATGTGGGACATACACCTAATTGATGTCTCACCTGAGAGGTTTGAAACCCTGCACAGGTAATGCCAGTGACTACACACAGGAGCATGCTCCGTTGAACAAAGGGAATAAACACTGGCTACCAGGGTACAGTATACCTTCACCACATGGTGCTTCAGCATCTCATAGTGGTTGATAGAAACCTGTTACCCTATATGTGCTGAATATACTCTGAATCAAGTGCGGTCAGTAAATCAGTGGCTTGCTCCCAGAGATATGCGGAACGCTTATTTCTGAGGAGTAACCCGAAAGAGGAGGTATGTATTCAGCACTATATTGGGGGATAGGAGCTGGGATGGGTGTTGTTAGTAGAGTGGATATCGATCTCCTAGGAAACAAACTCTCATCCATAGCTTCAGACAGCAGGCGGGGCTTTGTTACTCGGAGAGATTGGTGCCCCCCCCCTGATAACATTCAACGGAGTCACAGAAATATCTAGTGTTAAGTGGCTCAAGATTTTGTCAACCATGGTGAGAGTTGGTAGAGAGTGTGAGATGGTATGGGACAGATATGTCATTGACTCTAGCATGCACACAGGGGCAGGCGGAGTTATCGACCAGCATCAAGCTGATCGACAGTATCTCCACATGAGGGGCAGTAGCCTGATGAGTTGGCATCACCGCTCAGTAAGACTTTGCCAAAACACGGCACTTACACTAATCCAAAGTGGTGGTGGAATGCCTGGATGGGCTGTACTGGTTTGGATTGTGAAAGGTTTTGTCCTGTATGATCCCATATACAGAAGTGCAGACTCGGTCTGTATAGTTTGTGGCATCAATGGGCTTACTGACTGGGGATTCTATCTTGTTGCATTTGTGGCTAAGTGACCCACAGGTGATCAGAGAATACGGAAGCTGGGGATATTTCCCTCTGTTGGAACCATGACCAAGATGTCCTTTGCATACCAGGTCAACACACGGTACTCTGTGTTCTGGAGGTTGAGATCATTGCTGGGAAGGAAGCACCTGGGTATTATTTAGGACATAGACGAGATTGTTTCTTTGTCCTAGAAGATACCGATGTAGCGTTAGTCATGGAACTAGGTTATTTCTTGAACCTAACAGTAGGTAGGGGTGCATGAAATGCCCTGGGCATGGTCACTGAAATCCGGACACAGGGATGAAATTTTGTGGGTTTTGTTATTGTTTGAGATTTATATGTGTTGTTAGACTCAAAGCTTATATGGGAAGCTCTCCCACTCATCTATGCAAGTTGAGGGACAAGTTGACGGTAGGGTCTCTTTGTACAAATTAGAGACTTTGTTGCCAATTGGTCTCCCTGAGGCACCGCAGACAGGCTAAGTTGCGGTAGGAAAGACAACTGTGGGCAAGCCTGCCCAAGCCCAAACTGTATCTACAATAAAGAGTTATAGGAAGTTGGGAGCGGGAGGCGTAATTGGATGGATCATATATATGCATATATTATGATAATGGGTTGACTTATGTCATGATATAGCGGGATAAAGGTATGTTCTAGGCTAGTAATATGGGCACGTAAGGCCCTCCTCAAGACTCTGCATTTGAAAGCTGGTTGATATGCTGCTCTGAGTGTGTGCTGGTGAATGGTGAGTGAATGGACACCCCTTTCCTGTACTGCACCTTGTCCTGAAGTTGTCAGAAAAAAAGAAGATACAGAAGACACAGAATGGTGACAGGGAAGCTGTCACGGAAGAATGATGTTGGTGTGTCACCCAGTAACAAAGCAGCACCTGTTGAGAAGCACAGCTCGTTAGGACTGTTATGGACTGTTCCATAGGAGCTGGTTCTGAAGCCTATGTTGAGAGGCACAACACGGTAAAACCATTAAGGGCTGGTCCATAGGTACTGGTCCGGAAACACAGGTTGGAAAGCCACATGCGTTAAGACATTTATGGACTGTTCCATAGGAGCTGTTTCTGAAGCCTATGTTGAGAGGCGCAACACAGTAAAACCATTATGGACTGTTCCATAGGAGCTGTTTCACATGTTGAAAAATGCAACATGTTCCAGAGGTACTGGTTCAGAAACACATGTTGGGCGTTAAGACCATATGGACTGTTCAATGGGAGCCATATCTAAAGAAGGATGGTATGCGCACTTTAGGCGCAAAGCGGCATATTTTGGAGGAGCAAATATGGCTTAATATCATAGTTCTGGACTTTACAGTCAAAGCTTTGTAGCATATTAGCATCGGCATGACAAAAGGGATTGTCCCCAGCCCCCCTGGTGTGGCTATGAGCTTCAAAGAGAGGAGAAGAAATAGCTTTGCATTATCTGATTGGACAGGAAGCAAGTGTGGGTGGTTTTGGGTGAGGGGAATGAATGTTAAAAGCACATACCGAAGAGTAAGAGTCCCTCTTTTGTCCACTTTTGGTTTCTAGCATGCTCATGTGAGCCCTTGGCTCGCTCCCTTCACCATGCAGAACCCAGCTGATGAAACCATGAGTATTAAGTATCTTTCATATTATTATTAGAGTTGTTATAGACTGTACCTGATATCTGTTGTTACGATATGTTTCCTATTTTTAAAGGAAGTAAATATGACTTGTTTTACTAAGCAACTGTGTTTGTCTTTATACTATACAGGGTATCTTTAGGCCTAACACGCTCTGATAGGCTAAACTAGCAAATAAGGGACTATACAATTAATACAAAGATGCAATAGTTATAGATTATAGATTAATAGATGTAATATTGCATAATTTACTACAACACCCAAGATACCATTTTGGGATGAGCTATAACTTTTGGAGATGGGTCCACATTTGCTAAAATAAAACTGGTATTAGCATTGTGGGATGGTTGCATGCTCATGGACATGGGGGTGCTGGCTTTTGTAATTTGGGCTGGACTGGTATCTTTTATGCCCCGTACACACGAGCGGTTTTTCCGTCGGAAAAAAAAACAATGGTTTTCCCAACGGAATTCCTCTCAAGCCTGCTTTGCATATACACGGTCACACAAGTTCGGTGAACTCTTGACTGCCAAGAACGCGGTGACATAAAAGACTACGACGAGTCGAGAAAATGAACTGCTATGCTTCCGTGCATCGATTTGTTTCCGAGCATGCGTTCGAAATTTTGCACGTCGGAATTTGTACACATGACAGGAAATTACGATCAGTTTTTTTCCTTTCCAGCTGTTTTCCTGTTGGAAAAAGTCTGATGGAGCATACACACGGTCGGGATTCCATACCAAAAGCTCTCATCAGACTTTTTCCAACAGGAAAACCGTTCGTGTGTACGGGGCATTAGAAAAAAAGGCACACCTTTTCAATTTTTAAATAATATTATTACTTAAAACATTTTTTTTACATTAAGATTATCAGAAAAAGAGTGCATCAGTCAAAGGGAAAATATAACAGTTTTGGGTCAATTTAACGTATTTTTTTTTAAATTTACAAAGAGTTGGACTATATCTGTTTCTTCACAAGCTATATATGATCTTTGTTTTTGCAAATAAATATTTATAATGGCTAAGGCCCCTTTCACACGGGGCGGATCCGTGCAGATCCGCCCTGTGAAGCTCCGCTTGCTCAGCGGGGATCGCTCCGTTGATCCCCGCTGAGCCGACGGATGACTGGGCGGTCCCCGCACACTGTGCAGGGACCGCCCTGTCAGAGCGCCACTCTCCCCTATGGGGAATCGGATGACGACGGACCGTAGAGTCCGTTGTCATCCGATCCGCTCCGCCGACGGAAGGAAAAATAGGGTTTTCCTCCGTCACACTTTGGCGGAGCGGATGTCAGCGGACATGTCTCCGCTGACATCCGTGCCTCCATAGGGGTACATGGAGGATCCGTTTCAGGTCCGCCTAAAAAACTGACAGGCGGACCTGAACGGACCTCCGTGTGAAAGAGCCCTAAGGGTTCCCAGAACAGAGTTTTCAAAAGAGTTCATAAAGCAACTTGCTGTGCAACTCCCCTTGTCTGATAGAAACCTTTGTTTCACTGCTCGGCCATTTCATTGGAGTTCTGTAAATAAGTTTTTTTTCAAGTGCAGCTGAAAAGTTATCATGCAAAGTAATAATGGTTACGGTTGCTGTCCTGAAAAAAAAAAGCAAAATTTGTCCTAAACATGGCAGATTTGGTTAGGAAAAGGGAGAACCCAACATCTGTAATGTTTGAATGCCCTGCATTTGGCACAAAAAATGCACTAAAACCGTGTAAACACGATCGGTTTCACCGATGAAAACAGTCCGATGGACTGTTTTCATCGGACGTACCGATCGTGTATGGGCCCCATCGGTCTTTTTTCAATCGGTGTGAAAAAATAGAAAATGTTTTACATTTTTCCGATGGGAAAAAAACCGATAGCAAAATCTGATCATCTGTGTGGAACTCCATCGGATAAAAAACCCACGCATGCTCAGACTGAATTATGAGACGAGAGAGCTCGTTATGGTAAAACTAGCGTTCGTAATGGAGATAGCACATTCGTCATGCTGTAACGGACTGAAAAGCACGGAGAATGAAAAGCGCAAATCGTCTCTCACCAAACTTTTACTAACACGCCGTAACACGAAACCAGCAAAAGCAGCCCAAAGGGTGGCACCATTGGATTTGAACTTCCCCTTTATAGTGCCGTCATACGTCACGGCGTTTGGGACGATCGGTTTTTTGACTGATGGTGTGTAAACAAGACTGATGGAAGTCAGCTTCATTGGATTTCCGATGGAAAAATCCATCGGATTAGAATCCATAGGAAATCCGATCATGTGTACAGTGCTTAAAAGCAGCACATTGTGAATAATTATTTGTGCATATTTGTAATTATGTGTACATTATTACTCAAGCTCTTTAAAGTCAGCTGGGGTCTAATTACATTGTTAAATTATAAACCAGTACAAGGCTGGTTTATAATTCGGCAATGTATTGCTACCGTAAGAGAAAGTCCCCACAGCTATGATGGTTAACCAATAAGTTTAAAAAATCCCCTTAATATTCCAACCTAGCCCCAATCCAGCAGGCAACTTGGGTGGCCAGGAAAAAAGGACTAGTGAGCGTGCAGCCCCCCTCCTTCCTGAACCATACCAAGACAAATGCCTTTCAACATTGAGGCAGTACTTATGTCTTAATGCTGAAAGACAAGGGGAATAATTGTAAAATGAGGGGACTTATAATGAAATCTGGAAGCATCCATCAATGGAGATGGCCAGATCTCTCCCCCATTCCAAGGGAATGAGTACAGGGGCACAATAGTACCGTATTCATAAACGATATCCATCTATTAAAAGAAAAAAAACACATCAACAAACACATACTTACCTGTTTTTACAATAGTATCTATCAATCCATCAATCAAGTCATCCAGTGATGTGAATCCAGAAGGATGCAAAGAAGAGGGGTCTAGGGATGTATCTGTCTATCGAGTTGTCTAGTGATGTAAATTCAGAATAAACGGGGGGCGTGTCCAGGACGTGTTTGTCTGAGCTCCCCAGGACCGGCGCTGTATTTCTTCAGTTATAGGGTGCAGACCCCTCTAATCTGTCCATTCTGTGTCCCCCTAGCCTTGGGACCCTGCAGGAGTGGAGACGGCCGGCTGTGATCCCGGGAAAGGCCGCGGACCGGACATCGCGGACTAGGCCGAAGCCGGGGACTCGCCTGAAATCCCGGCCCGGAGCTCCGCAGGACCGGCGCGGTGAGACTCCTCTATTCCATCGCTCCTGTGTCCCCCTAACCTTGGGACCCTACCCGGATAGTGCAGGAGTGGGGACGGCCGGCTGTGATCCCGGGAAAGGCAGCGGATCGGACATCGAAGATTAGGCCGAAGCCGGGGACTCGCCTAAAATTCCGTCCCGGAACTCCTCAGGGCCGGCGCGGTAAGATTTTCTGCTTCGGGCACAGGCACACTCATACCATCCTCCTCTGCCTCCTGATCCTCTGTAGCTTCCCTGGGGTATGCAGAGGAGGAAAAGTTAACCATGCTCCAAAAAGAAGGCCACAAACTCAGACGTTGTGGACAAGGCCGTAGCCGCAGCCTCGCCTAAAACCCCTGCCCGGATGGAGAACCAGGCCGATGATCCTGACCGGCTGCCTGCCACAGTGGCCGATTTTAAAGCGGTCCTACATGCCATAACTGCCCTGACTGGCAAGGTGGACCATATACAGGCAAATGTGGAGTTTATTAGGAAGGACTTTAATGCTTTTCGTGGTAGAATGACTGAGGTGGAGCACAGGGTCTCTCAGACTGAGGACATGGTACGTGACCATGGAACTGACATTCACTTACTTAAGGCCAGGGTCAAGGTGCTTGAATCCCACGCAGAAGACGCAGAGAATCGCAACAGAAGAAATAATCTGCGTGTTCTGGGACTTCCTGAGGGGGCTGAGGGTGCAGACCCCATGGCCTTTGCTGAACGCTCATTACAACAGCTACTCCCCTCAGCACGCTTCTCTCCGTTTTTTACTGTGGAGAGGGCTCATTACATACCCCCCACCAGGGGGCCCCAGGGAGCACCGCCCCGCACTTTTATCTTTAAACTACTGTATATACTCGAGTATAGGCCGACTCGAGTATAAGCCGAGGTACCTAATGTTGCCCAAAAAAACTGGGAAACCTTACTGACTCGAGTATAAGCCGATGCCCCACTGTTCCCTAGCTCGCTGTTCCCTGTAAATAGAAATTTTTACATTGTAATTATTACCTGTAAAGAAGTTGCGGCTGCGGCGTCCATCGTTCGAATTCCGCGGCGTCCATCGTTCAAAATTCCGCAGTCTCTTCCTGTTCCTTACTTGATAGGCGAGTCTCAGCAGACACTCTCCGCCTATCACGATCATTCTCTCATCCTTAGTTTTCCCAGCAGACACTGTGTTGGGTATTCCGCCAATCACAGACGTCTGCTGGAAAACTGAGGATGAGAGAACGTTCGTGATAGGCGGAGAGTGTCTGCTGAGACTCGCCTATCAAGGAAGGAACAGGAAGAGACCGTGGAATTTGAACGATGGACGCTGCGGAATTTGAACGATGGACGCCGCAGCCGCAACTTCTTTACAGGTAATATTTACAATGTAAAAATTTATATGACTCGAGTATAAGCCGAGGGGGGGACTTTCAGCCCCCAAAAAAGGGCTGAAAATCTCGGCTTATACTCGAGTATATATGGTACTTCAGTTCCGGGACAGAGATACGGTGATGAAGGAAGCTAGGTGAACTACGCTTCGAGAACGCTAAGCTTCTAATCTTTCCAGACTATTCGCTGGAAACTCAGAAACAGCGTAAATCCTATGATGCTGTGAGAGCTAGGCTTCGCTCCAAACATATCAAGTACAGTATGCTGTTCCCGGCCAGACTGAGGGTGGAAGATGGCGAGTGGGAATGTTTGGTTATGTATTGTTACTTCTTTATACTTTTACAAGCGATGATATACTGTGTGACTTAGGATGTGTGGGGCGGTATGTTTTGATTTATGTAATGTTCTGGGTTCGGTTCCGGGGCCTGGTAGTCATGTTCCAGCTTCATATAGCGCTACAGAGTGAATATGGCTGAGTGCACCATAATTTTGTGGAACACTAGGGGTCTGAACTCATCTGTGAAGAGATCGCTGGTGTTTCAGTTCCTTAATGCTCACCGCCCCCAGATATGTATCCTTCAGGAGACGCATTTAACACACAGCAAACTTTTAAGCCTTAGACGATCCTGGGTGGGGCACCTCTACCACTCCACTCATACCAACTATTCCCGGGGAGTTAGCATTCTAGTTCACAAATCTCTGCCTTTTAAGTTGTTGGTGCTGGAGCTGGACCCAGACGGGAGATATGTCATAATGCATGCTGTGATAGATAGGTTGGAGCTGGTGGTGGTGGGTCTCTACCCGACCCCCCCCCCCCGGCCTCCATGAGATTGCTTAACCAGCTAGTTTCTAAGATTGCTGTATTTGGTACGGATAACGTGGTGATCATGGGTGACTTTAACCTGGTCCCGGATCCTGGGTTGGACAGACTCTCCAGTGTGACAGGCCCACTTTCGGACCTGTCGTCCTGGGCAGAGGCCTCCAATTTGACTGATGTGTGGCGGTGGCGTTACCCTGGTCAGCGAGCCTACACATGTCACTCAGCCTCACATAAAACCTTCTCACGCATAGATCTGGCCTACGCGTGGGGGTCTGCCATCCCTAGGATCAGAGACGTTTCCATTCTTCCTCGGGGTGTCTCGGATCATGCTCCTCTGCAGTTGAGGCTGAGCATATCCACGACTCCTGGGGAGGGATTGTGGATACTGTCCAGATTTTGGCTGGCCGACTCCAGGATCTCTGAGCCATATCAAGCTGAGGCGATTCAATTCTTGACTGGATCTGGACCCTACTATACCCATGACCGTGTCTTGGGATGCGTTCAAGGCCTTCTCTAGGGGCAGCCTGCAGACACATATCCGTAGGACTCGTAGGGACATGAGGGAGGACATAAAGAGGGCTGAGACAAGGGTGACTACACTTGAGACAGAATACTCTGCTACCAAGGATTCTGGGGTATACTCTGACTTTCAGGCCGCATTTAGAGATGTGCTCCTGCTCCGAACATCCGCTAAAAAAAACTAAATTCTACACCAATCCCAACGTATATTCGAGCATTGGGAGAAGACGGGTAGCATGCTGGCGTGGCTGGCGAGGGAGAGCTTCTCACCTGTGACCATATCGGCAATAGCTGACTCAAATGGGTCGCTGTTGACTGATCCCACCGCCATCAACGGCCGCTTTGCATCCTTCTACCAGGAGCTGTACAGCCTCCGGCTGGCGTGCACAGATGAGGAGATCACGGCATATCTGGAGGAGACGGAGCTGCCTTGCTTGGCGACCTCCTGCAGAGATACATTAGACGAGCCTATCACGCTGGACGAAATTCGGCGGGCGGTGTCCTCCCTACAAAACGGTAAGATGCTGGGCCCGGATGGCATCCCTGCAGAACTCTTTAAGACATATGTGGAGGAGCTGCTTCCTGCATTTCAACTTATGCTACAAAAGGCTGTGGAGGGGGACTGTCTCCCCCAGACCATGGCTGAGGCAGTTATAGTAGTCATTCTCAAACCAGGCAAGGCCCCTGACCAGTGCTCCTCGTACCGTCCGATATCTCTCCTAAATGTCGATGCCAAGATATTGGGCAAGATTTTAGCAGGGCGCTTGAATGTTGTGATCACTGCCTTGGTGCACGCTGATCAATCCGGGTTTATGCCGGGGCGAGGGACTGATATTAATATACGACGGCTCCTCACAAATCTCGCCAGGATGGACGGGGACAGTCCAGGGGTGGTGGCCTCTCTAGATGCTGAGAAAGCGTTCGACTCGGTGGAGTGGCGTTACCTCTGGGCCGTCCTGCGTAAATTTAGGTTTGGCCCCCGATTTGTTAGATGGGTCCAAATGCTTTACCATGATCCCACGGCTCGTATTCGCACGAACAACTCGCTGTCGTCTCCATTCCCTCTGTCCAGAGGCACTAGGCAGGGATGCCCACTCTCCCTTGGCCTGTTTGCGTTGGCCATGGAACCCATGGCGGTAAGCATTAGGGCAACCCCCTTCATTGAGGGCATCCCTGTGGGGGTGATCATAGACAAAATATCCCTATATGCTGACGACACCCTCCTATTCCTTAAAGATGTTTCTTCCCTCCCACCGGCTCTCCACATTGTGGATGTGTTTGGCTCATTTTCTGGCATTAAGGTAAATTGGGGAAAGTCACTCCTATTTTCACTCCATGTGTCGGGACCTCGCCCCCCAACGGGTACCCCCTTAAACTGGACGTTGGAATTCAAATATCTCGGGATACTGATTAGAGCGCCCCTGTCTTCATACATAGAATTGAATCTCATGTCACTGCTGAAGACCTTCTCGCAGAGATGCACGGCCTGGAGATCTCTCCCTCTTTCACCAGTGGAAAGGGTGAACCTGGTAAAAATGATTTACCTGCCTAAATTCCTATACTTTTTTCGCAACTCCCCGCTGATCCCCCTGGCCTCATTTTTCACCACATTAAATGGTATTATACCTTCCTTTGTGTGGAATGGCAGATCCCCACGGTTGGCCATCTCCACCTTACAACTTCCCATTGCACGAGGTGGCTTGTCCCTACCGGACTTTCAGGTGTATTTTTGGGCGGCGGTTTTGGTAACAGTCAAATGGTGGTTTTCTCAACCCAATGACAATCCCGATGTGACCCTTGAAGCGGCGATTATGGGTTCATACTCCTCCCTCAGCAATTTGGTGTTCAGGGGACCAAAATCTCACCCGGCCTTACGGAACCTATGCGTACGACAATATCAGTGTGGTGCAGGGTTAACACGAGTAATAGCTCCCCCGGAACATACTCCCCTCATCTCCCCCTATGGGGTAATCCTAACCTCCCACACTTGAATAAAGTCCCGGACCCCTAGGTTTGGGCAAAGAAAGGGATAGTGAACCTTAAACATATAGTTGCCGGCGGGAAATTGCGTTCGTTCCCAGACCTCAGAGGTGCCTATTAGTTGCCGGGTTAGATGCTGTTCCGTTATTACCAATTATGCCATGCATACAATAAGCAGTTCCCACCTTTCATTACCCTCAGATCGCACTCTATGGAGGGACTTCTTACTGCCAAGGTCATAGATAAACCCCTATCCTCCCTGTACTTCCGTCTGTCTTTAGGCCCCACTGGAAAGCTTGAGAAAGCCCTAATTAAATGGAGGTGGGACATCCCTGACCTGACGGAGGAGGAATGGGAGGCTACCATATCCTCCTTTGTGACGAACATGATCTCAGCCAAAGACCAGTTCTTGCAGATTAAGTTCCTCCACAGGGCCTACTTCACTCCAAAACGACTGACTCTTATGAACCCGGAGACCCCAGTGAATTGTCCTCGATGTGACCTGCAGGCTGCCTCCTTCCAACATATGATCTGGACCTGCCCACGTCTGGTAGATTACTGGACGGGGGTTGTGGACAGCCTCAACGGAATCGTGTCCCTGGATATGGGACCCGATTCTCGGGTATTGCTGCTCAACATCTTTAGAGCAACGGTTCGAGGCAAGTATACTAGGCTGTTCCTAAGCTATGCCACATTCTATGCATGCAAGGTGATATTTCTCCACTGGAAAGATGCAGTGCCACCTACAGTTTCTATGTGGCGTATGGTGGTAAACTCAGTGTTACCACTCTACAAACTTACATACCTTAATCGGAATTGCCCCGGAAAATTTGATAAAATATGGTCGGGATGGATAGATGCATAGGGGGAGGAGCCCCGGGAGAACACGCAGGATGCGGTAGCTGGAGATGCACCGCAGCCCTGAATCCATAGGTTGGTTTTCCTATGAGTAGATGACCTGTTTTGATATGTACCTCATCCACTTGCTCAAGGTTCCTTTCTCTCCCCCCTCCCCTCCGCCTTCCTCCCCCTCCCTTTCCCCCTCTCCCTCTCTCCCCTCCCCTTCCCCTTCCCCCTCCCCTCTCCTTCTCTCCTCCCCCCCATCTGGGGCATTCTGGGTTGTAATGCTGAAATGTCTGCCTCCTTAGCCAACGTTAGAATGTTCTTTGGTTTTTGTTCTCACCTATCCTGTGATCAACATTGTTGCTGGTTACTAAGTCACTCTGTGTGTTTTCCTTCATGTAAAGGATTGTGTGTTTGCATTGCTTGTACTGTAAAGATATAAATTTAAAAAAAATCTTCTTGTTAAAAAAAACTCAGAATAAACCAAGCTAGAGCGGCCCAGGGACCATTTAACGATGTATCATTTTGCTGCTATGGGGACTTCTGTAATCAGAAATTTTGCCAGCAGTCCCCTCCTCTAGCTGCAATTTTAGTGGTTAGTATATTAGAGCCATGAGACTTCTTTTATAAACTTCTATGGATTCTGGGGGGTCTCCATGCCTTTATTTTAATAAGGTCCCCTTTAAAAATCGATAGCAGAACTTTATGTAGGATAGGTGTGGTGTCTGGTATGGATTTTCAAGGGGACACCTTGCGAAAAAATTAAGAAATGTCATGGGCCCCCAAAATCTATGCCAGATAGGCATCTAGTATAGAATTTTAAGGGAAACCCCCAAAATCCATAGCAGACCATGGTATGTAAATACAAAGCCAATCATGTCGTCTAGAAATATAGATCTTTATCAATCATGATGAGTGAAACATGCTAATGCAACATGATGACCCATGCCGACAATCCTGTAATAATTCTGATACTAAATAAATAACTTATGGAAAGGCAGCTGGAGGTTCAGTCAGTCATTGGCTAAATATAACCATTTCGTTTGCTGATTCAGGAAAGGGGTTTCCGCTCACATTTTTGTATACGTTTCCGCATGTCACGCATAGGGCAGCCCATTAGCTTGAATAGGCTGCCGTATGCGCAACAAATGTGCCATAGAAGCTCCAGAACGTTTTCGGGCATGGAGCATTGCGCCTCTTTTCAGCATGCATTTCAGCATGTTTGAAAACATTTGCCATGTGACAAAAAGCGCATCTGCTAACTACATCTCAGGTGGCATTAACAATTAGGGGTACCACAAGTGAAAAAAGTGAACGATTACTTTGCAAAGAATACCCAATTATGTGCAAGAAAAATAAATTTGACAGTAAATGTAACTTCTCAAACCTTTGCTTGCATAATGGACACTATTGTGTTATATGTAATTGTAAAAAAATCGCTTTGGGAAAAAAACGCTGTTCTTATATTTCCCTTTTTTAAGTGACAAAAAATTAAAAATATTTTTAACATATATAAATGTTTGAATTGCCTTAAAATCCCCATAAAATGAGGATATATATTGTGATGGAACTTCACAAACCTAACTTGCTTAGGTAATGAGGTGAAGTTGTACGAACTTCCCAATTATTCAATCATGTGCAAGCATAAATCTTTAATTTTCTTTACAAAGTGAAGATTCACTTTGTTTTACCTCCTTCACTAAGATATTTGAAAGTTCAATTTGCAAAATGAAGATTTACTTTGAAAGTAAATATGCTCTATTCCTCTAGTAAATCAACCTCAGAGTGTCCATTGCTTTTAATGGTTGAAAAATCCAAGCAAGCTTTGTGACTTGCAAAGTTACAGTAAGAAAACGAAGTGCAGTCATTGTACTAAACAATAGTCACATTCTGCAAATGTCATGAATAAAAGCATGGCTGTTCCCATCTACTCATGTAACTACAATTGCACCTAAAACAAAACATAACAATTAAAACACACTGATAAGATAACTAAAACTAGGCTAACCACATTTTCTTATGTATAAAAAATATTCTATAGAATAGGAATCTATGTTATCGATGAGATCTATTGGTTAGAATGCTAACACTATTTTTCAACTTGATGCAATAAATTATTTTCTTATTAAAGAAGTACAACTGAATGTTATTCAGGTTGCTAAGAGTTTAGTAGCACAACCAATGAAATCCAGTAGGTAAAGGGACTCTTTTCTGTCTTTCTCCTACAGGGGTTAATCAGGAGAAATGCTCTGCCATGGGAAGTCTATTCTCTGTGACGGATAGCCAAGGACTTGGTGCTTTGGATCCCTGCTGTGGTTATTTGGGCTGATGACAGATTGATTACCAAGGAAGAAGATTCCAAGGTTTGTGCCAAGCAGTGCAGACACAGCAGACAGAGCTCAATGTGAGTCAGCACCCTCTTGCAACACATATTGGCAGACACAGAAGAAGGCGATCATCATTGGGATTCTACAACTGACCATTTTGAAAGCCGTTTTTTTTTTAACGTGTTATTGTAGAACAAAGATGGATACATTTCAGGACACCAACTGTAATAAAACTTAGTGATGTGCTTCTAGTAAGTGCAGCAGTATGAAAGACTTGTTATTATTATTTAAATTTTACCAGGTTTTAAGGGTTTCTCCACTGTGTATAAAAGTTCCCTTATCTCTACATTTCCACATTTATGAAAGATAGAAGTACAAAATAGCTCTCTTGAATTCATTGTTATATAATTTAACATGGCTTTAACCACTTGAAGACCAGGCCTTTTTTGCTAGAAAATTACTTAGAACCCTCCAAATTTATATATGTTTTTAGCAGAGGCCATAGAGAATAAAATGGCGATCGCTGCAATATTTTATGTCATGCGGTATTTGTGCAATTTTTTGGGGAAAAAAATCTTTTTAATGAATAAAAGAAAAAATAAACACAATATTTACCGCAATTTGTTTGTATAATGTGAAAGATGATCTTACACCGAGTAAATAGATACCTAACATGACATGCTTTAAAATTGTGCATGCTTGTGGAATGACGATAAATTACGGTACTTAAAAATCTCCATAGGCGACACTTTAAACATTTTTACAGGTTACCGGTTTAGAGTAACAAATAAGGTTTTGTGCTACAATATTTGCTCTTGCTCTAACGTCTACTCTGGGGGGTGATCAGGAGGGATATATATATATTTTTTTTACATGATCCTTGTAACACCAAAGTTTTCAACTGTCCTAAATGAATAACCATTCATGACAGCTGTGATCACTAGTGCCTGCACATGCTGCCCTGCCGCAGTATATGTACTGTAGTTACTTTTATTTTATTTTTTTCACTTTTTCAAAATGCTTTTTGGGGGCCATTAAACAATGACAGTAAACAATGTCACAATTTCATTTTTTATTATTTTTGCACAATTTCATTTTGTAATATTTATTACAATTCTTTTTTTTATCAGCCCTGTTGGGGGACTTTGGTGAGATATCAGGGGTCTAAACCTCTGACAGAGAAAGGGACTGAGGACAGAGATTCCCCAGTCCCTTTCTCTACAGTCTCAAAATAGCTAGAACCCAACCCCTGAGATGGAAGAAAATATTCTCTAAGAGTGATTTTGATGTTTGTTGTGCAGAGGGTCCAACACTGAATTCACCTTTCAGGAAGACAAGCCGTTCAAGAAAAGAGCCCAACAGATCCAAGTGGGTGATCTGAAAGATCCCCATGAGCACATGGCAGAGCTGAAGAAAATGGGCATAGTTAGTAGTGGTGCAGAAGAAGAGTTAGTAGTGGTGCAGAAGAAGAATTGTTCCCTGAGAATGTGCATCGACTACCGAATGCTCAACAGGAGAACTATTCCCTCCCAGTACACCACTTCATGGATAGAAGATGCCTGGATAAAAGGCTCTAGCTCGCGTAAGTAAGTGTCCATGTTCTTGGTATTACACTCCCCAGCACATTTCAGCTAGCATTGACATGCAGTTCAAAAGGCTTATTTGGACAGAGTGGTATTTATAAGGCTCCTCTTCAGCTGACAGAAGGCTTCCTTGCAATGATTATTTCATTGATCGACTCTCGAGGCTCCCTGGGCCCTTGGGTTTATCTGGCTGGACTTCGTAATTCTGTACCGGTGTCTTAGTCCTCATTCTTCAACAGCTAATTTAGGGGCTGAGCTATCCTAGAAAATCCCTCAATCATATTAATAGGTCTTGGCCAGGAGGTCACAGCTTCTAGTTTCTTGGGGTCAGTGGCCACATCCTCAGCATAGATAAGGTGTCCAAGGTAAGTGATAAACAGCTGGTAGAACTGACACTTCTTTGAAGACAACTTTAATCTCTGATCATGAAGTCTCTTCAGGACGTTCTTCAGATGTTTTTTCGTGCTTTCAAGGCTTCTGCCAAAGACAATAATTGTATCTACACCAGCACTTTCATCAAGTTCATGTCCCCTACTGTCCTCTCCATCAATGGCTGGAAGGTCGCTGGACCTCCCGACAGACCTTGGGGCATTCTGTTAAATTCAAAAATCCTAGTGGACAGATAAAGGCTGTCTTCTCTCTGTCTTCTGGGTGCATGGGGGATCTGGTAATACCAATTTTGGATGTCTAGCACATTGAACAGCTTTGCCCCTGTCAGGCATTGTAGGGCATCTTCTATCCGTGAAGTGGTGTACTGGGAGGTAAAAGTTCTTCTATTGAGCATTCGGTAATCAATGCACATCCTCTGGGAACCATTCTTTTTCTGCATCACCATTATGGGGAAGAAATAAGGACTCTATGACTCTCGAACGATGCTCAATTTATTCAACTCTGACATTTGATCATGGCGATCTTCTGGTTCACCGAGTTGGTTCCGTTGGGCTCTTTTCTGGAATGTCTTGTCTTCCTGAATGGTGAATTTGGTGTTGGACACTCTTTGCACAACCAGCTTTAAAATCACTCTTCGAGAACATTGCCTGCCATCTCAGGGGTTCAGTTCTAACTAAATTTCACCAGTCAGGTGAATGTGGGGTGTTCTGTGGGTAGAACCTCTCCATTGGAATCTCATCTTCAGCTCCCCCATTAAATCATATGGTAAAATGGGAATAGCTGGATTCACCTGTCTTATCAGCATTCAGGCCTGACTTCACTGGAAAGTCAGTAATGTTGCAAACACTGATGGGAATCTTCCCAAGACTTTGTTGCAGATCCCTAGTCGACACTAGTTCAGGTATTAGCTACACCCCTGTGTCCTTTCCCTGAGGATTGGCTTCAAGAACAACAAAAGGGCTTGATTCCAACTGAACTTGACTTCTTGATTTGTCAGCTTTTCAGCAGTAACAGCCATAGGAGACGAAGCCCAATTGGGCTCTGGAGCACCTTTGCTAAGAAATGTGGCAACTTTGGTTTCTAGTAGAGTCATCATTTGTGACATCTGTGACATCAGGGTGGCTATATCTGAGTTTACGTCAGCTACATTCACCAACCTGACTTCAACTGACAGGCCCATCCTTGGGTTGGCCATGACTCTCTTGGCTTCAAACAGAGCTTCCTCTTCTATCACTACCTTAAAGATCTCAGGATACTTTAGTAACATTACATTTGCTGAACTCTTCAGCTGGATCCAGACTATAGGGCACCTCCCAGGATCTGCTTCATTCTGAATTGAAAAAAGTGATGGTGACTGCGCTGTGATGTGAGAAGAAGGGCTGAGTAAAAGGGCCAGAAAATAAATCTGCAAGCCAAGGTGAAATAAATAATATGTGACTAATCTCCTATACCCAAAAAATATTAAAGCCAATTACAGTGAAGGTAGTGAACATATCGCACTTAGCATAAAGTGATAACAAAATTGATAACCAAACAAGTGAGTGTAACGTGACACAATACTAAAAATAAAAAAAATAAAAAAATTAAAAACATCAAGCTGTGTAGTCCGGAGCACGGGTACAAATTATATGTGAAAGGTCTATGAGTCCACAATCCAGTGCCAAAAGACTAATAAACAGATGGACAAAACTTGTATGAGGAAAGTCCCGTCACCACGGAAATATTAGCGTGCTGAGTAGTCCGGAGCACGGGTACAAATTATATGTAAAAAGTCTATGAGTCCACAATCCAGTGCCAAAAGGCTAATAAACAGATGAACAAATCTTGTATGAGGAAAGTCCCGTCACTATGGAAATATTAGCGTGCTAAAGACAATCTTCAGGGCAAACCACCTTAGTGCTCACAAGCAGCTTACCTCACGGCTGTAAAATGACCAGCATGGACAATTACTCATAGGGATTAACAGTATAATAATCTTCTCCTTTGGATGGTGGAAATGTTTTCACTCATAAAGATGCATGTGGACACATAAACATGAAGGAAAAAAATATATAGCATAACTCTGTAACCATCAGGCATGGGAGAGAAAGCTGCAGGGGCACAGTATCAAACTCACTTAAATAAAGGGAGAATAGGCGTTGATCCACGAGCGCCAAACTCGTATGTCCCAGCTGTGTATCTCTGAATTGAGCTACGTCTGCTGGCTCTATTCCTTTCTTCTTCTTTTTTTGGGGAAAATTATTTTTATTGTTTTCAAAAAACACATACAGTATTCAATAAAACATTCAAGGACCGCCCATCACAATACAATGAGCCATCCCAAAACATTTAATAAAACAAATAGTACACAAAAAAGAAGTGCATAACATTTGAACATGTGGATGAACATTGCCTGTGCCATATTCCTTTCTTGAAGTGGTTGTAAACCCCAGTCAAGAAGTATGAACTAAGCACATACAGTATATCTGTAGTGGCTACTTGTCAAGCTCTAAGCGTTGTTTCTCTCTAGTGCTTCGTTCTTCTGTTATTAGCATGAGTCACTTCTGAGAAGTTTTCCTGACACATGAGATAATATGAGAGAAAATTTTTGTCAGGGAGGGAGATAAACACACAGCTTGTGTATAGGGATGAGCCGAACACCCCCCGGTTCGGTTCGCACCAGAACCTTCGAACGGACCGAAAGTTCGCGCGAACGTTAGAACCCTATTAAATACAATGGACGCGAATGTTCGAAATCTAAAGTGCTAATTATAACGACTAATGTGCATGTTATTGTCCTAAAAAGGGTTTGGGGACCCGGGTTCTGCCCCAGGGGACATGTATCAATGCAAAACGAAGTTTTAAAAACAGCCGTTTTTCGGGAGCAGTCATTTTAATGATGCATAAAGTGAAAAAAAAAAGTGAAATATTACTTTAAATATCATACCTGGGGGGTAGTGATGAGCCGAACACCCCCGGGTTCGGTTCGCACCAGAACCCGCGAACGGACCGAAAGTTCGCACGAACTTTAGAACCCTATTAAATACAATGGATGCGAACGTTCGAAATCTAAAGTGCTAATTATAACGACTATTATGCATGCTATTGTCCTAAAAAGGGTTTGGGAACCCGGGTTCTGCACCAGGGGACATGTATCAATGCAAAAAGAAGTTTTAAAAACGGCCGTTTTTCTGGAGAAGTCATTTTAATGATGCATAAAGTGAAAAAAAAAAGTCAAATATTCCTTTAAATATCGTACCTGGGGGGTGTCTAAAGTATGCCTGTGAAGTGCCACGTGTTTCCCGTGTTTAGAACTGTCCCTGCACAAAATTACATTTCTAAAGGAAAAAAAGCCATTTAAAACTGCTTGCGGCTTTAATGTAATGTCTGGTCCTGGTAATATGGATGAAAATCTTTAAGAAAAATGGCATAGCTACCCCATCACACCCCCCCCCCCTACCCCAGCTCATTACCAGCCCCTTTGGGTCTTGTATGGATATTAAGGGGAACCCCGCACACAAAATAAAAAAGGCCCTATATACTCTGAACAGCCGTATACAGACGGTGCATACAAGACAGGGACTGTAGGTTTGTTCTTATGTAGAATCTGTTTGTAATTTTGAACAGGTACATTGTTTAAGTGTAGCTCCAGGCAAAAAATCTATTTTTAAGCTTTTTCGAAAACATAGGGAAGGGTTATCACCCCTGTAACATTTGTTTTGCTGTCTGTACAGTGTGCACCTGTTCAGAACAGTTCACCTCACTTTCCGTCCTAATGACAAATGTTTTTTGAAAATTTGGGGTTTTTATTGAAACAAGAATTGGTGATAAAGCATCAGTGGAGAGGAGACACTTTTTTTCCCATATTAACTCTTACAGGAGAGAATTTGCCTTCCTAGGGGTAGATTTCCTCTCACTTCCTGTTGTATCCTTCCGTTTGCAAGGAGGAGTCGTTTGTAAGTTGGATGTTTGAAAGTAGGGGCCTGCCGTATATACTCAGCTGAAATTTGCCCCTTACATGTTGGTGTTGCCACAACACTGTGAGCCCTCACAGTTACTCTTGGTGGGCGCATGAATGGGCCCTGCTGTGAATTATTAGATCAAGAATTGTAATTGCATGCCCCTGTTGAACAGGGGCTGAAAAATTGGGCCTTTGGTGGTGGTGGTGGTGGTGGTGTTGACACAACACTGTAAGGCCTCACAGTTAGTCTTGGTGGGCGCAGGAATAGGCCCTGCTGTGAATTATTAGATCAAGAATTGTAATTACACGCACCTGTTAAACAGGGGCAGAAAAATTGGGCTTTAGGCACTGGTGCCACAACACTGCAACCCCTCACAGATACTGTACTTGGAGCACAGCAATGAGCCCTGTTGCAAAGTATTGCATCAAAAATTGTAATTACACGCCCCTGTTAAACAGGGGCTGAAAAATTGGGCCTTTGGTGGTGGTGGTGGTGGTGGTGTTGACACAACACTGTAAGGCCTCACAGTTAGTCTTGGTGGGCGCAGGAATGGGCCCTGCTGTGAATTATTAGATCAAGAATTGTAATTACATGCCCCTGTTAAACAGGGGCAGAAAAATTGAGCCTTAGGCACTGGTGCCACAACACTGCAACCCCTCACAGATACTGTACTTGGAGCACAGCAATGAGCCCTGTTGCAAAGTATTGCATCAAAAATTGTAATTACACGCCCCTGTTAAACAGGGGCTGAAAAATTGGGCCTTAGCCACTGGTGCTGGTGCCACGACACTGCAACCACTCCCAGATACTCTAGTTGGAGTGCAGGAATGAGCCCTGCTGCAAAGCATTGCATAAAAAATTGTAATTACATGCCCCTGTTAAACAGGGGCATAGAAATTGGGCCTTAGGCACTGGTGCCACAACACTGCAACCCCTCACAGATACTGTACTTGGAGCACAGCAATGAGCCCTGTTGCAAAGTATTGCATCAAAAATTGTAATTACACGCCCCTGTTAAACAGGGGCTGAAAAATTGGGCCTTAGCCACTGGTGCTGGTGCCACGACACTGCAACCACTCCCAGATACTCTAGTTGGAGTGCAGGAATGAGCCCTGCTGCAAAACATTGCATAAAAAATTGTAATAACACACCCCTGTTAAACAGGGGCTGAAAAATTGGGCCTTAGCCACTGGTGGCGGCACCCAGAAACAAAAATGTTCTTCCAAGCTATCATCGTCAATCGGATCATTGAGGAGGAGGAGGATAGTCAGTCAACATAACAGGACAGTCTCTCAGCATCAGCATCAGTCTTGAAGGGATGTGACATTTGAAAATAAATTAGTCTGTTATATCAGCTTCAGGTGTTTGGTAGCTGGTGGTGATCCAAGACTGGTTCATCTTTATGAAGGTCAGTCGATCAACCGAGTCGGTGGACAGGCGCACCCTGTGATCCGTGACAAATCCTCCAGCAGCACTGAATGTGCATTCTGAAAGAACGCTGGATGCAGGACAGGCCAGTAGCTCAATTGCATACTGTGCAAGCTCTGGCCAGTGATCCATCCTCAAGACCCAGTAAGCCAGAGGATTTTCGGTGGGGAAGGTGTCCAAGTCTGACCTTACCCCTAGGTATTCCTGCACCATGTATATCAGACGCTGGCGATGGTTGCTGGAACCGATCATACCTTGGAGCTGCGGACTAAAGAATTGTCTGAACGCTTCGGTCAGATGGCCACCTTCCCCACCGCTCCTTCTTTGACTGACCAAAGCCTCAGCAACTCGTTGTCCAGGACCAGGAGTTTGTAACCTCCCAGTCTCTGGGAACGCGTTGCACAGACCTTTCTGCAAGGCCTCCCGGAGTTGTCTCATCCTCTGCTCCCTCTGCGACGGTAAGATAAGGTCCGCAACCTTACCCTTGTACCGTGGATCAAGGAGAGTGGCCAGCCAGTAATGGTCCCTCTCCTTGATCCGAAGAATACGAGGATCCTTCCGCAGACTTTGCAGGATCAGGGAGGCCATGCAGCGTAGGTTAGCTGAGGCATTCGGTCCGGAGTCCTCTGGGTCACTAAGGACGACATGATCCGCAGCCACCTCCTCCCAGCCACGTACAAGTCCACTGGTTTCTTGGGACTGTAAATCATCCCTAAAAGACTGCTGCTGATGATGCTGAGTGCCAGGCTCCACCTCCATGCTGACACAATCCTCCTCCTCCTCCTCCTCCTCCTCTTCTTCCTGTGCGATGGGTGGGACAGAAGGAACACTGTCTGGGTAAAGGGGGCCTTGAGAGGCAAGGAAGTCCTCCTCTTCCTGCCTCTGTTCTGCCTCAAGTGCCCTGTCCATTATTCCACGCAGCGTATGTTCCAACAGGTGGACAAGAGGTACAGTGTCACTGATGCATGCACTGTCACTGCTCACCATCCTCGTGGCCTCCTCAAATGGTGCCAGGACAGTGCATGCATCCCTGATCATGCCCCACTGGCGTGGTGAAAAAACCCGAGCTCCCCTGACCCTGTCCTGGTGCCGTAGTCGCACAGGTACTCATTGATGGCCCTCTGCTGCGTGTGCAGCCGCTGCAGCATGGCCAACGTTGAGTTCCACCTGGTGGGCATGTCACATATAAGGCGGTTCTTGGGCAGGTTCAACTCCTTTTGCAGCTCAGCCAGGCGAGCACTGGCATTATAAGATCTGCGGAAATGCACACAGACTTTCCTGGCCTGCCTCAGGACATCCTGTAAGCCCGGGTACCTGCCCAAGAACCGCTGCACCACCAGGTTAAGGACGTGAGCCACACAGGGCACATGGGTCAGTTGTCCCTGTCGGAGAGCAGAGAGGAAGTTGGTGCCATTGTCGCAAACTACCATTCCTGGCTTAAGCTGGCATGGCGTCAACCACCTCTCGGCCTGCCCCTGCAGAGCAGACAGAACCTCTGCCCCAGTGTGGCTCCTGTCCCCCAAACACACCAGCGCAAGCACGGCATGGCATCTTTTTGCCTGCGTACTTGTGTAGCCCCTTGAACGCCTACGGAGCACTGCTGGTTCCGAGGATAAAGCACAGGAAGAGGCCACGAAGGAAGAAGAAGAGGAGGGGGTGGAGGACAGAGGTGTGTCACAACCAGTAGTAGCATTTTGGAGGCGTGGCGGTGGAACAACCTCCAACACTACTGCACCTTGTCCTGCATCCTTCCCAGCTGCCAAAAGAGTGGCCCAATGGGCCGTGAAAGTAAGGTAACGTCCCTGTCCATGCCTGCTGGACCATGAGTCAGCGGTAATATGCACCTTACCGCTGACCGCCCTGTCCAGCGAGGCCAAGACATTGCCTTCCACATGCCGGTAGAGAGCCGGAATCGCCTTCCGTGAGAAAAAGTGGCGTTTGGGAACCTGCCACTGAGGAACCGCACATTGCACAAACTCACGGAAGGGGGCCGAGTCTACCAACTGAAAAGGCAGCAGTTGAAGCGCTAGCAATTTAGCCAAGCTAGCATTCAACCGCTGGGCATGTGGATGGCTGGGAGTGAACTTCTTTCGACGGTCCAGCAGCTGGGGCAGGGAAATTTGCCTGCTAGAATCGGACGTTGGTGTACTGCTAGCAGAGTGCCCGCAAGTACTTGGCTGTGACACACCTAATTCTACACCTTCATTCCTCTCAGAGCAGGTTTCAGAGAGGACTGAAGGTATAGTGGGGTTGGAGATCCCAGCTGATGCGGTGCAAGAAGAGGTCAGCTTTGTTCTTTGGTGTGGGTCTTTAAGGTAGGCTTGCTAACGAGCTGCATGGCAGGTCAACATATGTCTGGTCAAGCATGTGGTGCCCAAGCGGGTGATGTTTTGGCCACGCGATATACGCTTGAGACATATGTTGCAAACAGCAGCTGTGCGATCTGATGCACTCGAATCAAAAAAGGTCCACACCAAAGAACTTTTTGAATAACGGGCAGAGGCAGCGCCCTGCACAGGCGGAGCTCTGCGGTGTGATTCCGTCGGTGTGCTGCCCTTACGCTGGCCCCCCGAGGGCATCCTGCCTCGTTGGAGATGTGCCTCCCCCTCATCCTCCTCCTCCTCCTCCTCCTCTCTCCTATAAGGCACCCACGTGGAGTCAGTGACCTCATCATCCCCTCCCTCCTCATCACTGGAGCCAATCTGGCAGTATGCTGCAGCTGCTGGAACATGACTGCCAGATTGGTGTCCTTCTTGAGCATCCCCTCTCTCTGCTCTCACGCTACTGCCTTCCTCTAGCTGGGTATCATCATCAAACCCTTCGAAACGCTGGGCATCCTCCTGGAGCATGTACCCAACACTGTGCTCAAACAGTTCGGGGGACTCCTCAGGAGGACATGGTTGGTCTAGGGAAGGAGTGACTGATGATGACATTGATACCAGGGAAGAGGACGATTTGGCAGCTGCTTTGCCAGTACCCTGAGCCTGGGTGAGAGAGGATGAGGAGGATGAGGAGGGCTTGGTCATCCACTCTACCAAGTCTTCGACATGATGCGGCTCAACACGTCCAGCTGCCGAAAAGAAGGACAAGCGTGTCCCATGGCCACGTGCTGATGGCAATGCACCGCGTCCACGACCAGCACTGTTGTCTCTAGACACAGAGCCTGCTTGCCTTTTTTATTGGCTCCTGACTGTCTGCCTCTCCTTGTTTGCCTTCCAAACATTCTAATGGCCTGCAGGGAAATGGGAAAAGCAGAAATACAGGCTAAGTTAAGGTGTAATATGGTCAGGAGGCACATTCCGCCCGCTGTAAGTGCCACAAAATCCTGTTGGTGTAACACACCAGGAAAAAGCAGCAATACAGGCTAAGTTAAGGTGTAATATGGTCAGGAGGCACACTCCGCCCGCTGTAAGTGCCGCAAAATCCTGTTGGTGTAACACACCAGGAAAAAGCAGCAATACTGGCTAAGTTAAGGTGTAATATGGTCAGGAGGCACACTCCGCCCGCTGTAAGTGCCACAAAATCCTGTTGGTGTAACACACCAGGAAAAAGCAGCAATACAGGCTAAGTTAAGGTGTAATATGGTCAGGAGGCACACTCCGCCCGCTGTAAGTGCCGCAAAATCCTGTTGGTGTAACACACCAGGAAAAAGCAGCAATACAGGCTAAGTTAAGGTGTAATATGGTCAGGAGGCACACTCCGCCCGCTGTAAGTGCCGCAAAATCCTGTTGGTGTAACACACCAGGAAAAAGCAGCAATACAGGCTAAGTTAAGGTGTAATATGGTCAGGAGGCACACTCCGCCCGCTGTAAGTGCCACAAAATCCTGTTGGTGTAACACACCAGGAAAAAGCAGCAATACAGGCTAAGTTAAGGTGTAATATGGTCAGGAGGTACACTCCGCCCGCTGTAAGTGCCGCAAAATCCTGTTGGTGTAACACACCAGGAAAAAGCAGCAATACAGGCTAAGTTAAGGTGTAATATGGTCAGGAGGCACACTCCGCCGGCTGTAAGTGCCGCAAAATCCTGTTGGTGTAACACACCAGAAAAAAGCAGCAATACAGGCTAAGTTAAGGTGTAATATGGTCAGGAGGTACACTCCGCCAGCTGTAAGTGCCGCAAAATCCTGTTGGTGTAACACACCAGGAAAAAGCAGCAATACGGGCTAACTTCAGGTGTATAATGTGCAGGAGGCTTAGCAACAATGACACTGTCCCCTGCCTATCCTTCTCTCTCCCTGCACACAAGGTTTATCAAAGTATATGACACTGACACTCTCCCTGCCTATCCTTCTCTCTCCCTGCACACAAGGTTTAGCAAAGAATATGACACTGACACTGTCCCCTGCCTATTTTTCTCTCTCCCTGCACACAAGGTTTATCAAAGTATATGACACTGACACTCTCCCTGCCTTTCCTTCTCTCTCCCTACACACAAGGTTTAGCAAAGAATATGACACTGACAATCTCCCTGCCTATCCTTCTCTGTCCCTACACACAAGGTTTAGCAAAGAATAGATTTGACAAGATTTGACACTGTCCCTGCCTATCCTTCGCTTTCCCTGCTCCGGAACACACTACACAAGGCCGCCGCGCTGGCGGCCTTTTATAGTGTGGGGCGTGTACTAAACCCCCTCAGCTATAATTGGCCACAGGCATCCTGCCTGTGGCCAATCATTGCTCTCCTCGCTGCCGGCGCTGTGATTGGCCAAGCATGCACGGTCACAGTGCATGCTTGGCCAATCACAGCGCCGGGATTACACTGCGATGGCGCAGTGTATTGTGGGCCGTTCGCGTCACTCGAATTTGGGCCGTTCGTTGTTCGCCGAACGCTGCGAACAGTCGATGTTCGAGTCGAACCTATGTTCGACTCGAACACCGAGCTCATCCCTACTGGGGGGTGTCTAAAGTGTGCCTGTGAAGTGGCATGTGTTTCCTGTGTTTAGAACTGTCCCTGCACAAAATGACATTTCTAAAGGAAAAAAAGCCATTTATAACTGCTTGCGGCTTTAATGTAATGTCTGGTCCCGGTAATATGGATGAAAATCTTTGAGAAAAATGGCATGGCTACCACACCAGCCCCCCCCCCCTACCCCAGCCCATTACCTGCCCCTTTGGGTCTTGTATGCATATTAAGGGGAACCCCGCACACAAAATAAAAAAGGCCCTATATACTCTGAACAGCAGTATACAGGCGGTGCAAACAAGACAGGGACTGTAGGTTTGTTCTTAAGTAGAATCTGTTTGTAATTTTGAACACGTACATTGTTTAAGTGTAGCTCCAGCCAAAAAATCTATTTTTAAGCTTTTTGGAAAACATAGGGAAGGGTTATCACCCGTGTAACATTTGTTTTGCTGTCTGTGCCCCTTGTTCAGAACATTTCACCTCACTTTCCGTCCCAATGACAAAAGTTTTTGAAAAGTGGGGTTTTTATTGAAACAAGTATTGGTGATAAAGCATCAGTAGAGAGGAGACACCCTTTTCCCATATTAACTTTTACAGGAGAGAATTTCCCTTCCTAGGGGTAGATTTCTCTCACTTGCTGTTGTCTCCTTCCGTTTGCAAGTAGGAGTCGTTTGTAAGTTGGATGTTTGAAAGTGGTTGCCTGCCGTATATACTCTGCTGAAATTTGCCCCTTACATGTTGGTGTTGCCACAACACTGTGAGCCCTCACAGTTATTCTTGGTGGGCGCTGGAACGCCCTGCTGTGAACTATTATATCAGGAATTGTATTTACATGCCATTGTTGAACAGTGGTAGGAAAAATTGGGCCTTTGGTGGTGGTGCTGGTGCCACAACACTGTAAGCCCTCACAGTTACTATTGGTGGGCGCATGAATGGGCCCTGCTCTGAATTATTAGATCAAGAATTGTAATTACATGCCCCTTTTAAACAGGGGCAGAAAAATTGGGCCTTAGGCACTGGTGCCACAACACTGCAACCCCTCACAGATACTGTACTTGGAGCACAGCAATGAGCCCTGTTGCAAAGTATTGCATCAAAAATTGTACTTACACGCCCCTGTTAAACAGGGGCTGAAAAATTGGGCCTTTTGTGGTGGTGGTGGTGGTGGTGTTGACACAACACTGTAAGGCCTCACAGTTAGTCTTGGTGGGTGCAGGAATGGGCCCTGCTGTGAATTATTAGATCAAGAATTGTAATTACATGCCCCTGTTAAACAGGGGCAGAAAAATTGAGCCTTAGGCACTGGTGCCACAACACTGCAACCCCTCACAGATACTGTACTTGGAGCACAGCAATGAGCCCTGTTGCAAAGTATTGCATCAAAAATTGTAATTACACGCCCCTGTTAAACAGGGGCTGAAAAATTGGGCCTTAGCCACTGGTGCTGGTGCCACGACACTGCAACCTCTCCCAGATACTCTAGTTGGAGTGCAGGAATGAGCCCTGCTGCAAAGCATTGCATAAAAAATTGTAATTACATGCCCCTGATAAACAGGGGCATAAAAATTGGGCCTTAGGCACTGGTGCCACAACACTGCAACCCCTCACAGATACTGTACTTGGAGCACAGCAATGAGCCCTGTTGCAAAGTATTGCATCAAAAATTGTTATTACACGCCCCTGTTAAACAGGGGCTGAAAAATTGGGCCTTAGCCACTGGTGCTGGTGCCACGACACTGCAACCACTCCCAGATACTCTAGTTGGAGTGCAGGAATGAGCCCTGCTGCAAAGTATTGCATCAAAAATTGTAATTACACGCCCCTGTTAAACAGGGGCAGAAAAATTGGGCCTTAGGCACTGGTGCCACAACACTGCAACCCCTCACAGATACTGAACTTTGAGCACAGCAATGAGCCCTGTTGCAAAGTATTGCATCAAAAATTTTAATTACACGCCCCTGTTAAACAGGGGCAGAAAAATTGGGCCTTAGGCACTGGTGCTGGTGCCACGACACTGCAACCTCTCCCAGATACTCTAGTTGGAGTGCAGGAATGAGCCCTGCTGCAAAGCATTGCATCAAAAATTGTAATTACATGCCCCTGTTAAACAGGGGCTGAAAAATTGGGCCTTAGCCACTGGTGGCGGCACCCAGAAACAAAAAAGTTCTTCCAAGCTATCATCAAGAATCGGATCATTGAGGAGGAGGAGGATAGTCAGTTAACATAACAAGACAGTCACTCAGCATTAGCATCAGTCTTGAAGGGATGTGACATTTGAAAATAAATTATTCTGTTATATCAGCTTCAGGTGCTTGGTAGCTGGTGGTGATCCAAGACTGGTTCATCTTTATGAAGGTCAGTCGATCAACCGAGTCTGGGGACAGGCGCACCCTGTGATCTGTGACAAAGCCTCCAGCAGCACTGAATGTGCGTTCCGAAAGAACGCTGGATGCAGGACAGGCCAGTAGCTCAATTGCATACTGTGCAAGCTCTGGCCAGTGATCCATCCTCAACACCCAGTAAGCCAGAGGATTTTCGGTGGGAAAGGTGTCCAAGATTGACCTTGCCCCTAGGTATTCCTGCACCATGTATATCAGACGCTGGCGATAGTTGCTGGAACCGATCATACCTTGGTGCTGCGGACTAAAAAATTGTCTGAACGCATCGGTCAGACGGCCACCTTCTCCACCGCTCCTTCTGCTACTGACCGAAGCCTCAGCAACTCGTTGTCCAGGACCAGGAGTTTGTAACCTCCCAGTCTCTGGGAATGCGTTGCACAGACCTTTCTGCAAGGCCTCCCGGAGATGTCTCATCCTCTGCTCCCTCTGCGATGGCAAGATAAGGTCCGCAACCTTACCCTTGTACGGTGGATCAAGGAGAGTGGCCAGCCAGTAATGGTCCCTCTCCTTGATCTGAAGAATACGAGGATCCTTCCGCAGACTTTGCAGGATCAGGGAGGCCATGCAGCGTAGGTTAGCTGAGGCATTCGGTCTGGAGTCCTCTGGGTCACTAAGGACGACATGATCCGCAGCCACCTCCTCCCAGCCACGTACAAGTCCACGGGTTTGTGGGGACTGTAAATCATCCCTAAAAGACTGCTGCTGTTGATGCAGAGTGCCATGCTCCACCTCCATGCTGACACAATCCTCCTCCTCCTCCTCCTCGTCCTCTTCCTGTGTGATGGGTGGGACAGAAGGAACACTGTCTGGGTAAAGGGGGCCTTGAGAGGCAAGGAAGTCCTCCTCTTCCTGCCTCTGTTCTGCCTCAAGTGCCCTGTCCATTATTCCACGCAGCGTATGCTCCAACAGGTGGACAAGAGGTACAGTGTCACTGATGCATGCACTGTCACTGCTCACCATCCTCGTGGCCTCCTCAAAAGGTGCCAGGACAGTGCATGCATCCCTGATCATGCCCCACTGGCATGGTGAAAAAAACCCGAGCTCCCCTGACCCTGTCCTGGTGCCGTAGTCGCACAGGTACTCATTTATGGCCCTCTGCTGCGTGTGCAGCCGCTGCAGCATGGCCAACGTTGAGTTTCACCTGGTGGGCATGTCACATATAAGGCGGTTCTTGGGCAGGTTCAACTCGTTTTGCAGCTCAGCCAACCGAGCACTGGCATTATATAATCTGCGGAAATGCACACAGACTTTCCTGGCCTGCCTCAGAACATCCTGTAAGCCCGGGTACCTGCCCAAGAACCGCTGCACCACCAGGTTAAGGACGTGAGCCACACAGGGCACATGGGTCAGTTGTCCCTGTCGGAGGGCGGAGAGGAGGTTGGTGCCATTGTCGCAAACCACCATTCCTGGCTTAAGATGGCGTGGCGTCAACCACCTCTCGGCCTGCCCCTGCAGAGCAGACAGAACCTCTGTCCCAGTGTGGCTCCTGTCCCCCAAACACACCAGCGCAAGCACGGCATGGCATCTTTTTGCCTGCGTACTTGCATAGCCCCTTGAACGCCTATGGAGCACCGCTGGTTCTGAAGACAAAGCACAGGAAGAGGCCATGGAGGAAGAAGAAGAGGAGGGGGTGGAGGAGAGAGGTGTGTCACAACAACCAGTAGTAGCATTTTGGAGGCGGAACAACCTCCAACACTACTGCACATTGTCCTGCATCCTTCCCAGCTGCCAAAAGAATGACCCAATGGGCCGTGAAAGAAAGGTAACGTCCCTGTCCAAGCCTGCTGGACCATGAGTCAGCGATAATATGCACCTTACCACTGACCGCCCTGTCCAGCGAGGCATGGACATTGCCTTCCACATGCCGGTAGAGAGCCGGAATCGCCTTCCGTGAGAAAAAGTGGCGTTTGGGAACCTGCCACTGAGGAACCGCACATTGCACAAACTCACGGAAGGGGGCCGAGTCTACCAACTGAAAAGGCAGCAGTTGAATTGCTAGCAATTTAGCCAAGCTAGCATTCAACCGCTGGGCATGTGGATGGCTGGGAGTGAACTTCTTTTGACGGTCCAGCAGCTGGGGCAGGGAAATTTGCCTGCTAGAATCAGACGTCTGTGTACTGCTAGCAGAGTGCCTGCAAGTACTTGGCTGTGACACACCTAATTCTACACCTTCATTCCTCTCAGTGCAGGTTTCAGAGAGAACCGAAGGTACAGTGGGGTTGGAGATCCCAGCTGATGAGAAGCAAGGAGAGGTCCGCTTTGTTCTTTGGTGTGGGTCTTTAAGATACGCTTGCCAACGAGCTGAATGGCAGGTCAACATATGTCTGGTCAAGCATGTGGTACCCAAGCGGCTGATGTTTTGGCCACGCGAGATACGCTTGAGACATATGTTGCAAACAGCAGCGGTGCGATTTGATGCACTCGACTCAAAAAAGGCCCACACCAAAGAACTTTTGGAATAACGGGCAGAGGCAGTGCCCTGCACAGGCGGAGCTCTGCGGTGTGATTCAGTTAGTGTGCTGCCCTTACGCTGGCCCCCCGAGGGCATCCCGCCTCGTTGGAGATGTGCCTCCTCCTCATCCTCCTCCTCCTCCTCTCTCCTATCAGGCACCCACGTGGAGTCAGTGACCTCATCATCCCCTCCCTCCTCATCACTGGAGCCAATCTGGCAGTATGCTGCAGCTGCTGGAACATGACTGCCAGATTGCTGTCCTTCTTGAGCATCCCCTCTCTCTGCTCTCACGCTACTGCCTTCCTCTAGCTGGGTATCATCATCAGACCCTTCGAAACGCTGGGCATCCTCCTGGAGCATGTACCCAACACTGTGCTTAAACAGTTCGGGGGACTCCTCAGGAGGACACGGTGGGTCTAGGGAAGGAGTGACTGATGATGACATTGATACGAGGGAAGAGGACGCTTTGGCAGCTGCTTTGCCAGTACCCTGAGCCTGGGTGAGAGAGGATGAGGAGGATGAGGAGGGCTTGGTCATCCACTCTACCAAGTCTTCGGCATGATGCGGCTCAACGCGTCCAGCTGCCGAAAATAAGGGCAAGCGTGTCCCATGGCCACGTGCTGATGACGATGCACCGCGTCCACGACCAGCACTGTTGTCTCTAGACACAGAGCCTGCTTGCTCTCTTTTATTGGCTCCTGACTGTCTGCCTCTCCTTGTTTGCCTTCCAGACATTCTAATGGCCTGCAGGGAGATGGGAAAACCAGCAATAAGGGGTAACTTCAGGTGTATACTGTGCAGGAGGCACACTACGCCCGCTGTAAGTGCTGCAGATGCCTGTTAGTGTAACACAAAAGAAAAAAACCACGAGCAATATGGGCTAGCTTCAGGTGTATAATGTGCAGGAGGCACACTACGCCCGCTGTAAGTGCTGCAGATGCCTGCCTGTGTTACACAACAGGAAAACACAGCAATAAGGGCTAGCTTCAGGTGTATATTTTGCAGGAAGCACACTACGCCCGCTGTAAGTGCTGCAGATGCCTGTTAGTGTAGCACAAAAGAAAAAAACCACGAGCAATAAGGGCTAGCTTCAGGTGTATACTGTGCAGGAGGCACACTACGTCCACTGTAAGTGCTGCAGATGCCTGCCTGTGTTACACAACAGGAAAACACAGCAATAAGGGCTAGCTTCAGGTGTATATTTTGCAGAAAGTACACTACGCCCGCTGTAAGTGCTGCAGATGCCTGTTAGTGTAACACAAAAGAAAAAACCACGAGCAATAAGGGCTAGCTTCAGGTGTATAATGTGCAGGAGGCACACTACGCCCGCTGTAAGTGCTGCAGATGCCTGCCTGTGTTACACAACAGGAAAACACAGCAATAAGGGCTATTTTCAGGTGTATATTTTGCAGGAAGCACACTATGCCCGCTGTAAGTGCTGCAGATGCCTGTTAGTGTAACACAAAAGAAAAAACCACGAGCAATAAGGGCTAGCTTCAGGTGTATACTGTGCAGGAGGCACACTACGCCCACTGTAAGTGCTGCAGATGCCTGCCTGTGTTACACAACAGGAAAACACAGCAATAAGGGCTAGATTCAGGTGTATATTTTGCAGGAAGCACACTACGCCCGCTGTAAGTGCTGCAGATGCCTGTTAGTGTAACACAAAAGAAAAAAAACCACAAGCAATAAGGGCTATCTTCAGGTGTATAAAGTGCAGGAGGCACACTACGCCCGCTGTAAGTGCTGCAGATGCCTGCCTGTGTTACACAACAGGAATACACAGCAATAAGGGCTAGCTTCTGGTGTATATTTTGCAGGGAGCACACTACGCCCGCTGTAAGTGGTGCAGATGCCTGTTAGTGTAACACAAAAGAAAAAAACCACGAGCAATAAGGGCTAGCTTCAGGTGTATACTGTGCAGGAGGCACACTACGCCCACTGTAAGTGCTGCAGATGCCTGCCTGTGTTACACAACAGGAAAACACAGCAATAAGGGCTAGCTTCAGGTGTATATTTTGCAGGAAGCACACTACGCCCGCTTTAAGTGCTGCAGATGCCTGTTAGTGTAACACAAAAGAAAAAAACCACGAGCAATAAGGGCTAGCTTCAGGTGTATAATGTGCAGGAGGCACACTACGCCCGCTGTAAGTGCTGAAGATGCCTGCCTGTGTTACACAACAGGAAAATACAGCAATAAGGGCTAGCTTCAGGTGTATATTTTGCAGGAAGCACACTACGCTCGCTGTAAGTGCTGCAGATGCCTGTTAGTATAACACAAAAGAAAAAACCACGAGCAATAAGGGCTAGCTTCAGGTGTATAATGCGCAGGAGGCACACTACGCCCGGTGTAAGTGCTGCAGATGCCTGTCTGTGTTACACAACAGGAAAACACAGCAATAAGCGCTAGCTTCAGGTATGTACTGTGCAGGAGGCTTAGCAAAGAATATCACTGACACTGTCCCTGCCTATCCTTCTCTCTCCCTGCACACAAGGTTTAGCAAAGAATATCACTGACACTGTCCCTGCCTATCCTTCTCTCTCCCTGCACACAAGGTTTAGCAAAGAATATCACTGACACTGTCCCTGCCTATCCTTCTCTCTCCCTGCACACAAGTTAAATGAACAAATAGCACTGACACTGTCCCTGCCTATCCTTCTCTCTCCCTGAACCGGAACACACTACACAAGGCCGCCGCGCTGGTGGCCTTTTATAGTGTGGGGTGTGTACTAAATCCCCCTGAGCTATAATTGGCCACAGGCATCCTGCCTGTGGCCAATTATGTCTCTCCTCGCTGCCGGCGCTGTGATTGGCCAAGCATGCGGGGTCACAGTGCATGCTTGGCCAATCACAGCACCTGGATTGCACTCCGATGGCGTAGTGCATTGTGGGCCATTCGCGTCACTCGAATTTGGCGCGAACGGCCCAAATCGTTCGATCTTCGTCGAACGATCGAACAGCCGATGTTCGAGTCGAACGTATGTTCGAGTCGAACGTATGTTCGACTCGAACACTGAGCTCATCCCTACTTGTGTATTTAGAATACAGCTCTGCATGTTCCTTTATTCCTCCACCTATGTGGAGGGGGGTGTGTCCCTTTCCTTCAATCAGCTCTCACACAGTGTATAAGAGCTGAAACTGCAGTTCTCCTTCCCTCTTCTGTACTCCTCACAGATGCATAATGATTTTATTACAAAACTGCACTTTTTGAAGGGTTGTAGACAAGAGAAGTCTGCAGATAAACAAGTAAAACCTATGTAAGAGGATTTGTTTTATCTCTGTGTATCATCTGAGGCTAATCACTTCACTGGGTATATGAGAGGGTTTACAACCACTTTAAGCACAATTTGGTACAGCGTCTTGATTAGTCATCTGATGCACTTCGACTCCCATGTTAAAACATGCACTCAAACTGATGAATCAGGTCAGAAGCTTTCTCTATTTGCCCAAATTCCTCTTGCAACATTGCAAACTAAACATAAGCTATACAAGACCTTTGACTGAACTTGAGACTTTTGATGTCCTCCGCAGCAGCTCCACTCAAGCTCTCTGTGATTCTGTGTTTCTTTTTTAAGGTTCTGCAATATCCTGTTCTTCCAAAGCCTGCATGGTCTGTTCCATCCAGGTTTCTTACTCCTCTTCTCCAGCAGGCACTGGCTGTGTCCCAGAGAAGGGTTTCAGCTTTCAGTAGTCTGCACTGAAAGGATGGTGAATGGATGGTTCCCAGGGCAGTGAAGAAGTCTGCTCCTATGGTAAGTGAGGCTGCTGGCTTAGGAACTCTTTTGATGGGATTGGCATGACTTGAGCTCTCTAGACTCGTATCTGGTACTCTAATCTGAATCAGACTGGCTTTGAAGTTGTTAGTCAGCTGCATACTAGCCCCTAAGAAGCAGGCAGGAAATTCCCTTTTTCACTCCACAGCAGCTCCACTCAAGCTCTCTGTGATACCTTGTTTCTTTTTTTAAGGTTCTGCATCATCCTGTTCTGATGCCGCGTACACATGTCCGTTTTTAATGTCATTTTTAAAATCAACGTTTTTCTCGTCGTTTTTTTTCTTGTTTCCTCTCCACCCTGTCTTGCGTACACACGATCATCAAAAAAAAACGCTTGAGCAAAGCGCAGTGACATACAACACGTACGACGGCACTATAAAGGGGAAGATCCGTTCGAATGGCACCACCCTTCATGTTAGTAAAGTTTGTTGAGCGACGATTCGCACTTTTCAGCCTCGTGCTTTTCAGTCTGTTACAGCGTGACGAATGTGCTATCTCCATTACGAACGCTAGTTTTACCAGAACGAGCGCTCCCGTCTCATACTTGATTCTGAGCATGCGCGTTTTTTTCCCCTCGTAAAAGCATACACACTACCGTTTTTCACGACGTTAAAAAAAACGACATGAAAAACGACGTGAAAAAATAGAGCATGTTCAAAATTTTTAATGGCCGTTTTTCACGTTGTTAAAAATGCTCTGGAGCCTACACACGATCGGTTTTAATGCCCATTTTTAAAAATGGCATTTTTAACGTCATGAAAAACAATCGTGTGTACGCGGCATTACAAAGCATGCATGGTCTGTTCCATCCAGGTTTCTTACTCCTCTTCTCCAGCAGGCACTGGCTGTGTCCCAGAGAAGGGTTTCAGATTTCAGTAGTCCGCACCAAAAAGATGGTGAATGGATGGTTCCCATGGCAGTGAAGAAGTCTGCTCCTATGGTAAGTGAGGCTGCTGGCTTAGGAACTCTTTTGATGGGATTGGCATGACTTGAGCTCTCTAGACTCGTATCTGGTACTCTCATCTGAATCAGACTGGCTTTGAAGTTGTTAGTCAGCTGCATAGGGAAAGGGATATCACCGCTCCAGGAAGTTCAAGCAAAAGTAAAAGCCTTTCCTCCAGATTATAAGCCCCAGGTGCTGGCAATGCATGTAACAATGCAAGAATGGGAAGAAATTCTGGACAGCCGCACTCCAAAAAAGTTTTTGCCTTTTATTCAAAAATGGACATCAAAAATACATGCCACAGCAGAACAGAACAAACAGAAGTACTGACACGTTTCACACTAGCAAACAGTGCTTAGTCATAGCTGAGCTATGACTAAGCACTGTTTTTTAGTATGAAACGCATCAGGTCTTCTGTCCGTTCTGTTCTGCTGTGGCATGTATTTTTGATGTCCATTTTTGAATAAAAGGCAAAAACTTTTTTGGAGTGCGGCTGTCCAGAATTTTTTCCCATTTTTGCATAGTCGGCTGCATACTAGCCCCTAGGAAGTAGGCAGGAAATTCCATTCTTCACTCCAACAGCACATGGGTGTGAGAGGTCTTTGTCTGTGTAGCGGGGTATCGTTTTCAGCCACAGACTACAGTTCCCAGCACGCTTTGAGGCACCCAGGGTGCATTTCCCCACGCAAGGACTGCTGGGGTGGACTTTAAAAGGGAGAGGAGGTGCCTCTCTCTTTCTCTTTGGACTCCGCCCTCCCTGCAAGAGGATCCCTGCAGTTACCGGCTGTGCGTGCAAGGCAAGCCTGGGCCTTGCATTTGTTCCAGAGAGCCTTCCGCTCCACCGAGGAGCCTGCGGAGTATCAGATCCACCTGATGTGCCAATATCTCCTGGAGGACCGAAGACCCGGGCATCGTGGGCACTGTGGAGCGACTCACAGTAGCGGAGGTACCGGACAGGAATCGGTCCGGTCGGGTGAGAGAGCGCCAGCTCAGAACCGCATCTGATTAACTTTGTTTGCCTATTAACTTTGCCTAGGCCCATCAGTGATTACAGTTATATTCTGGTGAGACTGTCTGCTGAAATGAGTTTATTAGTCTCTCCAGCTTTACCAAGTTAGCGGTCATCGCTACCCTTTTGGATTACAGTTTGTTCTTTATGTGCACCACTGTGTTGCTAGCGAAGATTCTTCAACGAACTATACCCCAACTAATAGTTAGGCCTGACTGGGTAGTATAGGACATTGCTGGGCGCCATATTTGCTCACGAGGGAGGATAGCTACAGCGGGGGTTATCAAACTGTCATTTCATTGCTGAATGTTATCCCTTTTGATGTGTATACTTATATTGCAGGGATCTGCATGAGACACTGTATACTGCTCACCCTTTTTACTTTTTTTTTTTCCATAAATGATTTTATTGAAAGAGAAATAAGGTTACATGTACATTCAAGACATACAAGCTCATGAACATTTCAAGAATAACCACCAATCAAATAAAGCAATATCCGTTATCTGAATAGGAGCAAGTAACCCTGCGTAAGAGTGCAAAGACCCTCCGTAGACCAATAGGTCTATCCGGGGTCATGGTAAAACTTCTCAATTCGGGAATTACAAAGGACGTATAGATGTTGGGAGCCTATGGCAAGGCTCCAGGCTATCATTTGGTCGGTTACAACGTAATCGGGGAAGAAGATTAAAGTAAAATCAACAATAATAAAAAGGGGGAATTAGAAAGGAGGTTGACGATGACATAGGTGTGGGAAAGGAATAAGGGAAGGAGGGTAGGTAAAGGGTAACAGTCAAGAATAGACAGCAGAGAGTATAGAGTAGTGAGTAGCGGGGGCCGCTCTCCATCCCGGACCCCCGCACCAGTTCAAAACGTAGGGAAGATATCAGCGAGCAATTTAAATACTTCAGGACAGCGTTTAGAAGAAGGATTTATAGTAATCCGTGGTCCTAAAATGCGTCCAACAGGCCCAGGTCAGACTAAACTTCTGTAAGCGGTCCTGGGCTGTATGTATCAATTCCTCCATCTCCTCTATCTTGGAGACTCTGATCAACCATTCTCGAATGGTCGGGATATCTTTCGAACGGCAGTGAGTAGGAACACAGAGTCTGGCTGCATTAACCATATGCATAGCTAGTGATTTTTGGTAAATTCGTTTGGGTAAAATAGTATGGTGCAGAAGGTATTGAGCAGGAGTATAGTCTAAAGTGAAAGTGGTGACCCGTGTAATGATGGAGTGGACCTCCCTCCAAAGAGGCTGGAGCAAAGCACACTCCCACCAAATGTGTATCATGGATCCTACCGCTTCTGTGCACCTCCAACATGTATTTGGAATTGAGGGTGAGAATTTATGTAAAAGAGCTGGGGTTCTATACCATTTTGTGATAATTTTATAACCGTTTTCCTGGATTGCTACGTTCATCGAACCCTTATGGGCAAGAGTGAATATGGATTCCCAGTCATCATCCTCAAGTGTCAGTTGCAAATCCCTTTCCCAAGAAGCACGTACAGTCTGCATCATAGGAGTGCCAGGAACGTCCTGCAGTAGGGCGTAAATGTATGACACAAGGTGTCGCTGTGGTGCATTGCGTG
This sequence comes from Rana muscosa, assembly GCA_029206835.1. Classification (NCBI taxonomy): domain Eukaryota; kingdom Metazoa; phylum Chordata; class Amphibia; order Anura; family Ranidae; genus Rana; species Rana muscosa. The sequence continues at coordinate 909,484,680 of CM055117.1, read as the reverse complement.
AGCATAGTGCTTCAAATGGCGTAAGTTGTCTATTCCACGTGACATTCACATCTTTAGAGGTAAGAAAGTGAGTCAGCTATCTAAAAGACCAAAAAGGAAAAGTGTTAGTACGTGATTCAGAGGTAAGCTCCTCATAGGATCGTCTACGGCCCCTGTGAAAGAAGTGACACGCCAGAACCTCCTCGTGTGGCCATTCCATGTGGAGGAATGTGTTTGAATGTCCCAGAGGGAACTCAGGGTTGCCTCTCAGAGAGGTCAGTGGACCCGGTTGTGAGGATAAGTTAAAGCGAGCAACCGCCTCCCCAAAGGCCGATAGGTTATTCCCCACATGAACCTTGAACAATGTTGCCACATTTGAGCAACTATTGTAGCGCAACGTATACTATTAATAACTATATACCACAGGGTTGTGGGCTGGTTATTTACACATAAATGTATTAATCTTTCTTGGTCAACTTTCTATATATATATATATCTTTCTTATATTACATTATGATACTTTTTGATAAACAAACTGACAATTTACCTTTACATCTTTTACTATTTGTGCGCTATGGATGCATTTGCCCTTGCTTATGCATCCATTTCAGCACGTTGCACGTGCATTATGTAAAGATTTAGGCTGTTCATCCATTGTGTTCCATATATTCACTTTTATTTAATTTACACATTCCTCACTTTTTTGCATCAATCACAAGTAGAGTTGAGCGGACACCTGGATGTTCGGGTTTGACAGGTTCGGCCGAACTTCGGAAAAAAAGTTCGGGTTCGGAACCGAACATTAACCCGAACCCGAACCCGAACCCCATTGAAGTCAATAGGGACCCGGACTTCTAAGGACTAAAAAGGCTCTAAAAAAGTAATGGAAAGGGCTAGAGGGCTGCAAATGGCAGCAAAATGTTGTTAAGAGCATGGCAAGTGCTCTGCAAACAAATGTGTATAGGGAAATAACTTAAAATAACATAAAAAAAATAAAAAAATATGCTGGAGGCCCCCTTTTCAGCAGGAGAGGTACGGGAAGTCATTAAGAACCTCAGAAACTCAACGGCACGATGCCACACATACGGTGGGAATGCCCCAGAATACGCCCTTTCTGGAATAAATTATTCAATTTAATGGATAAGCTAGTGGGAAAATAAAATACTTTGAAATAAAAATGTAGCGGGGTGCTAAATTTAAGGGAAGTGTTTGAGTGGTAAATAGGCTCAAACACCCTAATTCTGTAGGATTCATGGACCATTTTGTCCTCGGGGGACAGTATTGGTGTGCAGTTCCCTGCGGCCTACAGGTGGCGCTGCCATGGTAGGCTAGGGTTGAACCACTGATACAGTGCTGTGCCCTTTGTGTCCCCTCTTGGCAGTAGTACAGCGGGGCGGGGAACCTGCTGTGCATGCCGGGAGAGCATATAAAAGGGGCAGACCTTTGGCCTGGGGGCTGATGTCCAGTGGGGTCCACGCCCAGGTGCCTTCGGCCTGGGTGCATGTGTTCCTGTTCCATCTCGGGTACCTTTAGCCCGGGGTGAGGTACTATCCTGGAGTTCCTGCTGCCCTGGGTATGGAGGCCTAGGTGCGGGAGTAAAGCCTGGAGTCCAGAGCCTTCGTCTGGAGTCCGCTAAGGGTCGAGGAGTCTTAGGGTGCCGCTTCGTGTAGGGAACCATGTTCCAGGGAAGGGAGGATCATTCTGATGGACCGATGCGGGAGTCACGGTGAAGGAAGGGTCTGTTGACTCCCTGGAGAGATGTCTTCCCCTTGATATGGGCTAGGTTCGTAGAAGGAGAAGCTCAAGGTGATCTTGACTGTATCAGAGGCCTTATTCACCCGGCCCGTGGCAGGGGCCTTATACACCCTGGTCTGTGGCAGAGACCAAAGTTCTCCAGGTCCGTGGCAGGGGCCTTGTACACCCGGTCTGTGGCAGAGACCAACCTCAAGGTCTGTGGCAGAGACCGTACACCTAAAACTGTTTGAGAAACCTAAGCAGTGAAGTGAATGTGCTACGTTTGTGCCTGGACCTCCTCCACACCTTAAGCTGTCCTGTTTCTTTGCTCTAACCTTTTCTATCCGAGTAGAGTTTATTTTGCCATGAGAGAATAAGAGTTGTAATTTCAGCTGGTGTGGACATTGACTTTACTGGGAATTAAAGGACTTAACTCTACCTACAGTAGAGGTGAGAATCATCCTCTGGAGGAGTTTTGACTCCGGCTGTGGACACAGCCCGTCAAGTACACCGCTCAACCTCTTTATATAGGAGGGTACGGGCTGGTAGTGCGGTGTGCCTTTCAACCTCCTGCGAGGAGCCAACAACATAAAGGCAGGTAAGGGGGAAAGGATCTGTGCGCTACAAAAAAATAAAATAAAAATTATAATCTTGACCTAGGAGGACGAGGTCCATATGGAGTAGGAGGTTGAGGTGGCGGTGGATGTGGCTGTGTAGGTGGAAGCGGCGGTGGAGGAGGACGAGGTAGCCAACACTGGTTCAAAAATACAACAATGGCTGGGTAAGGCCAGTGATGTGTTGAATTCTGTCCCCCGTCGAATAGTGTCCACCCTGTACTGCGCTTGCTCAATATGTAGGACAAGAGGATTTAGAAAATCTCCCAAGATGAACGGCGCCTGCGTGGTGAGTTCAGGTGAAGGCCACACCATCCGTGGTTCAAGCCGAGCCAAGTGAGGCCGTGCCCGAAGCGTGGCGATCGAAGCGAGCCCGTGAGGGGCCCTGTTACTATGTGCTACCGTATGTCCACTTGGATGTTGGGGCTTGAACCTGCACTCACGGCGCAGGCGCCGTTCATCTTCGGAGATTTTGTGAATCTCCTTGTCCTCTGTACTGCGCAAGCGCTGCGCCTTCGCAGTACGGACCGGACACAATCCGATGGCCGGACAGTTTTTGTCACAACAACGGTATACATGTCTATTCTGCAGAAGGTACGGACAAGTCCTGTGGGATCCATGCCTGGTTCATTTTAATGAACGTGAGCTTGTCCACATTGGCTCTGGACAGGCGGCTGCGCTTGTCTGTGATAATGCCCCCTGCCGTGCTAAATACACGTTCAGATAATACACTGGCTGCAGGGCAGGCCAGCACCTCCAAGGCATAAAGGGCAAGCTCAGGCCATGTGCCCAATTTGGAGACCCAGAAGTTAAAGGGGGCAGACCCGTCATCCAGTACGTGTAGGCCTGTGGACACATACTGCTCAACCATGTTGGTGAAATGCTGCCTCCTGCTAAGACGTTCCATCTCAGCTGGTGGTGCTGGTTGTTGTGGCATGCTGACAAAGCTTTTCCACATTTCAGCCATGCTAACCCTGCCTTCTGAGGTGCTGCCGGTGCCCCGGCTGCGTTGGCGACCTCTTCCTCCTCCTCTGCCTTCGCCTTGTGCTTCCACCGTACGCCCGCTGTCAGGTGGGAATGCCACCAGCAGCGCGTCTACCAGCGTGCGCTTGTACTCGCGCATCTTACGATCCCGCTCCAGTGAGGGAATTAAGGACAGTACGTTGTCCTTGTAACGGGGATCCAGCAGGGTGGCCACCCAGTAATCAGCACCAGTTAAAATGTGGGCAACTCGGCGGTCATTGCAGAAACACTGCAGCATGTAATCGCTCATGTGTGCCAGGCTGCCCAGAGGCAAAGAAAAGCTGTCCTCTGTGGGAGGTGTATCGTCTGTGTCCTCTGTATCCCCCCAGCCACGCACCAGTGATGGCCACGAGCTGGTCTGGGTGCCACCCTGCTGTGAAAATGGCTCCTCCTCCTCCATCTCCTCCTCCACCTCGTCATCCTCCAGAACTGTGCCCTTTCTGCCGGACAATTGTGTACCTGGCGTTTGTTGGTGCAGGAACCCACCCTCATAGCCACTTGTGAAAGACTGCCCTGAAAGCCTTTGAAATGATCCCGCTTTCTCCTCCTCCTCCTCATCCTCCTGTGCCACATCCTCTTCCATCATCGCCCGAAGCGTTTTTTCAAGGAGGCATAGAACTGGGATAGTAACGCTGAGAACGGCGTCATTGGCACTGGACATGTTGGTGGAGTACTCGAAACAGCGCAACAAGGCACACAGGTCTCGCATGGAGGCCCAGTTATTGGTGGTGAAGTGGTGCTATTCCGCAGAGCGACTCACTCGTGATTGCTGCAGCTGAAACTCTACTATCGCCTGCTGCTGCTCGCACAGTCTGGCCAGCATGTGCAAGGTGGAGTTCCACCTTGTGGGCACGTCACATATGAAGCGGTGAGCGGGAAGGCCGAAGTTACGCTGCAGCGCTGACAGGCGAGCAGCAGCAGGGTGAGAACGCCGAAAGTGCGCACACACAGCCCGCACTTTCTGCAGCAGCTCTGGCATATTGGGGTAATTTTTAAGGAACCTCTGGACCACCAAGTTCAGCACATGCGCCAGGCAAGGGATGTGCGTCAAACCGGCTAGGCCCAGAGCTGCTACGAGATTTCGCCCATTATCGCACACCACCAGGCCGGGCTTGAGGCTCACGGACAGCAACCACTCATTGGTCTGTTGTTCTATGTCCCTCCACAACTCCTGCGCGGTGTGGGGTTTTTCCCCCAAACAGGAAAGTTTTAAAACTGCCTGCTGTCGTTTACCCCTGGCTGTGCTGAAGTTGGTGGTGAAGGTGTTACGCTGACCGGATGAGGAGGCGGTAGAGGATGAGGAAGCGGAGTAGGAGGAGTTAGCAACAGGAGGCAAACTGAAGCGCCCTGCAATCCTCGGTGGTGGAAGGACATGCGCCAAACTGCTATCTGCCTCAGGCCCAGCCGCCACTGCATTTACCCAGTGTGCTGTTAGGGAGATATAACGTCCCTGACCGTGCTTACTGGTCCACGCATCCGTAGTTAGGTGGACCTTGCCACAGATGGCGTTGCGCAGTGCACACCTGATTTTGTCCCCCACTTGGTAGTGCAGGGAAGGGATAGCTCGCCTGGAAAAGTAGTGGCGGCTGGGCACGACGTACTGTGGGACAGCCAATGCCATCAAGCTTTTAAAACTCTGCGTCTCCACCAGACAGAATGACAGCATTTCAAAGGCCAGGAGTTTTGAAATGCTGGCATTCAGGGCCAGGGATCGCGGGTGGCTAGGGGGGTACTTCCTCTTCCGCTCCAATGTTTGGGAGATAGAGAGCTGAACGCTTCCATGGGACATTGTGGAGATGGTTGGTGACCCAGGTGGTAGTGTTGCTGGCAGATCCTCTGTTTGCGGGGTGGCAGGTGCCACTATCACTACAGAGGTGGATGAAGAGGCCAAGACTGCAGCAGAAGAGGAAGCAGGAGGAGCCAGAGATCTTTCTTGGTTTTTGAGGTGTCTACTCCACTGCAGCTCGTGCTTTGCACTTAGATGCCTGGTCATGCAGGTTGTGCTCAGGTTGAGAAAGTTTATGCCTCGCTTCAGGCTCTGATTGCACAGCGTGCAAACCACTCGTGTCTTGTCATCAGCACATTATGTGAAGAACTGCCACGCTAGGGAACTCCTTGGACCTGGCTTTGGTGTGCTCGGTCCCTTGCTGCGTTGGGCAGTAGCAGACATACTGTCTAGGGGACGGACGCTCCGCTTTTGCACCCTGCTCCCTCTTCTGCTGTGCTGGTGGCTCTGTGCGACCACCGCCTCTTCCTCCAAACTACACTGGTCACCTGCATAACGTTGATTCCATGTGGGGTTGAGGACCTCATCGTCCTCCACATCATCTTCCACCCAGTCTTCACCCCTGCCCTCCTTGTCTGTCTGCACAATTGCGAAAGCAGCAGCAGTTGGCACCTGTGTTTCGTCATCATCCGAGACGTGCTGCGATGGTCCTCCCATGTACTCATCATGAAACATAAGTGGTTGGGCATCGGTGCACTCAATCTCTTCCACTTCTGGGGCAGGGCTAGGTGGATGGCCCTGGGAAACCCTGCTAACAGAGTCATCGAAAAGCAGAAGAGACTGCTGCATGATTTGGGGCTCAGACTGCTTGGCTGATTTGCAAGGGGGTGAGGTGAAAGACTGATGGACATGGGTTTCAGGTGCCAACTCTGATCTTTCATCAGAAGAGTGGGTGGGAGACAATGTGAAGGAACCCGAGGCACTGTCAGCAACCCAATCTACTATTGCCTGTACTTGTCCTGGCCTAAACATTCGTACAGCCTCATTAGGCGCGACAAAATACCGCCGCAGGCTCGGTCGCCTACTCGCACCTGAGGAAGGTGTTTCACTTGTGCGTGTATCTGGCACAGATCCACCACGTCCTCTCCCTGCAACAGGAGCTCCACCAGCAGCACCACGACCGGGGCCACCACGTCCCTTTGACCTTCTCCTCATATTTTCCAAATTTAGGATCTTGCCCTAAATGGGTGTTTTTGAAAGAGCAGAACACACCCACAGTACGTAACCGCTGAATCGCACAGCTACAGAACTGCAGAAAATGCTATTCAAAAATGTTTTTGTTTTTTTAGTATAGCACAGTAGAAGAAAACTATATATAAATTGTTTATTTCACACACCTCCACATATGTATAACACACTGCAAAATATTTTTTGTGGCCCTAAATGGCGTTTTTTGGAAGACCACAACACACCCACAGTACGTAACCGCTGAATCGCACAGCTACAGAACTGCAGAAAATGCTATTCAATTTTTTTTTTTTTTTTTTTTAGTATAGCACAGTAGAAGAAAACTATATATAAATTGTTTATTTCACACACCTCCACATATGTGTAACACACTGCAAAATATTTTTTGTGGCCCTAAATGGCGTTTTTTGGAAGACCACAACACACCCACAGTACGTAACCGCTGAATCGCAAAGCTACAGAACTGCAGAAAATGCTATTCAAAAAAAATGTTGTTTTTTAGTATAGCACAGTAGAAGACAAATATATAGAAATGGTTTATTTCACACGCCTCCACATATGTATAACACACTGCAAAATATTTTTTGTGGCCCTAAATGGCATTTTTTGGAAGACCACAACACACCCACAGTACGTAACCGCTGAATCGCACAGCTACAGAACTGCAGAAAATGCTATTCAAAAAAAATGTTGTTTTTTAGTATAGCACAGTAGAAAACAAATATATAGAAATGGTTTATTTCACACGCCTCCACATATGTATAACACACTGCAAACTATTTTTTGTGGCCCTAAATGGGTCTTTTTGCAAGCGTACATTAAAGTGCAAATTTTTTTAATTTTTTTTTTGCCCTAAACGGGTCTTTTTTTGCACGAGCAAAATAAAATGGAATTTTTTTTTTTTTTTTGCCCTTAATGGGTCTTTTGGAAAAGAGCACAATAAAGTGCCTTTTTTTTTGTCCTAAATGGATCTTTTTCCAAGAGCAGAATACACCCACAGTATGGAAACGGTGTATCTCTCAACGTAATATATGCAGTGCTGGTGCACTGAGCTTACAGATAAAAGGTAGATTTTCTCTGACACTGGGCTCATAGCAGTGTAAAAAGACTGCACTGCAACACAAACAGGTAAACCTATGCAGATCGCTGAGTTATATCTCTGAATCTGGACTCCTATTCCTATATAATATATCTCTCTCCCTAAAAGCAAAAAACAGGAACCTGGCCCTACACTACACTGTCTCTCTATCTTTTCCCTCAGATTCCAGAATCAGGACTAACTCATGTATTTTTCTATCTCTCCCTAAAAGCAGCAGCAGCAGACAAGATCCTCTCCCTATCTATTCTGAAGCAGAGTGACGTGTGTGCTGTGTGCCTCTAGCTTATATAGAAGCTGGGTCACATGTTGCACTGACCAATCACAGCCATGCCATTAGTAGGCATGGCTATGATGGCTTCTAAGGGCACACCAGCTAATCAAAAGGTGATTCGCTGGCCCCTGAAGCATTTCTAACTGCGTAATTAGATTGCCGAACCCGAACCCGAACCCGGACTTTTGCGCAAAGTCCGGGTTCGGGTTCGGGTTCGGGAAAAAGCTAAAGTTCGGTACGGACCCGAACTTTACAGTTCGGGTTCGCTCAACACTAATCACAAGTTTTTTCACAAATATTTAATTTGCTGCACACCTTTTCACGGATATTATGTACATATATTTTTAGAATAGTTGGTACAATGAAACCACACACTTTTTAAAAAACATTTATTTCTTGGACACAGGTTAGTCAGCATGCAATCAATTTTCAATTAACACTCGTCAGCACTTAATCACCTACACTTGTGGTTGGGTCATATGACCTTTTTTTGGGGTATATCATGGGAATCATTTGTGCATTAGGCAGCTATGATTAAACACTAAGAAAGTGTGAAACTAGTCAGCTCTAACCAGAATTTTGTGACTTGCTGAGCTGTATTTGGATTTTTGAAGATTTTACATAATAAAGGCTTTTTATTGGAGTGCTGCTGTCCAGAAGACTTGATCTTTTGTTTTGCCTGAAATTGCATTGCCTGCACCCTTGGCTGTTGGGAGGAGATAGTCACCTGGAGGACGTCTGAGCGGTTTCTGTTTTTGTTCGCCGATAGGGAGGGTGCGATGAGCGGGTGCGTCTTGAGGGACAGGGGCCAAAATCGCGGTGACAGCCAAGGTAGTGTGGCAATCGGGGTACGTGTGAAAGAGTTTTCCAACATCACCCATGCTTTCCTTGATTTGTGAATTTTCCAGTCCACCACTCTAGTTAGGTGGCAGGCCAGATAATATTTATAAAGGTCAGGCAGACCAATGCCACCTGCTGTTTTGGAGCATGTCAGCCGTGAGTATTTAATTTGTGGGGCATTATTCTTCCATATGAAGCTAGTGCACGTTTTTTTATATGCTGCAAAAAATTAGGGGGGTAAGTGGATCGGAATTGTCTGCATTAAATACAGTAGGCGAGGGAGAGCGACCATCTTAATGAGGGCCGAGCGCCCAAACCAAGAAACGTTGAGGTTGGCCCAATCCTTCAAATTTGCCTGGAGCTTAGAGAGGGCATGGAGGAAGTTGTGGCTATAAAGATCCGCTATGTTCTTAGTAACCCGGACGCCTAAGTAGGTAATGGCTGTCGTCTCCCAATGAAAGGGAAAAGATTCCCGGCAATGAGTGACTTCCTGAGGTGCAAGGGATACATTTAGGGTATGTGATTTGGAGTAATTGATTTTGAGATTTGATAACTCGCCAAAATGTTTTATGTCTTTCAAAAGATTAGGTAACGATATCCGAGGGGATTGTAGGGATAGTAAAATATCGTCAGCAAAGGCCGCTACTTTAAATTCTCTATGGGCAATGGGTATTCCCTTGATATCCGTGTTGGACCTTAGTCTGTTTAGGAGGGGTTCTAACGTCAAAACAAAGATCAGGGGAGACAACGGGCAGCCCTGACGGGTGCCATTACTTATTTAGAAGGCGTCTGACAGGAGGCCATTAGCCCTCACCCTTGCATAGGGATTAGTATAGAGGGCAGTGATGTGTGCAAGCATACGAGGCAGAAGGCCTATGCCCTCCAATACCGCCTGCATGTAATCCCATGCCACCCTGTCAAACGCCTTCTCAGCATCAAGGGACAGGAGGAATCCCTTGGTCTCCGATGAAGTCAGCAAATGCTGTATATTCAAAGTGCGGATAGTATTATCACTTGGTCAGATGATATGAGGCCAGGGATCAAAGGCAGTAACCTATTTGCAAGCAACTTAGCGTAGATCTTTATGTCCACATTACGCAGAGAGATCGGCCTATAGTTAGAAACTTGTGTGGTATCTTTTCCGTCCTTCGGGATAACTGCTATATGGGCTTCCAATAATCTGCCTAGGGAAGTGTGAGGGGAAGAAAGAGAGTTAAATGTGTTTAGCATTTTGGGAGTAAGGTCCTCCTGAAAGCATTTGTAGTATAACAAATGGAGGACATCAGGACCTGGGCTCTTAGCTACTTTCATCTGTTTAATTGCTAAGTGGAGTTCTTTCATGGAAAATGGACTCTCCATGGCTTCACCCAAGTGGGAGGTGATAGGTTTAGGGCAAAAATCCGCTAGAAAGTCCTTTATTCGGGTGGATCGCCTGGCCATATTGGTCACCTCGCCCCTTTCTTGCGTCAAATTGTATAGTTTTGAGTAAAATTTTTCAAAGTGTTTGGCTATTTCTTCGTTCTTTGAAAGGAGTGTGCCCTGACTGTCTCGAATATGATGAATCACAGACGAGGCCTTATCTGCCTGTATCGTGCGAGCCAACTGTCTCCCACTTTTGTTACCATGTTCATAGAACACCTTCTGCCTGAGGACATAACGCCTTCTAGTGCACTTCCCCAGCTCTTCCACCAATGCTGAACGCGCCTGCAAAAGCTCATGTAGTGTAGCTTGCATGGATGACAGTTTATGGGCTCTTTCCAGGCGATTAATTGTTTCAAGTAATGATTTAACGTATTCCTGGTGTCCTTTTTTGGCTATCGTAGCTAGAGAAATCAATTTACCCCTTAGGACACATTTGTGTGCTTCCCAAAGTGTGATGGGTGAGACATCTGGGGTAGTATTTTCATGAAAGTACAATTGGATTCGGGTACGCACTTGTCTAACATTTTCAGGGTCTTTGAGCAGCGATGGATTTAGTCTCCAGGTTTTCGTTGTCTTATGGAATTCAGAAAACGTAAGAGTTACCATTATGGGATGGTGGTCTGATAGAAACATCGGCTCTATAGTGGCCTGCGAGAGATGGGATAGGTCTGTTTCCGAGAGAAAAAAATAATCTATTCTGGAGTATTTCTGGTGTGGGGGAGAGAAAAAAGTGTAGTCTTTATCGGTAGGATACAAGGTACGCCATGTATCATGAAGCGTTAAGTGTTGCATTTGGAGTCTTATCTGGCAAAGGGCCCGGTGTGTAAGGGTAGATGTGCCCGTAGAGGAGTCCAAAGTTGGATTTAATGGAACATTAAAGTCCCCTCCCAAGAGTACAATACCCTCTTGGAACGTAGCAAGTAGATCAGAGACTTTCCTGAAAAACGACACTTGGTGCTCGTTTGGACAGTACACGTTGCCTAATGTGATAGGTTTAGAGACAAAGGTACCTTTAATAAAAATGTATCTGCCCTCAGGGTCGATTATCGAGTCGGACAATCGAAAATCCGCACGCTTGTAGATCAATATGGAAACTCCTTTCGTTTTGGACTCGTAGAGTGTATTGCCTGTTTGTAGACATGGTTCCCCAGTTTGGGGATTGCATCAGATCTGAAATGAGTTTCTTGGAGCATGAGAAAGTGAGCATTGTGTTTAGTCAATGCTGACAGTACCTGTGCTCTTTTTTCAGGGAGATTTAGGCCTTTGACATTGAGTGGGAGACATTTTAGTGACAAATGTTGTTTAATTACACTCTCCTTCTTCATGGTGTATTCTAAAGGAGAATAAATTATGTATGTGCGGAAACTGAGTACTACTGCGGTAATCAGGAGCTACCCCAACGCCCCTGACAGGAGAGAGGGAAAAGGAGCGGCCCCCACGAAGAGAAAGAAAAAGAGAAAAGAAGAAGAAAAGAAGAAGAATAAAAAAAAAGGGGGGGGGAGGGAAGGGTACAAGTAGGATCTAAAGGAAGCTGGGAGGGAGTAAGTGAAGTAAAAGTATAATGGATAAGGGTAAGAACATAGAAGGATAATGCACACACGAGGGCAGGATCTACCACGCGTGCGTGAAAATACCGGAGGCAGTTAAATATGGATCTAACCACCTAATAAGGGAAAATCCGGAGTGTCAGCTTCGCTCCAGTTGGGAAGCTGTGAGGGGATAGTAAACCTAGCCCAGGACACCGGGATCCCACACAACAGTGGACGAAATGAGATAAACAGGTGTTTGAAGGATATTGGGTGGAGTGTATGAGAATGAGAATCATGGGATGGAGATAGAAAGGTACAAGAGTGATCGACAAAAGTTATTGGGATGTGAATATACCATACTTAGGTTACAGATTCGGGTAACACTATTGCATAATGATATAAGGGGCGCTCACTAAGCTAATCTGAACCAGATGAGAGACCTGTCAATACCTAACGTGATCGAGATATAAACTGAACCACTACCTAGGGAGCAGAGTGGATAATCTACATCCTTAAACTGTGTCAAACATTAGTAAAAGTCGGTGAAATCTTGGGCCCACAAATATATAGGCCCCCGAACTCACCGATCCAGAAACATATAAACAGATAAACAGATACATATTAAAACATTGCAACATTGCCCCCTCCACCCCCCAAGGAGTCCGGACTGTGCGTTAATCGAGCTGGACCCCCATCTGGGAAGTCATTATCCAAGTCTAGGCCAATCTAACGGGATGTCTCAGATCCGTGTTCATGGTAAGAGTGTGCTCTACCCCTAAGATCCTATATCAACCCGCTTAATCAAGAACGCCGCTCAAGGTAGCTCTCATTATGATAGAGGTAAATGTCTAGTATGGAGAGCGTAACAGTACCCACATAAGGACCACAGATTAAGCACAAAAGATAGGAGAGTGGAAGAGTGGACCCGGTCCCCACCGTGAAAAACTGTAATCTGGTTTGGTAAGTACCTTAGTATAATCCTACAGCAAAGGCCAATAAACAAGGCAAAATATCTGGAATGTAGAGACATTTCTCCAGCTGTCAGGAGCCGAGTCCACCCCCCCCCCCCACAGTAATCAACAGACATTAGAGCATAGCAGACTAAATAAGCAAAGGCACATCCCTGGCATGGAGTACGGGTGTATACATGTTACCTTCTCGCTAGAATACCACACATAGACTCTACAAAGAGTGGGTCCTGAGAAAGCCCCCTAGAAGAACAGGAGGGGTAAAACAGAGTTAGTCATATGAAAAAAAAGGGGGGGCATCGAGTGTTCTTGGTGAGTTGGAAAACATCAAGAGGCCGCATCAAGGAAAGATTCTCCTAGGTGAAACTGAGTGAAAAAGTTAGCTGAAACCCATGGGGGGAGCAAGATCCGGTCAGACTTGGGGGGCTCAAGGTCATCAAAAAAACCTTTGTTTTGGAAGTGCAAACAAACAGTTAAACAGCAATAGAATGGTCCTGTGTAATCTCAACTAGGTAGTGTGAAGGTCTGATGTAAAGTGAAGCGGGGTCAAGCATCCTGGCGTCCCCTTCTCGGGGTGACGGCAGGATCCGGGTGTTGCAGAGGGTACTCTCGGTGGGCATAGCGGTCCCCTGGTGAAGTCGGGTCCAATCTGCAACGTCTGGAATGTTGCCGCTGAGCTTTTGGTGAGGAGTTATGAGTGACCGGTTTCCAAGGCTCTGAGGGAAAGTAGAAGGAATACCAGTCAGGCAGGTCAATCATAGGGATGTCTAGTTGTTCGCAGAATACAGGCAAGTCTTCCGGGGTCCGTAAGAAAGCTGTACGACCCCTGGTGGACGCTGAGAGGCAGAATGGGAATTTCCACCTATACTGTATGTTGTGGGCCTGCAGTGTATCCAGCAGGGGTCGCAGAGTGCGCCTGTTCTGCAAAGTTATTTGAGAGAGGTCTTGGAACAATTTAATGTCTGCGCCGTTAAACAGAATAGGGCCTCTGTCTCTCGTCTTCTTCAGTATCTCCTCTTTGAGGGGAAAGTTAACAATACAGCACACAATGTCTCTGGGGGGTTCAGAATCTCAGGGAGGGGGGGGGGGGTTTCAGGGCACGATGCAGTCTTTCCATCTCAATGGGAGAGTCAGCTGGGCGGCCCAAGAGGTCACTGAAAATGGCACAGACGGTTTGTGGTAGTGTAGTCGGGTCTATACCCTCGGGGACCCCCCGCACCCTAACATTATGTCTGCGGCCCCTATTATCCAAATCCTCCACATGCCTGTGGAGGTCAAACATGTGGGAAAGTTGTGAGTCATAGGTCTTTTGTACTTGCCTGATCACCGCTGCTTGTGTTTGGGTAGTTTCTTCTACTTCAGTGAGGCGGTGATTCATTGTGTGGATGTCCGACTTCAGATCTGCAATGGCCGTTGTCAGGGTATGTTTGATATCTAATGTCACCCTCTGCAGGTCTCTTTGGAGATCGAGTAGGCTCGGGTTAGGGTCTGTGGTATCTCCAACGGCTGATCTCAGTCCAACGGTGTTATCAGGCAAGATCAGGGACGAGGCCTGTGAGGCCTGCGAGGTTTGTGAAGCCTGCATCTCCACGTGGTCCAGAAAGCTCCAAGAAGATCCAAAAACAAGCAGAGCAAAAAGAGAAGGGAAACAATGCCCCTCCTAAAACCTCCCATACTGCCTGTCGGGAGTTGAAATTTGACAACCAGAAAAAGATCAATGCATACCAGGTCCAAAAAGGGTCGAGGTCCAGAGAAAAATGGAAGAAGAAGAAAATACCACTAGGAAAATCAAGGATTCCAAAGGAGAAAATACCTCCTAAGAAGTTCCCGGATAAATTAATTGGACCCTCCCCTCTAGTCTCCGTTCAAGTGGAGGGAGTCTATGCTGAGGCACTCCTAGACACAGGAGCCCAATTGACTCTCCTATACAGAGACTTTTATCAGAAGCAATTGAGTCACGTGCCTTTGCAGAAGCTGGAAGACCTGAAGATAGGGGGGATTGGCACTCGTAGCTTTCCCTACAACGGTTATGTCTCAATCAGACTGGCCTTTGACCCCTCTGTGACCGGGAAGGCCGAAGTTTTTGACACCCTGGTGGTAGTCTGCCCTCGCCCACCAGGAGCCAACACGATGTCTATGTGGATAGGGACCAACACTGACTTGGTCCAGAGACTGCTGACCCCGTTAGTGCAAGAGCGGAGTTCTCCCAAACAGAAGATTCACCCCATGCTGCAATAGGTCTATCAGAAGTTGATCCTGGAGCAAAAGGCCCCGGAAGAGGGGGTGGGAAGAGTCTGGAGACTGTCTAGAAGAGAGAAGATACTGCAGCCTGGTGAGGTGACCTGTCTTCAGGCTACAGTAAAACTCTCCTGGGAGCAGCCGGGTCCCTTTGTGGTCGTGGAGCCAGACCCCTTCAACAGGCACCCAGGATTGGAAGTGATCCCTGAAGTGGTCCCGTTGAGGGCATTGAAAAAAACGAAAGGCCAGATTCCAGTGAGCATCAGAAATGTCACTAATTCTCCTGTGAAGATCCCAGCCCGGGTACTGCTGGGCAGGGTGAATCCTGCTACCCCGGTGGCTATGTCTGAGTTGAAGACGGAAAAAGGAGAAGCCACCCTGGAGGATCTCTGTCTTGAAGATACCACCTTGCCACTGAAATGGTAGGAGAGAGCCAAGGCTCAGCTGACTAGATGGAGAAGAATATTCTCAGAAGATGAGTTTGACGTGGGGTGTGCGAGGATAGCCACCCATAAAATCCGTCTTCAAGAAGACAAACCCTTTCGGGAGAGGGTCCGACGAGTTCCACTGGCTGACTTGGAAGATTTGCGTGAGCAGTTGACAGAGCTCAAGAGGACAGGGGTCATTCGAGAGTCCAGAAGTCCATATGCCTCCCCCATCATGGTGGTAAGTAAGAAAAACGGGTCACTGAGACTCTGCATAGACTACAGGACTCTCAACAGGAGGACCATACCCGACCAGTACACTACCCCCAGGATAGAAGATGCTTTGCAGAGTCTGTCTGGGGCCAAGTGGTTCAGTGTCATGGACCTGAAGAGTGGGTATTATCAAATCCCAATGCACCCTGAAGATAAGGAGAAGACGGCCTTCATCACCCCAGTGGGATTCTATGAATTCAATAGGATGCCTCAGGGCCTGTCGGGAGCCCCCGCTACTTTCCAGAGGTTGATGGAGAAGACAGTTGGGGACATGAATCTTATCGAAGTCCTGGTGTTCCTAGATGACATCATTGTCTTCGGGAAGACTCTGGAGGAGCATGAAGAAAGATAGGAGAAAGTCCTGAAGAGACTCAGTGAAGAGGGACTGAAACTCTCCAGGGAAAAATGCCAGTTCTACCAGTTCTCGGTTCACTATCTGGGACACATAGTATCTGCAGAAGGAGTGTCTACAGATCCTGATAAACTGGATGCAGTCACCTCCTGGCCCAGACCAACTACAGTAACTGAGCTCAGATCCTTCCTAGGCTTCTGCTCCTACTACCGTAGATTTGTGGAAGGGTTTACAAAAATTTCCAAACCCCTGAACAAGCTACTGAAGACGGAAAGGGAGGAAGATGATACTGGCCCCAGGAAGCCTGGAGAGTCTGTGGAAGACTGGTGGACAGGGGAGTGCGAAGAAGCCTTCCAAATGTTAAAGAAGAGTCTTACCACTGCACCAGTCCTGGCCTATGCTGATCCCAAAAAGCCATATGAACTGCATGTAGATGCCAGCCATGATGGTCTAGAAGGGGTGCTATACCAAGAATATGAAGGACAGTTGCGCCCAGTTGCCTACATTAGTAGAAGTCTGGCACCTGCAAAAAAGAACTACCCCACCCACAAGTTGGAGTTCCTGGCCCTAAAGTGGGCAGTCGTGGATAAACTCAGAGATTACCTGTATGGAGCCGACTTCACAGTAAAGACTGACAATAATCCACTCACCTATCTCTTCATCACGGCCAAGCTGGATGCCACTGGTCACCGTTGGTTAGCAGCCCTAGCCGGATTCAACTTCAGCCTGAAGTATAGGCCCCGAGCTGGAAACCGTGATGCAGACGCATTGTCCAGAAGAGCCCACGCACCCACCCACCATCCAGAAGATTGGACCCAGGTAACCTCGGATGGGGTACGGGCCTTGTGTCAAGGAGTACAACTTCAAGCTAGTGGTGGATCAAGGGCTGAAGAGATCGGTGTTTCAGTGGTGGGGGTGCCTAAGTGTTACTGCAATGTGATCCAAGTTGGAGAGGATGACCTGCCAAAGCTGTCCAAAAAGGACCTAAGGAGAGACCAGTTGGAAGATCCCTGGGGAAGATTAGCATTGGAGGCATTTGAAGACCAGGATCCAAGCAGACTTTTGAAGGACCCCTCAAAGGTGGCCCGATTGGTTCACAAAGAATGGGACAAGCTACAGGTACATCAAGGGGTGGTCTACCGAAGGGGCCCCTCTGATGACCCGGAAGAGAAGTGGCACCTGTTTCTGCCAGAGAAATACAGAAGAACTGTTTTGGCTGCCTTACATGATAATCATGGCCACTTGGGGGCCGAACGAACATTCCAGCTTGTAAGGGATAGGTTCTATTGGCCTTGTATGCGGGCTGAAGTGGAGGAGTACTGTCACTCCTGTGCTCGCTGTGTCCAAAAGAAGACATTGCCACGTCAAGCTGCCCCAATGGGCCATCTGCAGAGTCAAGGACCCTTGGACTTGGTGTGCATTGACTTTCTCTGTCTAGAACCTGACTTAAGTGGACAAGGAAATGTTCTGGTGATAACCGACTGTAACGAGCCCCTTGCTCGCTCGGTTCCACTCTCCCGACACTCCTCTGCTACTATTGGATCAGATTGCAGATCGCAACGTCTGATGGTTCGGTCATTCGATGCTCCAGGATTCGAACTACAGCTATGTGCCGTTCTAATCCATTTGTGATAGCTCAGAACAAAGACCAGGCAGGCTGTATGTAGGTTCAAACAGGAAACTCTTTTATTGGATGCACACACACTTTTATACATAGCAGTTTGAACACCCTGCCCCCAACAGCCACTCTCCTATTGATCAATTGTAAAGTACATTGTAGTTCTCAATTAGGTTCTCTTGGCCATGCAAATGAGGACTTGAAACAGGGTCAGCAGGGATTGGTCCAATAACTTGAATAGGAGGACTGAGATGTGTATTGGCACAGAAGCCCCAGGGGGTAATTAAAGTACATAAACAAACAAACAGCCAAACACAGAACAATGCTTTTCTTCCAGACCATGTAGCTGTCTGGGGGGGGGGGGGGGGTAGCCTTAAGACAGGGCAGAATTCCCACCACTGTGTAATAGATTCAAAGGAGAAATACTTCAGTATTCCAAGGTTCATTACAATACTCCCCCCTGGGAAACAGTCCAACAGCCACAGTGGGACCCCGAACCAGTCAACTCGAGGATGTTGGAAAAGTAGTCTTAAAGTTCCAGGTCCGTCTGCCGGGATAACCCATCCGCATTCCCGTTTTGAGGCCCTGGCCGATATTGTATGGTGAAATTGTACGATTGCAAAGCCAGGCTCCACCTTAGTAATCGCCCGTTCTCTCCCGCCACCCGGTTAAGCCATATTAAGGGATTGTGGTCCATCGTGACGGTAAAAGAGCATCCATACACGTAGGGCTGCAATTTCTTAAAAGCCCAGACTAAGGCCAAACACTCTTTTTCCATGGCAGCATATCCAACTTCATGGGGTAACAATTTGCGGCTGAGATACGCCACTGGGTGCTCTTTCCCGTCATTGCCTACTTGGCTTAGTACAGCTCCAAGTCCGAACATGCAGGCATCTGTATGAATGACAAAGCGTTTGTTAGGATTAGGGGCCGCCAGTATGGGAGCTTGCGTTAGGGCGGTTTTTAACTGATGAAACGCTGTCTCGCACTCCGGGGACCACAGGACCTGTCTAGGGAGAGTCTTTTTGGTCAGGTCCATCAGGGGTTTGGCTATGTCACTATAGTGGGGTACAAACTTCCTGTAGTACCCTGCTGTCCCTAAAAATGCAAGTACCTGGGTCTTGGTTCTGGGAACCGGCCAGTTTAGGACAGCCTCTATTTTTGCAGGTTCTGGCCTCTGCTTCCCACATCCCACTCTATGTCCCAGATATTGTACCTCAGACATCCCGATATTACATTTGTCTGGCTTCAGGGTCAGGTCTGCGGCTCGGATCCTATCTAGCACTATTCCCAGGTGTCTAAGATGTTCCTCCCAGGTCTGGCTATAGATTGCGATGTCGTCAAGATATGCGCATTCAAAATCTTGCAGACCATTAAGGAGTTCATCTATCATCCGCTGGAAGGTAGCCGGCGCATTCTTCATCCCGAATGGCATTACCCGAAACTGCTAAAGGCCGAACGGGGTGATGAAGGCCGACTTCAGAATTGCTTCCGCTTCCAAGGGAATCTGCCAGTAGCCCTTGCACAAGTCAATAGTCGTCAGATAATGTCCCTGAGCTATTTTGTCCAGCAATTCGTCCACTCGGGGCATAGGGTAAGCATCTGTCACAGTACAGTCATTCAGTCGCCTATAGTCCACACAAAATCGGGTCGTGCCATCCCGTTTTGGGATTAATACTACAGGGGAAGGCCAGGGGCTTGCTGATGGTTTGATCACCCCTAACTCGAGCATCTCCCTAATCTCCGCTCTCATCCCTTCTTGCACTGCTCCAGGAATCCTACCTTGTGCACAGCTATGTGAGTGTACCCAGGGAGTGCCGAGAACATCTCCTGACGGTCCTGGAGTAATTCTCTGGCCTGTTCTCGTTCTTGGGATCCTAATCTATCTCCTAGCCGTATATCCTCCACACCCCCGAAACAGTTACTGATTTCGGGAAGCTCCAGCATCGGTAGATATTCAGAGTCCCCAGTGGCAGGAGCGCATATGGCGGCTACTGCCTCAGCCCTCTCCTGATAGGCCTTCATCATATTAATGTGGAACGTCCTCTTAACTTTTGTGTCTGCACAGCTGGCAACCACGTAGGTTGTATCGCACAGCTGTTTTACCACCTGATAGGGGCCTTGCCAGGAGGCCTGCAATTTATTTTGCTTCAGGGGTTTTAGTACCAGGACTTTCTGTCCGATATAAAAGGTGCGATTCCTCGCAGACCGATCATACCAAACCTTCTGCTGACTCTGGGCCAATTGCATATTCTCATGGACTAGATCGGTAAGTTCCCACAGTCGCTCCCTGAGTTCCAAGACATAACTAAGGATGGGGAGGCCTTCCGGATCCTCTACCCCCTCCCACTGGGCCCTCACTAAGTCTAAGTCTAACCCTTCGCCCATATAACAGCTCAAATGGGGAAAACCCAGTGGACTCCTGGGGTACCTCTCTATAGGCAAACAGTAGATGGGGAAGATATTTCTCCCAATCCTTCCTACTCTCCACAAAGGCTCAAAGCAGCTGCTTCAGGGTCCCGTTAAATCTCTCACACAGCCCATTAGTCTGAGGATGGTAGGGGGCGCTCTGGAGGGGTTTAATCCCACAGAGACGCCAGAGCTGCTGCGTCAGCTCAGCTGTGAACTGGGTACCCTGATCGGACAATATCTCCTGGGGAAACCCTACCCTTGTAAATACCCGCAGTAAGGCATCTGCTACTGTATCAGCCTGGATATTGGATAAGGGAATGGCCTCCGGGTAGCCGGTGGCGTAATCCACCACCGTAAGAATATACTTCTTCCCGGTGGCACTGGGGCGGGCCAGTGGGCCTATAATATCTACCGCTATGTGGCTAAAGGGTTCTCTAATAATCAGCAGGGGTTGCAGCGAGGCTTTTGGGTGATCCCCTGTCTTCCCTACTTTCTGACAAGTCTCACAGGTCCGGCAGTATTCTCGCACCTCGGCATGTAACCTGGGCCAGAAGAAAGCATGAGACAACCGACTCCGGGTCTTGGCTATTCCTAAATGTCCGGCCAAGGGAATGTCGTGAGCCAGACGCAATAGCTCACGTCTGTATTTCTGGGGTACAACTAGCTGTTTGTGGGGACCCTGTCGCTTCCCAGTGCCCATTCTCTCTGTGTAGCGATAAAGAAACCCCTCTCCCACTCTATTCTGTCTTCCCCCAACCCCCCTGGATCCTTGCCCGCCCTGTCCCGATAACCAGCTAATGTTGGGTCACTATGAGTCTCTTGCCTAACGTCGGAGGGAGAATCCCAGGACACGGGGTTGTCAAGTCTGGGTAACGTAGGAGGATTTGGTCTTACCTGGGTCCCCATAGGAGTGGAGTTTCCTTGAAGTTGGCTCTGACGTCTGGTGGTCACGGCCATGGAGGCCTCTGGGGCATATGAAGAAGTTAAATGTCCCAAATCGTTTCCCAAAAGTACTTCTGCGGGTAACTCGCGTAGTAATCCCACTCGCACTTGTCGCTCCCCTAAGCCCCAATCCAAGAGGACTTGGGCGGTGGATAAACATAGCACCTTGCCCCCTGCTACCCTGACTGCAACAGTCTGGCCGGTCCGGGCCGACTGGGGAATCATGTGAGGCTGGATGAGGGTAATCGTAGCCCCGGAATCACGGAGTCCCTGGGCCGTCTGCCCATTAACGCATACTGCCTGGCGATGGTGCTGCCGATTATCTCCGGCAGCAGCTTGGACGGGATCAGCCTCGAAAAGTTTGCCGCACTCTTCCTGAACATCTCGATGGTTGGGCTCGTTCTGGAAGCAATGAGCCGCTGGTCTGGATGGATGATTAGTCTCTCTGTACCTCGTGGATCGGGTAGGGCAATATCGCTGCAGATGACCGGTTTGGTTACAGGTATAGCACTTAGGTCCGGTACTTGAGGAGAAGAAGTTATCTGGACTGCCGCACTCTGGTTAAACGCTTTATTAATGAAGAAAATTAAAATGCCAAAAAAATCCAAAAAGAAATAAATAAACAATCCATCCAAAGGCAATCAAAGGTGAAGGGACATGCAGGGTGACAGCTAACGCGTTTCACATCAGGGTGTGATGCTTACTCATAGCTAAAGTGTAAGTGACCAGAACTGTGTATATAAGGTGATCTGAAAAACCTCTCAACCAATGAGAGCTGTTGAACACAGTGGTAGAATATTGGGCACTAATTTAGGTCTATTACACTCCGTGTTTGTGAAGCACCTGTTAAATGCCAAAACCATTAATGGGAATTGGCACGTAAGATCTTACACATATGTGTAGAGTGCATAAAGGTATGTGAAAACTGAGTGAAAAAGGAGTAAAAACTCCAGATCGAAAAAGATATTAGATATATATGTGACTACTTAGGTCCGGTAGGAGGGTTGGGTCGGGCTTGCGGTCTAGAGGCAGACCACTGAGGTATTGAAGTTGGGTTAGAGGCTGGTAAACTGGGCCGAGATAGTGGATAGCGTTCGCTTTTGCCTGACCTTCGAGAGTCCAGATATTCATCGGCCAAAGTAGCCGCTTGCTGTACAGTCCGTGGTCGCTTATCTCGCACCCAATCCCATTCTACCGGAGGGGTTAAAGAACTCTTCTAAGAGTACTAGCTGGGTGATGTCCTCTATGGTATGAGCGTGGCTTCCCTGGAACCAGCCCTTAAGGTTCCGCTGCAGACGATGTGCCCACTCCACGTATGTTATGTTGGTTTGTTTCCGGGATTCTCAAAACTTAATCCGGCTGGCTTCGGGTGTAATGGCAAATCGGGCTAGCAGAGCTTCTTTTACCCGGTCATAGTCTTTAGAGTCCTCGTCCTCCAGGGCCCGATACGCACCTGCCGCTCTGCCAGTTAAATTACTCGCCAGTAAGGCGACCCAATCTTGGGACAGTGCTTCATGTATCTCGCATAGTCTCTCAAAGTCCTGCAGGAACGCTTCAATTTCCTCCTCTCCTTCCTTAAATAGTTTAAACACCCGAAAAGGGCAACTTACGGAAAGGCGCTGCATCCTTAGGCGTTGTCTCCGATTGCCGTATTTCCGCCATTCTCCGCTCATGTTGCCGCTCTAGTTCTCTCTCTTGTCGCTCATCCTGCAGCTGGATGTCTCTAATGGCATTCTGTATGGTGGTCTCTGATGGGTTAGCATCATATAATGCCAACCGCTCTCGAACTCGTTGCTGAAACAAGTCTTCAACTGACCGGGGTCCTGCATCACCATCCCTCTGATCCATCTCGGCTAGCTCACTGATCAGGGTGGCCTCTTTCTTTGTCCCACCGGTCCCTCCACGGCTCTCAAGTAAGTCTTTCAGCGTGGCTCTCCTGCAGGCTGCATAGCTGGTCATTGACTGTGGTGGTTTGGAGTGTCCCAGTAACTGGAGAGCAAATCCCAGCGCTGCCAACCAATGTAACGAGCCCCTTGCTTGCTCGGTTCCACTCTCCCGACACTCCTCTGCTACTATTGGATCAGATTTCAGATCGCAACGTCTGATGGTTCGGTCATCCGATGCTCCAGGATTCGAACTACAGCTATGTGCCGTTCTAATCCATTTGTGATAGCTCAGAACAAACACCAGGCTGTTGCGAAACCTAGGAGTTCCAGGGAAGCATAAACTAGCAGAAAGATGGAGACCTGACCCATATGTGATCTGTAAGAAGTTACCAGACCTGCCGGTATATCAGCTAAAGCCAGAAGGGAAGATAGGGCCGCTGAAGACATGGCACAGAAACCACTTACTTCCACTTTCAGAAGCGGTTCGGATACCTCTTGTAGAAGATTCCCCTGAACCATCCTCAAGCTTGGAGACACCTAGGCCCAACACTCGGTCTCAGGTATCTCAGTCTGGAGAAAAGGATGTCTCTGATCAGAGCGAAGAAGAAGAGCTTGGATGGTTGTGGCCCTCTCAGGCCCCTGAACCCATGTCTATAGATCTTCCACCCTCTGAAGGCACTGTGGATAGTACATTGAATGTGAAAGCCACTGAGTTTGTTCCGTCTAGCCCTCTGTCTGAGGAGTGGGAAGATGCCACATGGTCATCTTCTGCTGATCATCAAGATTACTCTCAACACCTTCTTGCACCTGATTTGGATGTACCGGAAGTATTGTAACCCAGTGTACCTACTCCAGAAGAAGAGCCTGTGGCGGATGAAACAGTCACCCTAAGAGAACAGAGAGCCAAGAGAACCATTCGTCCTCCTCGGAAGTTAACTTATACCCAGATGGGGGAAAGTTCTGAGGATACAGTAACCACTGCTCGAAGGACAATACCAACACCTGGTCTCTCCACTGCGCATTTGGTGGAGGGCAACCCCAGCTCACTTTCTGGCACAGTTAGACAGGTAAACCCCATTGATGTGGCCTGTGGGCAGGATAAGCTCCCTTCCCCGTTTTGGTGGGAGTTTCCCCTGCCAACTTCTCTAGCAGTCTTTAATGAGTTTGTATTTTCCTACTGTTGATACTGTCTTTGGGGACCAAAGATTTCAAGTGGGGGGAGTGTGTAGCGGGGTATCGTTTTCACCCACAGACTACAGTTCCCAGCACGCTTTGAGGCACCCAGGGTGCATTTCCCCGCGCAAGGACTGCTGGGGCAGACTTTAAAAGGGAGAGGAGGAGCCTCTCTCTTTCTCTTTGGACACCGCCCTCCCTGCAAGAGGATCCCTGCACTTACCGGCTGTACGTGCAAGGCAAGCCTGGGCCTTGCATTTGTTCCAGAGAGCCTTCCGCTCCACCGAGGAGCCTGCAGAGTATCCGATCCACCTGATGTGCCAACATCTCCTGGAGGACCGAAGACCCGGGTATCGTGGGCACTATGGAGCGACTCACAGTAGCGGAGGTACCGGACAGGAATCGGTCCGGTCGGGTGAGAGAGCGCCAGCTCAGAACCGCATCTGATTAACTTTGTTTGCCTATTAACTTTTCCTAGGCCCATCAGTGATTACAGTTATATTCTGGTGAGACTGTCTGCTGAACTGAGTTTATTAGTCTCTCCAGCTTTACCAAGTTAGCGATCATCGCTACCCTTTTGGATTACAGTTTGTTCTTTATGTGCACCACTGTGTTGCTAGCGAAGATTCTTCAACGAACTATACCCCAACTAATAGTCAGGCCTGACTGGGTAGTATAGGACATTGCTGGGCGCCATATTTGCTCACGAGGGAGGATAGCTATAGTGGGGGTTATCAAACTGTCATTTCATTGCTGAATGTTATCCCTTTTGACGTGTATACTTATATTGCAGGGATCTGCATGAGACACTGTATACTGCTCACCCTTTTTACTTTTACCTATAGTAAAGAAGTTATAGTTAAGTATATTGGTTGTCAGTGTCAATTACTGTGCTGTGTTGTAAAGGGGTTGTGCCAAATAAGAGTAGAGATAGAGTACTATTATACCACCCCCTTTCCTAACTGTGCCACGAGAGGTTAGAGCCGATTGCCAGGGGTTGACAGCAGTGCACTACAAGGCCCAAAACAAACAAGCATCCCTCTTAACTGAGGGTATCACTATATCTGTTTTTGGGTCTAGTATGAACACTCTCTGATCAAGAACTAGAGCCGTTACTGCTCGGTGGACCTGCTCTCCCATCCAGGTATTTCCAGAGATTTCAACCACCATACTTGGCTTCTGGCAGCTATTTTGCTCCTCAAACCACTGAATTTCAGCAGCAAGATCTATGTTGTCTGTCTTTGGCTTTTTTTTGTTGTCTTGGTTTCTTGCTTGCAGAACAGATGTATACCAGGGGAGCCCCCACTTGTGGCACAACCCCGTAGGAGCCACTTAGTATGATGGGTCTTCTGTTCTGCCACAACTTTTTAACCACTTCCCATCCGGCCTATAGCAGTATAATGGCCGGGAAGTGGTTCAGTTATCCTGACTGGGCGTCATATGACGTCCAGCAGGATAACTGCCGCTGTGCGCTCGTGGGGGTGCGCATCGCGGCGATCGGTGGTGTGGTGTGGTGTGTCAGTCTGACACACTGCTACACCGATCTCGGTAAAGAGCCTCTGATGGAGGCTCTTTACCACGTGATCAGCCATGTCCAATCACGGCTGATCACGATGTAAACAGGAAGAGCTGTTGATCGGCTTTTCCTCACTTGCGTCTGATAGACGCGAGTAGAGGAGAGCCGATCGGCGGCTCTCCTGACTGGGGGGGTCTGCGCTGATTGTTTATCAGTGCAGTCCCCAGCGGATGCTCACACTGTGCCACCAGGGATGCTGCCAGGACCACCAGGGAAGCCCCCAACATGTGGATGGCCAGGTACGTCCTCCATGGCCACCAGGGATGCCATGCACATGCACAATATATGACTGGCACCATTCATGCATAATGCCAGATCAGTGATGCCCAGCAATTCCACCCATCAGTGTCATCAGTGCTATCCATCAGTGTCACATGTCATTGCCCATCAGTGCCCATCTGTGCCCATCAGTGCCCACCTATCAGTGCCCATCCATCCCTATCAGTGCCACACATAAGTACCCATCAGTGCCATCTATGAGTGCCCATCAGTGCTGCCTATGAGTTCCCATCAGTGCCGCAAACCAGTGCCACCTATCAGTGCCCACCAGTGCCACTATTACTGCCCATCAGTGCCACCTCATCAGTGCTACCTCATTGGTGCCACCTCATCAGTGCCCATCAGTGCTGCCTTATCAGTGCCTATCAGTGCAGCCATATCAGTGCCCATCATTGAAGGACAAAACTTGCTTATTTACAAAATTCTATAACAGAAAAAAAGTAAAACTTTTTTTTTCACAATTTTTGGTGTTTTTTTATTTGTTGCGCAAAAAATAAAAACCCCAGCAGTGATCAAATACCACCAAAAGAAATCTCTATTTGTGGGAACAAATTGAAAAAATAATTGTTTGGGTACAGTGTAGCATGACCACACAATTGTCATTCAAACTGCGACAGCGCTGAAAGCTGAAAATTGGCTTGGGCAGGAAGGGGGTGTAAGTGCCTGGTATTGAAGTGGTTAAACTGCTCTGTCCCGATTGACACACTTGGTTATGGATTGAAGGCTGTTCACACCTGCATTAGTATATTACCACACCATATCAGTATTCAGGAAATAGACCACAGGTACAGTAACTTAGATTAATCAAATATATTATGGCAAGTCAAGTTAAACAATGCATGACTCAATAAACAGAAAATCAAACATGTTTAAAGATGCAGTACTAGATAATGTGAACACTGACCTGCAAGATGGCAATCAACTGAACTATAGTGATGCTAACCCCCATTTTAACTGATGCAAACAGGGCTAAAAGTATCAGCAATAACTAACTCAAGAATAATGGCCTTCATGTGCACACTACACTTGCCCAATGATAGGTTGGTGTATGTGTTCCTGAGAGGAGTGATTGGCGCCCAGTTGTCAATATTTGCTGGATATTGTTGGGGCCCTTCCGTAAGGTGGTACATGTGAAGTTGTCTCTTTAACCAGTTAAGGACCAGCCGCCGCAGTTATACTGTTGCAGGTTGGCTCCCCTGGGCGAATCGCCGTAGCTGTATGTCGGCCACCTCAATAGCAATAGGGGGGGCGTGTGCAGCGCCTCGACAGAGCCGATGCGCGTGATGTCTGCCGGGCACCCACGATCACTTCTGAGAGAGACAGAATGGAGATCTGTCAATGTAAACAGACAGATCTCTGTTCTATCAGGAGAGAGGAGACAGATCTGCTGTTCATACTAATTAGGAACAGCAATCGGTCTCCTCCTCCAGGCAGTAACATCCTCCACAGTTAGAAACACTCCCTTGGATACACATTTAACCCCTTGATCACCCCTAGTGTTAACCCCTTCCCTGCTAGTGACATGTATGCAGTAATCAGTGGCTCTAAGCTCTGATCGCTGTATAAATGTCAATGGTCCCAAAAAAAAGCATCAAAAGTGTCCGATCTGTCCACCGCAATGTTGCAGTTCCGCTAAAAAGCGCAGATCGGCACCATTACTAGTAAAAAATAATAATAATAAAAATGCCAAAAATCTATCCCCTATTTGTAGACGCTATAACTTTTGCACAAACCAATCAATATACTCTTATTGTGATTTTTTACCAAAAATATGTAAAAGAATACATATCGGCCTAAACTAAGGAAGAAATTATATATATTTTTTTTAAATTGTCAGTCTTTTTTTGTTTATAGCTCAAAAAAAAAAACGCAGAGGTAATCAAATACCACCAAAAGAAAGCTCTATTTGTGGGGAAAAAAATGACATAAATTGTTTCGGTGCAGCGTCGCACAACCGTGCAATTGTCAGTTAAAGCGACACAGTGCCGTATCGCAAAAAATGGCCTGGTCATTAAGGGGGCAAATCCTTACGGTCCTTAAGTGGTTAAAGGCCATCTGCAATAGATGGCTGATGGACTGTTAGGTAAGGATCAGTCTCTATCGGCATTAACTGTTTGCAAAAATGAATTAAACTTGACAGTTCTGCTCACCACTTCTGGCATGCAACAAGTCTGATCCAATAAACTTAGAGGTCAGTTGTCCCAGAAGTCTCAGTCCTCAAGACTGGGTCCTCACATTCAGATCCCCTCTGATGTGGTCACACACAGAAACAGGTCTCCCTAGTTTGGGTTCCAAGACACAGGAGCTCACTCTGTGGCTCAGTCTCTCACTCTGGTTCCCACAGGCTCCTATGTATTGGTAAGCACAGCACAGGTCCACATGCACTGGTTTCTTCGCATTTCCTGCCCTGATCTCTGCAAGATTGCCTGGGAAATGTCCTGCTCTCTCCTCTTATATATGCAGGGAATCCTGGGTACCAAAGTCCACAGCCCATTAGCCTTCATTCACCTGCATTGACATGTGTTCCTTGGAGACTACATGTCTTTTGCCCACTGTTGTATCACCTTCCCCTGACTGGATCTGATTTGCTACTGTAGCGGGGTTCCTTTAAATGCTCTCGAACTACTGTTCCCAGAACCCCACTGGTTCCCAGGATGTTTTGCTTCTGCCCCAGAGACTCATGGGTGGGGATATATAAGGAAAAGGCGAGGCCTGGCTCGGCCTCTTTGGACACGGGACGGCAGAGACTGATACACCTGTGCGGACCTGTGCTGGGTAAGGCCTGAAGCCTGGGGCCGTCCGCAGCTGACCAAAGAGCCTTCCACCCCACTGCGAGCCTGGGTGGCATCCGACATCTCTACTTACAGCCTGGATGGGATCGGGGACCCGAGCGCAGCAACCGCTGTGGGCGAGTGAAGTCACAGCCGGTGGAAGTTCCGGACGGAGATCGTGTCCGGCGGGTGAGCGAGCGTAAGCTCATTCCCTAACCTGTTTGCTAGTACTGTGCCTATAAACTGCCGAGGCCTACTACCTCATGTTAAAGACTCTCACTGGAGATTCACAGCAGGACTGATCCAGAGGATCTCCAGTGAAGTGTTGTCAGTTATCAACTTTCCTTTTCCTGGATTACAATTTGTTGTTTATTCTTAAGTGTACCACCTCTACACATGCCGGTGAAGAATCCATCATTCATACAGGACTGAGTTCTAGAGTTAGGAATCAGGCCTGATTCATTAGGGACCTAGTTTAGTTATTGCGCCACAGGGCGCCTAGTTAACAGTCGCCCCACGTGGTGTCTCCTTATCCACCCCCCCCTTTCTCCATGGTGTAGTGTGACTGATATTTTAATATTGCAGGGCTCTGTGAATATTCTAATGGTCAAGTTGTTATCACTGTTCATTCCCTTTGCATAGCTGAAAGTAAAATCTGTTATTCCTTTATAACTACTCCGTGTCTGAGTCTCTCATAAAGTATAAGTATTAAATGTGTATACCCCTAAACTAACTGTGCCAGAAAAGGGTCGAGTAGATTGCCGGGGGTTGGCGGAGCTGTACTCAGGGCCCAGACCAAATCTGCGGCCCTCTTAGTTGAGGGTAACGCTACACGTGGGGGTTCTCGTCCGGGATCCTGATAGAACAGAAAACCCACCAAGAAGTACCGGCATGGACCCGAAAGACATCAGAACGTGGTGTGGAGTAGCTAAGACAGATCCAAGCCAGTCAGTGGTCATTAACATGCCCGGTCAGGAATGGTCGACCGAGACGGTGGAAGGATTAATGAAGTCAGTGACCCCAGATGGTACACCGTGGGTGATGGGAACAAAGTTAGACCCAGACACCTCACACCAGTATGCACTAGTGGAGTATTCAGATGGGAAGCCAGAAGTTTGCAAGCGCAAATATACGCAGACGTTGGATAACAGATCTTATAGTCTGGCGCATGCTATTAAGAAGGAGCCACCCCTAACGGGACCACCGCGGACTGCGGCCCGTACCTCACCAGAGAGGAGAGATGGAGCGACACCTCCGGTGACGCCTGCACCTGCCACAGCCATATCAACCGAACTGATAAAGGCGTTAGGGGACCTACTAACAAACTGTCAGAAGGCAAGCACGGTGCACGTAGAGACTAGCTACCGGAGACTAAAAGCATTCTCGGGGAAGCTCCCCGTCCCTGCGGGGGAGGAAGATTTTGACACTTGGGTGGAACAGGCATTGCAGGCAGTAGAGGCATGGGAGGTGCCTGAGGCACAGAAGAGACAGCGAGTCTTAGAAAGTCTGAAAGGTGCCGCTGCAGAAGCGGTGAAGAGCTTCCGGTTTGGAAATGAAAACTGTACAGCTCAAGATTGCCTGGCCATGCTGCAGGAAGAGTTTGGTCAGCTGGAGAAGGTGTCAGAGATGATCTATCAATTTGAACACACTCTCCAGCAGCCGAATGAGAAACTGTCAGAATATGTTAGAAGGCTAAACAGGCAGTTATGCAAGATTGTACTGAAGAAGGGAATGCTGCCCAAAGATGCAGATGAAGCACGCATGAAGCAGATCATGAGGGGAGCGCGGCGCTCAGACCCGGTCTGACTGCACCTGAAAACCTCAGGAGGAGGAATGTCACTAACCTACTCTGATCTAATAAAAATTATTAGGGACGAAGAGGCGCTGCAGGAAGATCAGCAGGTGGCCAAGGCGAATGTCACACCTGTACCAGTGTTGGTCCATTCGGTCAAGAGCCCGGAAAGAGATGCGGAGGTTGACACTTTGAAATCGCAAATGGCCCAAGTGTTGGAGATGCTGACCTCTTTGATGGAGAAAGATCAGAGAAGACCAGAGAAACCAAGCCCAAAAAAGGAGTTGTTCCCGAACACCTCAGCACCGGCCTCCCTACAGGACCGAGAAGAGGTGATTTGCTATAACTGCGGAGGGAGTGGCCACTTTGCTAACGTATGCTCCAGCCCAAAGAAGAAGAGAACAGATAATTGCAAGCCGGCGGGAAACTCCAAAGGGCCCCGGTGAAGGAGTCAACCGGGTGCCCATCATCTTCAGTGCGCTCCAAACTGAAAAAAAAGGCCAAGAATGGAGGAGACAAAACTCCTAGGAGGAGGTATAGTACCCCCCCACCAAGATGTACCCCAGAGGGAGGGGGCAAGACCCCTCAGTGGAAGTACAGCACCCCAAAGAAGGAACATCCACCTAAGAGGAACAATAACATCCCTCAGCGGGTTTGTGCCCCCATTGAGAGGGAGAAAGTCAATGCATGCCAGGCTCAGGAAAAATTAAAGTCCAAAAGGAGCAGGGCAAGGAAAAGCCCAAAGAAGAAGGTGACCACAGTCCGACCATACCCAAAGGAACTGGTGGGCCCGTCTCCTACTGTGCCCATTCAAGTGGAAGGAGTCTATACTAAAGCTCTTCTGGACACCGGAGCACAGGTGACTTTACTATACCGGGACTTCTATGATAGGCACTTGAGTCATCTGCCTATCCAGAAGATAGAAGAGCTGGAGATATGGGGACTTGGAACCCAGAGTTTCCCTTACGATGGGTACCTGCCCATAAAGATGACTTTCAACCCATCCGTGGCTGGGAAGGCTGAAGTGTTTGACACCCTAGCAGTTGTGTGTCCTCGGCCGCCTGGAGCCAGCAAGATTTCCCTGGTCATTGGGACAAACACGGATCTAGTCAGGAGACTCCTGACCCCTCTAGTGAAAGAGAGAAACCATTCAGCCACCAAAATCCATCCCATGCTAAAGACGGCCTACCAACGACTGGTCTTAGAGCAGAAGACCCCGGGAGAGGGGATAGGGAAGGTGTGGAGACTTGGCAGAGAAGGAGTAGTGCTACAGCCCGGAGAAGTAACCTGTCTTAGGGCCACTGTGAAGCTTACGTAGGAACAACCTGGCCCCTTTGTCATGCTGGAATCCGACCCAAGGGAAGAGTCCTCAGGCCTGGAAGTGATACCAGAAGTGATTCCGTTCAAGGCCCTGAAGAAGGCCCATGGCAGAGTTCCGGTCAGTGTTAGGAACACTACGGGAGGGCCCATGGAGATTCCTGCCAGAGTGTTGCTGGGTCAGGTGAGCCCTGCTGCCCCGGTCACTTGGTCCGAAGTCAAAGGGACGGGTGACGGAGGAGATGTTTGGGAGAAGCTGTCCGTGGAAAACCCGAACCTACCCAGGGCTTGGAAAGAAAGAGCCAAGGCCCAGCTGACCAGGTGGGAGAAGATCTTTTCCGAAGATGAATTCGATGTGGGGTGTGCAAGAAGTGCCACCCATCGGATCCGCCTCCAAGAAGATAAGCCCTTCCGAGAGAGGGTCAGGCGGGTCCCCCTGGCAGATCTGGAGGATCTGAGGGAACAACTTGTAGAACTAAAGAAGACTGGTGTGATCCGGGAGTCTAGAAGCCCCTATGCCTCCCCAATCGTGGTGGTCAGAAAGAAGAATGGACCACCACGCCAAGGATAGAAGATGCCTTACAAAGTTTGTCTGGAGCCAAATGGTTCAGTGTGACGGACCTCAAGAGTGGGTACTATCAAATCCCTATGCACCCAGAAGACAGGGAGAAGACAGCCTTCATAACCCCGGTGGGATTCTTCGAATTCAATAGGATGCCTCAGGGTCTATCTGGAGCTCCTGCTACCTTTCAACGCCTTATGGAGAAGACTGTTGGAGACATGAATCTTATAGAAGTCCTTGTGTACTTGGACGATGTCATTGTCTTCGGGAGAACCTTGGAAGAACATGAAGCCAGGCTGGAGAAAGTATTGAGAAGACTCAGCGAAGAGAGACTTAAGCTTTCCCCCGAGAAGTGTCGGTTCTACCAGTCTTCTGTGAACTATCTGGGGCACATAGTGTCTGAAGAAGGGGTGGCCACAGATCCTGAGAAGTTGGAAGCAGTCACTTCCTGGCCACGACCCACCACAGTAACAGAGCTCAGATCCTTCCTGGGGTTCTGCTCCTATTATAGGAGGTTTGTGGAGGGGTTTGCTCGGATTGCCCGCACGTTGAATGAATTGCTAAAGGCAGAAGGGGAAGAGGATGACTCAGGGCCCAGGAGGCCTGGTGAGTCAGTTCAAGATCAGTGGAACTCAAGGTGTGAAGAGGCCTTTCAGGCCCTGAAGAGGAGCTTAACCACTGCCCCAGTCCTGGCCTACGCCGACCCTACCAGACCTTATGAATTACATGTGGATGCCAGCCATGAGGGTCTAGGCGGTGTGCTTTACCAAGAACATGAAGGACAACTGCGACCAGTGGCCTATGTGAGCAGGAGCCTGACCCCCTCAGAAAAGAATTACCCCACTCATAAGCTGGAATTCCTGGCCCTCAAATGGGCGGTAGTAGACAAGCTAAAAGACTACCTGTATAGGGCAGAGTTTACTGTGAAGACAGACAACAACCCCCTGATCTACCTCTTCACCACCGCAAAACTAGATGCCACCAGACACAGGTGGTTGGCCGCATTGTCTGGATTCAACTTCAGTCTGAAGTACAGACCAGAAGCTGGAAATAGGGATGCAGATGCCCTGTCCCGGAGGTCTCATGCCATGACAAATGACTGGGAAGATTGGACCCAAGTGGCACCGGACGGGGTGCGGGCCCTTTGTCAAGGGGCTGAATTCCAAGCCAGAGGAGGCTCCAGAGCAGAAGAAATAGGGGTTACCATGGTAGGAGTCCCCAAACACTATTGTGGAGTAACTCAACTGGAGGAAGACAACCTACCGAGACTGTCCAAGAAGGAGTTGAGGTGTGACCAATTGGAAGACCCCATGGGGAGATTGATCCTCGAAGCCCTGGAGAATCAGGATCCCAACAAACTCCTACATCACCCCTCAAAGGAGGCTCGCCTGTTGAGGAAGGAATTGGACAGGCTGCAGGTACATCAGGGAGTGGTCTACCGAAGGGGCCCCTCTGATGACTCAGAAGATAAGTGGCAGTTATTCCTTCCAGAGAAGCACCGAGAGACTGTACTAATTGCCCTGCATGACCACCATGGTCACCTAGGGGCAGAAAGGACCTTCCAGCTTGTTAGAAATCGGTTCTATTGGCCCTGCATG
The DNA here is from genome assembly GCA_029206835.1 of Rana muscosa. Lineage (NCBI taxonomy): Eukaryota > Metazoa > Chordata > Amphibia > Anura > Ranidae > Rana > Rana muscosa. The sequence goes on along the minus strand of CM055117.1, from coordinate 909,451,013 downwards.
TGGGCAGAAGTAGAGGAGTATTGCCATTCCTGTGCACGATGCATTCAGAGAAAGACCCTACCCGATCAAGCTGCCCCAATGGGCCACTTATAGAGTCAGGGCCCAATGGATCTTGTATGCATTGACTTTCTCTGCCTCGAACCCGACCTGAGTGGATTGGGGAATGTTCTGGTAATAACCGACCATTTCACCCGCTATGCTCAAGCTTTCCCAACCAAAGACCAGAAGGCATCCACCGTGGCCAAGATACTTATGGAGAAGTATTTTGTCCATTACGGACTACCACAGAGACTCCACTCAGATCAAGGAAGGGACTTTGAGAGTCGGTTGATCCAAAGACTTTTGGATTCATTGGGAATAAAGAAGACCAGAACCACGCCTTACCACCCACAAGGAGATGCTCAGCCGGAGAGATTTAACCGGACCCTGCTCAACATGTTGGGAACCTTAGAAACAGAGAAGAAGCAACACTGGAGTCAACACATATCAGCCCTAGTGCAGGCCTATAACTGTACCACAAGTGACGCCACTGGCTACTCCCCTTATCGACTTATGTTTGGGAGAGAAGCAAGGCTACCCGTGGACCTGGCCTTTGGCACTTCTTTAGACAATACCTCAGCTACATCCCACAAGGGATACGTGGACAGACTTAGACGTAGCTTACAGTTGGCCTATGAACAAGCCCAGGCGGCTTCGGATCAAAGGGGAGCCCGCAACAAGAGAAATTTCGATCTGAAGGTTCAAGTGCAAGATATGCAGCCCGGGGACCGAGTACTGCTACGCAATCTGGGGGTCCCTGGAAAACACAAGCTTGCCGACAGATGGAGATCTGAACCCTATGTCGTCTGTAGGAAGTTGCCTGGTTTGCCTGTCTACAAACTAAAGCCAGAAGGAAAGGTGGGTCCACTGAAGACGTGGCATCGAAACCACCTGCTCCCACTTGCTGAGGCAGTCAGAATACCTCCCGTGAGAGACTCCCCTGAACTGGCCTCTATTCTGGATACTCCTAGGCCGAGCACTCGGTCCCAGACTTCTAGAGTTGAAGATGGGGAGGTGTCATGGAAACCCTGTCAGGAACAGACGCCCTGGACTTCCTGGTTCCCGCCCCCACAGGTGACGCCCGAAGGGCTATTTAAACTCCTCACTTGCAGACAGTCCCTGCTGTCTGCTCTACAGCGTTTATCCCAAGTGACCTGATCTGCCTTGTTTACCTGTATCTGACCCGGCTTCCTGTGACCCTCCTGCTATCTGCCTGTACCTGACCATCGGCCTGTTTTCTGACTTCGGTATTGCCTGATCCTTTTGTGCCTCGCTGCCTTCCAGTTTACCCGACCCCGGCTTGTCTGACGATCCTGCCTGACCTTGGCTCTTGTTCACCTGCTGCTGCCTAGTGGTTCCAGTTTACCTGCTGTGCCTCCCAGTCCGGGTCATCTGCTGAGTTCCTGGTTCCTGTCTGCTCATCTGTTGGTTCCTGTCTGCTCATCTGCTGGTTCCTGTCTGCTCATCTGCTGGTTCCTGTTCACCTGCTGCTGCCCAGTGGTTCCAGTCTACCTGCTGTGCCTCCCGGTCCGGGTCATCTGCTGAGTTCCTGGTTCCTGTCTACTCACCTGCTGCAGTTCCTGGTTCCTGTCTGCTCATCTGCTGGTTCCTGTCTGCTCATCTGCTGGTTCCTGTTCATCTGCTGCTGCCCAGTGGTTCCAGTCTACCTGCTGTGCCTCCCGGTCCGGGTCATCTTCTGAGTTCCTGGTTCCTGTCTACTCACCTGCTGTAGTTCCTGGTTCCTGTCCACTCACCTGCTGTAGTTCCTGGTTCCTGCCTCCTCACCTGCTGGTTCCTGATCACCTGCGGTAGTTCTTGATCCTGCCAGGCACTCGTACCCCTTCCACCTCCGTGCTTCCTGTTATACCACCAGGGGCCGCCGGTGGGAGCCGTAAGGGAGGCCTCCCTCTGCTAACCGGGCTCGTCACCGTCAGGTACGTGACAGGAGGCCTCCCAATTGAGTACAGATGAAGGTGGAGAACTGGACTGGCTGTGGCCTACCTCGACTCTGGGAACGTCCGCCATAGATCTCCCAAATGGAGGGGATACCCCAGATGCAACGCTGAATCCGGAGGCTACTGAATTCATACCCTTCAGTCCCTCAGCTGATTACTGGGAAGATGTTCCTGACACTTGCGCAGAGGAGGACCCTCGAGATTCCATACGTCAGTCGACTTCTGAATCAGAGGTTCCAGAACCAGCAATGTTACCTGAACTTACTCCTGAAGAAGAGCCTGTGGTGCCAGAGTCAGAAGCACCAAGAGAGCAGAGGGCTCACAGAGTCATCAGGCCTCCCAAGAAACTAACTTACCCCCAAATGGGGACAAGCTCAGAGGACTCTGTTGTAACGGCTAGGAGAAGTGTTGAACAACCTGATCCCTCCACTGTCCATTTGGTGGAGGGCAACCCCAGCTCACTCTCTGGCACAGTTAGGCAGGCCACTCATGGTAGTGTGACCTGTGGGCAAGAGAGTTCCATCCCAAAGTTTTAGTGGGAATTCCCTATGCCAACATCATGCTCGACACTGTCCAAAATGGTAAACAGTATTTGTTGAAGTTTATCTTTGGGGACCAAAGAGTTTAAGTGGGGGGAGTGTGTAGCGGGGTTCCTTTAAATGCTCTCGAACTAAACTACTGTTCCCAGAACCCCACTGGTTCCCAGGATGTTTTTCTTCTGCCCCAGAGACTCATGGGTGGGGATATATAAGGAAGGGGCGAGGCCTGGCTCGGCCTCTTTGGACACGGGATGGCAGAGACTGATACACCTGTGCGGACCTGTGCTGGGTAAGGCCTGAAGCCTGGGGCCATCCGCAGCCGACCAAAGAGCCTTCCACCCCACTGCGAGCCTGGGTGGCATCCGACATCTCTACTTACAGCCTGGATGGGATCGGGGACCCGATCGCAGCAACCGCTGTGGGCGAGTGAAGTCACAGCCGGTGGAAGTTCCGGACGGAGATCGTGTCCGGCGGGTGAGCGAGCGTAAGCTCATTCCCTAACCTGTTTGCTAGTACTGTGCCTATAAACTGCCGAGGCCTACTACCTCATGTTAAAGACTCTCACTGGAGATTCACAGCAGGACTGATCCAGAGGATCTCCAGTGAAGTGTTGTCAGTTATCAACTTTCCTTTTCCTGGATTACAATTTGTTGTTTATTCTTAAGTGCACCACCTCTACAGATGCCGGTGAAGAATCCATCATTCATACAGGACTGAGTTCTAGAGTTAGGAATCAGGCCTGATTCATTAGGGACCTAGTTTAGTTATTGCGCCACAGGGCGCCTAGTTAACAGTCGCCCCACATGGCGTCTCCTTATCCACCCCCCCTTTCTCCATGGTGTAGTGTGACTGATATTTTAATATTGCAGGGCTCTGTGAATATTCTAATGGTCAAGTTGTTATCACTGTTCATTCCCTTTGCATAGCTGAAAGTAAAATCTGTTATTCCTTTATAACTACTCCGTGTCTGAGTCTCTCATAAAGTATAAGTATTAAATGTGCATACCCCTAAACTAACTGTGCCAGAAAAGGGTCGAGTAGATTGCCGGGGGTTGGCGGAGCTGTACTCAGGGCCCAGACCAAATCTGCGGCCCTCTTAGTTGAGGGTAACGCTACACTACTTACAGAAATAAAAGGGAGTAGAAGCAGCAGTGAGCTCCAGCAACACAGTGGCCATGAGGTGAGAAGTCGACTAAAGGACATGCAGCCCAGCACTCCTCTCACACAGCATTACACTGGTGAGAGGGGAGGGGGGCATAAAAAGAGAGAGTCTATCTAAAGCCAAAACCTTTTTTATAGAGTAGGAAAGGGTTAAAACTGCTCCAGTTTTTATTTCACCTGTGTCTCATTAGGAGATTTCCCTTCACTTCCTGTCCTGTAGACTCAACAGGAAGTGAGAGGATATCTTTCCAATGTATAGGATATACCCTTTTACACACTTGTCTTGGGAAAAGTGTCCCCAGTGGAATATTTCACCTTCCTGTTCTGGTGGCAACTCAAATTTTTGACTGCCCTCACTTTTTTTCCTGGTGATGTTAATAAACAGCACAGTTAGACAGACGGAGTCTCTCTAACAAGGAAGTAGGCATCAATAAAAACCTGACCAAAAAATCTAATAAATAACTGTTTTGCCTCTAGTTATACTTTACCATAAGACCTTTTTATTGGTTTCATTTGAATATTTAATTTACCACAGGAAAAAGGCATTCTGTGGTTAACACATCCATTAGGTCTATTAGTAATAGAGATTGGACTGTAGATAAAACATGAAAACGAAATCCCATAAAAAGGTTGGCAGCTTTAGGTTGCACAATTTTAATAGTGATATTAAACTTGGAACGCACAAGACTACTGCTTCTGGTTGTGATCAAGCTTCAAAAATGAAATGCTTACTTAGCAGGGAGATAACAAGGCAAAACCTTATTTAAACAAGCTTTTTTTTTTTTTTAACTGTAACATAAAGCATATGCATTGCAAATCTTTTAAGCCAGAATCTGCTGTAAACAAAAAAGTAAATGTAATTAATGCATTAGTTAAAGAGTAATGCCACTTTTGTTGAAAAATAAAATAAAAAAACAGTTACCTCTGGGTGATCCATATACATTGCAAGGACTTTAACAAAATTTGTTGCAGATTTCTACCTGTTTCTGTTCTTAAGAAAAAGCTGTATGTTCTACTATGTCTTTGGAATACTGATTCCTGAATGGGGGTGTCTGTGTTCATTATAATCAGTGGATGCACTTGCAGAGTTCTAAAGAGGAATGCTGTAGTGTCTGCATCCCTTTAGAAGTATTTAACCCTTAGGAGGCATCTCACCAAAAATTTCATTCGTATTGCAGAGGATGCCTAAACTTTATTTGTATCTTAGTGTAAACTTCTGGGAAAATCAGTGATCCAATCACACATGCAGGAAATGAATATTTCTTGGGAAGCTCTGTACACCAACTGTATACAGAACACCTCCAGGTTGCCATATTAAATCAAATTTTACAGAAAATTACAGCCGCTGCTATTTTTTTAATTTTTATTTGCTATATTTTCTTCAGGTGGAGTTACTCTTTAAACAGGGAATGGTTAAAGCGAAACTAAGCTACATCTGTTCATCGCAAACTAAAATCGCTATTTAATACATTTTTTATTAATTTTTACTCAGTAACAACAGAGCCAGGGCTCACTCTCTGAGGGGTTTGGAAAGAAAGAAAAATGTCCCATGTAGAACCTATCACTAGATGTGAGAAAACTCTTCTGCTGGTTTAAAGGTGCTTTTTACGTTGGTGCACATTGGAGGGGTTGTCCCTTTGTTTAATAAAAAGTATGTACATTCACAGTCTCTGCCTATTCAGGCAACTGAAGGTCTTATGAATGATATCTTGCATGCTGTACTGCAATGGGTGGCTAGTGTGAATAGGCTTCAGCAATGATTGGACTGAAGGGCCTGTATGTCTATGTGAGAGTCTGTGTTGTGAAGATCCTAAACTCGAATGACAGGTAATAATAACAAGTGAGCTTGTAGCATGTAGCGGTGTGGAATGGGTTAAGAACCCTCTCACTCAGTCCTTTATGGTAGCACTGTGGGAATGATGGCTTTGCTGCTGGGGGCCCGCTCTTGTGCAGCTGTAGATATGCTGATGGTGATGACCAATCTGCCTGTCTGCAGGATCGACTATCCTGCCTCTCAGTTCGATCAGTGATCTGGAAATCCTCTTTCCTGTCCTCTGGCTCAATCTGCTCCAGCCTGTGGTCTCCTAGATTAGCCTCCACTCTCCCACATGACCTCTCTCCTTCCCAGTCTTCTCCTCTCCTCTCCTTTTGGTTCCTGGGATTTTCTTTTTATGTGCTCCAATCCCTGTTGCTCACTCATATGTGATTTGTAGTCCTCCCCCAGTTGATCTGAATGAAAGAGTCCTGCCTGCAGCATACAAGTTCCAGCATTCTTAGCACAGCTTTATTAGTTTCTACGTCCATTAAACTGCAAAGCACGACCATCTTGTGGCCATTTTATAAACTCCAAGCAGTAACAATACAGCGTGTTACATATGTTTATAGCAATAGGTGAACTAAATAAAACATTTTTAGTTTCTTGCATCTTCCTCTACACCTGATTGTATTTGAAATAATATGAGATACTGTACACTAGTATCTAGTTAAAAGAACTAAAACATTTGAAAATGCACAATGCCTTTAAGCCAAGGTAAATATAAAAGTTAAAAAATAATTCACACATCTAAAATATGTAATGCCAAAATACGGTGTTGCTAATGCTATCTGTGACAATCAGGCCACAATACAGTTTAAAGACATCTCCTAAGCATGTATTTGAAAGCATGGATGTTTTTCACATGTCATATTAAAAGGAATAAACCACTGTGTGGTATTTTTGTTAACATTTCTTTGCATTGGTATGTGTCCCAAATGGCAGTGCTCAGCTCAGTATGACCTTTTTCACACATTTTTGACTGTTAACCAAAACAAAATATAGTGTAGCGCAAACATAAACAAATACAAATAAAACAAGTCCAAATATAACAAAGTTCCACTGTTGTGCAACTTTCAGTGACAGTTCATACATTTCTTTTAAAAATAATTTTATTAATATCCAGTGCAACTTCACAGCTTAACATTGAGAAGAATACATCATGAATGATCATAACAGAGAAAAAGTAGCATTTCAAAGAGGAAAAAAAAAAATACCAGGAAATTAGGCATATAAAGTTGAACAAAAATACTCAGGACCCAGGAATGCCCACAGGGCCTTGTCCACTAACTGGCAAGTGTTCAAAAGATCCATCTCAATGGGAGCCTAACTGTGAACACAGCCGACTCTTCCAGGGCCAGGGCCGTTAACCTGATAGATTACGAACTGAGACTGAGAAATAATAGCACTAAGAAAACAAAAAACAAAACAAAAACAAAGAGTCAAAGAGAAACAGAATCTGAGATTATCAGAAAAAGGAAAGGGTGGATAGGAAGGAAAGAAAAGAGAGGAGAGAAAAAAGGAGGGGGAAGGGGGGGGTCCTTGCAGTGCGGGGCAAAAGCACATCAGATCCGAAGAAGGGTGGTGTCAAATCTAGTGGGTTTAATGTAATCAACCCAGGATTGCCAGACCTTCAGGCAGTTCATACATTTCTAGTGACTTCATTGACCACCACCTGTAGCAGGTCCTGCTGAAGATGCTCATCAGAGAGCGTAACGCGTATAGGTGTGAGGTGTCGCCATTCAGGACATTTTCTCCATTCACATCATGATTGATGATATGCATGTTTTTCAGATTTGTATGTGAGTATTTTATCCCTAAGTTACAGTTTTAATAAATGTTATTATCAGAGAGCACTATGGTTTGCCTTTGCAAAAAGAATGCCAGCAACTCGATTGCTTCTTCTTAAGTCTTTATTGAACACAAACAGCAGTGCGACATCAGAACGCTGACATGTTTCGGCAAAGAGCCTTCCTTATAGCATACAGATTTACAATAAAATCAAGTTTATATAGGGAAAATATCCATTCCTCCCAAAAAGGGGGCGGTACAATACAATCTAAAATCGATTAACAATTAAAATCATGTGAGGTTGGTAGAACCAGAGAGAAGAGGGGGAGGGAAGATAGAAACAGACTGAAAACTCTAGGTCAAACGATTTTTAACCCCTTGTGGAAACAAATATATTATATTATTTTATTTTATTTTAAAAACAAGTTCACATCCATTCTACTGTTCATTCAACTAGGAAATCGATTATTCAATCTGTGTATCCACCACACCTCCCGCTGAAGTAGGGTATGGTGTGTATCCCCCCCCCCCCCCCTCTAACAGATCTTCTCACCTGTTCCAGACCGCAAAAAGAAAAAGACTCCATATTACCACCATGAACTGTTCTAAAATGCTTAGACACATTTACAATATTTTTTGCATTGCTATTTAGAGTGTCATTATAGTGTTCTGATACTCTAATACGTAGATTGCGGATAGTGCATCCCACATACTGTACTCTGCAGGTACTGCAATCAATTAGGTAGACAATCATCTTTGAATTACAGTTTATAAAACTTTTAACTGGATATGTTCTACCTGTTGAGAAAGAAATAACAGACTTGCTTTTTCTGTGTCTTTTACATTGTTTACAGGTGTTATAGCCAAAGGGATAGGAGCCCACTGTCCCCAACCATGAAATGGAAGGGAAAGTGGAACGAAATAGGGAAGGGGATAGCATAGTACCCAAAGTAGGAGCTTTCCTACTAGAAAAACTGCATCCCTGTCTTAAAATACCATGCAAAGTTTTGTTCCGCATACAAGACAGGGAGGCAGTGTTTTATGATAAAGAGAGACAATCTGGTTGTATTGTTGTGAATAGGTGGTCACAAAGTGAATCCCTCCCCTCCCACTGGACCGTGCCTACTTATTGACAGAAGAGGAATTCCCAATCAGATCACCACGCTCTCTACTTTCTGACAACTTTCTGCCTCTATCTATTAGATGTTCACTGTAACCTCGTTCTCTCAACCTACTGGAAACAGTGTTACATTCTTTAGCAAAATCCTTATCAGAGGAACAATTTCTTCTTGCTCTAATAAACTCACCTGTTGGCAATGCCCGCACTGTATGTGCTGGATGACAGCTCGATGCCAGCAGAAGTGAGTTACCTGCACACTGTTTCCTGTAGGTTCTGGTAGAAACTTTTACACTTTCCACACATCCCACCAAAGTCAAATCCAGTTAATCAATACTAACCGGATCTGAAGTGTGGGTGAACTCCAAATTCAAATGATTGGTATTGAGATAAGCCAAAAATGAGTCCAATGTATTGGCTGGCCCCTTCCATACGAATATCAAATCATCTAAAAAACGACAATACCAATCAATGAATTCTCTATATGGGTTACCTTGGGAGAAGAGAAAAATCTCCTTCCACCAACCCATATACAAATTTGCAAAGAAAGGGGGAAATTTTTAACCCATCGATGCGCCACGGCACTGTAAATAATATTTAGAATCAAACATGAAATAGTTGTATTTCAGCAGGAATTCTATGGCCATGCACAAAAATTCACACAATTCCCGCTTATAGCAACCATAACGTGTAAGATTATATTTAACAGCTTGGAGTGCCAAGTGGTGTGGCATGCAGGAGTATAGTGTTTTAACATCCACTGTGATCCAACAACTATTGGCCGACCATTTTATCTCATGTGTATGTGCCAATAAATGTCCTGTGTCCCTAAGATAGCCAGGTAAGCGTTTGACCAAGGGTTGTAGATGCTCATCCACCCATTCGCTGAGTCTTTCTAATGGGGATCCAATACCCGCTACTATTGGGCGTCCCTGGACAGGGGATTGTTGCTTGTGAACCTTTGGAAGGTGGTGGAATATTGGGGTCACAGGTTTATCTGTAAATAAAAAATCAATTATCTTCTGTTCTAAAACTCCCATTTCTCCACCGTCATCCAAAAGTTGCAGCAAAACCCGTTGACTACTATCAGTAGGATCTGAATCCAGTGGCCTGTAGGTGCTGGTATAATTTTATAGTCTAAGAGCTTCTGACTTATAGTCATCTGTATTAAGAACTACAACTGCTCCACCATTATCTGCTTGGCGGATTGTTATATCAGTTCTAACTTTAAGTTTTTGCAGAGCCTCATACTCCCCTTTATTTAAATTATATTTAACATGGTGTGTCTGAGACTCTGTCAGCTCTTTAAGTTTGCTGAGCTCCATCTCTACTACTTGCTGGAATGAGTCTACCACCTCACTCCTAGCCTGAATGGGATAGAAGTACCTGTCTATGGTTTGCCCTTGTTTTATATGGCCACATATGACTGAATGAGATCCCGGGAGGAGGTCTGAGCTGTCTAGGTGCACTGTGATGAGGATTCGTGTTCCCGAAAAATCCTGAGAGCTATTACACTAAGGCCTCGTACACATGGCCGAGATTCTCGTCGAAAAAAACATGTCGTTTTTTTCGACGAGATTCTTGGACAAGAAAATTGTCCCGGCCGAGTGTACACACGCTCGATTCAAAGAACCCGCGGTTCTTTGAATGGAGCGTACGCGGTGACGTCATCGACTACGACGAGCTTGCGCTCGTCACATTCGATGCCGTCGCCGCCATCTTGGTATACCCTATCTATGCCTAGGAAGCTACCGCGCATGCGTCAAAGTCATTTCGAGCATGCGCGGGCTTCCCGGCGAAAAGGTAAGTGTACACACACACAATTTTCTCGTCGAGAAACAGGCTGACGAGAATCTCGATGAGAAAATAGAGAGCAGGTTCTCTATTTTCTCGTCGAGATTCTTGTCGCTTTTCTTGACGAGAAACCATACACATGAACGAATTTCTCGGCAAAAAATCTCTGCCAGCAAGTTTCTTGCTGGTTTTTGCAGAGAAACTCGTTCATGTGTACGAGGCTTAAGTGTGTGTGACTCTGCAGTGGGGTCTTGTCATGAATATGCAGTAATGTTTGTCTGTCAGCTTACCTTCCTCTCCATGTGTTCACCTTAGAGGCCAGACACTCTCACCTGGCTGTTTAAATAATCTCTCCTCCTAGCATGGCCCCACCCCAGGCCCTATCAGAGAACTCTATATTAACCTGTGCACTGCAAGTCTGCCTTGCTGATCAACGTTTTTTATTAAGCATTGTGTGTTTGGGTTCCTGCTTGCCGTGTGCTACGTCTGTCTCTGTGTTACCTATCTTGGCCTTGTTCTCGACTATCCCTGTCTGCTTGTGACCTTGACCTTTGGCTTGTCCTTTGTTTATCCTTGTCTGCTTGTCGCCCTGACCTTGGCTTGTCCCCTCACTATCTCTTGTATCCTGAGCTGCTGCTTCCCCTCTATCCTCTATACCCTACGGAGCGTGTGCTAGGGGACTCTGGGGGCCGCGACCTGGATCCAGTTGCAGCTCAGTCCATCCTCGCCACTAGAGGCTCTGGTGAACACCTGCTGGATCTTAGACTCCGCGCCCTGGGGAATCTTGGGCTATAGCTCCCTGTGGGATCCCTGTTTGTGCTCCAGTGGACCTGCCTTCCTTAACCACCCAGTGTTCTATCCGCAGCAGTCAGCCAAAGGGTTCACTACCTTAGCGGTGCACTCCTGACCCCAACAGTGTGCATCTGTCACCTGGCTTCAGGCGACCTGACAGGTCTACATAGTGAGAACCCGGTAGGAGGTCTATCTTGTCCAGGAAGACCAGGAGGAGGAGTTGTTTTCCCAAGGAATCCTGAGAGATATAATCACAGGCGTGTGTGACTCTGTAGTGGGGTCAAATTTTGGAGATGAGCAGGCATTCCAGCTAGAGGTGGTAGTCACTGAAGTCACTGGAAATGTATGAACTGTCTCAGAAAGTTGCACAACAATGGAATTTTATTATATTTGGACTTGTTTTATTTGTTTATGGTTGCGCTACACTATATTTTGTTTTGTTTAATATATTGAGAGTCACTAGGTGTGGGCAGCAATCACGTTAAGCCTATTAGTAGGCTAATTACATTATACATTGATTCAGTGTTGCCAACCTACCAGATTGAAATTTACTGGCATGACACCCGAAATTTACTGGCACAGCCACGTTTTTACTGCCATTTCACAAAAGTTACTAAATTAAATTTTTAGGTGCAAATTTCAGTATTTAGGCTACAAACAAGTACGCTAGGCAAATAGCAATGTGATTTAAGGTAGATATTAAGGTAAAAAAAAACATATTTTTGTTATTTTCGATATAATAAGGGCAAATTATTTAGTCACATCACCCCCGGCCTCCATCCCCCTCTGCCACCAACACCCCCTGCCTTCACCCCCCTCTGCGGTGCCACAATCTCCCCCTGCCTCCAATCTCCCCAGGACCCCCTGCCTCCAATCTCCCCCTGCCTCCATTGCCCCCTGCCTCCATCCCCCTCTGCAGTGCAACCATCTCCACCTGCCTCCAATCTCCACCTGCCTCCATTTAACCCCCTGCCACCATCGTCCCCCTCTGCGGTGCCACCATCACCCCCTGCCTCCATCGGATCCCCCTCTGCCACCATCACCTGATGTTACTGTCGGCTGGGCTGTCTGTCACTCTGTCCATCCCTGACTCCCCTGTGAACTTTGTATTGCCTGGATGCAGCAGGCTCCTCCATTCCGCCGCCGCCACATGCTGCACAGCCTCCGAGCCCTGACTCCTGCTCCAGTGCTGTGCTCCTCCGTACTCTTGGTTAGTTACAGATTTAAAATTCTGGTGCGCGCGCGCCTGGCGGAATGTCCTAATACATCACTCGCCGACCAGTGCGGCACAGCCTCTGTGAAATCCACCGGCCGAATACAGCATATGCTCGGCTCAGCAACCTCCGGAACTGCGCATGCGCAGTTCTAAGCCGAACCAATCTTGGCTATTTTTACTGGCACATTCCCGCAACTACGGACATTTACGGACAGAGGAACAAAATGCACATTTTTACGGACTGTCCGTAAAAATACGGACGGTTGGCAACACTGCATTGATTTCACATTATCATATTGATTATTGTGCTGATTATATATTGTTTCACTATTCTTGACTGTTGACCTTGGTTCAGGCCAAAATGTATTTCTGAGATTTTCCCCCCATCCCCTTCCCCCATAGACTTCATTGGGGTTTGATTTTACATTTGAAATTTTCAGACTTCATGCATGATTCAACAAACCCCTGCTAAATTTATTCGGGTACATTCGCTCATTACATTTGTAATCAATCAGCAACAGACCAGGAAATTATTTCTACAAATCTTGAAGAAGGTAAAGCGAAGTTCCACTAGTGTGGGCAACCGGTTGTGACAGCTTGCGGCTTCACAGCTGGGTGCACACTGTGCAGTCCTGCTGCACATCCTGAATGGCCAGCAATCTTCTGGGACCTGTGACGTGTCCCAGAAGATGCAGGGAGGGAGGCGGAGAGGAGGAGTCGCCTGATTGGCGCAAGTGGAAGTGGGAGCTGGGTAACTGTCAAAACTAGGTACCCACTCCCACCCCAAAAAAAATGACATGCCAAATGTGGCATGTCAGGGGGTAAGGAGTCCTTAAAGCAGAAGTTCCACTTTTGGGTGTTACTCCGCTTTAAAAAACAGAGTTAACCTTTTTCCCTATTTGTATTCCATTTCATTAAAAATCACAAATGACAAAAACAATACTGTGTTTGTGTTAAAGTCTACTAAAGCATAAATGTAAGGAAGCTGCAACATATACTGTGAGATAAAAACACAACAAAATAGTAGGAAAGAGTAAATACGTTGCGCTCAAAAAACTCAAAAGGCAATAAAAAACTGAATCTAAATAATAAAATATAAATATCAAAATGTGCAATTATAAAGTCTAATGCCGCGTACACACGATCGTTTTAAATGTCATTGAAAAAAACTGCCTTTTTCTCGACGTGAGTTTTCGTGTTTCCTCTCAAACCTGCCTTGCCTACACACTATTGTGGAAAAAAATGTTCGAGTAAAGCGCAGTGACGTACAACACGTACGACGGCACTATAAAGGGGAAGTTCCATTTGGATGGCGCCACTCTTCATGTTAGTAAAGTTTGCTGAGAGACGATTCGCGCTTTTCAGCCTTGTGCTCTTCAGTCCGTTACAGCGTGACAAATGTGCTATCTACATTACGAAGTTTTACCAGAACGAGCGCTCCCATCTTATACTTGATTCTGAGCATGCGCATTTTTTTCACGTCGTTAAAGCTCACACACGGCCGTTTTACGTGACGAGAAAAACGACGAATAAAAAAACGACGTGAAAAATTAGAGCATGTTCCAATTTTTCTCATCGTGATTCTCTGCGTTTTTCTCATCGGGAAAAATGCTGGAAAGCCCACACACGATCATTTTTAATGACCATTTTAAAAGATTTAATTTTTTTCGTCATTAAAAACGATCGTGTGTACGCGGCATCAGGGCTAATTTTAGCCATTGTGCTTTTGGACTTTGGAAAATTTATAATTTCACATTTTGATATTTATATTTTATTATTTAAATTTAGATTTTTCTTGCCTTTTTATTTTTTTGAGTACAACCTATTTAATCTTTCTCGTTAAAAATCAGACCTCTGGATGAGCCTCCCTTCGCCTGATTTGTGCTTCCACTATTTTTGCATTTTGGGCAATCTCCTCATTACTGCCTATGAGACTTATTTTATTAACCTTTGTTTTACCAGCACAGATGAATAAAGTATTGGAAAATACTTTCTGCATGCCAAACCCTTGCATAGCCAAGGTACAACATTGAAATCGTTTATGCTGTGTAAACACAAGGATAGTCTCATAAACATGTCAAATATGATGGCTGGACACTTCCAGGCATGGCACAGCAGTAAATGTTTAATTTATCTCCCCTTGTTGGCAGGATATTGGTGTGTTAATTAACAACTTCAGTACAGGTTATTTTTTTCTGTTGGCTTAAAGGTTATGTCCACTTTTACTGTTAAATTAGAGAAAACCCCACTATATAAAGTATTTGTTATGTGTTTTTATTCACAAAGCATACCTAAAAACTATAATAAAAAAAAAAAAAGCTAGGGCCTGCAATCCTACCTTGTGGAAAAACCTATCACTTCACCTGTTCTCTATGGCTTTCTAAAATTAAACACATGGAACGTCTTACAGCTTCCATGGTCAATCTTTTTCTATTCTACTGCTTATTAAGAGGACCAACAGGACACGCCCAGAGCGATTTGGGTTGGACAATAGCTATGGAGTCGATAACCCCTACTGGGTTCCTTCCCTCCTGGCGCACTCCCCAGCTTTTTTTTCCTTTGTTCTTCTTCTCCTTCTCTCACATTTTGTTTATCCTCTCACACATTATATAATAAAAAAATACCCTTGTTAAAAGGGAGGGGGGGTCAGGTCTCTGGGGGATAGCTAGTTTGGAAGTCTTACTTACTGCTGCTGAGGTATCCTTTCAGCAGGAACCGGCCAAGATTCGAACCATGTATGGGCAGGTTGGTTGTACCCAAGTTGATTGATCGATCAACTTGGGTACAACCAGCCTGTCGGATTTTGCATGCGATTGTTGCTAGCAGCTATTATAGCCACTAACAGTGATCACTGTGTTCTCCCGGCAGGGGTGGATGAAGTTGCACAGATGACTGCCAAGTCGCACCTGAAGTTGCACTGACCTGCAGGTCCAAAATCATGCGACTTCCAGTTATGTTGCACGATTTCAAAGTCGGATTCATTATGAACAGGGGCTTATAGAGAAGTGTGTGCTTTTCCAAATTATGTCCAATCAATTTAATTTACCACAGATGGACTCCAATCAAGGTGTAAAAACATCTCAGCAATGATCAAGAGGAATGGGAGGCACCTGAGCAAAATTTCAAGTGTTGTTGCAAAGAGTCTGAATACTGAGTGAGTGAGTGAGTGAGTAACTTGTATAGTGCTACAAATGCAAACTAAATCACCTCAAGGCGCTTATTTCCATCCGGTGTCATCCTGATCCTTCAGAAGAAGTGGGTCTTAAGTTTTTTCCTAAAGGTCCGATGGTTTTCTTCCATGCGGATGTTGGTAGGTATAGCGTTCCATAGCCGTGGTCCTTGGACTGCAAATCTTCATTCTCCCTTTGATTTGTAGTCGGACTTGGGGATGTGGAGGAGGTTTTGGTTAGTTGATCGGAGAATGCGATTGGGGGTGTAGTGTTTTATTTTCTCGCATAAGTATTGAGGAGCGTTTCCTTGTGTGCATTTGTGGGTGAGACAGAGGGTCTTGAATGTGACCAGATCTTTTACGGTTAGCCAATGTAGGGTCCTCAGGGACGGGGTGATTGATTCCCAGGGTTTTTTCCCCGTTACCAGTCTGGCTGCCGTGTTCTGGACGACTTGTAGCGTGAAATCTGGTATTTAGGTAATCCTAGGTAGAGGGAATTTGCGTAGTCGAATCGGGAATTGATGATTGTTCCGACTACTACTGTTGTTTCCTCTTCCGGGATGAAGGGGATGAGTCTACGCAGTAGGCGGAGAAGATGGTGGGATCCGCTGACTACCGATCCTTTTTGTGCATCCATCGACATCTCTGAGTCAAAGATGACTCAGAGGCTTTTGACTTTGGTGCTTGGGGGTGATGATCTGTCCAAGGATGGTGGGTGGTGTCCATGAAGCCCTAGCTTTTGTCTTTCGGTTTGCGTGGAGGAAAATAAGTTCTGTTTTGGATCCATTGAGTTTGAGGGAGCTCTCCGTCATCCAATCATCGATCAATGCAAGGCATTTTTCTAATCCGTGATATTGGTAATTTTTTGTGGTGATGCGAAGGTAGAGTTGAGTGTCGTCAGCGTAGGAGTGGTAGCACAGGTCCTTTTTTCTGATGATTTTGAGGAGTGGCGGAGATAGATGTTGAAGAGCACGGGTGACAGGGGTGATCCTTGAGTGACTCTGCAAGAAATGGTGCACGTTTCTGAGGTGAAAGCTCATAGTTTCACTGTCTGAGAACGATTTTCTAGGAAGGATGCAAACCAGGGTAAATCTGAGTCTGTGACTCCGGCTACTTCTTTAAGACGAATGAGTAGAGTTTTGTGGTCTACTGTGTCGAACGCTGCACTGAGGTCCAGCAGCACCAGGAGACATGATTCTCTGTCATCTGCTGCTTCGAGGGTGTCATACCATATTTTGAGCAGTGCCATTTCTTGGAGATGGTCTTAAGGCTTGTTACCGGTCTGCGGTAGTTTGGGACTTTGGGGTCGAGGTTAGGTTTCTTTAGGAGGGGTTTGATTATGCCTAGCTTTAGGGAGATCAGAACCATATCTTCTTTGAACGATTGATTTACGAGATGTGGTATAATGGGTTCCAGGATGTCGGTACATTCTTTCAGGAGTTTTGTAGAAATTATGTCATCTGGTGATGTGCTGTCTCGGAGGCTTCTGATGATGTTTTTGGTGGTGTCAATGGTGATTGGGATTGTAGAATATTTGTATTGCTTTCCTCTTCTTGCTTTGGCTAAGGTTGGTTGTTTTTTTTTGTTGAATTATTTCACAAATTTTTTCGATTTTATCGATAAAAAAATCTGATAGTTCATTACAGAAATCTTGAGTGTCGTTTGCTGGCGGCTCTAGGCAGGTAGGGTTTATAGTCTGAGCGACTAGTTTGAAAAGTTCACGTGGACAATTTAGGGCTTTTGAGATGGTGTTTGAGAAGTGTTCTTTTTTTGCTTTGAAGATTGCTTTGTGGTATTTCTTAGTGAGTGCTTTGTAGTTTGTGTGGTTTTCCTTTGTTGGGTTTCTTCTCCAGGCTCCTTCAGCTCTTCTGCGTTCTTGCTTCAATAATGTAAGAGTGTCATTAAACCAGCCCGAGTTTTTTTGCGGATGAGTGCTTTGCATTTCGGAGCAACTGTGTCTGCTGTTTGTAGTAGTGCTTTGTTTAAGGAGTTGAGTGTTTGTTCCATTGAGTGGTTTTGATTTAGCATTCCTATTTTTTCCGATAGTGTGGTTTTGAAGAGTTCAGAGTGTAGTTTCTTCTGAGATCTTGTCCAGTGTGTTGTTATTGAGTGTTTCGGTTTTTGGAAGAAGGTGTTGGTGGTAATTTTGAATTTGATAGCGTGATGGTCCATCCATGGTAAAGGCATGTTGTCCAGTGTGTTGATGTCTAAATTTTGTTTGAAGATGAGGTTGAGAATGTGACCCAAAACTAGGGATGAGCTTCGAGTTCGAGTCGAACTCATGTTCGACTCGAACATTGCCTGTTCGCCCGTTCACCGAACAGCGAACAAATTGGGGTGTTCGCGGCAAATTCGAAAAATCTATGGGAGAAATCTAAAGTGCTAATTATAAAGGCTAATATGCAAGTTATTGTCCTAAAAAGTGTTTGGGGACCCGGGTCCTGCCCCAGGGGACATGTATCAATGCAAAAAGAAGTTTTAAAAACGGCCGTTTTTTCGGGAGCAGTGATTTTAATAATGCTTAAAATGAAAAAATAAAAGTGAAATATTCCTTTAAATTTCGTACCTGGGGGGTGTGTATGATATGCATGTAAAGTGGCGCATGTTTCCCGTGCTTAGAACTGTCCCTGCACAAAGTGTCATTTTTGAAAGAAAAAAATGCATTTAAAACTGACTCGCGGCTATTAATGAATTGTCGGCTCCCGGCAATACATACAAAAGTCATTGATAAAAAAAAAAAAAAAGCGTGGGGGTTCCCCAGAATTCAATTACCAGGCCCTTCAGGTCTGGAATGGATATTAAGGGGAACCCCGCCGCAAATAAAAAAAAAATTGACGTGGGGTTCCCCCAAATATCCATTCCAGGCCCTTCAGATCTAGCATGGATTTTAAGGGGAACTCCACCCCAAATTTAAAAAAAAATGGCGTGGAGTCCCCCTAAAAATCCATACCAGACCCCTTATCCGAGCACGCAACCTGGCCGGCCGCAGGGGAAAAGGGGGGGACGAGAGATCGGCCCCCCCTCCCTCCTGAACCATACCAAGCCACATGCCCTCAACATGGGGAGGATGTCCCCATGTTGATGGGGACAAGGGCCTCATCCCCACAACCCTTGCCCGGTGGTTGTGGGGGTCTGCGGGCGGGGAGCTTATCGGAATCTGGAAGACCCCTTTAACAAAGAGGACCCCCAGATCCCGCCCCCCCCCTATGTGAATTGGTAAGAGGTACATTGTACCCCTACCATTTCACGAAGAAAGCGTAAAAAAATGTTTAAAAAAACACACAAACACGTTGAAAAAGTCCTTTATTAAAAAAAAAAAAAAAAACCCATTCCAGCGGTGAAATCCAGTGTCCCGCGGCGATCCCGATGTCCAGCGCTGTCCGTCATTGGTTGTGCCTGAGCGGACCTGATGGGGAACTCCCTCTCAGTATTTTAAATGTATAGACCCGCCCCTTCTAAAGTTCCCCATCAGGTCCGCTCAGCGGACCAGATGCGGAACATGAGAAGGGGCGGGTCTATACATGTATTACCAAAGTGAGAGCAGTTCCCCATCAGGTCCGCCTCCTCGGTATGTCGGACCCGCCTACGTCATTGGCTTGAGCGGGGAACTTCCTTCACTGTGTAATTTAAATTTACATAGTGAAGGAAGTTCCCCGCTCAAGCCAATGACGTAGGCGGGTCCGACATACCGAGGGGGCGGACCTGATGGGGAACTGCTCTCACTTTGGTAATACATGTATAAACCCGCCCCTTCTCATGTTCTGCATCTCGCCCGCTGAGCGGACCTGATGGGGAACATTAGAAGGGGCGGGTCTATACATTTAAAATACTGAGAGGGAGTTCCCCATCAGGTCCGCTGAGGCACAACCAATGAAGGACAGCGCTGGACATCGGGATCGCCGCGGGATACTGGATTTCACCGCTGGAATGTTTATTTATTTATTTTTTTAAATAAAGGACTTTTTCAAGGTGTTTGTGTGTTTTTTTAAACATTTTTTTACGCTTTCTTCGTGAATGGTAGGGGTACAATGTACCCATTACCAATTCACATAGGGGGGGGGGGCGGGATCTGGGGGTCCCCTTTGTTAAAGGGGTCTTCCAGATTCCGATAAGCCCCCCGCCCGCAGACCCCCACAACCACCGGGCAAGGGTTGTGGGGATGAGGCCCTTGTCCCCATCAACATGGGGACATCCTCCCCATGTTGAGGGCATGTGGCTTGGTACGGTTCAGGAGGGAGGGGGGGCCGCTCTCTCGTCCCCCCCTTTTCCCCTGCGGCCGGCCAGGTTGCGTGCTCGGATAAGGGGTCTGGTATGGATTTTTAGGGGGACTCCACGCCATTTTTTTTTTTAAACTTGGGGTGGAGTTCCCCTTAAAATCCATGCCAGATCTGAAGGGCCTGGTAATTGAATTCTGGGGAACCCCCACGCTTTTTTTTTTTTTTTTATCACTGACTTTTGTATGTATTGCCGGGAGCCGACAATTCATTAATAGCCGCGAGTCAGTTTTAAATGCATTTTTTTTCTTTCAAAAATGACATTTTTTGCAGGGACAGTTCTAAGCACGGGAAACATGCGCCACTTCACATGCATATCATACACACCCCCCAGGTACGAAATTTAAAGGAATATTTCACTTTTATTTTTTCATTTTAAGCATTATTAAAATCACTGCTCCCGAAAAAACGGCCGTTTTTAAAACTTCTTTTTGCATTGATACATGTCCCCTGGGGCAGGACCCAGGTCCCCAAACACTTTTTAGGACAATAACTTGCATATTAGCCTTTATAATTAACACTTTAGATTTCGAACGTTCGAGTCCATTGTATTTAATAGGGTTCTAAAGTTTACACGAACATTTTGTCTGTTCGCAGGTTCTGGTGCGAACCGAACAGGGGGGTGTTCGGCTCATCCCTGCCCAAAACATGCGTGGGCGCATTATACCATTGTGATATTTCAGTTTTTAATAAATTCACAGACCTTACTATAATTCTATTTTCACTTTGGCATTATGGGGTACTGAGTGTAGATTAATGAGAAAAAAATGAACTTGACTTCCGGAAGATGCCCCCAGCGACCAGGCCATTTTTGCGATATGGCACTGCATTACTTTAACTGACTATTCAAGGTTCATGCGACGCTGTACCCAAATACAATTTATGTCCTTTTTTACCCACAAATAAAGCTTTCTTTTGTTCGTATTTGATCACCTCCTTTTTTGCACTATAAACAAAAAAAAGACCATCAATTTTGGAAAAAAAAACAATATTTTTAACTTTCTGCTATAAAACTTACTGTCAGAGAACTCACCTTGCTGGACGTGTTGTACATGCTCCTGTGCGCGCTGGTTCATGTCCCGGACTGCGGATGCGCGCGCCTGTGCACGATGGTGTGCCTGTGCACGCGGGTGCATGTGCGCGCGTGGCGTGCGTACGCATGCACCGATGCACGCCAAACAGTCCATTTAAATACCTGAAATACTTCAGACCGGTGCTGTCTGATCTGCAGCTACCTGTGACCTTTTGCTCCTGATACCTGTCTGAACACTTGCCTCCTGATTACCCGGCCTGCCCATCGGATTATCCTTGTCTTCTGCCTACGCCTGACCTCAGCTTGCCTTGACCTTGAACCTGCCTTTTCCTCTGTACTTCGCTGCCTGCCTGTTTCCGACCCTGCCTGTGACCCGACCATCCCGCTCTTCTCCTGCTCAGCATCCTCTGCCTGTGTTCCTGTTTCCTGTTGCCTGTCAGGCCGGACACCTACACCTCTGCACCTGGATCCAGAGCCGCATCTCCTGCAACTACCCGCCAGGCTTTCATACCACTCCGCACTCCCGTGCCTCCTGTCTATACTATCAGGGGCCACGAGTCGGACACGTAAGGGAGACCTTCCTCTGCTCCATTGGGCTCACCAGTCTGGTACGTATAAGTCTGACACTTACCCAATAAAAAAAAAGAAAAAATCAGGATTCTTTAACACTTTAGGCCAATATGTATTCTGCTACATATGTTTGGGAAAAATAGGCATATAGTGATTGGTTTGCGACAAAGTTAAAGCATCTACAAACTATGGGATATTTATTTATTTATTTTTTTACTAGTAATAGCGGCGATCAGCGACTTATACTGGGACTGCAAAGTCCATAAAGACATTGACTGGCCTGCACAGACTCCTGATCTCAACCCGATAGAACACCTTGGGGGTGAATTCGAGCGGAGACTGCAATCCAGGCCTTCTTGCCCAACATCATTGCCTGACCTCACAAATGAGCTTCTGGAAGAATGGTCAAACACTCACATAGACACACTCCTAAACCTTGTGGATAGCCTTCCCAGAAGAGTTGAAGCTTTTATAGCTGCAAAGGATGGACCAACCAATATTGAACCCTACGGACTAAGACTGGGATGCCAATAAATTTCATGTGCGTGTAAAGGCAGGTGTCCCAATACATTTGACAATATAGGGTATGTGATGTGGGTCATGTATTAAAGAGGAAGTAAAGCCTCCATAAAAAAAAAATACACCCTGCAAGACAAAGGCATAATGAGCTAGTATGCATAGCATACTAGCTCATTATGAAGTACTTACCTGAGATCGAAGCCCCCGCAGCCATCCTCGTTCACCTCCTCCATCGCAGCCATCTCTCCCAGAGTGACTTCCGGGTATCGCGGCTCCAGTGCTGTGACTGGCCAGAGCCGCGATGACGTCACTCCCACGCATGCTCACGGGTGCCGCCACTAACGGCATGATCGCCATTAGTAACGGCACGCTCAGTGCGCCTGAGCGCTGTTGTCTACGGCACATGCGCCGTAGACATTGGTGCATGTCTTTTGCAAATATCTCCTAAACCGTGTAGGGTTAGGAGATATTTCTTGCACCTACAGGTAAGCCTTAATCTAGGCTTACCTGTAGGTAAAAGTGGTCTGTAAGGTTTACAACCACTTTAAAGGTAAGGGCACTATTTGCACCTAGAAAAGGAGCACGTGTGTTTTCCATGATTGGCGTGCAGCACTGGAGTTGTGGTTACACCAAGAAGGGAATAATCCAAGATTATATTTACGATTATTGGACTTTATTTCAGCACATATATGATCATTAGGGATGGGCCCGGTGCTCGATTCGAACCCATGTTCGAATCGAGCACCGGGCGTTCGCTCGCTCGTCGAGCCCAGAACTATTTGGGCCGTTCGCATCACATTCGTGTGATGCGAGCGGCCCCGCAATGCATTGCGGCCGGCGCAGTGCATTGCTGGCTGATGATTGGCCAAGCATGCACTGTGACCCCGCATGCTTGGCCAATCACAGCGCCCGAAACTCGGAGAGCAATAATTGGCTACAGGCAGGACGCCTGTAGCCAATTACAGCTCAGGGGCTTTAGTACATGCCCCACCATTTAAAAGGCCGCCACGCCATCGGCCCCGGTCACATGAGTTCCGGCTTTAGGAGAGATCAGTCTGCTGATTCTGTCTTTGCTTGATACTGAAAGATTTGCTCTTCTTTGCTAAACCATTGGCTATTTCTTTGCTAAACCATTGCTACCTAAGTCATTGATCGTTCATTGCTGCTGATTGCACAGTTAGCGTGTTATTAGCTGCTGCTGGGGATTAGTCTGGTGCGTGCTTACTGTTAGTACAGTATTGCAGTAGTACCAACCGCAGTGCTGTTAGCACAGCATTGCACCCCAACAGCACCCATAGGACTTCTAGTGTGTTAGTGGCAGCAAACAGAGCTCCTATATTTTCTTCTCAGCAGCACCCATAGGACTTCTAGTGTGTTAGTGGCAGCAAACAGAGCTCCTATATTTTCTTCTCAGCAGCACCCATAGGACTTCTAGTGTGTTAGTGGCATCACACAGAGCTCCTATATTTTCTTCTCAGCAGCACCCATAGGACTTCTAGTGTGTTAGTGGCAGCAAACAGAGCTCCTATATTTTCTTCTCAGCAGCACCCATAGGACTTCTAGTGTGTTAGTGGCAGCAAACAGAGCTCCTATATTTTCTTCTCAGCAGCACCCATAGGACTTCTAGTGTGTTAGTGGCAGCAAACAGAGCTCCTATATTTTCTTCTCAGCAGCACCCATAGGACTTCTAGTGTGTTAGTGGCATCACACAGAGCTCCTATATTTTCTTCTCAGAAGCACCCATAGGACTTCTAGTGTGTTAGTGGCAGCAAACAGAGCTCCTATATTTTCTTCTCAGCAGCACCCATAGGACTTCTAGTGTGTTAGTGGCATCACACAGAGCTCCTATATTTTCTTCTCAGCAGCACCCATAGGACTTCTAGTGTGTTAGTGGCAGCAAACAGAGCTCCTATATTTTCTTCTTAGCAGCACCCATAGGACTTCTAATGTGTTAGTGGCATCACACAGAGTTCCTATATTTTCATCTCAGAAGCACCCATAGGACTTCTAGTGTGTTAGTGGCATCACACAGAGCTCCTATATTTTCTTCTCAGAAGCACCCATAGGACTTCTAGTGTGTTAGTGGCAGCAAACAGAGCTCCTATATTTTCTTCTTAGCAGCACCCATAGGACTTCTAATGTGTTAGTGGCATCACACAGAGTTCCTATATTTTCATCTCAGAAGCACCCATAGGACTTCTAGTGTGTTAGTGGCATCACACAGAGCTCCTATATTTTCATCTCAGAAGCACCCATAGGACTTCTAGTGTGTTAGTGGCATCACACAGAGCTCCTATATTTTCTTCTCAGCAGCACCCATAGGACTTCTAGTGTGTTAGTGGCAGCAAACAGAGCTCCTATATTTTCTTCTCAGCAGCACCCATAGGACTTCTAATGTGTTAGTGGCATCACACAGAGTTCCTATATTTTCATCTCAGAAGCACCCATAGGACTTCTAGTGTGTTAGTGGCATCACACAGAGCTCCTATATTTTCTTCTCAGAAGCACCCATAGGACTTCTAGTGTGTTAGTGGCAGCAAACAGAGCTCCTATATTTTCTTCTCAGCAGCACCCATAGGACTTCTAGTGTGTTAGTGGCATCACACAGAGTTCCTATATTTTCATCTCAGAAGCACCCATAGGACTTCTAGTGTGTTAGTGGCATCACACAGAGCTCCTATATTTTCTTCTCAGCAGCACCCATAGGACTTCTAGTGTGTTAGTGGCATCACACAGAGCTCCTATATTTTCATCTCAGAAGCACCCATAGGACTTCTAGTGTGTTAGTGGCATCACACAGAGCTCCTATATTTTCTTCTCAGCAGCACCCATAGGACTTCTAGTGTGTTAGTGGCAGCAAACAGAGCTCCTATATTTTCTTCTCAGCAGCACCCATAGGACTTCTAATGTGTTAGTGGCATCACACAGAGTTCCTATATTTTCATCTCAGAAGCACCCATAGGACTTCTAGTGTGTTAGTGGCATCACACAGAGTTCCTATATTTTCATCTCAGAAGCACCCATAGGACTTCTAGTGTGTTAGTGGCATCACACAGAGCTCCTATATTTTCTTCTCAGCAGCACCCATAGGACTTCTAGTGTGTTAGTGGCATCACACAGAGCTCCTATATTTTCATCTCAGAAGCACCCATAGGACTTCTAGTGTGTTAGTGGCATCACACAGAGCTCCTATATTTTCTTCTCAGCAGCACCCATAGGACTTCTAGTGTGTTAGTGGCAGCAAACAGAGCTCCTATATTTTCTTCTCAGCAGCACCCATAGGACTTCTAGTGTGTTAGTGGCAGCAAACAGAGCTCCTATATTTTCTTCTCAGCAGCACCCATAGGACTTCTAGTGTGTTAGTGGCAGCAAACAGAGCTCCTATATTTTCTTCTCAGCAGCACCCATAGGACTTCTAGTGTGTTAGTGGCATCACACAGAGTTCCTATATTTTCATCTCAGAAGCACCCATAGGACTTCTAGTGTGTTAGTGGCATCACACAGAGCTCCTATATTTTCTTCTCAGAAGCACCCATAGGACTTCTAGTGTGTTAGTGGCAGCAAACAGAGCTCCTATATTTTCTTCTCAGCAGCACCCATAGGACTTCTAATGTGTTAGTGGCATCACACAGAGCTCCTATATTTTCTTCTCAGCAGCACCCATAGGACTTCTAGTGTGTTAGTGGCAGCAAACAGAGCTCCTATATTTTCTTCTCAGCAGCACCCATAGGACTTCTAGTGTGTTAGTGGCATCACACAGAGTTCCTATATTTTCATCTCAGAAGCACCCATAGGACTTCTAGTGTGTTAGTGGCATCACACAGAGCTCCTATATTTTCTTCTCAGCAGCACCCATAGGACTTCTAGTGTGTTAGTGGCATCACACAGAGCTCCTATATTTTCATCTCAGAAGCACCCATAGGACTTCTAGTGTGTTAGTGGCATCACACAGAGCTCCTATATTTTCTTCTCAGAAGCACCCATAGGACTTCTAGTGTGTTAGTGGCAGCAAACAGAGCTCCTATATTTTCTTCTTAGCAGCACCCATAGGACTTCTAATGTGTTAGTGGCATCACACAGAGTTCCTATATTTTCATCTCAGAAGCACCCATAGGACTTCTAGTGTGTTAGTGGCATCACACAGAGCTCCTATATTTTCTTCTCAGAAGCACCCATAGGACTTCTAGTGTGTTAGTGGCAGCAAACAGAGCTCCTATATTTTCTTCTCAGCAGCACCCATAGGACTTCTAATGTGTTAGTGGCATCACACAGAGTTCCTATATTTTCATCTCAGAAGCACCCATAGGACTTCTAGTGTGTTAGTGGCATCACACAGAGCTCCTATATTTTCATCTCAGAAGCACCCATAGGACTTCTAGTGTGTTAGTGGCATCACACAGAGCTCCTATATTTTCTTCTCAGAAGCACCCATAGGACTTCTAGTGTGTTAGTGGCAGCAAACAGAGCTCCTATATTTTCTTCTTAGCAGCACCCATAGGACTTCTAATGTGTTAGTGGCATCACACAGAGTTCCTATATTTTCATCTCAGAAGCACCCATAGGACTTCTAGTGTGTTAGTGGCATCACACAGAGTTCCTATATTTTCATCTCAGAAGCACCCATAGGACTTCTAGTGTGTTAGTGGCATCACACAGAGCTCCTATATTTTCTTCTCAGCAGCACCCATAGGACTTCTAGTGTGTTAGTGGCATCACACAGAGCTCCTATATTTTCATCTCAGAAGCACCCATAGGACTTCTAGTGTGTTAGTGGCATCACACAGAGCTCCTATATTTTCTTCTCAGCAGCACCCATAGGACTTCTAGTGTGTTAGTGGCAGCAAACAGAGCTCCTATATTTTCTTCTCAGCAGCACCCATAGGACTTCTAGTGTGTTAGTGGCATCACACAGAGCTCCTATATTTTCTTCTCAGCAGCACCCATAGGACTTCTAGTGTGTTAGTGGCAGCAAACAGAGCTCCTATATTTTCTTCTCAGCAGCACCCATAGGACTTCTAGTGTGTTAGTGGCAGCAAACAGAGCTCCTATATTTTCTTCTCAGCAGCACCCATAGGACTTCTAGTGTGTTAGTGGCATCACACAGAGTTCCTATATTTTCATCTCAGAAGCACCCATAGGACTTCTAGTGTGTTAGTGGCATCACACAGAGCTCCTATATTTTCTTCTCAGAAGCACCCATAGGACTTCTAGTGTGTTAGTGGCAGCAAACAGAGCTCCTATATTTTCTTCTCAGCAGCACCCATAGGACTTCTAGTGTGTTAGTGGCATCACACAGAGTTCCTATATTTTCATCTCAGAAGCACCCATAGGACTTCTAGTGTGTTAGTGGCATCACACAGAGCTCCTATATTTTCTTCTCAGCAGCACCCATAGGACTTCTAGTGTGTTAGTGGCATCACACAGAGCTCCTATATTTTCATCTCAGAAGCACCCATAGGACTTCTAGTGTGTTAGTGGCATCACACAGAGCTCCTATATTTTCTTCTCAGCAGCACCCATAGGACTTCTAGTGTGTTAGTGGCATCACACATAGCTCCTATATTTTCTTCTCAGCAGCACCCATAGGACTTCTAGTGTGTTAGTGGCATCACACAGAGCTCCTATATTTTCATCTCAGAAGCACCCATAGGACTTCTAGTGTGTTAGTGGCATCACACAGAGCTCCTATATTTTCTTCTCAGAAGCACCCATAGGACTTCTAGTGTGTTAGTGGCAGCAAACAGAGCTCCTATATTTTCTTCTTAGCAGCACCCATAGGACTTCTAATGTGTTAGTGGCATCACACAGAGTTCCTATATTTTCATCTCAGAAGCACCCATAGGACTTCTAGTGTGTTAGTGGCATCACACAGAGCTCCTATATTTTCTTCTCAGAAGCACCCATAGGACTTCTAGTGTGTTAGTGGCAGCAAACAGAGCTCCTATATTTTCTTCTCAGCAGCACCCATAGGACTTCTAGTGTGTTAGTGGCATCACACAGAGTTCCTATATTTTCATCTCAGAAGCACCCATAGGACTTCTAGTGTGTTAGTGGCATCACACAGAGCTCCTATATTTTCTTCTCAGCAGCACCCATAGGACTTCTAGTGTGTTAGTGGCATCACACAGAGCTCCTATATTTTCATCTCAGAAGCACCCATAGGACTTCTAGTGTGTTAGTGGCATCACACAGAGCTCCTATATTTTCTTCTCAGCAGCACCCATAGGACTTCTAGTGTGTTAGTGGCAGCAAACAGAGCTCCTATATTTTCTTCTCAGCAGCACCCATAGGACTTCTAGTGTGTTAGTGGCATCACACAGAGCTCCTATATTTTCATCTCAGAAGCACCCATAGGACTTCTAGTGTGTTAGTGGCATCACACAGAGCTCCTATATTTTCTTCTCAGCAGCACCCATAGGACTTCTAGTGTGTTAGTGGCAGCAAACAGAGCTCCTATATTTTCTTCTCAGCAGCACCCATAGGACTTCTAGTGTGTTAGTGGCAGCAAACAGAGCTCCTATATTTTCTTCTCAGCAGCACCCATAGGACTTCTAGTGTGTTAGTGGCAGCAAACAGAGCTCCTATATTTTCTTCTCAGCAGCACCCATAGGACTTCTAGTGTGTTAGTGGCATCACACAGAGCTCCTATATTTTCATCTCAGAAGCACCCATAGGACTTCTAGTGTGTTAGTGGCATCACACAGAGCTCCTATATTTTCTTCTCAGAAGCACCCATAGCACTTCTAGTGTGTTAGTGGCAGCAAACAGAGCTCCTATATTTTCTTCTTAGCAGCACCCATAGGACTTCTAATGTGTTAGTGGCATCACACAGAGTTCCTATATTTTCATCTCAGAAGCACCCATAGGACTTCTAGTGTGTTAGTGGCATCACACAGAGCTCCTATATTTTCTTCTCAGAAGCACCCATAGGACTTCTAGTGTGTTAGTGGCAGCAAACAGAGCTCCTATATTTTCTTCTCAGCAGCACCCATAGGACTTCTAATGTGTTAGTGGCATCACACAGAGTTCCTATATTTTCATCTCAGAAGCACCCATAGGACTTCTAGTGTGTTAGTGGCATCACACAGAGCTCCTATATTTTCATCTCAGAAGCACCCATAGGACTTCTAGTGTGTTAGTGGCATCACACAGAGCTCCTATATTTTCTTCTCAGAAGCACCCATAGGACTTCTAGTGTGTTAGTGGCAGCAAACAGAGCTCCTATATTTTCTTCTTAGCAGCACCCATAGGACTTCTAATGTGTTAGTGGCATCACACAGAGTTCCTATATTTTCATCTCAGAAGCACCCATAGGACTTCTAGTGTGTTAGTGGCATCACACAGAGTTCCTATATTTTCATCTCAGAAGCACCCATAGGACTTCTAGTGTGTTAGTGGCATCACACAGAGCTCCTATATTTTCTTCTCAGCAGCACCCATAGGACTTCTAGTGTGTTAGTGGCATCACACAGAGCTCCTATATTTTCATCTCAGAAGCACCCATAGGACTTCTAGTGTGTTAGTGGCATCACACAGAGCTCCTATATTTTCTTCTCAGCAGCACCCATAGGACTTCTAGTGTGTTAGTGGCAGCAAACAGAGCTCCTATATTTTCTTCTCAGCAGCACCCATAGGACTTCTAGTGTGTTAGTGGCATCACACAGAGCTCCTATATTTTCTTCTCAGCAGCACCCATAGGACTTCTAGTGTGTTAGTGGCAGCAAACAGAGCTCCTATATTTTCTTCTCAGCAGCACCCATAGGACTTCTAGTGTGTTAGTGGCAGCAAACAGAGCTCCTATATTTTCTTCTCAGCAGCACCCATAGGACTTCTAGTGTGTTAGTGGCATCACACAGAGTTCCTATATTTTCATCTCAGAAGCACCCATAGGACTTCTAGTGTGTTAGTGGCATCACACAGAGCTCCTATATTTTCTTCTCAGAAGCACCCATAGGACTTCTAGTGTGTTAGTGGCAGCAAACAGAGCTCCTATATTTTCTTCTCAGCAGCACCCATAGGACTTCTAGTGTGTTAGTGGCATCACACAGAGTTCCTATATTTTCATCTCAGAAGCACCCATAGGACTTCTAGTGTGTTAGTGGCATCACACAGAGCTCCTATATTTTCTTCTCAGCAGCACCCATAGGACTTCTAGTGTGTTAGTGGCATCACACAGAGCTCCTATATTTTCATCTCAGAAGCACCCATAGGACTTCTAGTGTGTTAGTGGCATCACACAGAGCTCCTATATTTTCTTCTCAGCAGCACCCATAGGACTTCTAGTGTGTTAGTGGCATCACACAGAGCTCCTATATTTTCATCTCAGAAGCACCCATAGGACTTCTAGTGTGTTAGTGGCATCACACAGAGCTCCTATATTTTCTTCTCAGAAGCACCCATAGGACTTCTAGTGTGTTAGTGGCAGCAAACAGAGCTCCTATATTTTCTTCTTAGCAGCACCCATAGGACTTCTAATGTGTTAGTGGCATCACACAGAGTTCCTATATTTTCATCTCAGAAGCACCCATAGGACTTCTAGTGTGTTAGTGGCATCACACAGAGCTCCTATATTTTCTTCTCAGAAGCACCCATAGGACTTCTAGTGTGTTAGTGGCAGCAAACAGAGCTCCTATATTTACTTCTCAGCAGCACCCATAGGACTTCTAGTGTGTTAGTGGCATCACACAGAGTTCCTATATTTTCATCTCAGAAGCACCCATAGGACTTCTAGTGTGTTAGTGGCATCACACAGAGCTCCTATATTTTCTTCTCAGCAGCACCCATAGGACTTCTAGTGTGTTAGTGGCATCACACAGAGCTCCTATATTTTCATCTCAGAAGCACCCATAGGACTTCTAGTGTGTTAGTGGCATCACACAGAGCTCCTATATTTTCTTCTCAGCAGCACCCATAGGACTTCTAGTGTGTTAGTGGCAGCAAACAGAGCTCCTATATTTTCTTCTCAGCAGCACCCATAGGACTTCTAGTGTGTTAGTGGCATCACACAGAGCTCCTATATTTTCTTCTCAGCAGCACCCATAGGACTTCTAGTGTGTTAGTGGCAGCAAACAGAGCTCCTATATTTTCTTCTCAGCAGCACCCATAGGACTTCTAGTGTGTTAGTGGCATCACACAGAGCTCCTATATTTTCATCTCAGAAGCACCCATAGGACTTCTAGTGTGTTAGTGGCATCACACAGAGCTCCTATATTTTCTTCTCAGCAGCACCCATAGGACTTCTAGTGTGTTAGTGGCATCACACAGAGCTCCTATATTTTCATCTCAGAAGCACCAATAGGACTTCTAGTGTGTTAGTGGCAGCAAACAGAGCTCCTATATTTTCTTGTCAGCAGCACACATAGTACCTATAGTGTGTTAGTGTCAGCACCCATAGGACCTACAGTGTGTTGTGAGCACACATAGGAGTTCTATTTTTTATACTATATACACTACCGACTACAATGGCTGGAAGACCGCCAAGGAGAGACAGAGCGTGCCGAGGCAAGAACACAGGGCAGGCAGGCTCTGTTTCTAGAGACAACAGTGCTGGCCGTAGACGTGGTCGTGCATCGTCATCAGCACGTGGCCATGGGACACGCTTGTCTTTGTTTTCGGCAGCTGGACATGTGGAGCCGCATCATGCCGAAGTCTTGGTAGAATGGATGACCAAGCCCTCCTCATCCTCCTCATCCTCTCTCACCCAGGCTCAGGGTACTGGCAGAGCAGCTGCCAACGCGTACTCAATGGCATCATCAGCCACCCCTTCCCTAGACCCACCATGTCCTCCTGAGGAGTCCCCCGAACTGTTTGAGCACAGTGTTGGGTACATGCTCCAGGAGGATGCCCAACGATTCGAAGGCTCGGATGATGATACCCAGCTTGAGGAAGTCAGTAGTGTGCGCGCAGAGAGAGGGGATGCTGAAGGACAGCAATCTGGCAGTAGTGTTCCACCAGCTGCAGCTTACTGCCAGGTTTGCTCTAGTGGTGAAGAGGGAGGGGATGATGAGGTCACTGACTCCACGTGGGTGCCTGAAGGGAGAGAGGAGGAGGAGGAGGAGGATGCAGCGTCACATGTCCAACGAGGCAGGATGCCCCCTGGAGGCCAGCTAGAGGCCAGCACAGCAACTGTACCACACCGCAGAGCTCCGCCTGTGCAGGGCGCTGCCTCTGCACGTTATCACAAAAGTTCTTTGGTGTGGGCCTTTTTTGAGACGAGTGCATCAGATCGCACCACTGCTATTTGCAATATTTGTCTCAAGCGTATCTCGCGTGGCCAAAACATCAGCCGCTTGGGCACCACAAGCATGAGCAGACATATGTCGACCTGCCATGCAGCTCGTTGGCAAGCACACATAAAAGACCCACACCAAAGAACAAAGCGGACCTCTCCTTGCTCCTCATCAGCTGGGATCTCCATCCCCACTATATCTTCAGTCCTCTCTGAAAGCTGCTCTGAGAGGACTGAAGGTGTAGAATTAGGTGTGTCACAACCAAGTACTTGCAGTACACCGACGTCCGATTGTAGCAGGCAAATTTCCCTGCCCCAGCTGCTGGACCGTCGAAAGAAGTATACTCCCAGCCATCCACATGCCCAGCGGTTGAATGCTAGCTTGGCTAAATTGCTAGCACTTCAACTGCTGCCTTTTCAGTTGATAGACTCGGCCCCCTTCCGTGAGTTTGTTCAATGTGCGGTTCCTCAGTGGCAGGTTCCCAAACGCCACTTTTTCTCACGGAAGGCGATTCCGTCTCTCTACTGGCATGTGGAAGGCAATGTCCATGCCTCGCTGGACAGGGCGGTCAGCGGTAAGGTGCATATTACCGCTGACTCATGGTCCAGCAGGCATGGACAGGGACGTTATCTTTCTTTCACGGCCCATTGGGTCACTCTATTGGCAGCTGGGAGGGATGCAGGACAAGGTGCAGTAGTGTTGGAGGTTGTTCCGCCACCACGCCTCCAAAATGCTACTACTGGTTGTGACACACCTCTCTCCTCCACCCCCTCCTCTTCTTCTTCCTCCATGTCCTCTTCGAGTGCTCTGTCCTCGGAACCAGCGGTGCTCCGTAGGCGTACAAGGGGCTACGCGAGTACGCAGGCAAAAAGATGCCATGCCGTGCTTGCGCTGGTGTGTTTGGGGGACAGGAGCCACACTGGGCCAGAGGTTCTGGCAGCTCTGCAGGGGCAGGCCGAGAGGTGGTTGACGCCACGCCAGCTTAAGCCAGGAATGGTCGTTTCTGATAATGGCACCAACCTCCTCTCCGCCCTGCGACAGGGGCAGGTCACCCATGTGCCCTGTATGGCTCACGTCCTCAACCTGGTGGTGCAGCGGTTCTTGGGCAGGTTCCCAGGCTTACAGGATGTCCTGAGGCAGGCCAGGAAAGTCTGTGTGCATTTCCGCCGATCTTATAATGCCAGTGCTCGGCTGACTGAGCTGCAAAAGGAGCTGAACCTGCCCAAGAACCGCCTAATATGTGACATGCCCACCAGGTGGAACTCAACGTTGGCCATGCTGCAGCGACTGCACACGCAGCAGAGGGCCATCAATGAGTACCTTTGCGACTACGGCACCAGGACAGGGTCAGGGGAGCTTGGCTTTTTTTCCCCATGCCAGTGGAGCATGATCAGGGATGCATGCACTGTCCTCTCACCATTTGAGGAGGCCACGAGGATGGTGAGCAGTGACAGTGCATGCATCAGTGACACTGTACCTCTTGTCCACCTGTTGGAGCATACGCTGCGTGGGATAATGGACAGGGCACTTGAGGCAGAACAGAGGCAGGAAGAGGAGGACTTCCTTGTCTCTCAAGGCCCCCTTTATCCAGACAATGTTCCTTCTGTCCCACCCATCACACAGGAAGAGGAGGAGGAGGAGGAGGAGGATTGTGTGAGCATGGAGGTGGAGCCTGGCACTCAGCATCAGCAGCAGCAGTCTTTTAGGGATGATGTACAGTCCCAACAAACCAGTGGACTTGTACGTGGCTGGGAGGAGGTGGCTGGCGATCATGTCATCCTCAGTGACCCAGAAGACTCCGGACCGAATGCCTCAGCTAACCTACGCTGCATGGCCTCCCTGATCCTGCAAAGCCTGCGGAAGGATCCTCGTGTTCTTCGGATCAAGGAGAGTGACCATTACTGGCTGGCCACTCTCCTTGATCCACGGTACAAGGGTAAGGTTGCGGACCTTATCTTGCCGTCGCAGAGGGAGCAGAGGATGAGACATCTCAGGGAGGCCTTGCAGAAAGGTCTGTGCAACGCGTTCCCAGAAACTGGGAGGTTACAAACTCCTGGTCCTGGACGACGAGTTGCTGAGGCTTCGGTCAGTAGCAGAAGGAGCGGTGGGGAAGGTGGATGTCTGACCGATGCGTTCAGACAATTTTTTAGTCCGCAGCCCCAAGGTATGATCGGTTCCAGCAACCATCGCCAGCGTCTGATATACATGGTGCAGGAATACCTAGGGGCAAGGTCAGACTTGGACACCTTTCCCACCGAAAATCCTCTGGCTTACTGGGTCCTGAGGATGGATCACTGGCCAGAGCTTGCACAGTATGCAATTGAGCTACTGGCCTGTCCTGCATCCAGCGTTCTTTCCGAACGCACATTCAGTGCTGCTGGAGGATTTGTCACCGATCATAGGGTGCGCCTGTCCACCGACTCGGTTGATCGACTGACCTTCATAAAAATGAATCAGTCTTGGATCACCACCAGCTACCAGACACCTGAAGCGGATATAACGGAATAATTTATAATGTCACATCCCTTCAAGACTGCCTATGCTGATGCTGAGTGACTGTCCTGTTATGTTCACTGACTATCCTCTTCCTCCTCCTCAATGATCCATGCCACCACACCAGTGCCTAAGGCACAATTTTTCAGCCCCTGTATAACAGGGGCGTGTAATTACAATTTTTTAAAAAGATGCTTCGCAACAGGTGTGACTGCTGTGCTCAGAGTACAGTATCTGTGAGGGGTTGCAGTGTTGTGGCACCAGCACCAGTGCCTAAGGCACAATTTTTCAGCCCCTGTTGGGGCGTGTAATTACAATTTTTAGGCAATGCTTTGCAACAGGTCTCATTGCTGTGCTCAGAGTACAGTATCTGTGAGGGGTTGCAGTGTTGTGGCACCAGCACCAGTGCCTAAGGCACAATTTTTCAGCCCCTGTATAACAGGGGTGTGTAATTACAATTTTTTAAAAAGATGCTTCGCAACAGGTGTGACTGCTGTGCTCCAAGTACAGTATCTGTGAGGGGTTGCAGTGTTGTGGCACCAGCACCAATGCCTAAGGCACAATTTTTCAGCCCCTGTTTAACAGGGGCGTGTAATTACAAATCTTGATCTAATAGTTCACAGCAGGGCCCATTCCTGCGCCCACCAAGAGTAACTATGAGGGCCTACAGTCTTGTGGCAACACCGTCCACCACCACCACCACCACCAAAGGCCCAATTTTTCTGCCCTGTTCAACAGGTGCATACAATTACAAATCTTGATCTAATAACTCACAGCAGGGCCCATTCCTGCACCCACCAAGAGTAACTGTGAGGGCTTACAGTCTTGTGGCAACACCGTCCACCACCACCACCACCACCACCAAAGGCCCAATTTTTCTGCCCGGTTCAACAGGTGCATGCAAGTACAAATCTTGATCTATTAACTCACAGCAGGGCCCATTCCTGTGCCCACCAGTCTTGTGGCTACACCAACATCTAATAGGGCAAATTTCTGCAGAGTATATACGGCAGGCCCCTACTTTCAAACATCCAACTTACAAACGACTCCTACTTGCAAACGGCAAGAGAAAACAGGAAGTGAGAGGAAATCTACCCCTAGGAAGGAAAATTCTATCCTGTTAGATTTAATTTGGGAAAAAGGTATCTCCTCTCTACTGATGCTTTATCACCAATCCTTGTTTCAATTAAAACCCCACTTTTCCAAAAACATTTGTCATTGGGACGGAAAGTGAGGTGACATGTTCTGAACAGATGTGCAAAGACAGCAAATGTTACAGGGGTGATAACCCCTCCCTATGTTCTCCAAAAAGCTTAAAAATTGATTTTTTTGGGATGTAGCTACACTTCATAATGTACCTGTTCAGATTCTACTTAAGAACAAACCTACAGTCCATGTCTTGTTTGCACCACCTATATACTGCTGTTCAGAGTATATAGGGTTGTAGGTATAGGGTTTTATTTTGGGTGCGGGGTCCCCCTTAGTATCCATACAAGACCCAAAGGGGCTGGGGTGGGGGGGGGGGGTGATGGGGTAGCCATGCCATTTTTCTCAAGGATTTTCAGCCATATGGCGGCCAGGACAAGACATGACATTAAAGCCGCAAGTGGTTTTAAATGGCTTCTTTTTTTCCTTTACAAATGTCATTTTGTGCAAGGACAGTTCTAAACACGGGAAACACATGCCACTTCACAGGCATACTTTAGACACCCCCCAGGTACCATATTTAAAGGAAAATTTCACTTTTTTTTTTTTCACTTTATGCATCATTAAAATGACTGCTCCCGAAAAAACTTTAGTTTTTAAAATTTCTTTTTGCATTGATATATGTCCCCTGGGGCAGGACCCGGGTCCCCAAACCTGTTTTATGACATTAACATGCATATTGGCCGTTGTAATTAGCAATTTTGATTTCGAACGTTCGCGTCCATTATAACGAATAGGGTTCGAAAATTCGTGCGAACTTTCGGTCCGTTCGAAGGTTCTGGTGCGAACCGAACCCGGGGGTGTTCGGCTCATCCCTAATGATCATATAACTGAATGAAGGATTGTGTTCACTATTCCTATGCTTAATGATTGTCACGGCACTGGAATTGTGTTACATTCAAATAACAATATTATTTATCTGTGTGATATTTTTCACATTATAATAGGTTTTAGTACACTCGTGAAGTTTGGGATATAGTTTACATGTATTAGCAGTGTGGCACCATTTTTTTATTCCCTTTGGATGTGGGAACACATATTAGGTGTCAGCAGGAACATTTATTTCACTAGATGACTATGATTTGGTGGCACAGGAATATTTCCATATATATTAGATTTTTTCAGTAGTGGAGACTGTTCCATTCTCCATGCTGTTTTACATGGATGGGGGAATCTATTGATTTTCTCTCGTTCATCCTGCAGGTTGAATGAGGGAATACATAACATGTATGGCTAGCTCAATAGGGCTGGTAAAAGGATAAAATGTTCAAAACAAAATTCTTGCTCAGACCTTCATTTTATTAAATGTTTTAAATAAGAACTGTGCTTTGTCCTACAAAAAAAAACAACGTCAGAACTGCAGCAGGATATTAAAATGGTTAATATGTTTGGCTGCTTTAAGGAAATGCAGACCATTTCTATGTCTAGGAATCACTGTTAGGCAGGTGGCATCTAGAGGGGTTTCTGGATACAGAACTATCAAATTTAGAGCATAGTTGGGATGCGTCATTCAACATGAATCGTTTCCATAAGAGTACATTATCCTTTCTTATTCGAAACATAAAGCCTATACTTACACTGGAAAAAGATTTATGTCATAATGGCCACATGTTCCTCCTTTTGCTTCAATTTTCCAAAGAGAAATAATATCTATAGATACAGATGCACATGGAAATCTGGCAACAAGTGTTCTTTCTACATGTGCAAAAAAGCCCTCTGTTTTCTCTTAGACTTGCATGGAAATCATTTCTCCATTCCTGTCCTTAATTCCAACACATGATCATGTCAGCAAAGGCAGCCTTCTTGCTGCTTGTAGACACACTGGCTTCAAAGCTTCAAACACACAGAACTTTGTGAATATGTGTGTAAGAGCCTTTGATGCTGATTTATGGCTTTTATAGTCCAATAGGGTATAATTGAAGCCTGTTAGCATTGCTACGCACTAAGATGCAAAACTCACCCCAGTATGCAGAGATAATTAAGATCTATCGTGTCCGTGTGCTCTGGCGTCAGCACATAATATTGTAATATTTCTATGTATTAAAACTTTTTAGTTAGACTAGACGGGCAGAGGGAATTATAGATTATGCTATACCCTACCATGTAAATAGATGGTGGTGCATCACAATCAAGACTTTATTTACCATTAAAGCAGTGTCTGTGACTAGGGTAGCAGGGTTAGAGGGGGCAGCACCAAGCTTCAGAATACATTTTTTTTTAAGGTTGTCCTTAGCTAAATTCAGCAAGACAGCTATTGGAGGAAGGAGGTGTAGATGATGTTGATTTAGAAGACTCACTACAGTTTAAGAAATGTGAAACCATCTCTACCCCATGCTGCCTCCAACAAGTCATGTTAAGTGTGTGTTCGCCAAAATAATCAAATGACAAGGAGCAGAAATGCAAAAAAGCATCACCAAATAGGTGATTCATAGTCTAAATTCTGCCCTGATCAGAATTGTCCTGCTATATAGAGGAAAAATGTTAAAAGTAATTATGGGGGGGCGTGACCGGAAGCCGACCTGGACGGACGCTCAGCTTGAGAGCTCTCTTGCAGCCCGCAGCTACTAGGCCAAATATCGGGGGATACCGCAGACATCCATGAGCCAGACCCGCACCACCCGCTCCTCCTCAGCCAGGGGATCATCTCTGCCGCCGCCGGGAGCTGCCGTGTCCTTCAAAGACTATTTCAGGCTCCCCGACATGTCGCCGGGTGGACACAGCAAAATGGCGCCGGACACCAAGGCACGCTGCCACAGAGCCTCCACGCCGCCACCCCCGCAGAATCACCATCCCCTCCAGGATCTGCCAGCATCCTCCTTCTGGGCACCAAGTTCCGACGAGCTATTACGAGCGGTGAGTGCCCGCCAATCCCCCAACCACGTCCCGCCCGCTCCAAGCAGGGAGGAGGCCGCAACACAGCCTCCATCGCAGTACACACAGTGTACCGAGGCCGTCCCCAAGCTGCTGAGAACAGCCCCAGACCTGGACCTGCAGGACGCTGGCTCTCTCCCCCCTTCTCCCCTGTGTGACTTAACGGATTTCCCGGCCCTCCCGAGCCCCACACATCCATCGGGGGCCCCGGGGTCTGGGGGACGCGGGGGACCCCATCCCACTTCCGGGGGGGGTCCGATGGTGCCGAAAGACCAGAGGCCCTCCCGCTCGGGGGACAGTAACTACACCAAGGGACACTTCATAGCCCCCTCTTCCCCCTCCCAGGCACAAGGGGCACAGTCCAGGCCCCCATCACCCAGGCCGGACCCCCCTGCTCCCACCCTGCACTCCCCCCACGCCACATCGTGGTCTGAGCCTGGGGATCCACAATCCTTGCAACATACTGCCCAGGCCTGAGGGGCCTATGCTGGGATCCACCACCCACAATCCCCGTATTCCCACCCACCCTGGGACCAGGATGATGGGGGACACCCCTCCTGGCTATCATACTTTAAAGCAATACCGACCAAAGAGGACTTTAAACAACTGATAGCAGATGTAAAGGACACCTGCCGAACAGAAATCCAAACCCTGCAAGCAGGCCTCAAGCACCTAGCGGACAGGGTGGAAATGGCAGAGGAGGAGATACAGGAGACCAAGCTGGCAGTCCATCGCACCCAAATGCAGGGCTCGGACCATCGTCTCATGCTACGCGACTTGCAACGCCACGTGGAGGACCTGGACAATAGGGGGCGCAGGAACAACATCCGAGTGCGGGGCCTACCCGAATCAGAGGAGGCCGAGGATCTACAGACCACGCTGCAGGTGCTGTTCAATGACCTCTTGGGAGCACCGGCGGATAGACATATCGGAATGGACAGAGCCCACAGAGCCCTCCGCCCGAAAGGCCCTCCCTCCAGGCCAAGAGACATTATTTGCCGGATACAATCCTACCCGCTGAAGGAGGACATCATGCGCAAAGCACGCTCTGTCCGCAATCTGGTGTTCGACAATTCCCAAGTGCAGATCTACCCAGATATATCGTGGATCACGCTCCAGAAGCGCAGGCTCTTGCAACCACTCCTGCGCTCATTGCAGGAAAGAGACATTCCCTACAGATGGGGTTTCCCCTTCAGCCTGAGCGCCAAGCATCAGGGTAAATCCGTAGCCCTACGCTATCCAGAAGATCTGGACTCCTTCTGCGATGCCCTGGAGATCCCCGTCCCTCAACTGCCGGACTGGGAACTGGTGGCCACCCCCCCCCACCTCCGATAACATGGCAAAAGGTCCTACCGACCAAGCGCTCCAGAGGACGAGAGCCACTCCGCAAATCACCTAAACAAAAGACGCCCAGATGATCTGACTCTCTCTGCCTGGCCAAGCATTGCTGAGAACTACTCCGCGCTCATGGAAGTATATTAGCCTTCATTATGTGACCACTTCCCCCCGATGGCCTCTGTTTTATTTTTGTTTTGTTTTTTTTATCCGGGCTGTGCTGGTTCAGCCCTCCCTAGTTGGTTGAATCTCCGGTTATTGACCCCCCCAGTGGCCTTGCCACTTGTTAGTTCCCTCCTGGACCTAG
Source organism: Rana muscosa (assembly GCA_029206835.1). Taxonomy (NCBI): domain Eukaryota; kingdom Metazoa; phylum Chordata; class Amphibia; order Anura; family Ranidae; genus Rana; species Rana muscosa. The sequence continues at coordinate 909,410,790 of CM055117.1, read as the reverse complement.
GTCCATTCAAAGTCTCCCCGACCTGAACTCTTCTGATCCCCAGTCGGGGAGTCTAATCGGAACTGTTCAGGCCCTGTGACCCCCTCGGTCTCCTAGTGCCTACTTGCAAAATGCTTGATTTGTCTAATACTTATGTCCTTACCTTCTCCTTTCCTCTTTTTCCTCTTTTTCCTCTTTTTTGTAGATCTCTCTGCTCTTCTCTCCCGAGGCCTGCTTCCCGTGCCCGGTGGCTCCCGGCCCTCCTCGTGTGGACGCGGCCCGCCCCAGCCTGGTCGAACCATCAGCATCACCAGATAAGTACCGCGACAGCACACCCCTCACTATACAATGGCTAGGATTTTTTCACTGAACGTCCACGGACTTAACTCCAACAAAAAAAGACATTTGGCGCTCCGAGAGTTTAGGCAGTCAGGGGCGGACATTATTATGGTGCAGGAAACGCACTTTAATAAGGGGGACTCCTTCGCGTTTGCATCTAGACACTTCCCCCAAATATACCAGGCCTTCGGCCAGCACAAACGGGCAGGCGTCGCCATCCTGTTTAGGAAGGGAACCCCCTTTACCTGCTCCTCTTCCTACCTAGACCCGCGGGGACACTTTCTCATACTTAGAGGTCTGTGGCAGATGCAGGCCATCACCCTCTGCGTCGTATATGCCCCGAACACACATCAACTTCGCTTCCTGAACAGAGTACATGCCCGCCTTGCCCGGGAATCCCACGGCTTCCTGGTGATCGGGGGGGACTTTAACCTGGCCCATTCTGCAACCTATGACCGTCTAGTGTCGAGTCCCCGGGCACCACAACCCCGTACCCTTAGGGACTCGAAGATGTTCCGCCAGCTTACCAGGAGATGCGCTCTGTTCGATGCCTGGCGGGCCCTCCACCCGGGCGACCGCCAATACACGTTTTACTCGGCCCCACATCGCACACACTCGCGCATAGATTATTTCTTTGTGAATAATAACACATTGCGCATCGCAGAATCGGCGCGCATACTGCCCATCTCCTGGTCTGACCACGCCCTCATCACACTCACACTGAACCTGGACGCCCCCCTACGCCGACCCTGCAATTGGAGGATGAACACCTTCCTCCTGCAGCACATCCCCTCGAAGGTAGAGTTAGAATCCACCCTACGACACTACTTTATCGAAAACAACACCCCGGACGTCACCCCCTCCATACTGTGGGCTGCCCACAAGGCTGTCCTGCGAGGACGGTGCTTGGCTATCTCCTCGGCTATGAAGAGGGATGCCAATGCGGCCAGACTGCTTGCAGAAACACAACTAAGGGACCTTGAGTCCCAACTCCTGCGTTCACCGACTACTTCGCTCCTTCGACGAGTAGTGCAAGTACGCACAACGCTTCGGGACCTCGCGATGGGCCAGGTGGAGAAGGCGCTGATACGCCTGAGACAGCTTTATTACGATAAAGGTAACAAGGCACAAGCACTCCTGGCTAGGAAACTGGCAGATAGGGCCCTGGCGTCTACCCCTTCACAAATACGGAACAGGGAGGGCGACCTGATCACCCACCCACAGGATATGGCGAACACCTTCACTGACTTTTACGCAGACCTCTACAACAAGGCGGAGATCCCGCACTACCCCCCCTCACCCGACCTAACTGACCGAATGACCCAATACTTGGAACAGGCTGGACTGCCCCGACTCCGGGAGGAAGACATACAGAACCTTAACGCCCCAATATCGGTGGAGGAACTAGCGGCGACAGTTAAGGACCTCCCAGCCCACAAGTCCCCTGGCCCAGACGGGCTACCTTATGAATACTATAAGGCCTTTTTGCCCCTCCTGAGTCCCCACATGACCAGACTGTTTAACGCCTTTCTCCACCAGACTCCCATTCCGAGCGACATGCAGGGATCCTATTTGACCCTAATACCAAAGCCGGACAAGGACCCCGCCTCCTGTGCCAGTTACAGGCCCATAGCCCTACTGAACTCAGACCTGAAGATTTTCACCAAACTGCTATCGATCAGGCTGAATGTTATCCTCCCCTCCCTGATACATTTGGATCAGGTGGGATTTGTTCCCCTCCAACAGGCAGGTGACAATACAAGGAAGGTCATTGACTTGATAGACGTAGCTAACAGAGACAAGGTAGAAGCCCTGATCCTCAGTCTTGACGCGGAGAAGGCCTTCGACCGCCTAAGTTGGCCCTTCATGTTAGCCACTATGCGTCACATGGGTTTCAGGGGGCCTTTCCTGAGGGCGGTGCAACACCTCTACACAAATCCCACCTCCCAAGTCAAAACCCCATTTGCCTCGTCTCCCTCCTTCTCAATAGCTAATGGTACCCGTCAGGGCTGCCCGCTCTCACCGCTGCTATTTGCCCTGTGTGTGGAGCCCCTGGCGGCGACCATTAGGGGGAACCCGGACGTTAGGGGCATTTCGGTGAGGGGGAAGGAATTCAAAATTTCCTTATTTGCGGATGATATCATCCTTACCTTGACTCACCCCAACACGTCCCTACCTAACCTCCACGCCGAACTAGATAAATACGGGCTGCTTTCGGGGTATAAAACGAACGCGTCAAAGTCCTCGGCCCTCCCAGTCAGCATCCCGGTAGAGACGGTCCGCCACTTGCGGCTGAATTTTCCCTATACGTGGAAAGAGTCCTCCCTTAAATATCTGGGGGTCCATCTGACCCCATCCTTTGGATCCCTGTACCAGGCCAACTTTCCCCCTTTGTATCGAACAATTCGTGGGCTCCTGCAAGGGTGGAAAGTCCATCACATCTCCCTTTTGGGAAGAATAACGTCCATTAAAATGGTTATCCTCCCTAAGCTCCTCTATCTATTCCAAACGCTGCCCATTCCTATCCCATACGCTCAGCTACGCAAACTCCAGAGCGACATCCTCCGGTTTGTATGGCAATATAAAAAGCACAGGGTTCCTCGCTCGGTCATGATGGCATCACGTAGGGAGGGGGGGGCTGGCGTTTCCTAATTTGGTCCGCTATTACCAAGCAGCACAGCTGCGGGCGGTGGTCTCTTGGTTTCCCCAGAGGTCCTACAATAAATGGACGGAGGTGGAAAAAATTTGGTTAGCCCCAACACACCCTAATAGCCTCCTCTGGGATGCGGACATGAAGGTGGACCCCAATCGCCTATTGGGCTCTATGTCTTTGCTTCGAGGGCTCTGGCGCGAGCTGTCCAGTGAAAGGGACCTCGCGTCAGAGCACTCACTAATGACCTCCTTCATATGTAACCCTAAGATACCGGACAGCTTATCCCACCAGATGTCCTGGCCCTGGGCTTCGCGAAACCTATTCCACTTCGGACACTTGGTCGACCCTAGTTCGCGCAGGCTGCTAACGTTCTCGGAGCTCCAAACTAAACACGACCTACCACGACAGGCGTTCTATAGCTACCTGCAGATCAGGCATTTTGCCCTGACCATAGCCCCGCAACTTCAATTCTCACCCCCCTCTCCATTTGAACGTATTGTCCTGGAGGGACGTCACAGGAGGGGACTGATCACGGACATGTACCAAATTTTGAACGAGTATAACATCCCGGCTAACGGGAAACATGCTTACATGCTGCGATGGGAGAGGGAGCTGGGGGAGGTGCTATCTGAGGAGGCATGGCAGGCAGTCTGGAGGCAAGCCGCTAAAAGCTCCCTGTGCACCCTATATAAGGAAAATTCGTACAAGATTCTTTTTTTTTGGTACCACACCCCGGATATACTGCATAAAATATACCCCTCTACCTCTGATCGCTGCTGGCGATGCCTGCGAGACAGAGGCTCCCTCTTCCACATGTACTGGTCATGTCCCCTCCTGGTCCCGTTCTGGCAATCTACGCAACAGTTACTGACCCGCCTCCTGGAGGCACCAATTCCCCTGACACCCAAACTGTTTCTGCTGGGCCTCGAGCAGCCTAAAGTTGCCAAACCCTACAGAAAACTACTTAGGCACATCTTGACGGCGGCCAGATGCCTGGTAGCCCTCAACTGGAAGAAGCCCGCACCCCCGTCCCAAGAGGCCCTTTACTCTAGGATCAAGGACGTGGAGCTCATGGAGAGGATGACGGCCAGAATCTGTGACAGGCTGGAGGAACATGATGCGGTATGGGGGGAGTGGCGTCGGCGGGAGGATACGCCGGGAGCGGGCGCGGGAGCAGATGCGGTAACCTAAACCTTTCTTCCCTTGCCTTTTCTTTTACCTTTCCCCCTTCCGTCCTTTTCTCTTCCCCCTTTCTCTGTCTACTTTCCTCCTTCCTGATCTTTCTTTTTTTTATTATATACTCGCTAATGTTGTAGTATACTAACGCAGTCATGTTGATGTGCCTAGTTTATGGCATCCCTGTATCTTTTCTGTCTGTGTGACTTGTGAACTGCTTTATATAAATAAAAATGTTAATTGGAAAAAAAAGTAATTATGAGCTTTAGAATTGTATCAGCTTTTGGCTTAATAGTGAGTGGCAGAACAAGAGGATAACACATTTGTAATTAGGCCATATAAGCCAGAGCCTAGGGTACCATGGTTGCCTGGTGTGGCACCCTGCTGGTCTCCCAACATTCAAGCCTAAATGCTTCCTTAATATTCAGTTCCATAATCTGCAGTAGATCTCACAAAGTTGTTCTGCCAACCACTGAGACAATATGGCAGCACTTTAATCAGTTTAGCTGCTGTCATTACAAAAACTGGAGTAAAGATCAAGGTCAATGGGCAGCCCTACTATGCAGAAGCATGGACTTCTTTCTGAACCACTGACTTCACAATTCATGGTAACAGATTTCCTAGCATGAGAGGATTGAGGACCAGAAGGTTACAATTCCTCTAGAGCTAGGCCATAAGACTTCATAGGTTATCCTCTTTTAGAAGGCTATTGCCATTGCAATGTTAATGTTGCCTCCTGTAAAAGTTTCTATTTAGTTATAGTTATTTGTAATTTATGTTTATTTTTTTAAATTGCTTTGCTTCTCAGACATCGGAAAAGCTGGAAGTCAAATTAGAGGCATGACCTACAAGCATATTTTTTTTTTTTTGCTCAGATACTTTTTATTACTATTGCAACACTGAGTTTGTCCAGCTAGATAAAATAAAGGCATAGGGGGGGATTTACTAAAACTGGAGCACACAGAATCTGGTGCAGCTGTGCTTGACAGCCAATCAGCTTCTAACTTCAGCTTGTTCACTTAAGCTTTGACAAAAAAACCTGGAATCTGATTGGTTTCTATGCAAAGCTGCACCAGATTTTGCACTTTCCAGTTTTAGTAAATAAACCCCAGAATGTCCACCTTAGTATGTTTTCAAAGGGCATAGTAAGGTATCAATAACCTGAGATAAAATATTAAAATAAAGTTTGCTAAAATGTCTGCAATGTATGTGATTCTTTTCAACAAAATTTTAAACTAATGATTTTTCTTCAACAAAATGATGGCCAGATGCACATAGACACCTGTTGCATAAATGTAATGAGATGGGTAAAAGATGGCTTCAACTCTATTTTTACACCTGTAGAGAACTCCTCAGATGCATTTCACCCTTTTCAGGGTTTAATCGTAGTGGCCTCTACAATTAGGCCCCAAAAAGGGTGAATCACTTCTGAGGAGTTCTCTACAGGTTAAGAACAGGAGCTGAAGCCATCTTTTACTCATCTCATTACATCTATGCAACAGGGAGCCGGTGTCTGTGTGCATTTTTTTTAAGTCTAACGGACCCTGACAAGCGGATTCTGTCTGTCTTGCACCAGTCTTTACATGCTGATCCAACTTACACAGGTTTGGAGGAGTGTTCGAGCGATACTATTTTTATTATTTTGGGCTACATAATGATTTTCCTTGATGCTTCTAGACTATATCATTCTGAAGAGAACCATCACTTTCTAATTAATTATTTTTAATGTTTCCTCCTCATACCTAAAAAATACCTTGAATAACCTTATTTGTATTTAAAATGACTATAGCACGAAAATGTAGCATTTTCCATAAAGTACAAATATGCACATCATATTAACATATTGTGGTTGATTTACTAAAATTGTAACGCAAAATCTGGTGCAGCGCTGCACAGAAACCAATCAGCTTCCAGTTTTTTTATTTTTGTTACAGCTTCATTGAACAAGCTGAAGTTAAAAGGTGATTGACTACCATGCACAGCTGCACCAGACTTTGCACTCTCCAGTTTTAGTAAATCAATCCCATAATGTTGGTATTACCCCTAGAAATTCAGAGATCCACTACAGGTCACTCATGCCCTGGAAATTCCCAACACAGTACTCATTTATGTTGTCAGCGGTTTAGACACAAATGGCTGTGTGTTGAGTTATTTTGAGGGGACAGCAAATTTACACTGTTATACAAACTGTACACTCACTACTTTACATTGTAGCAAAGTGTCATTTCTTCAGTGTTGTCACATGAAAAGGTATAATAAAATATTTACAAAAATGTGAGGGGTGTACTTACTTTTGTGAGATACTGTACATCCTCACACATTACCTTGTAAACACACATCCTAAACTCCCATTATAATACAATCCCAAAAAACATTGCTATCATATAATGTACACACGCACAACATTTGTACAATATTTCCCAGTTTTTTTTTTTATTCACTGTAGAAGCTGCCTATAAATAAGTATAAGGCCCCTTTCACACTTATACGACTTGTCCCACAATTTGTGATGGCAAAGTAGCATGACAAGTCGTTTCCCATGATTTCCAATGACAACCATTCATATTAGTACGACTTCAAGTCGTTCCGACTTCAAAGTAGTCCCTGCACTACTTTGGTGCGATTTTGATGCCACTTACACAGGCATTCCCTGAAATCATGGCAAAATTGCGGCCGTGAATCGCGGCAAAAACTTTGAAGTCGCAATAGTGTGAAAGGGGCCTAAGATTAACACCTATGGTCTTTAAAACGTATCCTTGTCCTTTGAAACATACATGGCCATATTCACCAAAGAAGACAAGAAGAGTGTGTGTGTGGTTGGCTCTAAAACTGCTCTTTAGCAGTGAGCGGGGTCTGGACTTCCCCTGGTTGCACATCAAAAAACATCAACAAGTGTGTAACATCATAAGTCACTGACCTCGCCCTATGCACATTTCATCTGTACAACACACGTTTTCATGGGATAGAAAAGGGGAGGAGCATACTGAAATGTGCCACCCATTGAGAGCACAGTGTGCATGTGCTGGTGACATCACTGGCTGCAGCACGTTTAGGAGATATTTATTGTACCTACGGGTAAACCTTATTATAGGATTACCTGTAGGTACACGATAAAAAGCAGAGTTTACTATTGCTTTAATTCTGTGGAACAGCAAAGCTTGTATCTCCAGCAGGGAGAAAGGGGTCTGTAAGACCCCTTTCACACTGGGGCGTTTTTCAGGCGCTTTTGGGCTAAAAATAGCGCCTGTAAAGTGCCTGAAAAACAGCTCCCCTGCAGTGTCAGTGTGAAACCCCGAGGGTTTTCACACTGAGGCAATGCGCTGGCAGGACGTTAAAAAATGTCCTGCAAGCAGCATCATTGGAGCGGTGAATGAGCGGTGTGTACACCACTCCTCCACCGCTCTTGCCCATTGAAATGAATGGGCACCGCGGCCAAACCGCCGGCGCAGCGGCGCTTTGCGGGTGGACTTAACCCTTTTTCGGCCGCTAGCGGGGGTTAAAAGCACCCCTCTAGTGGCCGAATACCTCCGCAAACATGACGGTAAAGCGCCGCTAAAAATAGCAGCGCTTTACGGCTGACACCGCCCGTGCCCCAGTGTGAAAGCGGCCTTAGAGATAAGAAGATAGTGTGTGATTTATACTACTGGCATCCACTCATAACTGAAGCACTGACTTTGAATTAACTCATTCAAATAGACTTTAATGACCATGTTGATAACATCCCCCAGGAGCAAGCTGATTCAGCTGTATGTATGTGGTAAATATGGAATGAGAGTATCGGAAGAGGTGGTTGTGCAACTGTGTATTGGTCATAAATCACTGTGGGGCACTGAGCATGTAAACCCAATACATACAGCATTTCCTAAGATGATCTTTTGCCAACAACATCTGGTATTTGATCTTGCTTTGTTTGATTTGGCACTGATCTCCCGGGTGTCTTAAAGGCTTTTTTCACTATAATGCAAAAACCATTAGACATCATTAAGAGGTGTTCTCTTAATCCATGATTATAACACCAAGAAATAAACTGTTATGATCTGATACCTTCCATATGTGATTTCTGTGCCTTCAGCCCTATAGCAGACAAATTCAGGAAAGACAGCTCTTGGTTGCTCTAAAAGCAGATGTAAGAGACCAGGCTGCCCCAGTTTCTAGAACAAACCTAATATGGAAACATTCATAAGCCATGGAATTTGTGCTGAAATGATTTAAATCAACCTATCCTTAAGTCACATATCACATGAATTAATAGGAAGCATGTCAGCATTTCCAAATCAAATCTCGAGTAAAACAAGTACCCATTTTCACATGAAAAAAATTGATATTCTGAGTCCTATGGTCATTGGTCAAATTATCTCTTGCTACCAGGAGCTTTTGCCATAAGGACTGCAGAGAGTCTAATCTTTTTTTATTAAAGTAGTGTATTTCCTTCTTTGCAGTCAAATTAGAGAATCCCCCACTATATGTACAGTATTTGTTATGTATTCCCATTCACACAGCATACCTAGAAATGATTAAAAAATTATATTTCTTACCTTGTTTCTTTAGAGCAGGAGTATACACAAGACTCTACAGACAGTTTGTTTTGTTTGGAATAACTTGCAAGGGACACTTTAGGGACAGATTGCTTTAAAAGTGAAACATGCAGCGCATGTTAGTTGTGGCCATGTGCACTGCCCTATACACACTACACATCCCATAATCCACAGTCCCTCGTCCATCTCAGGAGTGAGCAAGAGAGGGTGGCCATGTTCTTGCATACAGTGGAACCATGGAGAACAATAATAGCCACCCTCTGACAGAAATTCAGATCACAGCAACAGAAAAAAAGAGATTTGGAGGAGGCTGAGAACAATGGAAGGTATTTTTTTTTTTGAGTTCAAGTAATTATAAACAATCATCTTGTAAAACAACCCATTCAGTTTAAACTAGAGATGAAAGGCAAAAAAAAATTGTATACATATAGAAAAACATTATAAATACCTTTTTTCCCTTTTTTAGAAGTGATCACGTTCTCTCTGTTTTCAGCTGCATAAGAGCTGGGGGTGGAAAAGCAGCAGCACACTAATCTTCTCAGTGAAAGGCTGTGCAGTGGGGGCGTGTCAGAACATTTCTGATGACTGGAGTAGCGCACACTGAGTTACCAGCATAGCTAGAGAACTGACAACGGTGTGCTCTCCTGCTTAGTGTGGTCAGTTTTTAATGGGAATGCAAGGGGACTAGTAAGGATTTCACATAAAGGAAGCAATACAAAGAGAACAGGATCATTTCTCATATAAGTACATGGTACAGCAGGCACATACACTATGTCAGGGTTTCTCAACTCCAGTCCTCAAGGCGCACCAACAGGTCATGTTTTTGGGATTTCAATTGATTTGCACAGGTAATTTGATCAGTTTCACTGCCTTAGTAATTATCACAGCTGTTTCATCTGCAGGAAATCCCAAAAAACGTGACCTGTTGGTGCGCCTTGAGGACTGGAGTTGAGAAACACTGCACTATGTTACCAAAAGTATTGGGGCACCTGTCTTTACATGCACTTGAACTTTATTGGCATCCCCGTCTTATTCTGTGGTGTTCAATATTGAGTTGGCCCACCCTTTGCAGCTATAAAAGCTTCAACTCTTCTGCGAAGGCTGTCCACAAGGTTTAGGAGTGTGCCTATGGGAATGTTTGATCATTCTTCCAGAAGCGCATTTGTTAGGTCAGGCACTGATGTGGACTAGAAGTCCTGGCTCAAAGTCTTCGCTCTAATTCATCCCAAAGATGTTCTATCGGGTTAAGGTCAGGACTCTGTGCAGGTCAGTCAAGTTCCTTAATCCCAAACTCCCTCATCCATGTCTTTATGGACCTTTCTTTGTGCACTGGTGCGCAGTCATGTTGGAACAGGAAGAGGCCATCCCCAAACTGTTCCCACAAAGTTGGGAGAATGAAATTGGCCAAAATGTCTTGGTATGCTGATGCCTTAAGAGTACCCTAACTAAGGGGCAAAGCCCAACCCCTGAAAAACAACCCCACACCATAATCCACCCTCCATCAAATGATTTGGACCAGTGCACAAAGCAAGGTCCATAAAGACATGGATGAGCGATTTTAGGATTAAGGAACTTGACTGACCTGCACAGAGTCCTGACCTGAACCCGACAGAACACCTTTGGGATGAATTATAGTGGAGACTGCGAGCCAGGTCTTCTCGTCTAAAACTTGTGCCTGACCTCACAAATGCACTTCTGTAAGAATTGGTCAAACATTCTCATAGACACACTCTTAAACCTTGTGGACAGCTTTCGCAGAAGAGATGAACCTGTCATAGCTGAAAGGGGTGGGCCAACTCAATATTGAACCCTACAGACTAAGACTGGGATGCCATTAAAGTTCATGTGCATGTAAAGACGGGTGTCCCAATACTTTAGGTAATATAGTGTCTGTGCCTGCTGTACCATGTACTAGTATGAGAAAATATCCTGTTCTCTTTGTATTACTTCCATTATGTGAAATCCCTACTAGTCCCCTTGCTTTCCTATTAACAACTGACCACACTGCAAAGGGTGGGCCAAGTCAATATTGAACCCTACGGACTAAGACTGGGATGCCATTAAAGTTCATGTGCGTGTAAAGAAAGGCAAGCTTCCCAATACTTTTTGTAATATAGTGTATCAGTAATATGAAATGTTGCGGTAATAAACGCTTTAATAGTACATATTTATTGTCACCTTAACCAAATAAACCTGATGTATATTTCTGTGTACACTATTTCTGTGTGAACAATGGAGAGGAAATACATACATTTAACCTATATTAATATTTTACGACAGTGTTTTATGACTTTTTTTGTGATGTGTTACCATTTAATCTATTTTCACTTGTTCAAAGGAAAAAAACTGGGTATGAATAATTAGTATCCAATAAGGGCCTTCCTGTTTCTTGCCTTGCGGTAATTTCCTGAGCAAGATCACCAACAGTCTGCCAGATCACCACAATGTTAAATAGCTGACAACTATTACTTTGAGTATGTAAATGTTTTGTGTCTGTTTGTCAGCCTCTTAAATGCCTCTTTGTATCCCTCATAAAAAAACCCACAGAGAAGATGTGTGACGTGACACATACTGGGAGGTGTGTCTCCATAATAGGAGAGATTTCCTCATCAATGTTATTTTCTATTGTGATCTGACAGGTGAGGTATAACCTGTCAGTCACCTGTAATCCGGCTGGGGATCTGCAGCACTGAGGAGGTTAAGCTATACCTGGAACACAGAACAACAGGGTGGGGAAGTATATTGTCCTGCTTAGAAGAGAACTATCATTTCCACATAAAGGGTCTAAACTTGTATAGTTTCCTCTTTGAAATGATGGCTTCAGAAGATGCTGCCTGTAGATAAATGCTTAGCTGGGTGTTCCAATGGGAGGTTTCATGGACAGTTAAGATCAGAGCCTCATGTGTTTTGCGTTGAAAGGAAATTAAGAGTGGAAATCCAGTGTTCCATAAATCTAAGATTACTGCCTATGACAAAGCAGCGAAGTACACTGTATTTGTAAATAAATAAGCACATTGTGAAAGAATAGACCTATTGTAAAATTTAGATTTATATACAGTAAATCTATGTGTGCCTTTTATATATGCTTAAATAATACAAAAGGCTTTACCAGGGACAATCTTAGAAAGTAATTTTCCTTAAAGGACATCTGTCAAGGATGGTGCCATTGCTGTCCACTTTTTTGAAAATGCTAGTTCCTTGGCTGATATTCTAATAGCTTGTCTTCAATAGTGTTAGTGCTTCTCAACTGTGGGGCCATGTAGGTTCCCCCAGGATGCCACAAGCACAAGGCCCAGTTTTCCCTGGATTAGCATCATGAGTTGCCATGGTGTGGGCAGGCCGACACTAGCACTATCACAACCAATGAGGGCAGGATGCACTGTGTCATTTGTTGCTAGGATGTTAGCGGCCAGTCTGACCACACCATGGCAATGCATGATGCTGACTCAGAGCAGGCAGCATGCAGTTCCACTCCCAGCATTCAGGAGAGGAGGGAAGTCCACCTCCTCAAGACCTGCTCCAACTTTCGCTATCAGGGGGTACTGTGTGTATGGGGGACTCTGTGATAGAGGGTACTTTATGATAGGCGGGCACTGTAATGAAGGAACTCTGTGACTGAGGGACTATGATATAATTAGATGACTCTCTGATGAGGAGACCCTGTAATAATTGGAGAAAGTCTGATGTGATGTAGGACTCTGCCACACGGTTGCCAACCTCCCGCAGCATTTTTAACTGACAAAACATGGAAAATTTACTGGCGGAGCACATTATTTACTGACAAGTGGCAACCTGAAAAATTACAGAACTCCTATTGAAAACTAACACAGTGAACATTTAGACAGTATAAACATGATATGGAAACACTGACAATACCTATAACAAAGTAATTTGCTTGATTTACACTTAAAAAGTCAAAACAGCATGAAATTATCAGCCCCTGATATTTACTGGCAGTTTTTAAAAAAAATCACAGATTTTTACTAACTGTCAGTTAATTTACTGGCGGTTGGCAACTCTGCTCTGCCATGGTTGAACTTTTATGTAATAGGGGGCTTTGTTGTATTGGGGGGCTTTGATATGATGAGGAGCCTCTTACCTAAAAAAGGGACCTCTAACATGAAGTGGGGACTCTGATGTGAAGGGGGACCTTAATGTGATGGGGGGACCTCTGATGTGAAGGGGGCTTCTGATGTGAAGTTAATTTCATCAAGGCAGCTGTGTGCATTTGTGCATTGTTCCAGGCACAGGTTTCCCATTGATAAATAATATTTACATTTTTTACATTTTAGACTGGGTTGCCCCAAGATTTTGCATACTAAAGGGTGCTGTGACTGAAAAAAAAACTGAGAAAAGCTGGTCTAAGTAGCTGACCCAAAACAGGTATAATAATAAGGAACTCTACTATTTTCATTGGAGATCTGCAATACTTCTTTCATGAAATAGTATATTCCACAGAGAAGAGGAAAATGCCAGCTTTTATCTATTTGGTTTTATCTTGATTTTAAATACAGTACATTTAAGTTGCTACACTATAAAAGAGCATAGTCTCCTTTTATGTGATCCATCTATTGGGGGAGAGTTTGTTTCCTACATCCAGAGGTTTCGATTCATCGGTCGGATCTAACCACCGAAGGAGAGCTGACCATTCCTAGAGGGATCCTGTCACTCGGCTAAGGATCACAAAGTGCTTTTAATCTCTATAATAATGGGGTTTGTTATCCGGTGACAGGATCTTCAAGAGTAGATTATAATTTTTAATGAGTGCATCTGACCTCTTTGTTTTTGGGGTCAATATATCTGGTGAGTGGTAGCATGTCTCACATATAAGTTATCACCACACGCACTGGAGTGAGAATAATAATTCTAAGACCATTATTTACTGTTATCCCCAAACTGATGATCTGTAACTGGTTTTGAAGTGTCACCTATGGAAAATTTTGGGTATCATAGCGTGTTGTCCTTTTTTTTTTTGTCCTCACACAATTTTAAGTATTGTTATGTTTGGGATCTATTTACTCAACTCAGTCTCATCTTTTATATTTTACAGAAAATTTGGAAATCTTAATGTGTTTGTGTGCATTAAAATTAATTTAAATGTATCTTTTACTGAAAATATACATTTAATAAACTTGCACTAATAACAAGCAAAATAAATAACATAAAATAAATCAACTACCTTAATTTTTTTTCTATTGATCCTCTGCTTTAATTAGTAACAGTATTGTAAATAGTGAAAGTTACTAAGACCAGGACTTCACATGGGCAAATCATAAACCTATATGGGCAGAAAATAGACCTTGATCCAGTGATCATACAGGTGGTAAATATTCTTTATACTGTACCTACAATAAATGACCCAGTGGAAAAGTTTTGTAACTTCCTAGGAGGGTCAGTTTACTACACAACACCTCTCAGGGGCCCCTGCATACCATAGTCTACTTTACCTTGCCTGGGTGCTTGCTTGGGCCAGTGAAGAAAATATTCTGTAGCATGGGTTCAGTAAGTAAATGGTCTGATTTATTTCTTTCTTACTATATTACTTTTTCTGTGCTGTCCATCCCTTTTCACTTTTTATGTTGTTTTCTTTTTTCTCTCTACTGATATATTATAATGGATCTTACTGAGAGAAATTTCAAATGTGCCTGAAGTAAGTAAAAGGGGGTGTAGAAGCATGCATTTGAAAAAGACCCGTAAAATCAGTATGTTCTAGCAGTCTTATATAATGTGTCTCCATTCTATGACTTCCCTAGTCTCCAACAACTCCTATAGCAAAATAGGTGAGTTGGAAGCTTTGGTGCAAGAAAAGAACTATAATTTAGTTGGTATTGTTGAATCTTGGCTTCATTCTTCACATGACTGGGCTATTAATATTCCTGGCTATGCTCTCTTTCAGAGAGACAGGGTAAAGATAAAGGGTGGTGGTGTCTGTCTCTACGTGAGAAGTGACCTCATAGCAAGTGTGAAGGAGGATCTAGTTGACGGAGAGTGTGATGAGGCTGAGGCATTATGGGTGGAACTGCACATGGGTGTGCATACTACAAAGGTAATCATTGGAGTTTTTTATAGGCCACCCAGTGTTAATGAGGAGAGGGAGACTCAGCTCCTTGCACAGATAGAAAGGACTACAAGAGCTGAGACAGTGGTAATAATGGGTGATTTTAACTACCCTGAAATTGACTGGAGTAATGGCACTGCAAGAACAGTTAAAGGGCAAAAATGTATAAACCTAATACAATGCAATTTTATGGTACAGTTCATAGACTAGGAATGATGCTCTGCTGGACCTGGTAATTTCATCATGCAGAGCTTATTACTAATGTTCATATAAAAGAACATCTGGGTAGCTGTAACCATAACATGATTTTATTTAATGTTAGCTGTAAGCAACAAACACGTTCTGGTAAGATAAAAACTTTAAGAAAGCACATTTTCAAAAAAGATGAGGGCTGCTCTCCAAATCTTAAACTGGGAGAGAATATTGGCATCGATGAACAGAAATGGGAATTCTTCATAAAAACTGTATGTGAACACACTGCAAAATATATAAAAATGGGCAATACGTTTAAAAGGCTAAAAATAAAACCTATGTGGATCACGGCCACAGTTTAAAAAGCTATAAATAATAATAAAAGAGCTTTTAAAAAAATATAAAAATGAAGGAACACTATCATTGTTTAAATTTTACGAAGAATATAACAGAATATGTAAAAAGGAAACCAAAGATGCAAAAATTCAAAACGAACGACAGATTGCAAAAGATAGTAGGACAAACCCACAAAAATTCTTCAAATATATTAATAGTAAAAAGGTCAGGTCTGAGTATGTAGCCCCTTTACTAAATAATCTAGAGTGGGTGACTGGGGAGAAAGAGAAGGCAACGTTAGTAAATACCTTCTTCAGCTCTGTGTATACAAAAGAGGCAAGGGGGAGCTCATGTTCTTAATGGGGATGGTATTGACACAGTCACAAATGATCCACAATGGCTCAAAATGTATATGGTCCAGAAATATTTAGACAGCATAAAGGTGAATAAAGTACCTGGACCAGCACACAACCACTGATCTTAAAAGAATTGAGCTCTGTTATTTAAAAACCATTGTTTCTAATTTTTAGAGACTCTTTAATGACTGGGATAGTACGGCTAATTTGGTGCCTATATTTAAAAAGGGATCAAAGTGTTTACCAATTAACTATAGACCTGTTAGTTTAACTTCTATGATTTGGAAGATACTGCAGAGTTTAATAAAATACCACATAGAAGAGTTCTTGCTGGAAAAAAATATTTTAAGCAACAGACAGCATGGGCTCATGAAAGACTAAAGTTGTCAGACAAATCAGATTTCTTCTTATAAGGAGGTAAGTATAAACTTAGACAAAGGAGTGGCTGTGGATATAGTATACTTGGATTTTTGCAAAAGCATTTGGTACAGTTCCCCACACACGGCTAGTGTGTAATGTTAAGTCTACAGGCCTGGAAAAATCTGTTTATAAATGGATAGAAAACTGGCAAACAGACCAAATTCAGAGAGTAGTAGTTAATGATTCTTACTCTGAATGGTCTAGGGTTATTAGTTGTTTTTAAATATATTTATAAATGATATAGGGTCTGGGATTAAAAGTACCATTCAGTCTTTGCAGATGACACCAAGTTATGCAGTGGAATGATGTCATTACAGGATGTCTCCAACTTACAAGCCAACCTCAATGCACTGTTTAATTGGGCAACTATGTGGCAGGTGAGGTTTGATGTTCATAAATGTAAAGTTATGCAGTTGGAGGCTAAGAATATGCATGCATCATACATACTAGCTGCAGTACAACTGGGGGGAATCAATGGTGGATAAGGATCTGGGTGTTCTGGTAGATCATAGGCTTAATAATAGCATGCAATGTTCAAAGTGAGCAAAAAAACTTTCTTGTATTAAGAGAGGTATGGACTCCAGAGAGAGAGATATCATTTTTCCCCTGTACCAATCATTAGTAAGACCTCATCTTGAATTTGCAGTTCAGTTTTGGGCACCAATTCACAAATAGGATATCGGGAAACTGGAGAAAGTGCAGAGAAGGGCAACCAAACTGATAAGAGGCATGGAGGAGCTCAGCTACGAGGAAAGATTAGAGGAACTCTCTTGAAAAGAGGAGATTAAGGGGGGATATGATCAACATGTATAAATACATAAGTGGCCCATAGAGTAAACTTGGTGCTGAGTTATTCAGGTCCTCACAGAGGACAAGGGGGCACTCTTTACATCTGGAGGAAAAGAGATTTAATCTCCATTCTCCAAATATGTAAAGCCTTCTTCACGGTAAGAGCTGTGAAAATGTGGGAATCTACTCCCTCAAGAGCTGGTTCTGGCCAGCTCAGTAGATTGCTTTAAGAAAAGTCTTGTAAAAGTTCCAAAATGTACATATATAATATTATACTAATATTTATAGGTAAAATTGAATCAGGCAATATCCAATTGCTATTTGGGGGATCAGGAAGCATTTTTTCCCCCTGCTAGAGCAAATTGGATCATGCTTTGCTGTTTTTTTTTTTTTTTGCCTTCCTCTGGATCAAATGTGGGTATAGGATTGTATACAGGGCTTTTCTCCTCAGAGAATAGGTGCAGGAACTCTCCTTCCCGGCCAACTTTCCACCCCCAACCACACACAAACCCACCCCCAACCACACTCAAACCCTGCCTCCAACCACACTCAAACCCCGCCCCAACCACACCTTCCTTAGGGTAGAGAAGTACAGCAGCACCAAATTCACAGGGCACATGGTTAAGGAATATGTAACACACAAAGTACAGGACTCATGAGTGCATTACACACAAGGCTCAGGAGTGTGTATTGTGCAGTTGTGAGAAGTGCGTATCACACAGGGAGCAGAAAAAAAAATCTACAAAATCTACAAAAGAGACAGTAACTCACATTCAATGTGAAGCATCCCTTGTGCTTAGGAATTTGCAACATATATGTGTACATGTATGTAATGTGCAATCCAGCATACAGAGTGCAGGGATCAGGAGTATGTAATGCAAAACCCATTGTACAGATTACAGCATTCAGGAGTATAATCTAAAGGTCTTTAATATGTAACGTACACTATAAAAGATATTTAACATACAGCACTGCATAGAGTATAGCGGTTCCTGAATATGTAATATACTTGGTATGTTACAAAATTCTCACCACTGCACCCTTCATGCTGTGTCATACATTACATACTGTTGGTCACTGAACTTTGTATGCTTTACTGTCCCCCAGTTTTCGAATTTGAAAAGTTTTCGAATTCAAATAGTTTTCCAATTTCCAAAGCGAATAAATAAGAATATAAAATAAAGGAATAGAATAGAAAAAAATTATATAGAAAGGAAAAGAATATAACAGAAAATAAAAGAATATAATAGAATAGAATAAAACAGAAACAAAATAGGATAGAAAATAAATAGGATAGAAAATAAAAGAACAGAATAAAAGTAAATAGAAGAGAATAGAAAGGAATATAAAAGAAAAAATAAGAATAGAATAGAATAGAAATACTATAACCATTTTCCAAAATTCAAATAGAATCAATTTGAATTTGAATAGAATAGAAAATAACACAATAGTATAGAAAAAAACAACAGAATATAATGAATATAACCATCTTCCTATTCTAATTTATTATTTTCTATTCTATTCAAATTCAATTGATTCTATTTGAATTTTGGGAAATGGTTATATTCTTTCTATTCTAATCTATTCTATTATATTGTTTTTTTTAATTACCGTATTTATTGGCGTATAACACGCACAGGCGTATAACACGCACCCTAACTTTAAGAGAGAAGTTTCGGGAAAAAACTTTCCACAGCCCCCTGCGTATAACACACAGGCACAGTTTACCCTCTATTTTCAGGGTAAAAAAGTGAGTGTTATACGCCAATAAATACAGTATACTCTTTTTTTAAATTCATTTATTCTATTCTATTCTTTTCCATTATTTTATTTTCTATTCTATTCTTTTCTATTCTATTCTTATCTATTCAAATGTATTCTTTTCGAAATCCGAATTTTGGAAGATGGTTATATTCTTTCTATTCTATTCTATTCGGTTGTTTTTTTTTCCTATACTATTGCAGAATAATCTATTCTTTTCTAATATATACAAATTGATTCTTTTATAATTTTTGGAAATGGTTATATTCTGTCTATGCTATTCTATTCTGTTGTTTTTTTAATTATATTCTTTTCTATTCTATTATAGTCTATTCTATTCTTTTTTCTTTTATTCTATTCTTGTGTATTCAAATTCTAATTTATTCTATTTGAAATTTGAATGTCAGAAGATGGTCATATTATTTCTATGTTATTCTATTCTATTTGTTTCTATTATCCTCTAGTTCTTTTATTTTATATTCTATGTTGTTCTATTTTACTCTATTATCTTCTATTATTTTATTCTTTTATTTTGTGCTCTATTCTATTCTAGTCTATTATTTTTGTTCTATTCTATTGCTTTATTGTATATTCTATTTTATTCTCTTTGGAAATTGGAAAATTATTAGAATTCTAAAAGTATTCGAAAACAATTCAAAAACGTTTGGAAAGTGATTTTTCGTTATTTCGGATTCGTTTAAATTCGGTACTATTGAAAAATTAAAATTCATCCGAACTTTAATTCGGAACAAAATGAACCGCAAGTGTCTGACCTCTGCACAAGTCTTTGCTTACCTCTGTGTCCTCCATCCACATTATGCCTCTGCAACCCTCATTCACAGCTCACCTCTTTTTTACCCTGTCCACAGCTGAATGCTGCACTTCTATCCATAGTTAAGTGCTGTGCTGGGATCTGACTCACTAGGGCTCGAGCACGGGACTCACCAGGGCTCTTTAGTACAGAGAAACCGGTAAAGGAAGTGGGCCGTGCAGAAGACTTCCTCTACCGACTAATGTGTTAAAACAGGTTGGAAAAGAGAGGGCTGTCATAGGTTCCTGAATGGCGTTCCAGCAGAAAAAAAGCCCTGATTGTATATATTGGAGTGTAACATTTTTATTTATTTTTTTCCTTTTTATTGGTTGAACTACATGGACTTTTTTCTTTTTAAACCAGACTAACTGTGTAACTATGAAACTATGTAAGCATGCTCACATTCTCTGACCATGACTTGTAGCATACCCTAATGCCCTGTACACACGATATGAATTTCCTATGGGCTAAAATCTGATGGAATTTTCTGTCGGAATTCCGTTCAAGCTGTCTTCCATCAGTCTTGCATATACACTGTCAGACTAAATTCCGACCGTCCAAAGTGCGGTGACGTAAAACACTACGATGAGCCGAGAAAAATTAAGTTCAATGCTTCCGAGCATGCGTCGACTTGATTCTGAGTATGCGTGGGTTTTTTCTCCGACCGAGTTCCACACAGACAATCGAAATTCCCCATAGGATTTTTTTCCATCAGAAAAATGTAAAACATGTTCTATTTCAGACTTTTTTCATCCGAAATTCCTATGGTGTGTACAAGGCATTAATTAGTCTTTGTCCATCTCCTGTTGCATGTCTGTAATATCTGACAGCTTTCTGTAGTTTTACATTCACTTTATGTTATATGCAACACTTTATGTTATGTACAATATTGCAGAATAATACTAAATAAATTATGAAAGCTGCACAAACATGGATTCTTTACAGCAACTTAGGTGATTGGAGAGGAATACCCGATGTCCAAAAAGAAGAAGGTCTTACTGGATGAATTTTAAAGTTATTTATTGGAGATAAAAGTAAACAAGTAGAGACAATGTGTTTTTGGGGACACAGAGATCCACATCCTGCCTCTAACAGCCGATCGTGCGTACCTGGCGGACATCGCGGCTGCCAGGCACGCGCATTGGCACCATGTGACACGGCGGGCACAGCTGTTCCCCGCCATGCGCCCTCGGCGGCGCGCAGGGGGAGTGAAAGAGGCAGGATGTCCAGGGACGTCCACTCAGCACTTGACAGCCGCGCTGCAGACGTCTTTCGTCTATAGCACGGGTCTCAAGTGGTTAACTATAGAGATGTTTTTCTTTTTGCACTTTGTACATATCCTATGGCCTAGCTATGGGTTTTTACTATGTATCCTTTTCTCTATATACTAGCCCTGAAGAAGTGGGATGCATCTCAAATAAATAACTATAAAATTCATCCAGTATGACCTTCTTTTTGTACATCGGGGGCTTCTCTCCAATCACCCAAGTGTTCACTGCGGTAACGCCTCCTTTGTCGTTATTAGAAAAGTAGCAACTCTAGACCCCAACAGAGTCTATTACTTACCACCTACAATTGGGATACAACCCATAGGAAGCAATTGCTTCCTTACTTTCCACACAGTAGCTTGCCGCTAGGCAACCCCAAGCGGCACCAGTCCAGCACTGTCTTCCACTCAAACTTTTTTACAGCAACGTCTCTGTGACTCTATCACAGTAACATGTGGCTGCAGAGTGTAGTCCCTATAAGACTCTAGTCTATACCAACAGATAGTCAAGCTTAGAATCCCTTCCTTAAGTAAAATAGTTACTTACTATTTCCCTCATAAACTGTGTCCCTCGCAGTGAAGTCTGGGGTAGCTCTGGTAACACAGGTGAACTGCTTAAGGCACAGGTGTCAAACTGGTGGCCCTCCAGCTGTTGCGGAACTACAAGCCCCATGAGGCATAGCAAAGCTAATGCCGCGTACACACGACCGTTTTTCATGACGTGAAAAATGCCATTTTTTAAATTGGTCTTTAAAAACTATCGTGTGTAGGCTCCAGAGCATTTTTAACGACGTGAAAAATGGCCTGAAAAAAATTAGAACCTGCTCTATTTTTTCACGTCGTTTTTTTTTAACATCGTGAAAAACTGTAGTGTGTATGCTTTTACGAGGGGAAAAAAACGCGCATGCTCAGAATTAAGTATGAGACGGGAGCGCTCGTTCTGGTAAAACTAGCATTTGTATTGGAGATAGCACATTTGTCACGCTGTAACGGACTGAAAAGCACGAAGACTGAAAAGCGCGAAGCGTCTCTCACCAAACTATTAACACAAGGATCAGCAAAAGCATCCCAAAGGGTGGCGCCATTCGAATGGAACGTCCCCTTTATAGTGCCGTCGTACGTGTTGTACGTCACTGCGCTTTGTTCGAGCATTTTTTTTCACGATAGTGTGTAGGCAAGGCAGGCTTGAGAAGAATCACGTCGAGAAAAACATCGTTTTTTTCAATGACATTAAAAACGGCCGTGTGTATGCGGCATTACAGTTACAAACATAACTCCCGCAGGCAGAGGCATTAAGGGACTTGTAGTTCCGCAACAGCTAGAGGGCCACCAGTTTGACACCCCTGGCTTAAGGGATCCATGTCCCAAAGACAATATGGTTTGGAAAAATTCTTAGTATTGGAAATATTCTTTGTGTAAATTTGTAATGTTGTAAAGAACATATGTGAAATTATGTTTTTAATCTTGATATTTTTTAATTATAGAATTAAAAAAATTCTGTTAGCAATGGGGGGGGGGGGCTTAGTAGCTATGTCTTCTGGAGGAGCTGCAAGCCATGCTTAGCTGCCTGCACACAGGTTTTGACAGTGAGGAATGCTGTTATAGTGATGAGCCAAAAGGAATATAAGGGGCCTTGACTTAGTGGCAAGTTCTTTCGCTACCCGGATGTATTATAGCTTTGCCTGCCAGAGCAATCTGGCATTTGACTGCATCTGGAAATGTTTTGAAACTGTTGCAGTTATACGTAGGCAACTGAAGCCATAAAGTGCATAAATTATGTTTAGGATCAATTTTCAAAACAAAATGCATGCAGTATTTCCATTACCATTATACCTGGAGTTTTGTTGATAAAGTTTGTAGCCACACAATGCACCAAAGGGAACATCACACTATTAGGATCCCTTCTTTTACACAGCTAGTTTTACTGATAGCTTATAGGAATGTGATTGTGCAAATGAGTTTATATATGATGGCTTTTTTTCTGCTAATGATAGGAAAGAATTGTGTGGGCAGTAACTATACAGGGAAAAGTTGCCTCTTTTCCTCTACCACTTACTGTGCCTAGTGGTAAACTCAGACCCCTCTCAATCCATACAGTGGCACAGCCCCACCTACTGGATGGAGGACAAACAACACCTGCCTACAGGTATACCAATTCATCTGTGCCCCTTCCCTACTGCTACATTTCATAGACACCCTTACTCCGGTGCTGTAATAGAGCATGAAATAAAGGTGTATGTGTCCTCTACCATGTGACAGTGTTTGGGCCTGAATGGCAAATCCCCAGGCCTAACATTGTCACATAGATGGTTCAGTGCCATCATTCATCCAGCAAAGCTCTGACACCATCATGAACTGGAGCTTACTTAAAGAGAACTCCTGCATCGAGGAGGATGGATGCATGGATGGGTCAGTATACCTAGCTAGAAGGCTGGGCTATCTTGGATTTGGGTTTTCACGTTGCCGTGAATAGGCAGGTGGCAATCTTTCTTAAAATGCTCTAAAAGTTTTAATACATTGGTCTGTGAATCTACCACACAAAGAATATATAATCAATGTATCCAGTTTTTTGTTTGTTTGTTTTTTACCAAAATGGCTGCAATGCTTTTTGCCCCTAAAAATACCAATAATGTCTGGTTTATATGGTATATCTGTTTAATTTTTATTTCATTAAATCTGTTTCAAAAGAGGCAAAAAAAAGCCCAGAGCAATGCATCGCCAACTCAAAACTCAATGCATGTTTATTGCATATCTTGTTATTATACATTCTAGTGTGAATAAGTCCACACTAACACATCAGATAAAATCAGATTCTGGAATATTTACCCTGTAACGTTAAATCGCATCATCTATGGATGTGTAGATACAGGGAGCACAGAGGTCATACACTGCTGGGGGGTCTCAAAGTTTCGGAAGCATAGATTGCCATTTTAGTCAAATCAAACCATGCATAAAAATGATAGATGCTTCTGTGAGAATGGATCTAGTCTGTGCTGAGTTTAGTATATAGGTGATTTTGGATAATAGCAGTGTATGGAGATATTTTGGATATCTGTGTTATGTGGTCTTTCATTAGGGCCATTTTAAATGTAGGAGAAAAAGAGTTAGTTGTGTTTTGGGCCTGCCACCATTATTTCCCACCACCAATGACACTTGATGCTCTTTAACACCACACAACCAGTAATCCCCAAACCATAGCTCTGTCTATGTCAGTGATGTATGCACCTTCAGGACTGATACATAAGCAAGACTCCTGCTTTACACCACGACTGCTTCTGCACACCTCCTCACCATACCTGGAGTAACATGGGGCAAGGCATTGTGTAATGTATAATAGTTAAGGATATAAAAGCTGACTAAGTTGCAGCACATAAAGACTTCAGGATACAAATTTAAGAGGATATACTGTATATAAAACTGGAGGGACCATATATAATGGCTAATGTATTGTCTGTATACAGTATGAAGGCAGGAGGTTGTACATAAAAACTGGAAGATATAACAGGTGTTGGAAATTGAATGCATCCATGGATATACTGTATCAGACACTATATAATGGGTTTGATTTACTAAAGACAAACAGGCTGTTCATTTGCAAGAGAAATTTCCCTTAGTTTGGTGAATGAGATGAAGTTCTGTTGACTCTCATCATGCAATCATGTGCAAGCAAAATTACCATTTTCTTTTTAATTTCCTTTACACATGATGGGGTATTCTTTGCAAAGTGAATTTTTACCACAATTTACAAAGGGGAAATTCCCTTGTAAAGTGAAAATATCCTTGCAAAGTAAACAGCCTATTTGCTTTTTGTTAATCAAACTCTAAGATGGTGGACATACTATGCAAGATAAAATAATGGCTTGCTGAGGTGTTATCAAGCTTCTCGTATTGCTGATTGGGTATACATCTCCTCACACAAAGGTTGAGTGATGATAGAATCAGTATTCAGCAATTGTGTTTTAGGAAAAACAATTTGGATCCTGCATTCCTTCTGTAAATTTCACAGGGACACTAGCCCTCTCAGCCTAAACACTAAAATATGGGACTTAATACTAGGGATGAGCCGAAAACCCCCAGTTCGGTTCGCACCAGAACATGCGAACAGGCAATAAATTTGATCGAACATCCGAACCCCGTTAAAGTCTATGGGACATGAACATGAAAAGTCAAAAGTGCTAATTTTAAAGGCTTATATGCAAGTTATTGTCATAAAAAGTGTTTGGGGACCCGGGTCCTGCACCAGGGGACATGTATCAATGCCAAAAAAAGTTTTAAAAACTAACCTTTTTTTGGGAGCAGTGATTTTAATAATGCTTAAAGTGAAACAATAAAAGTGAAATATTCCTTTAAATTTCGTACCTGGGGGGTGTATATAGTATGCCTGTAAAGCAGCGCTTGTTTCCCGTGTTTAGAACAGTCTCTGCACAAAATGTTATTTCTGAAGGAAAAAAGTAATTTAAAAGTACTCGCGGCTGTAATGAATTGCCGGTCCCGGCAATACAGAGAAAAGTCATTGAAAGTCATTGATAAAAAAAAAATGCGTGGGGGTCCCCCCAAATTCAATTACCAGGCCCTTCAGGTCTGGTATGGATTTTAAGGGGAACTCCGCGCCAAATTTAAAAAAAAATTGTGTGAGGTTCCCCCGAAAAATCCATACCAGACCCTTATCCGAGCACGAAACCTGGCAGGCCGCAGGAAAAGAGGGGGGACGAGAGGGCCCCCCCTCCTGAACCATACCAGGCCACATGCCCTCAAAATGGGGAGGATGTCCCCATGTTGATGGGGACAAGGGCCTCATTCCCACAACCCTTGCCCAGTGGATGTGGGGGTCTGCAGGCGGGGGGCTTATCGGAATCTGGAAGACCCCTTTAACAAAGGGGACCCCCAGATCCCGGCCCCCCTATGTGAATTGGTAACGGAGTACATTGTACCCCTACCATTTCACAAAGAAAGTGTAACATTTTTTTTTAAAAACACACAGACACAGTTGAGATAAGTCCTTTATTAAAAATAAAAAAAAGAATAAAAAAAAAAGACTCCAGCGGTGGTAATCCACTCTCGATCTCCACTCCAGCGATGTCGGTATCCTGCGATGGATGATCTCTCCAGGCTCCAGCGATGATGTCCTGCGACGAGGAACAGCACACCATCCTCTCTTCACCGGAGCGGAGACACCCCGGGAATGACGCTGCCGAACCCAGTGACAGCTCTTATCTAGCTGAGGGCGGGGCCACCCGTCACGTGACCCCATCCCCCTCTGACGCAAGGGGAAACTCTGGCTACCCCAGTGACGTGACGGGTGACCCCGCCCCCCTCTGATGCAACGGGAAACCTGCGTTGCATCAGAGGGGGGCAGGGTCACCCGCACGTCACTGGGAAAGCCTGGGTTTCCCCTTGCTTCAGAGGGGGACAGGGTCACGTGAAGGGTGGCCCCGTCCTCGGCTAAATAAGACCTGTCATGCTTCGGCGGCGTCATTCCCGGGGTGTCTCCACTCCGGTGAAGAGAGGATTGTGTGCTGTTCCTCGTCGCTGGACATCGTCGCTGGAGCCTGGAGAGATCGAGAGTGGATTACCACTGCTGGGGTCTTTTTTTTTTATTCTTTTTTTTTTTTTAATAAAGGACTTACCCAACTGTGTCTGTGTGTTTTTTTTACAATTTTTTACACTTTCTTTGTGAAATGGTAGGGGTACAATGTACCCCGTTACCAATTCACATAGGGGGGGCCGGGATCTGGGGGTCCCCTTTGTTAAAAGGGTCTTCCAGATTCCGATAAGCCCCCCGCCCGCAGACCCCCACAACCACCGGGCAAGGGTTGTGGGGATGAGGCCCTTGTCCCCATCAACATAGGGACATCCTCCTAATGTTGAGGGCATGTGGCCTGGTACAGTTCAGGAGGGGGGGCGCTCTCTCGCCCCCCCCTCTTTTCCTGTGGCCTGCCAGGTTGCGTGCTTGGATAAGGGTCTGGTATGGATTTTTGGAGGGAACCCCGTGCCATTTTTTTTTTTTATTTGGCGCGGAGTTCCCCTTAAATCCATACCAGACCTGAAGAAATTAAATTTTGTGCAGAGACTGTTCTAAGCATGGGAAACAAGCGCTGCTTTACATGCATACTATATACACCCCCCAGGTACAAAATTTAAAGGAATATTTCACTTTTATTGTTTCATCTTAAGCATTATTAAAATCCCTGCTCCTGAAAAAAAGGCAATTTTTAAAACTTTTTTTTGCATTGATACATGTCCACTGGGGCAGGACCCAGGTCCCCAAACACTTTTAATGACAATAACTTGCATATAAGCCTTTAAAATTAGCACTTTAGATTTCTCCCATAGACTTTTACAGGGTGTTCCGTGTCTTTTCAAATTTGCCACGAACACCCCAAATTGTTCGCTGTCGGGTGAACAGGCAATGTTCGAGTCGAACATGAGTTCGACTCAAACTCGAAGCTCATCCCTACTTAATACATAAAAATTTCTGATGGTTTTACAACTAACCACTTCTACCCCTCACTGGAACAAATGTTTCCCTACCAGGCAAGGAGGACCCATCTTTTCAACTATGATCCAGAACCAAGGACAAGACATCCTATACAACACTACTCTATATTCTCTGAAGGCTCTCAGGAATAAATGGGGTCACTTACCCTTAGACACCTGGAGATTCTACTAGATCCAACCAGGGCCGGATTCCCGACAAGGCCACCGAGGCCAGGCCTCGGGGCAGCAGTGGGTGCAGGGGCGGCGCCGCGCAGTGGCGTAGCAGGGGACGTGCGAGGGGGCCGCGGCACCGGGCGCAACAATTGGGGGGGCGAAATCCTGTGTCAGCGTGTGTCACTGTGGCTCCGTCAGCCTAATTTCTATTTCCTGTGTCCCCCTGTGATCTGGCTGCCATGTTTAATGTCAGCTGGGCAGCCGGCGCTCTGTGATTGGGCGAATGGGGTCATGTGAGGCGGCGGGGCTGACCTGTCCTTAATGCTCCTGGAGTCCCGCCTCTGCTATCTTCTCCTCCTCCTCTCCTTCTGACTGCAGTATCTGGGACTTATCATTCCCCGTTGGTTGTGGCAGACTCTCTCTTCACAAGAAGTGCATGCAGACTTTCCTGGCTTCCTATTGGCTGTGAGACTTGGGACACTGAGCTGCTTCCAGTCCAATGAGTCCATGCAGTATACTGCTCAGAGCTCTGATCCTCTGCTGTTCCATGGACATGTGTGCTGCTGTAAATGTAAATGGACATCTCTGGGTCACTCAGCATGTATAACACAGTCACATAGGGCAAACTAAACTCACACAGTCTACACTACACACATACACAGAGCATCACCCTCTTCTCCACTTATCCCCCCACTTATCCCCAATGTCCCTCCTCTCCTCCCACTTATCCCAAATCTCCCTCCTGTCCCCCCACTTATCCCAAATGTCCCTCCTGTCCCCCCACTTAATCCCAATGTCCCCCCTCTCCCCCCACTTATCCCCAATGTTTGTCATCTCCCCCCCCACTTATCCCAAATGTCCCTCCTCTCCTCCCACTTATCCCAAATGTACCTCCTCTCCTCCCACTTATGCCAAATGTCCCTCCTGTCCCCCCACTTATCCCAAATGTCCCTCCTGTCCCCCCACTTAACCCCAATGTCCCCCCTATTTCCCCACTTATCCCAAATGTCCGTCATCTCCCCCCACTTATCCCCAATGTCCCTCCTCTCCCCCCACTTATCCCAAATGTCTGTCATCTCCCCCCCACTTATCCCTCCTGTCCCCCCACTGTCACCCCTCATTCCTGCACACCGTACACAGATCACTGCTCAATCCTGCACTCCGTACACAAATCACCCATCAATCCTGCACACCGTACACAGATCACCCCTCAATCCCCCATACACAGATCACCCCTCATTCCTGCACACCGTACGCTGATCACCCCTCAATCCTGCTAACCATACACAGATCACCCCTCAATCCCCTACACACAGATCACCCCTCAATCCTGCACACCATACACAGATCACCCCTTAATCCTGCACACCGTACACAGATCACCCCTCAATCCTGCACACCATACACAGATCACCCCTCAATTCCCCATACACAGCTCACCCCTCAATCCTGCACACCATACACAGATCCCCCCTCAATCCTGCACACCATACACAGATCACCCCTTAATCCCCCATAAACAGATCACCCCTCAATCCTGCACACCATACACAGATCACCCCTCAATCCTGCACACCATACACAGATCACCCCTCAATCCTGCACACCGTACACAGATCACCCCTCAATCCTGCACACCATACACATATCACCCCTCAATCCCCCATACAAAGATCACCCCTCAATCCTGCACACCATACACAGATCACCCCTTAATCCTGCACACCATACACAGATCACCCCTCAATCCTCATACATTTTCTATGTAGATGCACCCGTATGATTTTTCCGTTAGTATATATGCGTTTTCAGGGTTGGGGGACTTTCAGGTTTTTTTTGGCGGAGGGGGGGGCGGCATTGAAGGACCCGGCCTTGGGGCGGCAAAGTGAGTAAATCCGGGCATGGATCCAACATTTTGTATTCTCACTCCCTCCACCTCTATATTTTGCAAAGGACCAAATAGATTTCCAGGGAGTGGAATTAGCTTACTTCTCATCAATAGATTCTAAAACTGCTGAGCTGAATTTTAAATTCCTGGCAGGGTGATAAATCACTCCATAGAAAGCTTATGCTTACCAGGCAGACATATTACCTCTCTGCTGGATGGGGTGTAACTCGGTGGGCACTATTGCCCATATTTGGTGGGACTGCCCTATGATTTAAGGGTTTTGTAAAATAAGTTATTCAGGTAACTCAACATGTAACTATAGTGTCTATCCCTCTGAATTTTTCGGACATGTTTTTTCCACAACACAAATGGCTCGATTACATGGTATAAAAAGTTACTCATCCTGCATTTTCTGAACACTGCAAAGAGCCTTATACCACGCTATTGGCGTCTAAGAAAATTGCCTATTTTGCAGTATTGGTTTACAGCAGTTGATAATACATGCCATAGGGAAGAATTACTCCATGTTGGTACAACTGGATGATTTTCAAAAAAATCAAATGTTTATGCGGACCTCCTCAGCTCAAATTCCTCTTAGTAGAGTTAGGTCAGAACTATTATAGGGGAGATGGTAAATAGGTGTGCTGCAGAAGGCAAATGGGAAGGGGGGTTTATAATAGGGGCTGTGTCGCACTATTCTGGAACTAATACATATATATAACCAGGGCTTTAATATTAATTGGACCCTGGGCAAACATTTTCTTGCCCCCCCCCCCCCCCCATGCAATTTTGCTCTCCATCTGCTCATACACTGACAACCAATGCAATTGTGGATTTTTTACATCAACAACCTATAAAGGGGGATTTCTACTTTTGGACACCAATGTAAGGGGGGATTTACACTTACCGCCAATTTAATGGGGGCTTCTACATGAACCACCATTGTAAGTTTGGATTTTTTTTTTACTGATTACCAATATAAAGAGGAGTTTCTACACTGGCCACCAATGTAATGGGGATTTACACTGACCACTAATGTAATAGGAGCATTTATACTGACCACCAATGTAAGGAGGGATTTAAGCTGACCACAAATGTAAGGGGGACCTTCACACTGGCCATTAGTGTGAATAAAAGGATTGTACACCAAGCCTCAATGTAATGAGAAGATTTACACTAACCACCAATGTAACTGAAACATTTAGCCTGCGTTCACATTTGTGTGTGTCAGAAACACATGCAAAATCGCTTTCCTGACACCACAGAAATGTTCTGCTCTTTGCAGAGACACAGCAGTGCCATTATTTGTTAATTACACCACCATGCATCTGCTGAGATGTGCGTTTTCACATCCACAAAAATTCACAGTACTGTGGCACCATTTTGAAAAAGGGTACCACCTTTAATTTGCTTACCTTTGCAGAACAAGCTGATGTTAGGCTTAATGACCACAGTTGTAGGCAGGACTTTCAAGCTTGCCCCTTTACCTCCCTAGTGGGCAGCATTCAGCAGAAGTGAAGGTGGATATGACCTCAGGGAGCATGATACACATATGAATGCCGCCTCTATTTAAATACCAATGCCACCAGTCTGTGGCTATTTACATATTAATACTGCCCTAATTTACATATCAATGACGGTTATTTACATATAAACACAGGGTCTACAAGTGAGTCATATGTACACGGCAATATGGCAGAGCTGGGCAACATTAGTAACAGAACTTCACACTGAGATATTGGGACACAGCATGGGACTAAATCTTCAAGGGACAAGGGAATTTAAACTGAGATAGTTGGCAAGTATGAGGCAGCTGCTTTGGGCCCCACAACAATGATGGGGCCAAGGGCAGCTGCCCCTTTTTCCCTGCCTTAAAGACGACCCTGTATATATCATACTATCATCTTAAATAGAACATTGCTAGGGTAGAAAATGACGCTGTTGCTGTAGTGTCAACCACCATTTTAGTTTCCACATATAGTATCAAATATATAAATCTTAATTTTTATTTAAGATCAAAAATGGTGATTGACACTACAGTAATGCCTTGTACACACGATCGGATTTTCCGTCGGGATAAACTCCAACGGATTTTTGTCATACCAAATTCCGACCGCCAAGAACGCAGTGACGTACAACACTACGACGAGACGAGAAAAATTAAGTTCAATGCTTCCGAGCAAGCGTTGACTTGATTCTGAGCATGCGTTTTTTTTTCTCCGTCGGAGTTCCCTACAGATGAACGGAATTTCTGATAGAAATTTTTTACGTCTGAAAAAAAGAGAACATGTTCTCTTTCTAAATTCTGACGGAAAAAAGTCAGATGGGGCTCACACACGGTCGGAATATCCGATGAAAAAATTCCGTCTGACTTTTTCCATCAGAAATTCAGATCGTGTTTACAAGGCATTACAGCACCATTTTCTACCCTAGTCATTTTCTATTTACTTCTGAGGAAATTTAACATTTACTACTTTGGTATTATACAGAAATTATAAAAAATTTCTAAACATTGCTAAGTGGTGTACCTGTCCTCAATGTAACCCTTGAAGACTTCCAAATTTCCAGACTTTTTTTGCTGTTACTGTGCACACCTGTAATTATGAGATACGCTTGTAGAATCTGCTTATTAACATTTTTGCTTTGTGTTGTGTCTTGCTTGAATATTTTCACCCAAAACTCTAAATGTCTTGCTTTATCATTCAGTTTCTCACATATAAATTTAAAGAAAACTTCAGCCTGTCAGTTCGGATAGGATAAATAAATACAATAGAATTCTAACATTTGTGATCTTTTTCTGCAATATTTTGTTTTAACGTTAACAATTATTTACCAATATGTGTCTAGATTTTCAGTTGGGACTATAAATTATATTTGCACTTAGTGACAAGCTATGTTCATAAAACATGCAGAAAGGATAATAGTGTGCCAATGGGGAGGCCAGCAGTTAAAGTAGACTTTTAACTGGACTACAAAGGCAATATGCCACCACTTCAAAATCCTAAATTGTCGTTACTATAAAGATAATATAAGGACACTGTAACACATGGATGTAAGGCCCCTTTCACACTGAGGCGTTGAAAAAACGCAAAAAAATTATGAGATTTTGTACCGCGATTTTACCGCGTTTTTACCACGTTCGCGGTAAAAATACCGCTAACGCCTATGCGTTTTTACCACGTTTTTACCGCGTTCGCGCTAAAAATAGCGCAAACGCGGTAAAAACGTGGTAAAACCGCATAGGTGTTAGCGTTATTTTTTTAAATAACGCTTATGCCTATGCGTTTTTACCGTGTTTTTACCGCGTTTTTACCGCGGTACTAATTCATTTCAATGGGGATAGGCGTTTTTACAGCGTTATTTTATGCGCCCCAAAGATGCTCCAAAAAAGCTGTTTGCAGGATTTTTTCCAACGCACAGCCAGCACAACGCCTAAGTGTGAAAGCCCTCAGGGCTTTCACATTGAGAATGATGGGACAGGATTATTTTAGGCATTTTTACAGCGCTATTTTTACCGCAAAAACGCTGTAAATACGCCTTTGTGTGAAAGGGGTCAAGATACTGCACTAGTCACAGATACATTCCACTGTAGGCAATCATTAACTCAAATTTTCAGGTGACACCAAGATATTTAGTAGAATTACAAGTCCCATGATCCAATTACAAAGCTGTAGGCAGCTTTTTTTAGTAACACACTATGTCAGCCAAAAGCAGACATGTGGTGGTTCATTTCGTTATGAATCAAAATTTGGAGGAAATTTTCGTTATACCGAGATTCAGATGTAAACAACAAAATTCATTCGACTCATTCAGATGTTTGAAGCATTTTGTCGTATTTGTTATTTCGGATTTATTTGGTATGTTGTTTGAAAAAAAAAACAGCCTAGAATAGCTGGTCATTAAGGAGTGGGCTGCCTCTGCGTTCTTAACAACTATGTGCTGTCAGTGTGCTTCCCAGCTGACAGCAGAATGCAAACAAAAGAAACAGCAGAATAGCTGATTGGTAAGGAGCCAAAGGGCCTGGTATGGATGGGGTATAGATTGTTGGGGACCCCCATGCTGTTTTTATTTTTATTTTCTAATCCCGCCTCTTCTTTTGTCTACTTTCTGCTGTCAGCGGAGCACCCTGCTGACAGCAGATGAGTCATAGTTGTTAAGGTCACGGAGGCCATCCACTCCTTAACCACTTCTCGTCCACCATATAACAGAATGATGGCCGGAAAGTGGTTGCATTATGCTGACTGGGTGTCATATGACATCCAGCGGGGGCATGCAGCGAAACAATCAGAGATGATGCGTGTCCGTCGTACACAGCTCATCCCCGATCAGGGTAAACAGCCAATTTCATTGGCTGTTTACCACGTGTTTGGCTGTGTCCAATCACAGCCTGTCACATTTGGCAGCATTAGAGATGCGAGCACCGCTGTGATCGGGGATGGCGTGTGTCCCTCAGACATAGCCCATTCCCGATCAGGGTAAACAGCCAATGAAATTGGCTGTTTACCATGTGATTGGCTGTGTCCAATTACAGACGGTCACAAGTGTAAACAAAGAGCGGTTACTAGGAGCTCTCTGCTTCTTCTCCTCACACACCGATCGTGTGAGAGAGCAGAGATCAGTGAGTGATTGTCTGTCTGATTACTGCATTTTACACTTTACTGTGCACCACATGGACCCACAAT
The DNA here is from genome assembly GCA_029206835.1 of Rana muscosa. NCBI lineage: Eukaryota > Metazoa > Chordata > Amphibia > Anura > Ranidae > Rana > Rana muscosa. The sequence goes on along the minus strand of CM055117.1, from coordinate 909,376,897 downwards.
AAAGAGAACCTGTCACACAGCCCATCTGGATCTGTCACACAGCCTGTCTGGATCTGTCACACAGCCTGTCTGGATCTGTCACACAGTCCATCTGGATCTGTCACACAGCCCATCTGTCACACAGTCCATCTGGATCTGTCACACAGGCCTGCCATCGGTACCGCCATCAATACCGTCACACAGGCCCGCTATCAGTACTGCCATCAATGACACACAGGTCCACCATCAGTGACCTATCAGTGCCACCAGCAGTACTGTCACACAGGCCCTCATCAGTACGGCCATCAGTACTGCCATCAGTACTGCCATCAGTACCATCACACAGGCTTGCTATCATGTCCTAAAGATTTTTCACACCTGAGGATGCATATAACATCCTTATTATGTCGGATGATTAGAGCAGCGGGGAGCTCTCATCATCCGATTCTGGCTCAGAATACGAGCCAGTAGAGAGTAGTGGATCAGAGACTGTCCCTCCTAAAAGAATAAGGAGATCAGGACCAATTTCAGAAGACCTGCCTACCACCAGCAGCGCCAGACCCTAGGAAGAGAAGCCCAGTACCAGTACTCGAATTACACACCCAACCCTAAGAATCTGGGTCCAGTCCTACCTTCCTGATGCCCTGGCAAACCCCTTATGGTTGCCTGCCAGCTCAGGGTCAGCTATAATATCCCCTTTCACCGCACATCCAGGTTTGCAGCCCAACACTACAAATTTTTCACAATTAGACAATTTCTATTTGTTTTTCACAGAAGATTTGCTGCAGCATATGGTGGGCCAAACAAATCTCTTTGCAGAGCAATTTATTGCCCCCAACCACAATTCATCCAACACCCATATGTTTCATTGGCGACGTCTCACACTAGACGAGTTCAAATTGTTTTTGAGCCTTGCATTTATTATGGGGCTTACAAAGAAGAATGAACTGCATGCCTACTGGTCCACCCACCCCATCCACCACATGCCAATTTATTCTGCTGTCATGTCCAAGACATGCTATGACATGATTATGCATTTCCTACATTTTAATGACAACTCGCAGTGCCCTCTCCGAGATCATCCCAACCACGATAAATTGTATAAGATACGCCCCCTAATAATGTATTTTTCCAAGAGATTTGCTGAAGTGTATGACCCAGACCAAAACATTTGTGTGGACGAATCCCTTATCCCCTTTACTGGCCGGCTGCACTTCAAACAGTATATTTCCAGTAAGAGGGCCGGGTATGGGTTAAAACTGAATAAACTTTGCGATAGAGCCACTGGATATGTGTACACCTTCCGCATTTATGAAGGCAAAGACTCCCAGCTCCATTCCCCAGAGTGCCCCACATATATTAGAACCAGTGGGAAAATTGTCTGGGAGCTGGCATACCCCATGTTCAAAAAAGGATATAATTTATATGTGGACAATTATTATACCAGCTTGTCCCTTTTTCATCACCTGTACCGTGAAAAAATCCTGGCCTGTGGTACCTTCAGAAAAAACAGGAAAGGCTTCCCACAAAATGTATTAACAAAAAGGCTTCAAAACAGGGCATCCGCATTTATGAGGAATGAGGAAGTGTTGGCCATGAAGTATAGGGAGAAGAAAGATGTTCATATCCTCTCAGGGGAGGGCTGACGGCCTTAGGCCTGGGGGGCAAGTCCAGTCAAGTGGCCCATTGAACCGCCGAATCAGCTCACCATCCATGGCCCACCTGGTTTTTCAATGCAGCCTCACCAGTTTCCATCAGTTCAGCCAACTCCAAGGCCCATCAATGCAGCCTGATCACTGGGGCAGGTTACATGGGGGGGAGCTGGGGGGTCAGCTAGGGGTGTCAGGGTTTCTTACCTCAGCGATCTCAGTTTAGCAAGTCCTTGCACGCCACGGTTTCCTGGGGGGGGTAACGCTCCTGATCCTGGGGTCAAGTTGCAGCCAGTGCCCAGCCTTGCAGCCCGACTCCCTGGCATGCCCTACCTCTGCCTGCTTCCAAGAATCCGGTCCCAGAGAGTTGTAGTTTCCTCTGCGCTGCTGTGTTTTCCACCCACCAGAAGCTTGAGTGCGAACTACAACTCCCGGAATGCAACAGCTAGTGGTCGGCCGCCATGGCCATGCCCCCGGCCCGACTTCCTACACCAGAATAAAAAAGAAAATGGTAGCGGGCAGCGGCTGCCGGCCATTTTGAACATAAGTTAGGGCGGCCTGGGAGGCAATTGCCACCCTGCCCCCTGACCCAGCCCTCCCCTGCATCCTCTCTACCATCCACAGTGACACCTTGATGGAGATTCAGAGAAGACGCGGCCCCATTGTAAAGCCGGAATGTGTCCACGATTATAATCTGTTCATGGGGGGGGTGGATTTAAATTACCAGATGCTACAACCCTATTTGTCAACTCGAAAGTCCCGTTACTGGTATAAAAAAATTGCATTTCATCTCTTTCATATGGCCATGTTTAATTTTATGTCTGCTACCAAAAATCAACCAAAAACCAACCCATCACCTATCTCAAATATATTGAAAACATTGTCACTGCGCTGATTTACCAGCAAGGACCCGCCTCAGGAAGCATTCGCTCTGATAGTGTGAGTCGACTGTATGAGCAACATTTTCCCTATAACATTCCCCCCACAGAATCAGGAAGATGATGTCAAAAGAAATGTTGTATATGCAGCAGAGGATGAGTTAGAAGAGATACCAGTTTTTATTGTCCCCAATGTCCCTCCCAACCTGGCCTGTGCATCAGAGATTGCTTCAGAAGTTATCACACATCCATAAGATATTAGTTCTCCTTATTTTTAACAGACTGACATTTCCTTGTTTCAAATACCTGTGCGGATCATTTGCCTGCTAGTATGTTTCTACCTTCCACGTTAACTTACCCTGGTCTGTTTACTGACGATGCCTTTGCCTGCCGTTTTAAACCAAGTTTTTTTACTTCCACGTGCACCGACCTCGGCCTGTTAATCTACCATGTCTTTTTGCCTGCCACTTGGACTGATCTTTTGCCCTTCTACTTTAGTACACAGGGGTCTCACATATGTGAAGGGCTTCAGAATAGCGTTCTGAGTAGAGAAAAACAGTTTTTGGTTTTCAGTGTTCCCAGAAAAGGGTCTGGAGTCCGGAGACTTCAAAGAGATTTGGGTGGGAGAAGCCTCTACCCCTGTCCCCCTGGCCCTAAGCTTGATTTTCCTTCCTGCTGCCTGGACTAATACTTTGGCTGTGCTGACCATATCACTGCCTGTAATGACCCAAGACTTTATGGACCATGTTTCTTCCTGCTACCTGGTCCAATACTTTGGCTGTGTTGACAATATCTCTGCCTGCTGCCTCTACTGACTATGGACAGCATTTCTGCCTGGAAAATTCCATTTGCTGCTGCTGACCACATATCTGCCTGCTACCTGGACCAATGCTTTGGCTGTGCTTTGGCTGTGCTGACAGTATCTCTGCCTGTACTAACTATGGACAGTATTCCTGCCTGCTGCCTGGATGATTGCTTTTGCTGTCGCTGACAACATCTCTGTATGCTGCCTTAACCGATGCTCTTCCCAGTCGACAACTGCACTACTAAAACCACAGGCAATCTTTTGTTATTTGGTATGTACATGCCATATTTTATAAATATGAAGGACCTTAAAAAATGTGATTGGTAGTCAGAAATTATATGTGTAATTTATGCTCCTAGAACGCCTGGAGGTGCTACTTGGATGTTGGGCCTCTGTGTATATGGCCAGGCTGTGTAAAAGTTTCACACATGTGGTATCGCTATACACAGGAGGAGTAGCAGAATGTATTTTGGGGTGTCATTTTTGCTACGCACATGCGGTGTGTTAGAAATATCTTATGAATGAACAACTTTGTGTAAAATAAATACGTTTTTGTTTTTTTGAACAGTTAAAAAGACTTATAATGCCTCATAGAATATACGTTGGGGTGTTTGCTTTCCAAATGTGGTCATTTTGTGAGCATTTCTGTTGTCCTGGATCTCCAGGGCCTTCAAAGGTGTGATAGGTCGTCATTAAATTATATGTGTAATTTATGCTCCTAGAACAAAAGAAAAAATTGTGGGACTTTAAATGAGATTAGTTTCTGCAAACAAATAATATGGAGTATATATACATATAATAAAACTTTTATTCATCAAATGCAGTTTCCGTGTTCTAGAAATGCATGATACAGTTTACAACATATAAAAAAAAAACAAGCCATATATAATGAGCTAACATATAGATAATAATACCAAAGGGACCTTGTCAGGAAAGGGTTCACCCGCTGGTGGCGCTGTTGGTCCCATGGATTGCAGTACTAGTGTCCACCAGCAGGTGTCTTCTTGCAGCCAGTATCTATAGTGGAGGATCACACCTGCTGGTGGTACTGTCTGATCCATGGGCCGTAGTACCGGCGTCAACCAGCGGGTGTATTCCGGTAGTGTGGGGCAGGCAGCACTTCCTTCGCTCAGCTGTTACATGAGGACAATCACTGCAGTCCTATAAATACCCGGCGAGCCCTCACATGCTCGCCTTGGTATCTCTTCCATCCTGACCCTGCATCTGACCCGACCCTGCATCTGATCCGTTCTGATCCCTATCCCAAGCCCATCCTGGACCTGCCCCTCCTGTTACCCTGTTTGCCTTTGTTCTCTGCCCTGCAGCCTGTCCATTCATCCTCTCCCTGTCCTGTTGTTCTTCCATCCATACCCATCTGCTGATATCCCTTTGTGTATGACCTCGGCCTGGCTTGTTTATGATTACGGTACCTCCCATCATTGTACATATTTGTCTATTGTTATCTGTGGGTCTCTGTTTGTGGGTTGGTTATTGCACTGTGTCTTATTAGAGGTGGTTGTGTTTATATTCACTTACTTTAATAAATTACTATATTTTCTCTCACATGCGTTTTGGTTTCCTCTGTGAAGTCCACACAGTCTGGTCTACTAACTTCCCTGATAGACCTGCACATAAGCACGATGTTCATAACATAATGGTATATATACACACACACACACACAAATAAGCGGATTATAGATAAAGATTGAGAGGCCGAATTGTCTTGGCATCCTAAAGAAAAAAATTCAACGCATTTCGTGGTGAATCACGTTCACTCATCAGGTGTATGGATGCCATTACATTTTACCTGTAAGTGCAGAAAAATGAATATGTAAATAACTTGAAAAAAGTGAAATTATAAATAAGCTAGAATATTGTAGCAGCCACTGTGTGGATGATGGAATGAGGGGGGGTGCCACCCCAAGATATTGCCCGGTCCAAAGCTGAGGCAGGATGTACCCAAACCAGATCAGGAGAACCACTGGAATACCGGTCAGGTGAACAAACCACAATCTGGGGCAATGGTGTGATATTAGCACAAAAGAACATGAATGCCACCAGCTGTCACAGGGAGGAGGCTCTGGTGGTGGCAGACAGTTGATTGGGAGCATATTACGCTACACCCTAAATACGAGTGTAATGTGTTCCTAAAGTTGAACCTAGGCTTTAATATAATGGTGGCATTTACACTGGCACACCCAACCACTCACCTGGTGCCGCCCCTGGATAATGCTAATTCACATGGGATGATTAGGGTGTGCCCAGGCACACCCGGCACACCCTGTGCGCATGCCTATGGTGAGTGTGTTGACAAATTTAATTGTGCAAGTGTAAAGAGGTATGTGATAATGATTAATGGTGTGTGAGTGGTGTAGCCCTTGTGTATGAAAAAGAAAAGGCCAATATTGAGAAAATAATTATAAGGGACACCTGTGCCTACTGTGTATTGCAGCTAAAATGTGAGAGACAAAAATGCAGTGTCAATCTGGAGAGGAAAGATTAAAGAGTGATCACTCAGCCAAACCCAGATTATATGGGCCCGAAACCTAGGGTGGGACCCCGCCAATGTCATACCCGTATGGGCTGTCGGGCGGGCGGAGATGACATCCCACGCCCGGCAGACTGCTGGGTATGGATCCACGCCCACCCCCTCCCACGGAGCTAGATGGAAACAAGAGCGTCCCCTCATCAATGTGCCAAATATGATGGCACTCCTGGGGGTGTGCATGCGTAATGTCAACACACAGGAGGACACCCCCTGCCCCACCTGGACAGGTGACAGGGAGGGTAGGTACTGTTGTCCATCGCAGCCCCAGACCAAGACAAGAGCCAGGGAAACATCCCCACCCATCACACCACCACAAAGGCCGGTTGCAGAGCTAGGTTGAAAATACAAGTGAACCGAAATAACCCAGAACATGGGTAACTAAGCATGTCTCTATAAATGTGACCAGTCAGCTGTTCAATCTTGCATTCTAGGGTCTCTAATGGGAAACAAATGGCATGGCAGGTCATAAAAGAAATGGGTGTCTTCCACCCCAGATAAATATGCACAGTAAAAAGGTATGACCTGGCATAGCCGCAGCAAAATAACCTCCATCCCGGTCAACATATGTAAAAGAAAATAAAAAATAGTGGGACTTTAAATGAGATTAGTTGCTGAAAACAAATAATATGGAGTTATATATACATATAATAAAACTTTTATTCATCAAATGCAGTTTCCGTGGTCTAGAAATCCATGATACAGTTGCCAGGTGTGGGATGTCATCTCCGCCCGCCCGACAGCCCATATGGTGCTAGGTATGACGTTGGCGGGGACCCGCCCTAGGTCTCGGGCACATATAAGCTGGGTTTGGCCGGGTGATCAATCTTTCCTCTCCAGACTGACACTGCATTTTTGGCTCTCACATTTTAGCTTCAATACACAGTAGGCATAGGTGTCCCTTATGATTATTTTTTCAATATTGGCCTTTTTTTTCCCACACAAGGGCTACACCACTCACATACCATTAATCATTATCACATACCTCTTTACACTTCCACAGTTTCATTTGTCATCACACTCACATAACATACACATTCATCATTTATCCATTCACACCTCATACATACCGTACTTATATATATTTTTTACAGCACCATGTTGTTTTTTGTGCTAACATCACACCATTTCCCCAGATTGCGTTTTTTTCACCTGGCTGGCATCCCAGTGGTTCCCCATATCTGGTTTGGGTACATCCTGTCTCAGCTCCAGACCAGGAGCTGAGACAGGACCAGGGTGGCACCCCTCTCATTCCATCATCCACACAGTGGCCGGTACAATATTTGAGCTTATTTGTAAGTAGTAGACCCCATATGTTTTAGAATTTTCCTTCCTCAGAAGGGCATAATTTATGCATTTTTTGATATTTTACCTATTCATTTTTCAGCACTTACAGTTCAAATATAGTTGCATTCATACTCTGTCCTGATGAGTGATCGTGATTCACAAAAATCGTTGCGTTTTTATCTTTAGGTTGCCAAGACAATTCAGCCTCTCAATCCTCATCTATGATCCACTTATTTGTGTGTGGATATATACCATCATGTTATGAACGTCGTGCTTATGTGCAAGTTCCTTTGGTATTATTGTCTTTATGTCAGCTCATTATATATGGTTTTGTTTTATATGTTGTAAACTGTATTATGCATTTGTAGACCACGGAAACTGTGTTTGATGAATAAAAGTTTTATTATATGTATATATACTCCATATTATTTGTTTGCACTAACTACCGTATATACTCGAGTATAAGCCGAGTTTTTCAGCACATTTTTTTGTGCTGAAAATGCCCCCCTCGGCTTATACTCGAGTTACCTTTTTGCGCCTGATCTCCTGGATTTGGGGACCCGGTAGTGGCCGGCCGTAGGTCCCCTGAACCCCAAGCTTGGCACACATGTAGCCCCACTCTTTCTCTACAAGTGCGCAAAGTTTGTTGTCCAGGGGACTTACGGGCGGGGAGCACCGATTTTTCAAAGCCAGGCACCCCTTCCATAGACTCCCATGTTAAACAGTCATTTCTCTAGTGACTTTGGGGACCCGGTACCGGCCGGTCGTACGTCCCCTGGACCCGGAACTTGGCACACATGTAGCCCCATTTCTCCTCTACAAGTCTGCAAGGTTTTTAGTCTGGGGACCAGGGAGCACCGATTTTTCAAACCCAGGCCCCCCTTCAATAGACTCCCATGTTAAACGTCAGTCTAGTCATGGACACAGTGAGGCATGGGCACAGTGAGGCATGGGCACAGTGAGGCATGGACACAGTGAGGCATGGACACAGTGAGGCATGCACATGGACACAGTGAGGCAAAGTGAGGCACAGTGAGGCATGCAGATGGTAACCCTAGGCTTATACTCGAGTCAATAAGTTTTCCCATTTTTTGTGGTAAAATTAGGTGCCTCGGCTTATATTCGGGTTGGCTTATACTTGAGTATATACGGTAATCTCATTTAAAGTCCAACTATTTTTTTTTTACATGTGTTGACCGGGATGGAAATTATTTTGCTGCAGCTATGCCAGGTCATACCGGTTTACTGTGCATATTATGCTCCTAGAAAGCCTGATGGTGCTCCCTGCATGTTGGGCCTCTGTATGTGGCCAGGTTGTGTAAAAGTCTAACACATGTGGTATCGCCATACTCAGAAGGAGTAGCAAAATTTATTTTGGGGTGTAATTGCAAGTATTCATATGCTGTGTGTGAAAAATAACTTGTTAATATAACAAGTTTGTGTAAGAAAAAAAAATCTTTATTTTCCCAAGAATTGTGGGAAAAATTACAACTTCAAAAAACTCCCCATGCCTCTCCCCATGCCTTGGACTGTACTTTCCAAAAAGGGGTAATTTGGGGGGTATTGGTGATCAATTTTCAATGATTGGCACCATAGCTTGTAGACTCTATAACTTTCACACAGACTAACTAATATACACTAATTTGGGCTATTTTTTACCCAAGATATGTATCAGTATAATTTTTGCCCCAAACTTATGAAGAAAAATTACTTACCGGTATTTTCAAAATTTTACAATAGAAACTAAAAAAAAGTTTTGTTTTTCAAAATGTTTGCTCTTTTTTCATTTATATCGCAAAAAATAAAAAACCCGGCAGTGATTAAATACCACCAAAAGAAAGCTCTATTTGTGTGAAAAAAATTATAAGAATTTGGTTTGGGTACAGTGTAGCATGACCGAGTAATTGTCATTCAAAATGTGAGAGCACTGAAAGCTGAAAATTGGTCTGGGCAGGAAGGGGTATGAGTGCTCTGTATTGAAGTGATTAACAGCTAGCTATTCTGCGCTGTTTCTTTTGTTTACATTCTGCTGCTGTCAGTCAGGAACCCTGCTGACAGAAGATGAATCATAGTTGTTAAGGACACTGAGGCCGCCCGCTCTTTAACAACCAGCTATTCCTTCCGTTTTTTTCTTTCAAACGACATAACAAATAAATCCGATATAACCTCAGAAAATGATGAATCTATTCGGAACAACAATTCCGAATATACAAAACTAATTCTGATAACGAATATGACAAAACAAAATGATTTACTTAACAAATTAATCTGAAACTAAACAATTTTTTTTGTTGTGCACATCTCTATTCAAGAGTCATCCATGTAATAGAGTTTCTAGCTGTTAGGTATACCGGTAATTAAAACAAAACATATACATTTTACTACAACAGTACCTTGGATTACGAGGCATAATCCGTTCCAGAAGCATGCTTGTAATCCAAAGCACTCATATCAAAGCGAGTTTCCCCATAGGAATCAATGGAAACTCAGATAATTGGTTCCACAGTCACTGCTGGTGTATGCAGTACCACATTTGGCTAGAGGTGCGGGTTGTTGGGAGACACTGGGAGACACTCGAAGACACTCAGGAACAGAAACAAGTGTCTCAGAGCGTCACCGGCGCCCCTGCACCTCTGGCCAAATGTGGTACTGCACACCCCAGCGGCTTGAATCTTGCTCGTCTTGCGAGACAATGCTCGCAAACCGAGTCAGGATTTTTTTTTTAAATAGCTCCTATTGTAAAACGCTCATATACCGCGTTACTCGTAATCTGAAGTTTCACTGTATTTTAGTTTTATTTAGGCCTCTTCTCACATGAACAATGCTGTATTGTTATGCGCATTGGTCTGCCGCAGTGCCATCAATTTTAATTGACACTTGAATGTACCTGTGCTGCACCATAAAACAATCCATGGTAACACACTACTATGTTGAGCTGTGTTACAATGGTGCATTTTGCTGTGTTAGGCAGCCCATTAAAATGAATAGGCTGCCTTTATGCAATGCATGCATTAACACACCACAACAGTTTAAATCCACGTCAATATTTAATAATGGGTTGTTTATATATTGTTTTTCGTGTAGTCAAACTCTGTATGGAAAATGCTTGATTTTTAAGTGTTATCAATGTGGAGAGATACGTGGACTGAACTAGTTGTATATTCAGTATAGTATACTTCAATTTAAAATGACCCATGGACTAGGTATATTTTTCTTGTCCTATATTTGCATACTAAGCAGATATTAATAGTATTTTATAGATGGCATCTGAGTTTAGAGGAATCTGTGCTCCTTCTTCTCTGTCTCCCATTTTTTTTGATACAGTATATAATATGCCACCACCATTAACACACTGCACTCAAATTGTGCAAAATCAATTGCAGCAAATCCACAAAATCTGCATTTTATTTCTTCTTCTGCTCCTTCTTGCAATCTCGGAACACCCAAGAGGATAGTATGTGACCGGTCAAAATATATTAATGCATTAAAGTGTTTGTTCACCAATGCAAGAAGTCTGCAAAGCAAAATAGGTGAGTTGGAAGCTCTGGTGCATCAGGAGAGCTATGATGTAATCGGTATTGCTGAAACTTGGCTTCATTCCTCGCATGACTGGACCAGTGGCGGCATTTTCAGGGTTGCAACAGTCGCAGTTGCGACTGGGCCCTGTAGTTTCAGCCAAGTCCGGGGGGCCCGCCCGCCGCCCGTGTGAGGGGCCTGTCCACCGCCCGCCAGTGTGAGGAGCCATTCCGCCGCGGGGATTGGGTGCTTTCGCCCGCTGGGGGACAGAGCAGGCAGAGGCAGGGCCGGATTCCTGACAAAGCAGTGGATGCAGCCAGGGGCAGAACCGCGGCAACCCCCCCAAGACCCGGCATCTCCCCCTTCACCTCTGGCTGGCCGTTTAGAGTGCAGTGGGGATATGTGATAGGAGGTGGAAGGCGGCGATCGGCAGCTCTATGGTACCTGTGTGGGCAGCGGGATCTCCCTGGGGCTTGTAGTACTCTTGAGTGTCAGTGAGTGTATACAGTGGAGAGGAGAGGGGAGGGGCCTCTGACCCGGGCAGGTATCAGTTTCACTTTCACTCTGCTTGTACACTTAGGAAAAACGAAAAGGAACTTTTTCTGTAGGATTCGTGACCACGTGTCAGCCATTTCCAAGAAACTGATGGAAACCCCCATCAGACGACACATGGGCCTTTTCCATAACCACAACCTCAAAATTATAGTTTTTTTTGCCTTGGAACACATCTCCTCCAATGAGAGAGGTGGGGACGTCGATCAACGTTTGCTCCAAATTGAGGTCAATTGGATCTATCGCCTCCAGGCCACTAAACACCCGGGTTTAAATGAAGGTATAAGCTTTAAGCCCTTCTTGTAACAACTACAAACCAGTATGAAAAGCATGGATCTGGGCTCTTTGACAATGCCCCCGAAGGCTCCCTCTCCTCTCCCTGCCCTTTCTGTGCCTACTTTGCAGGACATATCTCTGGATGCAGTTATGAACCCAATATGGGCCCCTCCTCCACCGTGGGTTGTTTTGGGATTCACTTCCTCCCTTTGGGAGAGCTATTTGTCACAACGGATTCACGATTGATACATTCATTGTGATCCCATCTGTTCTCAGAACCAACAATATGAACACCGTATATTGAAGAACAAAAAACGCTATGGTTAAATATTTTACCAAAATACCCCCCTTCTCTCTTTACCTCCCCAATTAATGTTGAGGGAAGTAATATTTGCTATTCGTATGACTGATGCCCTTTTTTGAGAGTTATATGTAATACCCCTTTGATCCAATAGGCCCTTCTATATATACCCTGGCATCACAGGGTGATATATCACAAATACCCTTTCAGCAGTTCAACTGTTAGGAGGCATTTATAAATCAATTTATGTCCTTCCTTCCAATAGGTTTGGTCCATGCACACTCTGGCCCAATATGTACATTTTGCTTAATCAATAGTTTCCGATACTTACCATTCATTATTTAACAACCATATACATTTATTATTTGTTTACTTTTTCTTTTTCTTTTTTGTATCACTATCTTTATCATTTATTATCAATATATCCCCATCTTGTTCTCTTTCCCTTTTCTCTTCCTCATCAATAGAAACATATACCGTATTTATCGGCGTATAACACGCACAGGCGTATAACACGCACCCTAACTTTAAGAGGGAAGTTTCAAGAAAAAAACTTTACACAGACCCCTGCGTATAACACGCAGGCACAGTTTACCCTCTATTTTCAGGGTAAAAAAGTGAGTGTTATACGCCAATAAATACAGTATATAATATTTATGTATTGTTTTTTTCATTCAATTGTAATTACATTTATCATCCATATTTTCATGTTATGTATCACATCCACGGATACCTGTGCACACAAGATCTTTGTTCACCAGTAGTGATGAGCCGAACACCCCCGGGTTCGGTTCGCACCAGAACCCGCGAACGGACCGAAAGTTCGTACGAACATTAGAACCCTATTAAATACAATGGATGCGAACGTTCGAATTCTAAAGTGCTAATTATAACAACTATTATGCATGTTATTGTCCTAAAAAGGGTTTGGGAACCCGGGTTCTGCACCAGGGGACATGTATCAATGCAAAAAGAAGTTTTAAAAACGGTCGTTTTTCGGGAGCAGTCATTTTAATGATGCATAAAGTGAAAAAAAAAAAGTCAAATATTCCTTTAAATATCGTACCTGGGGGGTGTCTAAAGTATGCCTGTGAAGTGCCACGTGTTTCCCGTGTTTAGAACTGTCCCTGCACAAAATGACACTTCTAAAGGAAAAAAAAGCCATTTAAAACTGCTTGCGGCTTTAATGTAATGTCTGGTCCCGGTAATATGGATGAAAATCTTTAAGAAAAATGGCATAGCTACCCCATGACCCCCCCCCCCTACCCCAGCCCATTACCAGCCCCTTTGGGTCTTGTATGGATATTAAGGGGAACCCCGCACATAAAATAAAAAAGGCCCTATATACTCTGAACAGCCGTATACAGGCGGTGCATACAAGACAGGGACTGTAGGTTTGTTCTTATGTAGAATCTGTTTGTAATTTTGAACAGGTACATTGTTTAAGTGTAGCTCCAGCCCAAAAATCTATTTTTAAACTTTTTGGAAAACATAGGTAAGGGTTATCACCCCTGTAACATTTGTTTTGCTGTCTGTGCCCCTGTTCAGAACATTTCACCTCACTTTCCGTCCCAATGACAACTGTTTTTGAAATGTGGTGTTTTTCTTGAAACAAGGATTGCTGATAAAGCATCAGTACAGAGGAGACACCTTTCTCCCATATTAATTCTTACAGGAGAGAATTTTCCTTCCTAGGGGTAGATTTCCTCTCACTTCCTGTTGTCTTCTTGCGTTTGCAAGTAGGAGTCGTTTGTAAGTTGGATGTTTGAAAGTAGGGACCTGCCGTAGATACTCTGCAGAAATAGGCCCCTTAGTTGTTGGTGTTGGCACAACACTGTAAGCACTCACAGTTACTCTTGGTTGGTGCTGGAACGCCCTGCTGTCAACTATTATATCAGGAATTGTAATTACATATAATTGTTGAACAGTGGTAGTAAAAATTGGGCCTTTGATGGTGGTGCTGGTGCCACAACACTGTAAGCCCTGACAGTTACTCTTGGTGGGTGCAGCAATGGGCCCTGCTGTGAATTATTAGATCAAGAATTGTAATTGCATGCCCCTGTTGAACAGGGGCTGAAAAATTGGGCCTTTGGTGGTGGTGGTGGTGTTGACACAACACTGTAAGCCCTCAGAGTTACTCTTGGTGGGTGCAGGAATGGGCCCTGCTGTGAATTATTAGATCAAGAATTGTAATTACATGCCCCTGTTGAACAGGGGCTGAAAAATTGGGCCTTAGGCACTGGTGGCACAACACTACAACCCCTCACAGATACTGTACTTGGAGCACAGCAATGAGCCCTGTTGCAAAGTATTGCTTCAAAAATTGTAATGACACGCCCCTGTTAAACAGGGGCTGAAAAATTGGGCCTTAGGCACTGGTGCCACAACACTCCAAGCCCTCACAGATACTGTACTTGGAGCACAGCAATGAGCCCTATGGCAAATTATTGCTAAAAAAATTGTAATTACACGCCCCTGTAAAACAGGGGCTGAAAAATTGGGCCTTAGCCACTGGTGGCGGCACCCATAAACAAAAATGATCTTCCAAGCTATCATCATCAATCGTATCATTGAGGACTCGGAGGAGGAGGATAGCCAGTCAACATAACAGCACAGGCACTCAGCATCAGCATCAGTCTTGAAGGGATGTGACATGTTAAAATCAATTAGTCTGTTATATCAGCATCAGGTGTGTGGTAGCTGGTGGTGATCCAAGACTGGTTCATCTTGATGAAAGTCAGTCGATCAACCGAGTCGGTGGACAGGCGCAACCTGTGATCCGTGACAAATCCTCCAGCAGCACTGAATGTGCGTTCCGAAAGAACGCTGGATGCAGGACAGGCCAGTAGCTCAATTGCATACTGTGCAAGCTCTGGCCAGTGATCCATCCTCAAGACCCAGTAAGCCAGAGGATTTTCGGTGGGGAAGGTGTCCAAGTCTGACCTTGCCCCTAGATATTCCTGCACCATGTTTATCAGACGCTGGCGATGGTTGCTGGAACCAATCATACTTTGGGGCTGCGGACTAAAGAATTGTCTGAACGCATCGGTCAGACGGCCACCTTCCCCACCGCTCCTTCTTTGACTGGCCGAAGCCTCAGCAACTCGTTGTCCTGGACCAGGAGTTTGTAACCTCCCAGTCTCTGGGAACGCGTTGCACAGACCTTTCTGCAAGGCCTCCCGGAGTTGTCTCATCCTCTGCTCCCTCTGCGACGGTAACATAAGGTCCGCAACCTTACCCTTGTACCGTGGATCAAGGAGAGTGGCCAGCCAGTAATGGTCCCTCTCCTTGATCCGAAGAATACGAGGATCCTTCCGCAGACTTTGCAGGATCAGGGAGGCCATGCAGCGTAGGTTTGCTGAGGCATTCGCTCCGGAGTCCTCTGGGTCACTAAGGACGACATGATCCGCAGTCACCTCCTCCCAGCCACGTACAAGTCCACTGGTTTCTTGGGACTGTAAATCATCCCTAAAAGACTGCTGCTGATGATGCTGAGTGCCAGCCTCCACCTCCATGCTGACACAATCCTCCTCCTCCTCCTCCTCCTCCTCCTCTTCCTCTTCCTGTGCGATGGGTGGGACAGAAGGAACACTGTCTGGGTAAAGGGGGCCTTGAGAGGCAAGGAAGTCCTCCTCTTCCTGCCTCTGTTCTGCCTCAAGTGCCCTGTCCATTATTCCACGCAGCGTGTGCTCCAACAGGTGGACAAGAGGTACAGTGTCACTGATGCATGCACTGTCACTGCTCACCATCCTCGTGGCCTCCTCAAATGGTGCCAGGACAGTGCATGCATCCCTGATCATGCCCCACTGGCGTGGAGAAAAAAAACCAAGCTCCCCTGACCCTGTCCTGGTGCCGTAGTCGCACAGGTACTCATTGATGGCCCTCTGCTGTGTGTGCAGCCGCTGCAGCATGGCCAACGTTGAGTTCCACCTGGTGGGCATGTCACATATAAGGCGGTTCTTGGGCAGGTTCAACTCCTTTTGCAGCTCAGCCAGGCGAGCACTGGCATTATAAGATCTGCGGAAATGCACACAGACTTTCCTGGCCTGCCTCAGGACATCCTGTAAGCCCGGGTACCTGCCCAAGAACCGCTGCACCACCAGGTTAAGGACGTGAGCCACACAGGGCACATGGGTCAGTTGTCCCTGTCGGAGGGCGGAGAGGAGGTTGGTGCCATTGTCGCAAACCACCATTCCTGGCTTAAGCTGGCGTGGCGTCAACCACCTCTCGGCCTGGCCCTGCAGAGCAGACAGGACCTCTGCCCCAGTGTGGCTTCTGTCCCCCAAACACACCAGCGCAAGCACGGCATGGCATCTTTTTGCCTGCGTACTTGCGTAGCCCCGTGAACGGCTACGGAGCACCGCTGGTTCATAGGACAAACCACAGGAAGAGGCCATGGAGGAAGAAGAAGAGGAGGGGGTGGAGGAGAGAGGTGTGTCACAACCAGTAGTAGCATTTTGGAGGCGTGGCGGTGGGACAACCTCCAACACTACTGCACCTTGTCCTGCATCCTTCCCAACTGCCAAAAGAGTGACCCAATGGGCCGTGAAAGAAAGGTAACGTCCCTGTCCATGCCTGCTGGACCATGAGTCAGCGGTAATATGCACCTTACCGCTGACCGCCCTGTCCAGCGAGGCCAAGACATTGCCTTCCACATGCCGGTAGAGAGCCGGAATAGCCTTCCGTGAGAAAAAGTGGCGTTTGGGAACCTGCCACTGAGGAACCGCACATTGCACAAACTCACGGAAGGGGGCCGAGTCTACCAACTGAAAAGGCAGCAGTTGAAGCGCTAGCAATTTAGCCAAGCTAGCATTCAACCGCTGGGCATGTGGATGGCTGGGAGTGAACTTCTTTCGACGGTCCAGCAGCTGGGGCAGGGAAATTTGCCTGCTAGAATCGGACGTCGGTGTACTGCTAGCAGAGTGGCCGCAAGTACTTGGCTGTGACACACCTAATTCTACACCTTCATTCCTCTCAGTGCATGTTTCAGAGAGGACTGAAGTTATAGTGGGGTTGGAAATCCCAGCTGATGCGGTGCAAGGAGAGGTCCGCTTTGTTCTTTGGTGTGGGTCTTTGAGGTAGGCTTGCCAACGAGCTGCATGGCAGGTCAACATATGTCTGGTCAGGCATGTGGTACCCAAGCGGCTGATGTTTTGGCCACGCGATATACGCTTGAGACATATGTTGCAAACAGCAGCTGTGCGATCTGATGCACTAGCCTCAAAAAAGGCCCACACCAAGGAACTTTTTGAATGACGGGCAGAGGCAGCGCCCTGCACAGGCGGAGCTCTGCGGTGTGATTCCGTCGGTGTACTGCCCTTACGCTGGCCACCAAAGGGCATCCTGTCTCGTTGGAGATGTGCCTCCTCCTCATCCTCCTCCTCCTCTCTCCTATTAGGCACCCACGTGGAGTCAGTGACCTCATCATCCCCTCCCTCCTCATCACTGGAGCCAATCTGGCAGTATGCTGCAGCTGCTGGAACATGACTGCCAGATTGGTGTCCTTCTTGAGCATCCCCTCTGTCTGCTCTCACCCTACTGCCTTCCTGTAGCTGGGTTTCATCATCAGACCCTTCGAAACGCTGGGCATCCTCCTGGAGCATGTACCCAACACTGTGCTCAAACAGTTCGGGGGACTCCTCAGGAGGAGGACATGGTGGGTCTAGGGAAGGAGTGACTGATGATGAGTCTGACATTGATACCAGGGAAGAGGACGCTTTGGCAGCTGCTTTGCCAGTACCCTGAGCCTGGGTGAGAGAGGATGAGGAGGAGGAGGAGGGCTTGGTCATCCACTCTACCAAGTCTTCGGCATGATGTGGCTCAACATGTCCAGCTGCGGAAAAGAAGGACAAGCGTGTCCCATGGCCATGTGCTGATGACAATGCACCGCGTCCACGACCAGCACTGTTGCCCCCAGACACAGAGCCTGCTTGCCCTCTTTTATTGCCTCCTGACTGTCTGCCTCTCCTTGTTTGCCTTCCAGACATTCTAATAGATGGCCTGCAGGGAGATGGGAAAAAAGCAATAAGGGCTACCTTCAGGTGTCCTTCTCTGTCCCTTGAAACAAGGACTTGCACAGTGAAAGAAACTGACACTCTCCCTACCTACAGTTTTCTGTCCCTAGAAAAAATGTTTTTTTAAGCACAATATAGCACAAGGAGAATTCACTCACTGTCCTTCCAGGTCCCTAGAAACAAGGACTTGCACAGTGAAAGAAACTGACACTCTCCCTACCTACAGTTTTCTGTCCCTAGAAAAAATGTTTTTTTTAAGCACAATATAGCACAAGGAGAATTCACTCACTGTCCTTCCAGGTCCCTAGAAACAAGGACTTGCACAGTGAAAGAAACTGACACTCTCCCTACCTACAGTTTTCTGTCCCTAGAAAAAATGTTTTTTTTAAGCACAATATAGCACAAGGAGAATTCACTCACTGTCCTTCCAGGTCCCTAGAAACAAGGACTTGCACAGTGAAAGAAACTGACACTCTCCCTACCTACAGTTTTCTGTCCCTAGAAAAAATGTTTTTTTTATGCACAATATAGCACAAGGAGAATTCACTCACTGTCCTTCCAGGTCCCTAGAAACAAGGACTTGCACAGTGAAAGAAACTGACACTCTCCCTACCTACAGTTTTCTGTCCCTAGAAAAAATGTTTTTTTTAAGCACAATATAGCACAAGGAGAATTCACTCACTGTCCTTCCAGGTCCCTAGAAACAAGGACTTGCACAGTGAAAGAAACTGACACTCTCCCTACCTACAGTTTTCTGTCCCTAGAAAAAATGTTTTTTTTAAGCACAATATAGCACAAGGAGAATGCACTCACTGTCCTTCCAGGTCCCTAGAAACAAGGACTTGCACAGTGAAAGAAATTGACACTCTCCCTACCTACAGTTTTCTGTCCCTAGAAAAAATGTTTTTTTTAAGCACAATATAGCACAAGGAGAATTCACTCACTGTCCTTCCAGGTCCCTAGAAACAAGGACTTGCACAGTGAAAGAAACTGACACTCTCCCTACCTACATTTTTCTGTCCCTAGAAAAAATGTTTGTTTTAAGCACAATATAGCACAAGGAGAATTCACTCACTGTCCTTCCAGGTCCCTAGAAACAAGGACTTACACAGTGAAAGAAACTGACACTCTCCCTACCTACAGTTTTCTGTCCCTAGAAAAAATGTTTTTTTAAGCACAATATAGCACAAGGAGAATTCACTCACTGTACTTCCAGGTCCCTAGAAACAAGGACTTGCACAGTGAAAGAAACTGACACTCTCCCTACCTACAGTTTTCTGTCCCTAGAAAAAATGTTTTTTTTAAGCACAATATAGCACAAGGAGAATTCACTCACTGTCCTTCCAGGTCCCTAGAAACAAGGACTTGCACAGTGAAAGAAACTGACACTCTCCCTACCTACAGTTTTCTGTCCCTAGAAAAAATGTTTTTTTTAAGCACAATATAGCACAAGGAGAATGCACTCACTGTCCTTCCAGGTCCCTAGAAACAAGGACTTGCACAGTGAAAGAAACTGACACTCTCCCTACCTACAGTTTTCTGTCCCTAGAAAAAATGTTTTTTTTAAGCACAATATAGCACAAGGAGAATTCACTCACTGTCCTTCCAGGTCCCTAGAAACAAGGACTTGCACAGTGAAAGAAACTGACACTCTCCCTACCTACATTTTTCTGTCCCTAGAAAAAATGTTTGTTTTAAGCACAATATAGCACAAGGAGAATTCACTCACTGTCCTTCCAGGTCCCTAGAAACAAGGACTTACACAGTGAAAGAAACTGACACTCTCCCTACCTACAGTTTTCTGTCCCTAGAAAAAATGTTTTTTTAAGCACAATATAGCACAAGGAGAATTCACTCACTGTCCTTCCAGGTCCCTAGAAACAAGGACTTGCACAGTGAAAGAAACTGACACTCTCCCTACCTACAGTTTTCTGTCCCTAGAAAAAATGTTTTTTTTAAGCACAATATAGCACAAGGAGAATTCACTCACTGTCCTTCCAGGTCCCTAGAAACAAGGACTTGCACAGTGAAAGAAACTGACACTCTCCCTACCTACAGTTTTCTGTCCCTAGAAAAAATGTTTTTTTTAAGCACAATGTAGCACAAGGAGAATTCACTCACTGTCCTTCCAGGTCCCTGGAAACAAGGACTTGCACAGTGAAAGAAACTGACACTCTCCCTACCTACAGTTTTCTGTCCCTAGAAAAAATGTTTTTTTTAAGCACAATATAGCACAAGGAGAATTCACTCACTGTCCTTCCAGGTCCCTAGAAACAAGGACTTACACAGTGAAAGAAACTGACACTCTCCCTACCTACAGTTTTCTGTCCCTAGAAAAAATGTTTTTTTTAAGCACAATATAGCACAAGGAGAATTCACTCACTGTCCTTCCAGGTCCCTAGAAACAAGGACTTGCACAGTGAAAGAAACTGACACTCTCCCTACCTACAGTTTTCTGTCCCTAGAAAAAATGTTTTTTTTAAGCACAATATAGCACAAGGAGAATTCACTCACTGTCCTTCCAGGTCCCTAGAAACAAGGACTTGCACAGTGAAAGAAACTGACACTCTCCCTACCTACAGTTTTCTGTCCCTAGAAAAAATGTTTTTTTTAAGCACAATATAGCACAAGGAGAATTCACTCACTGTCCTTCCAGGTCCCTAGAAACAAGGACTTGCACAGTGAAAGAAACTGACACTCTCCCTACCTACAGTTTTCTGTCCCTAGAAAAAATGTTTTTTTTAAGCACAATGTAGCACAAGGAGAATTCACTCACTGTCCTTCCAGGTCCCTGGAAACAAGGACTTGCACAGTGAAAGAAACTGACACTCTCCCTACCTACAGTTTTCTGTCCCTAGAAAAAATGTTTTTTTTAAGCACAATATAGCACAAGGAGAATTCACTCACTGTCCTTCCAGGTCCCTAGAAACAAGGACTTACACAGTGAAAGAAACTGACACTCTCCCTACCTACAGTTTTCTGTCCCTAGAAAAAATGTTTTTTTTAAGCACAATATAGCACAAGGAGAATTCACTCACTGTCCTTCCAGGTCCCTAGAAACAAGGACTTGCACAGTGAAAGAAACTGACACTCTCCCTACCTACAGTTTTCTGTCCCTAGAAAAAATGTTTTTTTTAAGCACAATATAGCACAAGGAGAATTCACTCACTGTCCTTCCAGGTCCCTAGAAACAAGGACTTGCACAGTGAAAGAAACTGACACTCTCCCTACCTACAGTTTTCTGTCCCTAGAAAAAATGTTTTTTTTAAGCACAATATAGCACAAGGAGAATTCACTCACTGTCCTTCCAGGTCCCTAGAAACAAGGACTTGCACAGTGAAAGAAACTGACACTCTCCCTACCTACAGTTTTCTGTCCCTAGAAAAAATGTTTTTTTTTTAAGCACAATATAGCACAAGGAGAATTCACTCACTGTCCTTCCAGGTCCCTAGAAACAAGGACTTGCACAGTGAAAGAAACTGACACTCTCCCTACCTACAGTTTTCTGTCCCTAGAAAAAATGTTTTTTTTAAGCACAATATAGCACAAGGAGAATTCACTCACTGTCCTTCCAGGTCCCTAGAAACAAGGACTTGCACAGTGAAAGAAACTGACACTCTCCCTACCTACAGTTTTCTGTCCCTAGAAAAAATGTTTTTTTAAGCACACTATAGCACAAGGAGAATTCACTCACTGTCCTTCCCAGTCCCTAGAAACAAGGACTTGCACAGTGAAAGAAACTGACACTCTCCCTACCTACAGTTTTCTGTCCCTAGAAAAAATGTTTTTTTAAGCACAATATAGCACAAGGAGAATTCACTCACTGTCCTTCCAGGTCCCTAGAAACAAGGACTTGCACAGTGAAAGAAACTGACACTCTCCCTACCTACAGTTTTCTGTCCCTAGAAAAAATGTTTTTTTAAGCACAATATAGCACAAGGAGAATTCATTCACTGTCCTTCCAGGTCCCTGGAAACAAGGACTTGCACAGTGAAAGAAACTGACACTCTCCCTACCTACAGTTTTCTGTCCCTAGAAAAAATGTTTTTTTTAAGCACAATATAGCACAAGGAGAATTCACTCACTGTCCTTCCAGGTCCCTAGAAACAAGGACTTACACAGTGAAAGAAACTGACACTCTCCCTACCTACAGTTTTCTGTCCCTAGAAAAAATGTTTTTTTAAGCACAATATAGCACAAGGAGAATTCACTCACTGTCCTTCCAGGTCCCTAGAAACAAGGACTTGCACAGTGAAAGAAACTGACACTCTCCCTACCTACAGTTTTCTGTCCCTAGAAAAAATGTTTTTTTTAAGCACAATATAGCACAAGGAGAATTCACTCACTGTCCTTCCAGGTCCCTAGAAACAAGGACTTGCACAGTGAAAGAAACTGACACTCTCCCTACCTACAGTTTTCTGTCCCTAGAAAAAATGTTTTTTTTAAGCACAATATAGCACAAGGAGAATTCACTCACTGTCCTTCCAGGTCCCTGGAAACAAGGACTTGCACAGTGAAAGAAACTGACACTCTCCCTACCTACAGTTTTCTGTCCCTAGAAAAAATGTTTTTTTTAAGCACAATATAGCACAAGGAGAATTCACTCACTGTCCTTCCAGGTCCCTAGAAACAAGGACTTACACAGTGAAAGAAACTGACACTCTCCCTACCTACAGTTTTCTGTCCCTAGAAAAAATGTTTTTTTTAAGCACAATATAGCACAAGGAGAATTCACTCACTGTCCTTCCAGGTCCCTAGAAACAAGGACTTGCACAGTGAAAGAAACTGACACTCTCCCTACCTACAGTTTTCTGTCCCTAGAAAAAATGTTTTTTTTAAGCACAATATAGCACAAGGAGAATTCACTCACTGTCCTTCCAGGTCCCTAGAAACAAGGACTTGCACAGTGAAAGAAACTGACACTCTCCCTACCTACAGTTTTCTGTCCCTAGAAAAAATGTTTTTTTTAAGCACAATATAGCACAAGGAGAATTCACTCACTGTCCTTCCAGGTCCCTAGAAACAAGGACTTGCACAGTGAAAGAAACTGACACTCTCCCTACCTACAGTTTTCTGTCCCTAGAAAAAATGTTTTTTTTAAGCACACTATAGCACAAGGAGAATTCACTCACTGTCCTTCCCAGTCCCTAGAAACAAGGACTTGCACAGTGAAAGAAACTGACACTCTCCCTACCTACAGTTTTCTGTCCCTAGAAAAAATGTTTTTTTTAAGCACAATATAGCACAAGGAGAATTCACTCACTGTCCTTCCAGGTCCCTAGAAACAAGGACTTGCACAGTGAAAGAAACTGACACTCTCCCTACCTACAGTTTTCTGTCCCTAGAAAAAATGTTTTTTTTAAGCACAATATAGCACAAGGAGAATTCACTCACTGTCCTTCCAGGTCCCTGGAAACAAGGACTTGCACAGTGAAAGAAACTGACACTCTCCCTACCTACAGTTTTCTGTCCCTAGAAAAAATGTTTTTTTTAAGCACAATATAGCACAAGGAGAATTCACTCACTGTCCTTCCAGGTCCCTAGAAACAAGGACTTACACAGTGAAAGAAACTGACACTCTCCCTACCTACAGTTTTCTGTCCCTAGAAAAAATGTTTTTTTTAAGCACACTATAGCACAAGCACAAAACACACTGACACTCTCCCTACCTATCCTTCTCTTTCGCTAAACTAAAGGAATCCAGGTTAAGCAAGAAATAAATAAAAGTCACTGTCCCTGCCTATGCTGCTCTATCCCTGCTCCGGAACACACTACACTAGGCCGCCGTGCTGGCGGCCTTTTATAGTGTGGGGCGTGTACTAAACACCCTCAGCAATAATTGGCCACAGGCATCCTGCCTGTGGCCAATCATTGCTCTCCTCGCTGCCGGCGCTGTGATTGGCCAAGCATGCGGGGTCACAGTGCATGCTTGGCCAATCACAGCGCCTGGATGACACTGCGATGACGTAGTGCATTGTGGGCCGTTCGCGTCACTCGAATTTGGCGCGAACGGCCCAAATCGTTCGATCTTCGTCGAACGATCGAACAGCCGATGTTCGAGTCGAACGTATGTTCGATTCGAACACGAAGCTCATCCCTACTCACCAGCCTGTGATTCATCTTGAGGTCCAGTACGGGCGCTAGGGGGCAACCATCAGTTTAGCATATTCCGCTACTGAACCCGGGCGGAGGCACGGGTGTTATGTTTGTCCGTACTGCGACCTACACCAGCCCAGAGATGATCACACGCACTGGGTCAACGTCAGCGACGCCTGCGACGCCTCCATGGCGTTGCGGCTTCACGCTATTGCTTCCATCTGCCAGCCCCCACTGTGCATACATCCTCTCTCTCCCACAGCTGGTGTCTATTTCATCACTACATCACTACCTAGCGCCCGTAGCATGCCGCTGACGTATTGACGTCATATACGGCGCTGCAAATCCATCGCATATGGGGATATAAATAGGACCCATGATTGCATTGTTACCGTCATGGGACCTTTGTCGGGAGCCACGTCACTCACACACAGCAAGCAGGTACGTGCGGTCATCACAGCGTTAAGCCCTATATACCGGGCTCGTTGCTCCATAACTAATTTGTCTCTGTTCATGCAGATTGCATTGGTCCGATGGCTTGTTCCAAGCCTTTTCGGGATATTTCTGCAATGAACAACTAGAGGCCGTTTAATTCAATTTAAAGGTAACAACATGTTTGAATGGGCTGCAGGGAACTTTGTGTTGGACCTTGCAGTGTCCCCGTTCGGAATCATGGCTGATTTCCCTTTCTTCTATGTCATTGACAGATATAGAACATATTCAAATGGATTTTTTCATGTGCCATTTGTTTGCTGTGTTGTGACTTTAAGACTCCCTGACCACGCATCCATTGCCATATCAGCATGTAAGCTTATAAATGTATTTTATATCCACACTTATTGTTTGAGAATAATTTTCTTACAGATCCTTTTATCCTACTTTGAAAGGCTTTGTTACAGATTCTTTTCTTTATATACTTTTTTTAAGGCTGGACCAGCAATGGTGCTAGGTCATCATCCCCATTTGAACTCTCTAGACGCTTCACATGGGCAGGTTTGAATTTGGACATATGTCAGCACAGATGCCCGTTGTTCCATAAAGTGTTCACAGTATATTTGATTTACTACTGGGACACATTTATGGTTGTAAGGGCCACCAGGATTCTAGAGGTATTGCTCCATATCATTTTAGAAATATATGTTTTATTAAATCTATGAAAAACCATCATCTTGTTTGAAATTGAAATTTATATGTCAAATATATATTCATGAAATGTTTATATTATTCCCTAGATTAAAACAAAGTCTGCACACATCCCTGAAGAAGCCTAAGTCAGGTGAAACATGTAGGACTGTTATGTTGGTGACTTATAAGGAATGAATGCACTGCGTTGTATTCTTCTTTATTTTCCTTTTAAATGTCATGTAATTTATGAATACATTTTCTATATTTTTTTATACCATTTCCTCTATCTTTCATTCTCAATAATTAAAAAATTTTGTACAAGCACCGTTATAGTCCCATGCACCCCCCCCCCCATTTTTTGGGGGGGTTTCTATACAAAACAATTTTCTATAGGGATGTAGGTGTTGCCATATACAAAAACGTATTCTATGTGCTAGCTCTACAATCTTTTTTTCTTTTTTTCTGCTTGTACACTGTTGCTGATGCCCGGGTCAGAGACCCCTCCCCCCTCTGCTGTATACATTCGGATATAGAACTACTAGCCCCAGCGAGATCCCCCTGCCTGTGGACACCATAAAGCTGCCGATCGCCGCCTCCCACCTCCACCAGCCAGGTACAAGGGAACCTCTGCAAGGGGGGAGTCAGCTCTTTTGGGACCCTGATGTAAGAGGGGGGCTTTCTGGGGACACTAATGTAAAGAAGGGGGCCTCTGGGGACACTAATGTAAGAGGGGGGGCTTTCTGGGGACACTAATGTTAGGGGGGTTCTCTGGGGATCCTGGTGTAAGGGGGGCTCTCTGGGGACCCTGATGTAAGGAGGGGCTCCTTGGGACTCTGATGTAAGGAGGGGCTCTCTGGGGACCCTGATGTAAGGGGAGGCTCTCTGGGGACCCTGGTGTAAGGAGAGGCTCTCTGGGAACCCTGATGTAAGTAGGCAGGCTCTCCGGGGACCCGGATGTAAGGGGAGGCTCTCTGGGGACCCTAATGTAGGGGGAGACTCTCTGGGGACCCTGATGTAAGGGGAGGCTCTCTGGGGACCCTAATGTAGGGGGAGACTCTCTGGGGACCCTGATGTAAGGGGAGGCTCTCTGGGGACCCTAATGTAGGGGCAGACTCTCTGGGGACCCTGATGTAAAGGGAGGCTCTCTGGGGACCCTAATGTAGGGGGAGACTCTCTGGGGACCCTAATGTAGGGGGAGACTCTTTGGGGACCCTGATGTAACGGGAGGCTCTCTGGGGACCCTAATGTAGGGGGAGACTCTCTGGGGACCCTGATGTAGGGGGAGACTCTCTGGGGACCCTGATGTAAGTAGGGAGGCTCTCTGGGGACCCTGATGTAAGGAGGGGCTCTCTGGGGACCCTGGTGTAAAGAGAGGCTCTCTGGGGACCCTGATGTAAGTAGGGAGGCTATCTGGGGACCCTGATGTAAGGGGAGGCTCTCTGGGGACCCTGATGTAAGTAGGGAGGCTCTCTGGTGACCCTGATGTAAGGGGGCTCTCTGGGGACACTAATGTAAGGGGGGCCTCTCTGGGAACCCTGATGCAAGTAGGGAGGCTCTCTGGGTATCCTGATGTAAGGGGAGGCTCTCTGGGGACCCTGATGTAAGGGGAGGTTCTCTGGGGACCCTAATGTAGGGAGAGGCTCTCTAGGGACCCTGATGTAAGTAGGGAGGCTCTCTGGGGACCCTGATGTAAGGGGAGGCTCTCTGGGGACCCTGATGTAAGGGGAGGCTCTCTGGGGAGTCCCCCTTTGTGATGGTGTGTGTGTGGGGGTGACATTGAAGGACCTGGCCTTGGGGCGGCAAAGGGATTAAATCTGGGCCTGGACTTAGGCAGCGCTGAGACTGGGGGCAGACACTGAAAAATTAAGTCGGCAGACCTGCTGACACCAATGAGAGAAAGCGGGGGGGGAGCTTTCCTCTATCCGTGGAGTACCTGTACCATCTACGCATGAGGCAAGAAGGCATCCTGGTGGGAGATTAGAAGGCCAAGTGACATTTTGCAGAGCTGAGCAATCGATGCCAACCTCCACCACCTGTGCCTCTTACTGATCCCATCCCCCCACCACTGATCTCATCCCTATCCCCCCCATTACTTCTTCAAACAAAGGTGTAGGGATGAGATCAGTGGTGCAAGGATGGGATCAGTAAGAGGCACAGGTGGTGGTGGGAGAGGATGGCACCACCACTGCCACCGCAGCAACCCCCCCTTAAGTACCACCGCAGCCACCCCCCTCAAGTACCACTTCAGCCAGCCCCCCTCAACACCACCACTGCCACCTCCCCCTCCCCCTCAAGTTACACAGCTGCCACCCCCTCAAGTACCACTGCTGCCACCTCGCCTCAACTACCGCCATTGCCACCCCCTAAAAAAAAAGCATAAAAATCATGTTTTTTCAGGGGGGGGGGGGGCTTCGTGATTTCTTGCACCGGGGCCCAGAAGTTTCTAGTTACGCCTCTGGACTGAGCTATTAATATTCCTGGCTATGCATTCTTTTGAAAAGACAGGGTAAAAAGGAAAGTTGGAGGGATCTGTCTCTATGTGAGAAGTGATCTCAAAGCAAGTGTAAAAGAGGACCTGGTGGATGAAGAGTGTGATGAGTCTGAAGCATTATGGGTGGAACTGCATACAGATGTTCGTAGTTCAAAGTTAATCATTGGAGTTTGTTATAGACCACCCAATGTTAATGAGGAGGTGGAGACTCAGCTCCTTGCACAGATGGAAAGGGCTGCAAGGGCTGGGACAGTGATAATAATAGGGGATTTTAACTACCCAGAAATTGACTGGAGTAATGGCACTGCTCGGACAGTTAAAGTGGTTGTAAACCCAACCATACAACTTGCACCTACAGGTAAGCCTAGATTAAGGCTTACCTGTAGGTGCAAGAAATATCTCCTTAACCTACACGGTTAAGGAGATATTTGCAGAAAACCCTGCGCCGATGTCTACGACGCATGCGCGCCGTAGACAGCGGCGCAGGCGCACTGAGCGGTGCCAGTTTTCTCAATGGGAGACTTGAGACGACATCGCTGCTCCGGCCAATCACAGCGCCGGATCGGCGATACACTGACGGCAGTGACGGAACATCGAGGCAAGATGGCGGCGGCGGCGGGGGGGAACGAGGAGCAGTTTGGGGGCTTCGATCTCAGGTAAGTCATTTATAATGAGCTCTTTATGGATTTATTTTGCAGGGTTTTTTTCCCGGGTTTACTTCCTCTTTAAAGGGCAAAAATTACCTATTACAGGACAATTTTATGCTCCAGTTTATTGAGGCCCCAACTAGGAATGATGCTCTGTTGGACCTGGTAATCTCAAACCATGCAGAGCTTATTACTATTGTTCAGATAAAGGAACACCTGGGTAGCAGTGACCATAACATGATTTCATTTGATGTTAGCTGTAAGCAAAAATCACTTACGGGAAAGATAAAAACACTTAATTTCAAGAGAGCAAATTTTCCAAGGATGAGGGCTGCTCTCCAGGACTTAGACTAGGAGAGAATATTGGCATCAATGGGCATGGAACAGAAATGGGAATTCTTCAAAAAGACTGTTTGTGAACTCACTGCAAAGTATATTCCCATGGGCAATACGTTTAAAAGGCTAAAAATAAAACCTATGTGGCTCACGGCCAAAGTTAAAAAAGCTATACACTATAAGAAAAGAGCTTTTAAAATAATATAAAAATTAAGGAACACTAGTGTCATTTAAATGTTATAAAGAATATAACAGAATATGTAAAAGGGAAATCAAGGATGCAAAAATTCAAAACGAACGACAGATTGCAAAAGATAGTAGGACAAACCCCAAAAAATTCTTCAAATATATTAATAGTAAATAGGTGAAGTCTGAGCATGTAGGCCCTTTACAAAATAATCTAGAGTGGGTGACTGGAGACAAAGAGAAGGCTAATTTATTAAATACTTTCTTCAGCTCTGAGTATACAAAGGAGCATGGGGGAGCTCATGTCCATAATGGGGGTGGTAGTGGCACAGCCCCAAATCCACAATGGCTCAAAAGTGATATGGTCCAGCAATATTTAGACAGAATAAAGGTGGATAAAGCACCTGGACCAGATGGCATACACCCACGGATCCTAAAAGAATTGAGCTCTGTAATTTCAAAGCCATTGTATCTAATTTTTAGGGACTCATTAATGACAGGAATAGTACCACTGGATTGGCGTAGGGCCAATGTGGTGCCTATATTTAAAAAGGGAACAAAGTCTTTACCAAGTAACTATACACCTGTTAGTTAGACAACTTCTATAGTTGGGAAGATACTGTAGAGATTAATAAAAGACCATATAGACGAATTCTTGCTGGGAAAAAAACATTTTAAGCAACAGACAGCATGGATTCATGAAAGACAGAAGTTGTCAGACAAACCTGATTTCTTTTTATGAAGAGGTAAGTAAAACCTTGTACAGAGGCGTGGCTGTGGACGTGGTATACTTGGATTTTGCAAAAGCGTTCGATACAGTTCCCCACACACGGCTAATGTGTAAGGTAAAGTCTACAAGCTTGGAAATAACAGTTTGTAAATGGATAGAAAACTGGCTAAAAGACAGAATTTAGAGAGTAGTCGTTAATGATTCTTACTCTGAATGGTCTAAGGTTATCAGCGGTGTACCCCAAGGTTCAGTGCTGGGACCCTTACTTTTTAATATCTTTATAAATGATATTGGGTCTGGGATCAAAAGTAACATTTCTGTCTTTGCAGATGACACTAAGCTATGCAGTGGAATAATGTCCTTACAGGATGTCGCCAATTTACAAGCCGACCTCAATGCCCTGTCTAATTGGGCGACTATGTGGCAGATGAGGTTTAATGTTGATAATGTAAAGTTATGCACTTGGGGGCTAAGAATATGCATGCATCATAAATACTAGGGGGAGTACAACTGGGGGAATCCGTAGTGGAGAAGGATCTGGGGGTTTTGGTAGATCATAAGCTCAATAATAACATGCAATGCCAAGCTGCTGTTTCCAAAGCGAGGAAAGTCCTCTCTTGTATTAAGAGAGGTATGGACTCCAGAGAGAGAGATATAATTTTGCCCCTGTTTAAATCATTAGTAAGACCTCATCTGGAATATGCAGTTCAGTTTTGGGCACCAGTTCTCAAAAAGGATATTGGGGAACTGGAGAAAGTGCAGAGAAGGGCAATCAAACTGATAAGAGGCATGGAGGAGCTCAGCTATGAGGAAAGATTAGAGGAACTGAATTTATCTCACTCTTGAGAAGAGGAGATTAAGGAGGGATATGATCAACATGTACAAATATATAAGGGGTCCATATAGTGAACTTGGTGTTGAGTTATTCACTTTACGGTCAACACTGCGGACAAGGGGGCACTTTTTACGTCTAGAGGAAAAGAGATTTCATCTCCAAATATGGAAAGGTTTCTTCACAGTAAGAGCTGTGAAAATGTGGAGTAGACTCCCTGCAGAGGTGGTTCTGGGCAGCTCAGTAGATTGCTTTAAGAAAGGCCTGGATTCTTTCCTAAATGTACATAATATAACTGGGTACTAACATTTATAGGTAAAGTTGATCCAGGGAAAATCTGATTGCCTCTCGGGGGATCAGGAAGGAATTTTTTCCCCTGCTGTAGCAAATTGGATCATGCCCTGCTGGGGTTTTCCGCCTTCCTCTGGATCAACTGTGGGTGTAGATTGGGTATATGGGATTGTATGATATTATTTCATTTTTGTTTGTTTTTTTATGGTTGAACTGGATGGACTTGTGTCTTTTTTCACCCTGACTAACTATGTAACTATGTATTTATACACAATTCCGAGTGAATACCACCGCTGTTAACACACTGCGCTCACCTCAATATATTGACCTATTGTGAATAAATAGGTTACCATGCGCATTCTCTTTAAGGGGTCTCATCCACCTTCTCAGGATGCCTCTGGCACTTTACCGCCTGGTCACCTCTTCTGCTTGTCCCAATGAGAACCATGCTACTTTGGATATTCCTCCACTAGCTCCACCACTCATAATAAATAAGAGCTCAACATAGTGTTTTATCATTTAAAACCAATGGCACTTTATTAAAATCAATCTAAATTTTACTCACATAAGAAGTGCACTAAATCCAGCAGTGCACCACCTTTAAAATACTTAAAACTATAAATGATACATGCCCCTTTAAGATAGAGACCTCAGCATCACTCACCTTCATGAGCAATCCGGCAACGACTTCCAGGTAGCGTGATGACTTCA
The DNA here is from genome assembly GCA_029206835.1 of Rana muscosa. Lineage (NCBI taxonomy): Eukaryota > Metazoa > Chordata > Amphibia > Anura > Ranidae > Rana > Rana muscosa. The sequence continues at coordinate 909,345,650 of CM055117.1, read as the reverse complement.
CAAGGCTCTGAGCTGACGCGTTTCATCACCACCCTTGTGACTTTTTTAAAGAGATGTTTATCTCTTTGTAGCACACATCTTTTTTAGTGAGAATTGTGGATGGTATATAACACATCCAAAGCACTACTGGCAGCAGCATTATATTATTGTTTATGACACATATTATTGTTACATGTAATTTCTCACAGAGTGCCCTAGTGGAGATGGAAACTAAGGTCAAAAGTTCCACGGCAGTATTGATATATTATTTTATGGGTGGATGTGGGAAACACATTACAATGTGAGTAGCAACACATATTATTTAGTGAGTGTAGGATTGATTTAATACATAATTACTGGAGGTATAAATTAGTTTGTGCAAAGAATATCATTTATTTTATATTTCTAATTTGCAATATTTGTTTCTTCATAGTACATATATGAAATTTTTACTTTCTAGAATGTTTACTAGACTGTGTATTTTGTGTCAGTGTAAAAGAGACTGTCTGTAGGTTGCTTTTTAGCAGGAAATAATATTAATAATAATATTAACAGTTACATACTTTGTTTACATTTCTAAAACTGCGTTATTGGGATTTTTCAGTAAATCAGTGCTAAATAGTGATGAGCCGAACACCCCCGGGTTCGGTTCGCACCAGAACCCGTGAACGGACCGAAAGTTCGCACGAACTTTAGAACCCTATTAAATACAATGGATGCGAACGTTCGAAATCTAAAGTGCTAATTATAACGACTATTATGCATGTTATTGTCCTAAAAAGGGGTTGGGAACCCGGGTTCTGCACCAGGGGACATGTATCAATGCAAAAAGAAGTTTTAAAAACGGCCGTTTTTATGGAGCAGTCATTTTAATGATGCATAAAGTGAAAAAAAAAAAGTCAAATATTCCTTTAAATATTGTACCTGGGGGGTCTAAAGTATGCCTGTGAAGTGCCATGTGTTTCCCGTGTTTAGAACTGTCCCTGCACAAAATTACATTTCTAAAGGAAAAAAAGCCATTTAAAACTGCTTGCGGCTTTAATGTAATGTCTGGTCCCGGTAATATGGATTAAAATCTTAAGAAAAATGGCATAGCTACCCCATCACACACCCCCCCCCCCCCCCACCCCAGCCCATTACCAGCCCCTTTGGGTCTTGTATGGATATTAAGGGGAACCCCGCACACAAAATAAAAAAGGCCCTATATACTCTGAACAGCCGTATACAGGCGGTGCATACAAGACATGGACTGTAGGTTGGTTCTTATGTAGAATCTGTTTGTAATTTTGAACAGGTACATTGTTTAAGTGTAGCTCCAGCCAAAAAATATATTTTTAAGCTTTTTGGAAAACATAGGGAAGGGTTATCACCCCTGTAACATTTGTTTTGCTGTCTGTGCAGTGTGCACCTGTTCAGAACAGTTCACCTCACTTTCCGTCCTAATGACAAATGTTTTTTGAAAATTTGGGGTTTTTATTGAAACAAGAATTGGTGATAAAGAATCAGTGGAGAGGAGACACTTTTTTCCCATATTAACTCTTACAGGAGAGAATTTGCCTTCCTAGGGGTAGATTTCCTCTCACTTCCTGTTGTATCCTTCCGTTTGCAAGGAGGAGTCGTTTGTAAGTTGGATGTTTGAAAGTAGGGGCCTGCCGTATATACTCAGCTGAAATTTTCCCCTTACATGTTGGTGTTGCCACAACACTGTGAGCCCTCACAGTTACTCTTGGTGGGCGCATGAATGGGCCCTGCTGTGAATTATTAGATCAAGAATTGTAATTGCATGCCCCTGTTGAACAGGGGCTGAAAAATTGGGCCTTTGGTGGTGGTGGTGGTGGTGGTGTTGACACAACACTGTAAGGCCTCACAGTTAGTCTTGGTGGGTGCAGGAATGGGCCCTGCTGTGAATTATTAGATCAAGAATTGTAATTATATGCCCCTGTTAAACAGGGGCAGAAAAATTGAGCCTTAGGCACTGGTGCCACAACACTGCAACCCCTCACAGATACTGTACTTGGAGCACAGCAATGAGCCCTGTTGCAAAGTATTGCATCAAAAATTGTAATTACACGCCCCTGTTAAACAGGGGCTGAAAAATTGGGCCTTAGCCACTGGTGCTGGTGCCACGACACTGCAACCACTCCCAGATACTCTAGTTGGAGTGCAGGAATGAGCCCTGCTGCAAAGCATTGCATAAAAAATTGTAATAACACACCCCTGTTAAACAGGGGCTGAAAAATTGGGCCTTAGCCACTGGTGGCGGCACCCAGAAACAAAAATGTTCTTCCAAGCTATCATCGTCAATCGGATCATTGAGGAGGAGGAGGATAGTCAGTCAACATAACAGGACAGTCTCTCAGCATCAGCATCAGTCTTGAAGGGATGTGACATTTGAAAGTAAATTAGTCTGTTATATCAGCTTCAGGTGTTTGGTAGCTGGTGGTGATCCAAGACTGGTTCATCTTTATGAAGGTCAGTCGATCAACAGAGTCGGTGGACAGGCGCACCCTGTGATCCGTGACAAATCCTCCAGCAGCACTGAATGTGCGTTCTGAAAGAACGCTGGATGCAGGACAGGCCAGTAGCTCAATTGCATATTGTGCAAGCTCTGGCCAGTGATCCATCCTCAAGACCCAGTAAGCCAGAGGATTTTTGGTGGGGAAGGTGTCCAAGTCTGACCTTGCCCCTAGGTATTCCTGCACCATCAGACGCTGGCGATGGTTGCTGGAACCGATCATACCTTGGGGCTGCGGACTAAAGAATTGTCTGAACGCTTCGGTCAGACGGCCACCTTCCCCACCGCTCCTTCTTTGACTGACCGAAGCCTCAGCAACTCGTTGTCCAGGACCAGGAGTTTGTAACCTCCCAGTCTCTGGGAACGCATTGCACAGACCTTTCTGCAAGGCCTCCCAGAGTTGTCTCATCCTCTGCTCCCTCTGCGACGGTAAGATAAGGTCCGCAACCTTACCCTTGTACCGTGGATCAAGGAGAGTGGCCAGCCAGTAATGGTCCCTCTCCTTGATCCGAAGAATACAAGGATCCTTCCGCAGACTTTGCAGGATCAGGGAGGCCATGCAGCGTAGGTTAGCTGAGGCATTCAGTCCGGAGTCCTCTGGGTCACTAAGGACGACATGATCCGCAGCCACCTCCTCCCAGCCACGTACAAGTCCACTGGTTTCTTGGGACTGTAAATCATCCCTAAAAGACTGCTGCTGATGATGCTGAGTGCCAGGCTCCACCTCCATGCTGACACAATCCTCCTCCTCCTCCTCCTCCTCCTCCTCCTCCTCTTCTTCCTGTGCGATGAGTGGGACAGAAGGAACACTGTCTGGGTAAAGGGGGCCTTGAGAGGCAAGGAAGTCCTTCTCTTCCTGCCTCTGTTCTGCCTCAAGTTCCCTGTCCATTATTCCACGCAGCATATGTTCCAACAGGTGGACAAGAGGTACAGTGTCACTGATGCATGCACTGTCACTGCTCACCATCCTCGTGGCCTCCTCAAATGGTGCCAGGACAGTGCATGCATCCCTGATCATGCCCCACTGGTGTGGTGAAAAAAACCCGAGCTCCCCTGACCCTGTCCTGGTGCCGTAGTCGCACAGGTACTCATTGATGGCCCTCTGCTGCGTGTGCAGCCGCTGCAGCATGGCCAACGTTGAGTTCCACCTGGTGGGCATGTCACATATAAGGCGGTTCTTGGGCAGGTTCAACTCCTTTTGCAGCTCAGCCAGGCGAGCACTGGCATTATAAGATCTGCGGAAATGCACACAGACTTTCCTGGCTTGCCTCAGGACATCCTGTAAGCCCAGGTACCTGCCCAAGAACCGCTGCACCACCAGGTTAAGGACGTGAGCCACACAGGGCACATGGGTCAGTTGTCCCTGTCAGAGAGCGGAGAGAAGGTTGGTGACATTGTCGCAAACTACCATTCCTGGCTTAAGCTGGCGTGGCGTCAACCACCTCTCGGCCTGCCCCTGCAGAGCAGACAGAACCTCTGCCCCAGTGTGGCTCCTGTCCCCCAAACACACCAGCGCAAGCACGGCATGCCTGCGTACTTGCGTAGCCCCTTGAACGCCTACGGAGCACCGCTGGTTCCGAGGACAAAGCACAGGAAGAGGCCACGCAGGAAGAAGAAGAGGAGGGGGTGGAGGACAGAGGTGTGTCACAACCAGTAGTAGCATTTTGGAGGCGTGGCGGTGGAACAACCTCCAACACTACTGCACCTTGTCCTGCATCCTTCCCAGCTGCCAAAAGAGTGACCCAATGGGCCGTGAAAGAAAGGTAACGTCCCTGTCCATGTCTGCTGGACCATGAGTCAGCGGTAATATGCACCTTACCGCTGACCGCCCTGTCCAGCGAGGCCAAGACATTGCCTTCCACATGCCGGTAGAGAGCCGGAATCGCCTTCCGTGAGAAAAAGTGGCGTTTGGGAACCTGCCACTGAGGAACCGCACATTGCACAAACTCACGGAAGGGGGCCGAGTCTACCAACAGAAAAGGCAGCAGTTGAAGCGCTAGCAATTTAGCCAAGCTAGCATTCAACCGCTGGGCATGTGGATGGCTGGGAGTGAACTTCTTTTGACGGTCCAGCAGCTGGGGCAGGGAAATTTGCCTGCTAGAATCAGACGTTGGTGTACTGCTAGCAGAGTGCCCGCAAGTACTTGGCTGTGACACACCTAATTCTACACCTTCATTCCTCTCAGAGCAGGTTTCAGAGAGGACTGAAGGTATAGTGGGGTTGGAGATCCCAGCTGATGCAGTGCAAGAAGAGGTCAGCTTTGTTCTTTGGTGTGGGTCTTTAAGGTAGGCTTGCCAACGAGCTGCATGGCAGGTCAACATATGTCTGGTCAAGCATGTGGTGCCCAAGCGGGTGATGTTTTGGCCACGCGATATACGCTTGAGACATATGTTGCAAACAGCAGCTGTGCGATCTGATGCACTCGACTCAAAAAAGGCCCACACCAAAGAACTTTTTGAATAACGGGCAGAGGCAGCGCCCTGCACAGGCGGAGCTCTGCGGTGTGATTCCGTCGGTGTGCTGCCCTTACGCTGCCCCCCCGAGGGCATCCTGCCTCGTTGGAGATGTGCCTCCTCCTCATCCTCCTCCTCCTCCTCTCTCCTATTAGGCACCCACGTGGAGTCAGTGACCTCATCATCCCCTCCCTCCTCATCACTGGAATCAATCTGGCAGTATGCTGCAGCTGCTGGAACATGACTGCCAGATTGGTGTCCTTCTTGAGCATCCCCTCTCTCTGCTCTCACGCTACTGCCTTCCTCTAGCTGGGTATCATCATCAGACCCTTCGAAACGCTGGGCATCCTCCTGGAGCATGTACCCAACACTGTGCTCAAACAGTTCGGGGGACTCCTCAGGAGGACATGGTTGGTCTAGGGAAGGAGTGACTGATGAAGATATTGATACCAGGGAAGAGGACGCTTTGGCAGCTGCTTTGCCAGTACCCTGAGCCTGGGTGAGAGAGGATGAGGAGGATGAGGAGGGCTTGGTCATCCACTCTACCAAGTCTTCGGCATGATGCGGCTCAACACGTCCAGCTGCCGAAAAGAAGGACAAGCGTGTCCCATGGCCACGTGCTGATGGCGATGCACCGCGTCCACGACCAGCACTGTTGTCTCTAGACACAGAGCCTGCTTGCCCTCTTTTTTTGGCTCCTGACTGTCTGCCTCTCCTTGTTTGCCTTCCAGACATTCTAATGGCCTGCAGGGAAATGGGAAAAGCAGCAATACAGGCTAAGTTAAGGTGTAATATGGTCAGGAGGCACACTCCGCCCGCTGTAAGTGCCGCAAAATCCTGTTGGTGTAACATACCAGGAAAAAGCAGCAATACAGGCTAAGTTAAGGTGTAATATGGTCAGGAGGCACACTCCGTCCGCTGTAAGTGCCGCAAAATCCTGTTGGTGTAACACACCAGGAAAAAGCAGCAATACAGGCTAAGTTAAGGTGTAATATGGTCAGGAGGCACACTCCGCCCGCTGTAAGTGCCGCAAAATCCTGTTGGTGTAACACACCAGGAAAAAGCAGCAATACAGGCTAAGTTAAGGTGTAATATGGTCAGAAGGTACACTCCGCCCGCTGTAAGTGCCGCAAAATCCTGTTGGTGTAACACACCAGGAAAAAACAGCAATACAGGCTAAGTTAAGGTGTAATATGGTCAGGAGGCACACTCCGCCCGCTGTAAGTGCCGCAAAATCCTGTTTGTGTAACACACCAGGAAAAAGCAGCAATACAGGCTAAGTTAAGGTGTAATATGGTCAGGAGGCACACTCCGCCCGCTGTAAGTGCCGCAAAATCCTGTTTGTGTAACACACCAGGAAAAAGCAGCAATACAGGCTAAGTTAAGGTGTAAAATGATCAGGAGGCACACTCCGCCCGCTGTAAGTGACGCAAAATCCTGTTTGTGTAACACACCAGGAAAAAGCAGCAATACAGGCTAAGTTAAGGTGTAATATGGTCAGGAGGTACACTCCGCCCGCTGTAAGTGCCGCAAAATCCTGTTGGTGTAACACACCAGGAAAAAGCAGCAATACAGGCTAAGTTAAGGTGTAATATGGTCAGGAGGTACACTCCGCCCGCTGTAAGTGCCGCAAAATCCTGTTGGTGTAACACACCAGGAAAAAGCAGCAATACGGGCTAACTTCAGGTGTATAATGTGCAGGAGGCTTAGCAACAATGACACTGACACTGTCCCCTGCCTATCCTTCTCTCTCCCTGCACACAAGGTTTATCCAAGTATATGACGCTGACACTCTCCCTGCCTATCCTTCTCTCTCCCTGCACACAAGGTTTAGCAAAGAATATGACACTGACACTGTCCCCTGCCTATCCTTCTCTCTCCCTGCACACAAGGTTTATCAAAGTATATGACACTGACACTCTCCCTGCCTATCCTTCTCTCTCCCTACACACAAGGTTTAGCAAAGAATATGACACTGACACTCTCCCTGCCTATCCTTCTCTGTCCCTACACACAAGGTTTAGCAAAGAATAGATTTGACAAGATTTGACACTGTCCCTGCCTATCCTTCACTTTCCCTGCTCCGGAACACACTACACAAGGCCGCCGCGCTGGCGGCCTTTTATAGTGTGGGGCGTGTACTAAACCCCCTCAGCTATAATTGGCCACAGGCATCCTGCTCATCATCATTGCTCTCCTCGCTGCCGGCGCTGTGATTGGCCAAGCATGCAGGGTCACAGTGCATGCTTGGCCAATCACAGCGCCGGGATTACACTGCGATGGCGCAGTGTATTGTGGGCCGTTCGCGTCACTCGAATTTGGCGCGAACGGCCCAAATCGTTCGTTGTTTGCCGAACGCGCGAACAGCCGATGTTCGAGTCTAACCTATGTTCGACTCGAACACCGAGCTCATCCCTAGTGCTAAATACAAGTATTAGTAATTCCTAGCAAACAATCAAATTTCCACTGTCTACTGATTTAAATAAAAATTAGTTCTGATTTGTTAAACCCTAATTTGTACAATTTCATTGCATTAAAACATATTTTGAAAACATTTGCAGCAGTATAATTTCAAAGTACCATTAGAATAAATAACACCTTTCTGGCATCCAGGTAAACAACCATTATTGCAGTGCAAATAAAGAATCTTCAGTGTGTCCTGTTGTCACCTACTGGCAATCTATATAGGAGTCTTTTTGTCACCTATTGTCTCTTAAGACTTGTGTAAAACTTTGAGGAATAGTGCCGTCTAGTCATTACAAGCCATAAGCATCACATTGTCACTTTGGGCCACAATGATTGTTTTTTGGTGCAATAAAGCACTAATTTCCTTATGTCTGAAAGTCCATCCTGCAATTTAAGGGACCATAATCTCCGTCTCTTTCTTTGTCGTTAGGGGATGGAAGACAGATACAGTATGTGGCACAGCTGTGTTAAGTCTCAGGAATGTCTCCTCTGGACAGAGATCCCACTTTCAAACAGCACAGAAGTAATGCCAGCTATTCCAACGAGATGCTCTTTTACCACAGACAGAGCACTATCCATTAACGCCAAAATGTGGATGTTTTATTGCAGACCTTATAGCACTCTTTTCTTACCTTCCTTTTAAAGCAGGAAGTCATTGAGCCACCTGATGTAAGTTTCTCCAAAACCCTACACTGGAAAACAAGCAGTGTGCTTCAAAGTGCCACTGTCACTAAAGGCTCGATAGAAACAATGCAGATTTTATGCATTGTCCATACATTACTTGATATCCATAGCAACAAATCACAATCCATGTTTCGTTTTTAATTCTGCATTGCACAAAAAACAGTTGGAAGCTGATTGGTTGCTATGAACAATAATAAACGTCCTCGCCTGCCTGGTTTTTTGTTTTTTAGTACATAGGCTCCACTATTATCTATATATGCCATGCAGTTTGGAAAGAAGGAATAATGATATTGCTGTACGAAAGCTAACAGTCTAATAAAACCTTCTATGTAATACTTTGCAAAATAAATTATAGTTTTTTTTTTTTTCTACAGTTGATAAAGTTACAAGGTTAGGTTGCATTTATCTTCAACATACTATGAACAAACCCTACTCCACTTCAGGCTGCACTTGTCTCTCTCTAACAGTCCCAATGCGTTTCACTCCTCACCGAAGCTTAATCATAGGCATCCAATAATAAACTCCTGTGAGGCACCAGTTGAACTGTTAGTGCATCAGTGGCATCCTGTCCATTAGGGGCACACGGGCACCACCCCACTATCCATGTGTCCGGCCCCCTGATCTACATGCAGGGCGCCAGATGCATGGAATCCAATAGAGGGGTGTTTTTTTAAGCACATGATTAGAGCCAGAGACTCTAATAGGCTTCAAAAAAGGGTGGGCTCAGGGCGCAGAGCACTGCGCTACAAGCCCACCCAGTTGTGTGAGAATAGCGAATTAATATTCGCTATTCTCACACTGATCCTCCTCCCGATTGGCTGAAAGGACAGGCAATTCTATTGGACGCCTAGGAGGAGGAGGGAGGAGACGCTCAGTGGAAGCTGCCATAATGCACAGGAGAAGGAGGAAACGCGATGGAATCTGCCGCCCGTAGGAGCCTTGCCTACCCAGATGGGGTAAGTGTGGGGCTGGATTACCGACCAACAACCCGGGGGGGTGGATGGACTTGGTGCAGGTGACCTGACCGACGGACCATGGGGGGTCGATGGGGGTGACTGCCGACCGGGGGGTTGGTTGTTTGCCGCCCCCCCAAAAAAAAACACCAGCTGCCACTGGAGTGCATCATTTGGTTGCAATAAATTTGAAGTTGCCATTTATGGTGAGCGACTCTCCTTTTCTTACTTTGGATTGTTTAAAGATAGGGTAACATTTACATCTCTTTAGACTGCTGTGACCTAATCAATATTAACAAAAAAAGTGGGAAACTAAAGCCTCATTAGAGAATTAGTGCAGAAATATTAAAACATGTAGATCCCTTTTTAAGACTCCTCTAATCAGTTGACTAGAATCCATCCACGTTGGACTACAGAACGGAGAAAAATATATATTTCTATCACTGGGGACTGTGAACAGTTTCTTCTCAGTTGAAACCAAAAAATAATTTGGAGTATTCACAGAATACAGTGATGTACTGTATCTACTAGGAACATAACCATCTTTTGCTGCACTCTGTACACTTTTATACAACTGAAAGTATTTAAAAAGAACCTGTTTAGATTTAAAAAAATATAAACTGCCATTGCTGACTTGTTTTGAAGGTATTACTACTGGGATGTCATCCTAATCCATCCTCAAAGTATAACTAAAGGTAAAACTTGTTTTTAGTTTTGGATAGAGTGGAGATGAATGAGAACTCCTGTCAGTTTTTATTGCTTTCTGTGCCCCCATTAAGGAGATTCTCTCTCTATTTGTCTTGTTTACCATTTTCATTGAAAGTGAAAGTAAAAGAAAATCCTAAATGATGGGTTGTCCCTAAAAATGTAATAGAGAAGAAATCTTCCAATGGGGGCACTAGTTCTGGTGACCTGGGGGTCCCCAAGCGATTCCCTTAAAGTGTTACTAAACCCACAACAGAAAAATCAGTCTGTATATGCAGTAAAGCATGCTTGTTATACTCGCTGTGGAACCTAAAGGGTTAATCCTCTGCATTGTGTAAAAAAGCTGTTTGATCCTGGCTTCTCTGATCCTCCCCTTCTTCTACTGACTCCAGACCATTTCCTGGTAGAACAGAGCATCAGGGGACAGGCTGCACATGCTCAGTTTGGTGTGTATTGCTAGAGAGTTTTTTTTTTCTTGGGAGAGTGCTTGTGATCAGCACAAGGCCAATCAGCACTGCCCAGACAGAGGATCAGGGGAAAATGAAAATTCATCCTACAAGCTTTAAGCAGACAGAACAACAAGTCACAAGACTGCTATATACTGCTGATGAGAAAGGATATTAATCAGTTTATATTTACTAACATTATTGCATTTCCATGTTTCCATGTGTTTACTGTGAGAGACCAGATATAGTGAATGCAGGGTCCTGGGTTTAGTAACACTTTAACTTGCAGGGATTTGCTCTGACTTCCTGTTTGGCTAGGGGACAGAAAATGACTGTGAATCTGCCCAATTGGGCACATATGGCAAAAATAAACCTTACAGGGGTTATAACCCTCCCTTGCTCTATCTAAAAAAAAAAAAAAAAGTTTTGACTATTATTATTTGACTATTTCTGAATCGCTGATCCAGAGCAAGAGTGCCAGTTCGGACACCAGATTAGCAAATGCTTGTTCAGGATCAGTCACTTGCCAGGTTGTGAAGATCTAACAGGCCCAGAATTGTGAAGAACAAGTCAACTAAGCTTTTGTGTTTCTATCCTGTGTATAAAAATATGGAGCGATCTGCAGCAAAAAGTGTGATCAGTGCCCTAAGTACCACCATCCCTATATAACCAGATTGGGGAAGCAAGAAGAGGCAGTTAGCGGGTGAGAACAATCCAACATCACCACCTCCCCTCCCCTTCCCATGGTCCCCATAGTGGCTGCATGGGCTGATATGGAGATATTGTCAGGATGTTTTCTATTTTGTAATGGTTGGACCAACTGAATTTTTGCCAGTATCTCTATTAGTAGCAGAAAAGTAACACTCTCAGCAGAAAACAGTAAAAAAACTCTCCTAATGAGGTTGAAATGTGACCTTAAGTCTGTGTGTACCTAAGCCACAACATTTATTTCTGACTGTAAGGATATAGGACTAGAACACAGTGCATTCCACAGTTCTGACATTTGCTAGTGACCCAGAACTTCCATCCTTGCCATCACAAATTTTGACCACCAGTACAGTAGTTATGTGCATATGCTTTTTATGAGCGATCTTCTCCCAGTCACTCCTCTGACACCATCCAGACTCATGACACTGCCCTGCACATCATGCTACAGGCTGGGCTCTTATAATCATGCAAGGTTAGTTCACCACACAGCACTGTAAAACGTCATGCTTACTCCACATTTGAGTAAGTTGTTAAAATCATCAAAGTGATCGCCAACATCTATTAAGCAGAATAGTTTTAGCTAACTCTACCCATTCTTTGCAGGCTTTTATAGTTGTTATTGATGTGTGAACACATATGCAAACAATAAAGGGCTATAAAGTATTTATTAGAAGTGTGCTAGCCATTAATGATGTGTAGTATACATACATTTCACTGTTTACAGGGCATTGTATTGTACAGTGTCTATGTACAGTACAGCGCAAGACTCTCCTTACATAAATGTGGTGGAAAGACTGAAAAAAATAGCTTTGTGTTCTAACAAGTTGTGACAGTTAATGTAATTATATAAGAAACGTATAATTATTACATATGAAGTCTATGGAGCCTATAGTAAGACGAGTTATATTTCGGCATTACTTTGCATGCACTGCGTATATATTGTATATATACAATTTTTTGTTTCCTGGGTGTCTCTTTGCGAATGTCTGATGGTATAAACAATGTGGTCTTATGAAGCTTTCAGTGCATTATAAAAAAAAAATATGTAGTTGCCTCTTAGGCACCTATTACATTTAAACCTGAATGAGGTCAGATTGTAAATGCAGCTGATTTAGGACAATAGACAATACAGATTCATTACATGAATTCTTTACGTTTTAATATGTAAACAGCTCGGTTGTAAAGGAATAGCTGCTTACATGCTACCTTCCCCCACTAACCTGCACAAATTGTGCTGTATATGGGGGGAAAAAACGATATTCTACTATATGGCTAAAAGTATATAAAAAATATTCGGTTTGTTAAAAAGTGTAATGATACACTATATGAGCAAATGTATGTGGACTCCCCTCTTAATTACCGTATTTATCAGCGTATAACACGCACAGGCGTATAACACAGCCTAACTTTAAGAGGGAAGTTTCAGGAAAAAATACATTCCACAGCCCCCTGCGTATAACACGCAGGCACAGTTTACCCTCTATTTTCAGGGTAAAAAAGTGAGTGTTATACGCCAATAAATACAGTATTAATTTCAGATGCACAAAGTCAGGTCGATAAAAATATGGCTTCATGAGTTTGGTATGGAGGAACTCAACTGGCCTGAACAGAGCCCTGTTGAATACAATTGGGACAAACTGAAATGCTGAATACAAGACAGGTCTACTTATCCAACATCAATACCTGACCTCCTGAATGCTATTGTGCTGAATGGGCACATTTCATAATCTTGTGGAAAGCCTTTCCAGAAGAGTGGAGGCTGTTTTAGAAAGTCACAGAGAGAAGTCAACTCCATATTAAATCCTATTGCTATGAAATGGGATGTCCAACAAGCTCATATAAGTTTGATGGTCAGGTGTATATAAATTTTTAGCTATATAGAATAGTATCCAGGTTATGAATCACTTTTTTTACATAAACATTTCTGTCAACATTTAAATGTAGTCCAAGCTTTCCAGCAAAAGTAAAAGATGTTAAGAACAGTCAACATTTATTTCTACAATTTTAAATTTAACAAAAAACTTTTGCTGCAACTTCTCAGTTTTTGTCCCAGTCTCTGTCACTTTTCCTAGACAGTCATTATCAGTAGTACCAAATACATGTAACATAGTGCAATATTCTTTATTAGAGTTGGGCTGAACACCCCGGTTCGGTTTGCACCAGAACTCTCGAGCATTAAATGTTTTTGCGATCTGGAATCTCTGCAAGATTGTCTAGGCTGCCTAGTTTTGTGAGTGTTGATTTTATCTTGAAGTAATTTTTTGGTATAGGTTTCATGGGCACAATGTAAGGACTGCCACTGATAGAAATGTCAAAACTATAAAAAAAAAAAAGGGTGGGGGGACTACAAACGTCACAGCATCGCAGTCAGAAAAACTGCAGCTGACAATTAAAAAAAGGGGGCAGGCACGGGACAAAAAAAAACAGCAACCAAAATAAAAAGGGGTGTACAGCACTGTATACAACTCTAAATACTGACACACTATACTCACACTATAATGACACACTACACTAAACTCACACTACACTACACTATACTCACACTATACTCACTCTACACTAACACTGCACTGACACACTACACTGACACTACACTATACTCAAAATATACTCAGACTACACTAACACTACACTGATACTCTACACTCAGAATCACAATAACATACTAACTCGCTAGTAGCAAACTGAGCCCTGTTCTATCTATCTTCACTCCAACAACACACTGCAAAAGGTTCTTGAGGGAAGGAATCTTTTATAGTGTTGTGTGGGACTATGAGCACTGAGCCATGATTGGGCAAAGTCATCATGACTTTGTCCGATCATGGCTCTGACTGTGCTCTATGCCCTGATTGGGCAAAGTCTTGCACATGACCAGCGGTCAGGTGCATTGCTTAATCCAATTAGGGCCCTAGAATGCACTGTGCAGCATGCAGTGCATTGTGGGGCACTGGGCGGACAAGCAACCTGCAAATTCGGATGTTCGCTGAAAGGGTGACCAGGCGATGTTCGGGACAAACTTTTTCTCATCTTAAACTGTTCGCCCAACTCTATTCTTTATGGTAGTGGCCTTTAAAGGAAATATATCCCAGCAGTATTAATGGCTGAATCAAAATATAGTCTGATATATGCCAAGGTGTCACACCCCTGATAGTTACAAAAGAATGTAAACTGGGATTTTTTAGGCACCACATAAAAAACACCAATGATAAAACAACCACATTTTTATTAGGGGTTACATAAAAAGAAATTTCATAAAACAACAAGGCTGATAATATACAGTACTTGGCCAAAATTGGCCCAATATTTTATGAATCTTACACGTTTCCGTTTAAAGGTAAACTTCTTTAGGGGCAAGTTGGTGGAAGATTCATTGAAGAAAGAGGTTTGGGACTTTGTATGAAGCATACAGCTGGGGGGGGGGGGGTGACCTTGATGCAAATTGTGTCTGACCAGTTCGTTATATAACTGTAATTGCTAAATTTCAATACAATGCACATTTAGAGTATAATAGAATAAAAATGTATTCCATATATGATGTGTACAACCAAAACATCATAATAAGATAGCATAATAATAACGTCAGTGGAGGTCATCCACCAAACGCGTTGAGCTATGTTGATGCCACTATCATGTTTACAGTCAGGATCATTCCATCAATTTTTTTCAGTTTTATTGCAATATTTTGTAACAATCAAGCACTTTTATATATGTATTGTGTGATACATGTGATATTATGGATTATTATGCTATCTTATTATGATTTTTTGGTTGTAAACATCATATATGGAATACATTTATTCTTTTATACTCGTTATGTGCATTGTATTGAAATTTAGTAATTTAAGTTATATAACGAACTGGTCAGACACAATTTGCATCATGGTAACCTCACCCCAGCTGTATACTTAATACAACGTCCCAAACCTCTCTCTTTAATGAATTGTCAAACAGGGATGGAGGCATTGTACCTACGGGTCCTATGCCTCATATAAAGTCCCAAATCTCCCCTTTCCCCCAAGTTGGTGGAAGATATTCTTCTTCAAGGGAAAATGTGTGCATTAGTATTATTGACTGTGCAGTCATTTGTTTTCTTATACAGAAGCTCTCACATGTAAAGCGAAAGGTTACACTAAACACACTCTCCATTTTGAAGTTATTGTTCTGCATTACACTGAGTAGCTTTCTATCTGTCTGACCTGACTTTCTGGCTCTATTGCTGTTGTTGTACACTCTCTCTAGGTCCCCTATGCTGCAAGGCACAGTATATTGTTGCCTATTCCTTTCCATCTACACATGGCCTTGGTCCTGCTATTCACCCGAGTGGATGATCAGCACAAAGAATATAGTGAAATATGTCATTTATCAGGTTTTTAATCACTGTTTTCTGTGCTCATTGGGGAAATTTGCCATAATTTCCTGCCCCCCATGACCCCCTATTACTAGGACACAAAATAATGGGAATCCCTCCAATTGGCACATAGGGAGCAATAACAACCCAATAAAGGCTCACACCTATCTGCATTTTAACCAAGGCAAAGAAGGTTTTTGCCAGGCTGTAAATGAACACTTGAAAAACATATT
This sequence comes from Rana muscosa, assembly GCA_029206835.1. NCBI lineage: Eukaryota > Metazoa > Chordata > Amphibia > Anura > Ranidae > Rana > Rana muscosa. The sequence continues at coordinate 909,330,160 of CM055117.1, read as the reverse complement.
TTTAGAAAGACATAACACATCAATTCATGACATCTTCTCTAATCCCTGGATCTGACTCTTACAAGACCCAGCTCCTTTTCTGATGCTTGTTTTTCCTATGATAGGGCCTAATCATAGAGGCCACAGAGGAGGATTTGAGTTTGGCAGGAGTTAGACACTGCATGAATCAATAAAGCTTTATTGGATCTCTGATGCAAGCAGCAGTGCGGCCTACATTCTCCAGTTCATTGACACCAATATCTTTACTTTGTACAGGCCTGCAAAAGATGTTGGTGTGCATGAATCAATAACAGTAATAAACCTATGATAACAATAATAATATCTAAAATGTAAAAAGATCATGCAGTAGATTCTATTTTTATGCAGAAAATAAATATTATTTCCCACATTATATAATGTTATTGTTAAAGTCTGAAAGACAGGGAAGGGAACCGTGCTCTGTGCATCTGAATCATGTGTTCTAGTAAATATGCTGGTGGTAAAATGAATGCTCAGATAAATAATTCCCTCTCATAAATGTGCATACAGTTTTATATTTTATATAATAATATGCACGAAAGTGAAACATTCTAATTAGAAAATAAAAAAATAATTACACACAGAATCCTTGCAAAAGATTTATAGTATATATAAATTACACAAGTAAAAGAAAAAAAAAAACATTAATCAGTAGCAGCACAAAAGACAACAAGAAGAAACTCTGCACAGAATATTAATTTGGGAATCATTTTGTACCTTTTAAATCAAGTTCAATATAATATTTAAATGGTAATGGTGAACTCCGTGTTATCTACATGTCTTCCTGGTGATTGTGCAGTAATATAAGCTTGCATAAATTTACAATAAATATATATATATTGTGAGGGGGTTAACTCGGTAGCGGGTGTGTGTGACCCCCTGGTTGGGCTCCCCACACAAAAACAGGGCCAGCAGACTGAGGTTGTGGTTTTCAAAATCAAAAGGTGCGGTTTATTTCTCTATGTACAGTGACAAAAACACAGCAAAGCCAAAAAGAAACATAAACAAAATAAATCCTGGTCAGTTTGACCTCTGACTAAACATGCAGGTTTCCTAAACTAACAACTGGGATCAGCCTGGTGCTGTCCTAGTCCCTAAGTCCCTGGTTTAGTAAAAGTCCAAACAAATAGCCACACAGGCTTTGCCTCACCGCACAGGGGTTCACTCTCCCTAGACAGTCCACACAGGTCTTGTTCCAGGCATGAGCTAACACCTAATGAATCTGGGAGTTTTTATAGAGGCCTTAAACGAACTGACAGGCTTCAGCTGGTCTCATCAACTCCCTGCCTGCACGACGCCCAGCCCTCTCCCTAGAGGTATGAGTCATCCATGAGCCTACTAGCCTCAGCTGGGCTTATACAACTCTCCACCCTAGTTGTACAAGTCAGCATAAAGCCTGAATCTGGGAGAAATATATCTACCCCCCTGGATGCAACCAGGTGACTTTACCTTCCTGCTGTCACATACCCCCCCCTCTTGTTTTAACCTTGGGGTTGGAACACCAGCAATCAGGCATTCATGTACTCGAGACAAAGCATCCACATTCCCCATTTGAACGCCAGGGCGATGCTTTACTGTGAAGTTGAATTCCTGTAGGGCCAGGAACCACCTATTCACTCTTCTATTTGTCTCCTTGTTTTGAGCCATCCACTTTAACGGAGCGTGATCCGTAACCATGTCAAAGTGCCTACCTAGCAGATAGTACCGAAGGGAATCTAGAGCCCACTTCACCGCTAAACACTCCTTTTCAACCGTGGCGTAATTTACCTCATGGGACTTCAACTTCCTGCTGAGGTAAATGACTGGGTGCTCTTCCCCGTTCCAGACCTGGGACAATACTGCTCCTAACCCCACATCTGACGCATCACTTTGTACGACAAAGTCTTTAGAGAAGTCGGGTGAGTACAACACTGGCTGGCTACATAAGGCTTGTTTCAAGAATTGGAATGCTGCCTCAGCCTCGGGGGTCCATTTAATCATGACCGACCCTTTCCCTTTCGTCAGGTTGGTTAGGGGCACAGCCTTAGAAGCAAAGTGGGGAATGAAGCGCCGATAATAACCCGCGATTCCCAGAAAGGCCCGTACCTGCTTCTTGCTGTTGGGACGTGGCCAACTCTGGATGGCCTCGACTTTGTTGAGTTGGGGTTTTATCACTCCCCTGCCAATGGTGTACCCAAGATATTTGGCCTCCTCCTGCCCAATGGTACACTTCTTGGGGTTAGCCGTAAACCCCGCTTCCCGGATAGAGTCTAGGACTGCTTGCACTTTTGGCAGATGTGAGGCCCAATCTGTGCTATGGACAATTACGTCATCCAGGTAAGCCGCAGCATACTTCCGATGGGGCCTCAGTATCTGGTCCATTTTCCGCTGGAATGTGGCCGGCGCATTCTGTAACCCGAACGGCATTCTCTTATATTGGAACGCCCCGTCTGGGGTTACAAATGCGGTTTTCTCTTTGGCCGACTTGGCCAGGGGAATTTGCCAATACCCTTTTGTGAGGTCAAGAGTCGTCATGTATCGGGCTGTTCCCAGCCGGTCGATCAACTCATCTATACGTGGCATGGGGTAGGTGTCAAATTTTGTAACTTTGTTCAACTGACGAAAATCGTTACAAAATCGCCAGCTCCCATCCGGTTTAGGCACCAACACAATGGGACTAGACCAATCACTTTGGGACTCCTCTATCACCCCTAAGTTCAGCATTTTCTGTACTTCCTCCCGTATTGCCTCCCGTCGGGCCTCTGGGATCCGATAGGGTTTTAACTTCACCCTTTCACCGGGCGGGGTAATAATATCATGCTCTACCCCAGATGTTTGTCCCGGCAGCTCAGAGAACACCTCCTTGTTGCGAAGCACAAACTCCTTAACCTCCTGTTGTTGGGGTTGTGACAAGGTGGCTGCTATTCCAACCTCCGGAATCACGCAACCAGTTTGAGCTGGTGACCAAGTTTCTGCGACTAGGGACTCTCTATCCCTCCAGGCTTTCAACAGATTAACGTGATATATCTGTTCGGGCTTTCGCCTTCCTGGTTGTCTGACCTTGTAATTCACTTCGCTCACTTTTTCCATTATCTCGTAGGGGCCTTGCCATTTGGCAAGGAATTTACTTTCAACCGTAGGGACAAGTACCAATATCCTATCCCCCGGGGAAAAGGTACGGGTCTTTGCTCCACGGTTGTACACTCTCTGCTGTGCCAACTGCGCTTGGGCCAAATGTTCCTTCACGATGGGCATTACCTGTGCAATTCGATCTTGCATCAGGGCGACATGCTCAATCACACTCCTGTGGGGAGAACTCTCACTTTCCCAAGTTTCCTTGGCAATATCCAACAGCCCTCTTGGGTGTCTCCCATACAGTAACTCAAAGGGGGAGAATCCCGTAGAGGATTGGGGCACCTCCCTAATAGCAAACATCAAATAAGGAAGTAGACAGTCCCAATCCTTTCCATCTCTATCCACCACTTTCTTCAACATTTGTTTTAGGGTTTTGTTGAATCTTTCAACCAGCCCATCGGTTTGGGGGTGATACACAGATGTACGCAATTGCGTCACTTTGAACAATTTACACAGCTCTTTCATAACCCGGGACATAAAGGGTGTACCTTGGTCCGTAAGCAGTTCTTTACAAATACCCACCCGGCTAAAAACAAGAGATAGCTCTTTGGCTATGGTTTTGGCCGAGGTATTTCTGAGAGGGATCGCTTCTGGATAACGGGTGGCATAGTCCATTATAACCAATATGTACTGGTGCCCCCTAGCGGACTTGATTATAGGACCTACCAAATCCATTGCGATTCTCTCAAACGGGACCTCAATGATGGGTAGAGGGACCAGCGGGCTACGGAAATGTGGCATCGGGGCCGACCTCTGACACACAGGGCAGGAGGAACAATAATTTTCTATGTCCTTCATCACCCCAGGCCAATAGAATCTCTGTAATACCCTCTCTCGGGTTTTCTCTGTCCCCAGATGACCTCCAAGAATGTGCCCATGGGCCAACTCCAACACCAACTTCCTGTAAGGTTTGGGCACCACAAGTTGCTCAACGGTTTCTTCTGCCCTTTTTGCCACCCGATACAGTAGGTCCTTCTCTACGCTGAAGTATGGGTAAGTGCAGGTATTATCTGGGTTCACTAACTCGCCATCTATTTCCACTACGTTTTCCCGTGCCTTTATTAGGGCGGGGTCTTTTAACTGTTCTGTGGCAAAATTTTCCCTGTGAACCTCCAGATCAGAAAACTCCACAGACGGTAGGTTTTCGTCTGAGGAGGTGGGCTCCTCTCCAGTTTCTTGAGTCTCCCCTGCCAATACTGACAAGGGAAATTCTGGAGAGTCCTCACCACTCTCAGAGGAGTTCTGGCTATCACATTCCTGGTACATAGGGGCACCAGTGGGGGGCTCAGGATCATCCCACAGTTCCCAGAACTTCGGAAAATCTCTTCCCACAATGGCATCATGCGGTAATTGAGATACTAACCCCACTGGATGAGAGAGGGTACCTTTGGGGGTCTCGAAACACACTGTAGTCACTGGATACTCTCGGGTGTCCCCATGCACACAAATAACAGCTACCTTGCTATTCCCAGAGACCTCTGTTTTAACTAATTCAGCCTTTATCAGGGTCACAAGGCTACCTGAATCCAGTAATACCACAACATTTCTACCATTAATACACATTTTGCATAAATGTTTCTCAGTTCCCCGAATGGCAGTGCATGCGACTGTCGCACACAGCGACTGACGTCTGTCCGTCAGAAAGTCACATTGCATGGGTTCCTCCACAACCGGGCAATTTGCTGCAATATGTCCCGCTTGCCGGCAGCGGTAGCAAACAATCCTTTTGGCTGCCTCTTGAGCCACTGACTTCCCAGGCTGTTCTCGCCAAACTTTGGGTAGAGCTCCCACCCTCTCACTCTCTCCACCCTCACCCCTTGGAATCCTCTTATCCGCCCCTGGGGATGGTCTGGTCTTAGGGTGGAAAGTCCGAGAGTCTCTGGAAGAGGCTGTCAGGTTCTCTGTAGCCAAGTATTTCTCTACACGATCCACAAGACCACTGGCCGTCTCTGGGTCTCCATGGCTTACCCACTTTTGGATGGCAGTAGGAAGAGCTCTCAAAAACCGATCCATTACAACACGTTCCACAATCTCTGGTGCGGACAAAGTCTCTGGCTGTAGCCACTTCCTGCTCAGGTGAATGAGATCATACATTTGAGACCTGGGGGGTTTTCCAAGCTGGAAAGTCCAGTTATGCACACGCTGAGCCCGGACAGCCTGGGTGACACCCAGCCTTGCCAAAATTTCAGCTTTTAGCATCACATAGTCTTTTGCTTGGTTAGGCTCTAGGTCATAGTAAGCCTTCTGCGATTCACCAGTTAACAGAGGAGCCACCAGTCCAGCCCACTGCTCCTCAGGCCACTTTTCTCTTTCAGCAGTCCTTTCAAATGTGGTCAAAAATACCTCTGGATCATCCTCTCCAGTCATTTTTGTCAATAAACGACTCACCCCAAAGGACGCGGTATTAGTGGGACGGCTTTCCTCACTGGTCTGCGGACGTTGCTGCATTACTGCTTCCATTTGTTGTAGTCTCTGCTCTTGCTTCTGTAACAGGTCTATGAAGCGGGCCTCAGATTGCTGCTGGGCTTGTTGATGAGCTTGCTGCTGGGCTGCAAGGCTCCTTTGCAAACCTGCATTTGTCTGCTGTTGATTGGCATTTGCTAGAGCCAGCTGTTTCAGTATCTCCTCCATGCTGGCTTAAAAAAAACTGCCACTGGTTCTCCACCAACTGTGAGGGGGTTAACTCAGTAGCGGGTGTGTGTGACCCCCTGGTTGGGCTCCCCACACAAAAACAGGGCCAGCAGACTGAGGTTGTGGTTTTCAAAATCAAAAGGTGCGGTTTATTTCTCTATGTACAGTGACAAAAACACAGCAAAGCCAAAAAGAAACATAAACAAAATAAATCCTGGTCAGTTTGACCTCTGACTAAACATGCAGGTTTCCTAAACTAACAACTGGGATCAGCCTGGTGCTGTCCTAGTCCCTAAGTCCCTGGTTTAGTAAAAGTCCAAACAAATAGCCACACAGGCTTTGCCTCACCGCACAGGGGTTCACTCTCCCTAGACAGTCCACACAGGTCTTGTTCCAGGCATGAGCTAACACCTAATGAATCTGGGAGTTTTTATAGAGGCCTTAAACGAACTGACAGGCTTCAGCTGGTCTCATCAACTCCCTGCCTGCACGACGCCCAGCCCTCTCCCTAGAGGTATGAGTCATCCATGAGCCTACTAGCCTCAGCTGGGCTTATACAACTCTCCACCCTAGTTGTACAAGTCAGCATAAAGCCTGAATCTGGGAGAAATATATCTACCCCCCTGGATGCAACCAGGTGACTTTACCTTCCTGCTGTCACAATATATATATATATATATGTATATATATATATATATATATATATATATATATGTAGCGGGTATTTGAATTTAGGGGAGGCATCTGGGTGGTAGTGTAACCCAGATGCATTGATTGTTAGGGAATCTGAGACCCTTTTGGGGTTCTTGGAGGACTCTGGTGGTGTGAGGTTCCCTGCGGCCTGCAGGTGGTGCTGTCGCCCCCTGGGCCGGAGCTGAACACTCACCGCAAGACTGCATCCCTTTTTGTCCTTTCCTGGCGCTGGTACAGCGGGGTGGGGAACCTGCTGTGACGCAAAGGGAGAGGAGATAAAGGGGCGGACGCCCTGACCTTGAGGTTCAGAGTTCAGAGTCGGAGGACGCAGCCGCGCCCAGGCACCTTCAGCCTGGGTGCTGGCATTCCGGAGTTTCGGGCCCAGGTGCCCTTAACCTGGCCGGAGTGGGAGATGGAGTCCATCTCAGGCACCTTTAGCCTGGGGTGAGGTATTATGGCGGAAGCCTGGAGCTCAGTACCTTCGACTGAGTTCCGCGATGGTGGAGGAATCCGAGGGGGCCCTAACTCCTTGGGTGCCCGTGTCTGAAACGAGGAGGCTGGTGAGCGGAACTTCTCCGGAGAGTCCAGTGCAGCATTGCTGGTGACGGAGACGCCTTCGGTAACTGTCTTGGACGGATGTCTTCCCCCTGATAGGGGCTACGTTAGCGAAGGTAATACATGTTCTGTTCAATATATAGCCCTTCTTATTTCGCTTAGATTACTTGTTAATATCCCAGGAAGAGGCTCAAAGAAACCCTGTCCTGGGTGGAGGAGCTGCCAAAGTTATTAGCAAATCCACTCTTCCACTCTGTGAAGGTTCTGGTTCTCAATCTTCTAATAGCCTATTTGAAGTGAGCCAGTTCCCATATTTCCCCTCTACCCCCCCCCCCCCACCTCAAGATAAAAGGCTGTAAGATCATTGTACATTAATGGAAGAAGTAAATTATTAACAAGTAATGATCAAATCTGCCTAAGTTCGATTCGCCAAGGGTTTAGTGAATCTTATTCAAATTTTGGCTACCCTGATCTTAGAAGAGAATTCTATTGGGGTATATGGGGGGGGGGGGTCCTGTTGTTACATTCTGGCCACTTTTAGGGCTAGTAGACAAACCAGTGTCCAAAAAATGATGACAAGCTGTATCAAGGCAAATATAAAAAAATATTGTACAGTGGTAGAGGTCTTTTCACGTGACATCACTGAAAATACACAAATCCTTTAAATAGCATGGTTGGGAGATGCCTTAAAGCTGTACAGCTGTATATGGTGTTATAGAACAGTTATAAAACAAATTTTACCGACAGTCTCAGTGACACTGTACACTGACATCACATATTTGCCTTTGGAATTAATTTTTTTATTTTAGAATTAACTTCTGTTTTATATGTACAGCAGCAGCACCCCATTCTCAATAATTTCAGTTTGATATTTTTGGCAGGAACACATGTGTTTTTGTAAAGTGGTAGACTTTGAATGTCAGATAGAAATTGGCCAGTATGTGGGCGGTGCCCAGATGGGGACAGGGAGGAGTGAGCTCTCATGCCTCTAGAGACTGACGGAGGCATAGGTCGAAACATGGGGTTGGCGTTAAGGTTGTGCTCTCCGTAAATAACTTACGGACAGACAGTGATTTAACTCTTGAAATTCCATGGTACAGTTCTTCATCTTTATACACTTTAGACTATTGATAATATTCTTCTTAACACTCTCTCCTTTCTATGCAGCATTTCTGAGCCAGTGCTGCATCACATGCATCGGACTCCTTCAGCCTGTCACCTAATCCCAGTGGCACTGATCCATACGTTTAACTCTTCACTTGCTTTGTGATTATTCTTGAATCCCAGGAAGCTCAAATCTGTTCATAACCCATGCTTACTATCAGTGGCGTAGCGTGGGTTGTCAGAGCCCGGGGCAGGGCAAGAGATTTGCGCCCCCTAACCCGCAGATTTTTAGCACTCTGAGTCCCTATAGCTAGTACAGTAGTACTGACAAACCTGATTCCTACACTGACCTACTTGACCACTATACTAACCTACCTGATTCCTATACTGACCTGCCTGATTTCTACACTGACCACTAAACTGACCAATCTGATTGCTATACTGACCACTACACTGTCCACCCGATTCCTACACTGTCCACTACACACCCGCTACACACCTTATTATTGCTCACTGATTGGTTGCTAGTAGGGATGAGCCAATCACCAACAGGTTCGGATCGCACCAGAACCTGCGAACGGACCGAAAGTTTGCGCAAACTTTAGAACTCTATTAAATACAATGGATGCGAACATTCTAAATCAAAGGTGCTAAATATAACAACTAATATGCAAGTTATTGTCCTAAAAAGGGTTTGGGGACCCGGGTCCTGCCCCAGGGGACATGTATCAATGCAAAAAGATGTTTTAAAAACAGATGTTTTTTCGGGAGCAGTGATTTTAATGATGCATAAAGTGAAAAAAAAAAGTGAAATATTCCTTTAAATATCGTACCTGGGGGGTGTCTAAAGTATGCCTGTGAATTCAAAATCGTGTGATTCGCGGCCGCGATTTCAGGGAATGCCAGTCTATAGAGCTGAATTTGCATCGCACGCGGATCAAACTCGCACAGGACCCTTTTTTCCGCAGCTTATATTCGCAACGCATTGATGTGAACGGCACTAATGTTAAACTATGTAATTTAAATTACTTGTGAATTTGAGAAATCGCAACAGCTCAAATTCACAATAGAATTCGCAGCAGTGTGAACCTAGCCTAAAACGGCTTGTGGCTTTAATGTAATGTTTGGTCCCGGCAATATGGATGAAAATCATTGAGAAAAATGGCATGGGTACCCCCTCACCCCCCAACCCCAGCCCACTACCAGCCCCTTTGGGTCTTGTATGGATATTAAGGGGAACCCCGCACCCAAATTTAAAAAAGGCCCTATATACTCTGAACAGCAGTATACAGGCAGTGCAAACAAGACAGGGACTGTAGGTTTGTTCTTAAGTAGAATCTGTTTAGAATTTGGAACAGGTACATTTTTTAAATGTAGCTCCAGACAAAGAAATCTATTTTTAAGCTTTTTGGAAAACATAGGGAAGGGTTATCACCCCTGTAACATTTTTTTTGCTGTCTGTGCACCTGTTCAGAACATTTTAACTCACTTTCCGTCCCAATGACAAATGTTTTTTGAAAATTTGGGGTTTTTATTGAAACAAGGATTGGTGATAAAGCATCAGTGGAGAGGAGACACCTTTTTCCCATATTAACTCAAAGTTTCCCTTCCTAGTGGTAGATTTCCTCTCACTTTCTGTTGTCTCCTTCCGTTTGCAAGTAGGAGTCGTTTATAAGTCAGATGTTTGAAAGTAGAGGCCTGCCATATATACTCTGCAGAAATTTGTCCCTTAGGTGTTGGTGTTGCCACAACACTGTAAGCCCTCACAGTTACTCTTGGTGGGCGCAGGAATGGGCCCTGCTGTGAATCATTATATTAAGAATTAAAATGACATGCCCCTGTTGAACAGGGGCAGAAAAATTGGACTTTTGGTGGTGGTGGTGGTGTTGCCACAACACTGTAAGCCCTCACAGTTGCTCTTGGTGGGTGCAGGAATGGACCCAGCTGTTAAATATTAGATCAAGAATTGTAATTACATGACATTGTTGAACAGTGGTAGAAAAAATTTGGCCTTTGGTGGTGGTGGTGGTGCTGGTGCCACAACACTGTAAGTCCTCACAGTTGCTCTTGGTGGGCGCAGGAATGGGCCCAGCTGTGAAATATTAGATCAAGAATTGTAATCACATGCCCCTGTTGAACAGGGGCAAAAAAATTGGGCCTTTGGTGGTGATGGTGCTGGTGCCACAACACTGTAAGCCCTCACAGTTACTCTTGGGGGCCGCAGGAATGGGCCCTGCTGTGAATTATTAGATCAAGAATTGTAATTACATGCCCCTGTTGAACAGGGGCATAAAAATTGTGCCTTAGGCACTGGTGCCACAACACTGCAACCCCTCACAGATACTGTACTTGGAGCGCAGCAATGAGCCCTGTTGCAAATTATTGCATCAAAAATTGTAATTACACGCCCCTGTTAAACAGGGTCCGAAAAATTGGGCCTTAGGCACTGGTGCTGGTGCCATAACACTGCAACCCCTCACAGATACTGTAGTTGGAGCACAGCAATGAGCCCTGCTGCAAAGCATTGCATCAAAAATTGTAAATACATGCCCCTGTTAAACAGGGGCTGAAAAATTGGGCCTTAGCCACTGGTGGCGGTGCCCAGAACCAAAAATGTTCTTTCAAGCTATTAGCATGATTATTGAGGAGGAAGAGGATAGTCACTCAGCATAACAGGATAGTCACTCAGCATCAGCATAGGCAGTCTTGAAGGGATCTGACATTTCCCAAAAAATTATTTGGTTACATCAGCATCAGGTGCTTGGTAGCTGGTGGTGATCCAAGACCGATTCATTTTTATGAAGGTCAGTCGATCGACCGAGTCGGTGGACAGGCGCACCCTCTGATCGGTTACAAAGCCTCCAGCAGCACTGAATGTGCGTTCCGAAAGAACGCTGGATGCAGGACAGGCCAGTAGCTCAATTGCATACTGTGCAAGCTCTGGCCAGTGATCCATCCTCAAGACCCAGTAACCCAGAGGATTTTCGGTGGGAAAGGTGTCAAAGTCTACTAAAAAATTGTCTGAACGCATCGGTCAGACGGCCACCTTCTCCACTGCTCCTTCTTTGACTGACCGGAGCCTCAGCAACACGTTGTCCAGGACCAGGAATTTGTAACCTCCCAGTCTCTGGGAACGCGTTGCACAGACCTTTCTGCAAGGGCTCCCGAAGATGCTTCATCCTTGGCTCCCTCTGCGACAGCAAGATAAGGTCCGCAACCTTACCCTTGTAACGTGGAACAAGGAGGGTTGCCAGCCACTAATAATCCCTCTCCTTGATCCCACGAATACGAGGATCCTTGCGCAGGCTTTGCAGGATCAGGGAGGCCATGCAGCGTAGGTTTGCTGAGGCATTCGGTGCAGAGTCCTCTGGGTCACTGAGGAAGACATGATCCGCAGCCACCTCCTCCCAGCCACGTACAAGTCCATGGGTGTCTTGGGACTGTAATTGATCCCTTGAAGACTGCTGCTGATGATGAGTGCTAGGCTCCACCTCCATGCTGACACAATAATCCTCCTCCTCCTCCTCCTCTTCTGGTGTGATAGCAGGGCCAGCAGGAACACTGTATGGATAAAGGGGGCCTTGAGAGTTAAGTCCTCCTTCCTCTTCCTGCCTCTGTTCTGCCTCAAGTGCCCTGTCCATTATTCCATGCAGCGTGTGCTCCAACAGGTGGACAAGAGGGACAGTGTCACTGATGCATGCACTGTCACTCCTCGTGGCCTCCTCAAATGGTGCCAGGACAGTGCATGCATCCCTGATCATGGCTCAATGGTGTGGGGAAAAAAATCCAAGCTCCCCTGACCCTGTCCTGGTGCCATATTGCAACAGATACTCATTGACGGCCCTCTGCTGCGTGTGCAGCCGCTGCAGCATGGCCAACGTAGAGTTCCACCTGATGGGCATGTCACAGATTAGGCGGTTCTTGGGCAGGTTGTAATCCTTTTGCAGGTCAGCCAGCCAAGTACTGGCATTATATGACCGGCGGAAATGCCCACAGCATTTCTTGGCCTGCTTCAGGACCTCCTGTAAGGCCGGGTACCTGCCCAAGAACCGCTGCACCATCAAGTTAAGGATGTGAGCCAAACAGGGCACATGGGTCAGTTGTCCCTGTCGGAGGGCAGAGAGGAGGTTGGTGCCATTGTCGGAAACCACCTTTCCTGGCTTAAGCTGGCGTGGCGTCAACCACCTCTGAGCCTGCCCCTGCAGAATCTCTGCCCCAGTGTGGCTCCTGTCCCCCAAGCAAACCAGCGCAAGCACCGCATGCCATCTTTTTGCCTGCGTACTTGCGTAGCCCCTTGAACGCCTACAGAGCACCGCTGGTTCCGAGGACAAAGCACAGGTAGAGGCCATGGAGGAAGAAGAAGAGGAGGGGGTGGAGGAGAGAGGTGTGTCAGAATCACCAGTAGTAACATTTTGGAGGCGTGGTGGCGGAACAACCTCCAACACTACTGCACCTTGTCCTGCATCCTTCCCAGCTGCCAGCAGAGTCACCCAATGCGCCGTGAAAGATAGGTAACGTCCCTGTCCATGCCTGCTTGACCCTCAGTCAGTGGTAATATGCACCTTAGCGCTGACCGCCCTGTCCAGCGAGGCCAAGACATTGCCTTCCACATGCCGGTAGAGAGCCGAAATCGCCTTTCGTGAGAAAAAGTGGGGTTTGGGAACCTGCCACTGAGGAACCGCACATTCAACAAACTCACGGAAGGGGGCAGAGTCTACCAACTGAAAAGGCAGCAGTTGAAGTGCTAGCAATTTAGCCAAGCTAGCATTCAACCGCTGGGCATGTGGATGGCTGGGAGCGAACTTCTTTCAGTGGTGCAGCAGCTGGGGCAGGGAAATTTGCCTGGTACAATCGGACGTTGGTGTACCGATAGCAGATTGCCCGCAAGTACTTGGCTGTGACACACCTAATTCTACACCTTCATTCCTCTCAGTGCAGGTTTTAGAGCGGACTGAAGTTATAGTGGGGTTGGAGATCCCAACTGATGAGGAGCAAGAAGAGGTCCGCTTTGTTCTTTGGTGTGGGCCTTTTAGGTACGCTTGCCAACGAACTGCATGGCAGGTCGACATATGTCTGGTCAAGCACGTGGTGCCCAAGCGGCTGATGTTTTGGCCACGTGAGATACGCTTCAGACATATGTTGCAAATTGCAACGGTGCGATCTGCTGCACACGTCTGAAAAAAGGCCCACACCAAAGAACTTTTGGAATAACGCGCAGAGACAGCAGCGCCCTGCACATGCGGAGCTCTGCGGTGTGATGCAGTCGGTCTGCTGCCCTTAAGCCGGCCCCTAGAGGGCCTCCTGCCTCATTGGAGATGTGCCTCCTCCTCCTCCTCTCTCCTATCAGGCACCCATGTGGAGTCAGTGACCTCATCATCCCCTCCCTCCTCATCACTGGAGCAAATCTGGCAGTATTCTGCAGCTGGGGGAACATGACTCCCAGATAGCTGTCCTTGTTGGGAACCCCCTTTCTCTGGGCTCACGTTACTACCCCCTATCTCTGGGCTCACGTTACTGCCTTCCTCTAGCTGGGTTCCATCATCGGAGCCTTCAAAACGCTGGGCATCCACCTGGAGCATGTACCCAACACTGTGGTCACACAGTTCGGGGGACTCTTCAGGAAGACATGGTGGGGCTAGGGAAGGAGTGACTGATGCCATTGAGCCAAGGGAAGAGGCCGCTTTGGCAGCTGCTTTGCCAGACAAAGTACCCTGAGCCTGGGTGAGAGAGGATGAGGAGGATGAGAACAGCTTGGTCATCCACTCTACCAAATCATGGGCATGTTGCGGCTCAACATGGCCAGCTGCCGAAAAGAAGGACAAGCGTGTCCCACGGCCACGTGCTGATGAGGATGCACCGTGTCCACGACCAGCACTGTTGCCTCTAGACACAGAGCCTGCTTGCCCTCCTTTATTGCCTCGTTGTCATGGATATGCATTAATGTCTGTCTGCCATCTTACCTTCCTCCTCATGTGTTCATCTAGAGACCAGACCTCCTTCACCTGGCTTCCTTTATAATCTCCTCCCAGCCTGACTCCACCCCAGGCCCTATCACTGAACACTATATTAACCTGTGCACTGCAAGCCTGCTTTGCTGATCAACGTGTTTGTTAGGCATTGTGTGTTTGGGTTCCTGCCTGCCGTGTGCTACGTCTGTCTCTCTGTTACGTTATTGGCTTGTCCCCGACCATCCCTGTCTGCTCGTGACCCTTGACCTTCGGCTCGTTCTTCGTTATCCTTGTCTGCTTGTGGCCCCTGACCTTCGGCTTGTTATTCGGTTCTCTCTATCGTGTGCTGCTGCTTCCCCTTATCCTACGGGGCGTGAGCTAGGAAACTCCAGGGGCCGCGACCTGGTCCCAGCCTGCAGCGTAACATCCTCACCACTAGAGGCCCTGGAGAAGACCAGCTGGGTCTTAGACTCCGCGCCCTGGGGAATCTTGGCTCTCGCTTCCGTTGGGATCCCGGTTGTGCTCCTCTGGTCCCGCTTTCCACAACCACCCAGTTTCCTATCCACAGAAGCCAGCCATAGGGTTCACTACCTCGCGGTGCACTCCTGTCCCCCTACGGTGTGCATCTGTCACCTGGCCACAGGTGACCCTGACAGTTTGATCAGCCATGAACCCGGCTGACATCCCGCTTCCCGCGGATGATCCATTGCAGGGCATAGTTCGCAGACTTGAGACCCAGGAATCAAATCAGACCCAGGTGATGCGATTCCTCCAGGATCTGGCTTCTCGATTCGAGCAGCTTCAGGTCTCCTTGGGAACCCCGAATCCGCAACCCCAAGTACAACCAGCGGCTGTACCTATCGCACCAGTCGCAGCCTCACACTCACTAAGATTGCCAGCTCCGTTCCGTTTCTCTGGGGACTCCAAGGCCTGCAGGGGGTTTCTCAGCCAATGCACTATTCATTTTGAGCTTCAGCCTCAAAGCTTCCTATCTGACCGGGCTAAGGTAGCCTATATCATTTCCCTCCTCTCCGGTGAAGCTTTGGCCTGGGCTGCCCCCCTGTGGGAGAGGAACGATCCGGTGGTTTCCAGTCTGTCCGAATTCTTGAAGCTCTTTCGTAATATCTTCGAAGAGCCGGCTCGGGCTTCTTCAGCGGCTAGTGCTGTCTTACGTCTTCGCCAAGAATCTAGTTCAGTGGGGCAATATGCTCTTCAGTTCCGTATCCACACAGCTGAATTGAGCTGGAATAATGAGGCCCTGGTCGCTACCTTTTTACATGGCCTCTCTGACCGAGTGAAAGACGAATTAGCGGGAAGAGCCATTCCCGTCGGTCTGGACGATGTAATTTCATTATGCAACCAGATCGACATTCGTTTTCAAGAGAGGTCCTTAGAAAAAAGACGCCAGCACTCTCTGGGTCCTAGCCAGTCTGAGCTCCCCTCCCTTCATTCCGTGGAGCATCCTCTTCCTGCTGAAGAACCTATGCAGCTGGGCCGGACCAGACTAACCCCCGAAGAACGTGCTAGGCGCAGAACTCTGGGCTTGTGCCTCTATTGTGGGGGCAAGGGTCATTTTCGTGACTCCTGCTCGCTTCGTCCGGGAAACGCTCGGGTCTAATACATTTGGAAGGTGGAGTATTGGACCCAGAAACATCACCTTCTCGCCTGCTCTTGCCGGTGTCCCTTCATGTAGGCACTTCTCCTCAGTCAACCCTTGCATACCTGGATTCCGGGGCTGCCGGCAATTTCATGGATTGGAGAACTGCTTCTTCTATGAAGCTTACCCTTTCACCTCTCACTACCCCATTGGTAGTCTCGGCAATTGATGGCACTGTTCTCCCAGGGGGCCCTATTCGCTTCCAGACGCTACCCATTAGGATGTCGGTAGGGATTCTCCACCAGGAGTGGATATCCTTTCTTATTCTACCCAAGGCCTCTACCCCAGTTGTATTGGGCCTCCCTTGGCTACAGCTCCACTCTCCACATGTGGACTGGGTCTCTGGGCAGATCCTGGCCTGGGGTTCCTCATGTTTCTCGTCGTGTCTTCTCAAGGTGACCCCCAAGGAGAGTCTTCCGGTTGCTGCCACTTCTGTTTCTTCTGATCTTCCCGCCGCATACAGCGATTACCGGGATGTGTTCTGTAAAAAATCAGCTGAGGTGCTTCCTCCCCACAGGTCTTTTGACTGTGCTATTGATCTTGTCCCCGGAGCAACTCTACCCAGGGGTCGTACCTACCCTCTGTCCATCCCAGAGACCCAGGCCATGTCGGAGTATGTAGCAGAGAATCTGGAGAGAGGGTTCATCCGGAAATCCTCATCGCCTGCAGGGGCAGGGTTCTTTTTTGTTGCCAAAAAGGATGGTACCTTAAGACCCTGCATCGATTATCGGGGTTTAAATGCGGTTACTATTAAAAATCGATACCCCTTACCCTTAATATCTGAGCTATTCGATAGGTTGAAGGGTGCCTCCATTTTCACCAAGTTGGATCTCAGAGGCGCGTACAATCTCATTCGAATACGGGAGGGTGACGAATGGAAGACTGCATTTAACACTAGAGACGGGCATTACGAATATCTGGTGATGCCTTTTGGTCTGTGTAATGCTCCAGCCGTGTTTCAAAACTTTGTCAATGAAATCTTCAGAGATCTGCTGTACCAGTTTGTTGTCATCTATCTGGATGACATTCTGATCTTTTCTGAAAATCTGCTCGTCCACAGAAACCATGTCCGCACTGTACTTCAACGTCTTAGAGAGAACAATCTCTATGCCAAGCTGGAGAAATGTTCCTTTGAATGTTTTGAGGTCCTGTTTTTGGGGTGCTTTGTCTCATGTTCGGGGCTTCGTATGGACCCTGGGAAGGTCTTGGCTATCACCAACTGGCCTCTTCCTGCTAGCCTCAAGGCCACACAGCGCTTTCTTGGCTTCACTAATTATTATAGGCAGTTCATAAGGAATTACTCTTCCATTGCCGCGCCTATTATCGCTTTGACCAAGAAGGGTGTGAATGCCAGAGACTGGCCTCCCGAAGCTGTCTCTGCATTTCACAACCTGAAACAGGCCTTTGTTTCTGGCCCCCTCTTGAGGAGACCAAATCCTGGGAATGCATTTTTTATTGAAGTGGACGCTTCCTCAATGGGGGTGGGAGCTGTGCTTCTTCAAATCTTTGAGAAGAGACGCCAACCATGTGCGTTCTTCTCCAAAAAATTTTCTCAGGCAGAGAGGAATTATGCCATCGGTGATCGGGAACTTCTCGCAATTAAATTGGCGTTAGAGGAGTGGCGTCATCTCTTGGAGGGTTCCCCTCACTCCATAACGATCTTTACCGATCACAAGAATTTACAGTATCTACAGAATGCTAAACGTCTGAATCCTAGACAGGCCAGGTGGAGTCTCTTCTTTGCCCGTTTTAATTTCACGATTACCTACAAACCTGGTTCCTGCAACGGTCGGGCTGATGCGCTCTCTAGGTCATTTGACACTTTGGACGAGGAGTCCGCCCCTGAACCTGAGCCGATCATTCCCACCTCATGCATTGTTGCCCACTCTACCACCCTGAAGTCTAAAATTCCGCCTGGTAAGACCTTTGTCCCCACTGGGCTAAGAGCTAAGATCCTTCGTTGGGGACATGATTCCAAGGTGGCAGGGCATTCTGGATTCCTCCGATCCTTCCTACTCATCAGTCGTCACTACTGGTGGCCTAATCTCCGCTCAGACGTCAAAGACTACGTTAAAGCTTGTCATGTCTGTGCTCAGTCCAAATCCTCCACACAAGCTCCTGCTGGTCTCCTCATGCCCTTGCCTATTCCTAAGGAACCCTGGGCCCATATTGCCATGGATTTTATCACCGATCTCCCACTGTCTGAGAATAATACAGTCATTTGGGTGGTAATCGATCGATTCTCCAAGATGGCTCATTTTGTTCCTCTTCCTGGTCTTCCTTCTGCCCCTGCCTTGGTTCCCATTTTCATTCGAGAAATTCTCCGCCTACATGGGGTCCCTTCTCATATTGTTTCCGACAGGGGAGTCCAATTCACGTCTCGTTTTTGGAGAGCCTTTTGCAAATCCCTCAATATTGTCTTGGATTTTTCTTCTTCTTACCATCCCCAATCCAATGGACAGACTGAGAGGGTTAATCAGGAGTTAGAGGTCTTTCTTCGCACCTTTGTGTCTTCTCACCATGACGATTGGTCCTCTCTACTCCCGTGGGCAGAATTCTCCCATAACAATCATGTGAATACCAGTTCGCAGAAGACACCCTTTTTCACAGTTTATGGAAAACACCCTCAACTTCCTCTTCCTATGATCTGTTCTCCAGACATTCCAGCTTTGGCTTCGGTTCAGGAGTCTCTCAATTCCGTTTGGGGTCACGTTCATGATTCCCTCCGGGCAGCTGCTGAAAAATTCAAAGGCTTTGCCGACCGCCGCAGGCGTAAACCGCCTTCTCTTCAGCCAGGGGACAAAGTCTGGCTCTCTACCAGGAACATCAAGCTCCGAGTTCCTTCTCTGAAGTTTGCTCCACGATTCATCGGTCCATACACGGTAACTGCTAAACTGAATCCGGTTTGTTTCAAACTCCAGATTCCTAAGAGCCTTAAAATCACTAACTCCTTTCATGTTGCTCTTCTAAAGCCTTTAGTCCTCAATAAATTCTCTCGTCCTCTTCCTACCGTGGCGCCTGTCTCTGAGGATAATCAGGAGTACGAGATCAGTCAAATTCTGGACTCCCGACTCTGTAAAGGCGTTCTTCAGTACCTCGTTCATTGGAAAGGGTTTGGTCCTGAGGAGAGGTCTTGGATCACTGCATCTGAGGTCTTTGCACCTCGTCTGTTAAAGGAGTTTCATCTGAAGTTTCCCTCTAAACCTGGGCCCAGGCGGGGAAGGGGGAGGCCTCGTAAGAGGGAGGGTACTGTCATGGATATGCATTAATGTCTGTCTGCCATCTTACCTTCCTCCTCATGTGTTCATCTAGAGACCAGACCTCCTTCACCTGGCTTCCTTTATAATCTCCTCCCAGCCTGACTCCACCCCAGGCCCTATCACTGAACACTATATTAACCTGTGCACTGCAAGCCTGCTTTGCTGATCAACGTGTTTGTTAGGCATTGTGTGTTTGGGTTCCTGCCTGCCGTGTGCTACGTCTGTCTCTCTGTTACGTTATTGGCTTGTCCCCGACCATCCCTGTCTGCTCGTGACCCTTGACCTTCGGCTCGTTCTTCGTTATCCTTGTCTGCTTGTGGCCCCTGACCTTCGGCTTGTTATTCGGTTCTCTCTATCGTGTGCTGCTGCTTCCCCTTATCCTACGGGGCGTGAGCTAGGAAACTCCAGGGGCCGCGACCTGGTCCCAGCCTGCAGCGTAACATCCTCACCACTAGAGGCCCTGGAGAAGACCAGCTGGGTCTTAGACTCCGCGCCCTGGGGAATCTTGGCTCTCGCTTCCGTTGGGATCCCGGTTGTGCTCCTCTGGTCCCGCTTTCCACAACCACCCAGTTTCCTATCCACAGAAGCCAGCCATAGGGTTCACTACCTCGCGGTGCACTCCTGTCCCCCTACGGTGTGCATCTGTCACCTGGCCACAGGTGACCCTGACACTCGTGACTGTCTGCCTCTCTTTGTTTGACTTCCAGACATACTAATGGCCTGCAGTGAGATGTAGCTGCACAAAGTTGGGATGTATATATATATATATATATATATATATATATATATGTAGCGGGGTCTCTAAATTTAGGTGGGATACACCTGGGTAATAGTATGACCCAGGTGTGTAAATCATGAGAGGATTTGGACCATTTGTATTCGTGGAGGACTGGGTGGTGTATTATTCTCCTTGGCCTGTGGGTGGCGAGGTACCCGCAGGCTCAAGGTAGATTTGCTGCCGCAGTGCTGTCCTTTTTGTCCCTTTCCGGAGATAGTACGGCGAGGGCGGGGAACCTGTCGTGACGTCAAGGGAGGAGATAAGAGGGGGAGACACCTTGCCACGAGGTCTTGGGGATCTTCTTCATCACGCGCCCAGGCACCTTAGGCCTGGGTGCGGGTGGTCCGGAGTTTCGGCCCAGGCGCCCTAGGCCTGGCCGGAGCGGAGTTGGCATCCATCCCAGGCACCTTCAGCCTGGGGTGAGGTACTAAACCAGAGGCCTGGGGCCCGGTGACTTCGACTGGGTCCCGCGAGGGTGTAGGAGTCCAAGGGTCCCTGAGGTGGATGGGGCCCATGTCTGAGGTGAGGAGGCTGAAGAGGTCACCCGTCCGGAGAGTCCGGAGCAGCATCAACCCGGTGACGGATGGGCCTCCGGTAACTCCCTTGGAGGGACATCTCCCCCTGACAGGGGCCACAACACAGCGAAGGTACTCCTATCTACATTCTCTTGAGTCGCTGGTAGAGACTCACAAGTTCCAAGTTCTCTCTCTAGCCAATGGCTATAGTAACCACTGGTGAAACCACAGTGGTTTAGCTTGCAATCAGGATAGTGCCTCGACCTGCTCATCCCACCGTATTGAACTGTTATTGGGTTTCAACCAGTTGGCTGTTAAAGCACTGTTTATTGTGAGTGTGACAATAAAGCAAGAGTTGGACCTTTATCCGTGTGTGGTACTCTGGTTAATGGGAGCAAAGGGAAGTGTCAGCACAGCAAGACTTGGTCCTTAACTGAAACGCACAGGCCCGAGGAAAATAACTGGTACTGGCCTTCACCTCACCCACTGCCATGGGGAGGACATGGGCCGTAGCGCATCTCACCCTCACATATGAAATACACCTAGACAATAACAAGGGGGTGAGGCCGCTACATATATATATATCTGTGTATATATATTTAATGCAGCTATCAGACTCCACTGCCTGCTGTGGTATTAGTATGAGAAAAGCAGCAAAGGTCTTCAGTTAGTTTTAGGTGAACACTGTGCAGAGGACACAGTACACTAACTGAAAATACTAGCAGCTCTCACTGGTTGCTAGAGGTTACTGCACATTATTAATGCTCCCCAATTGGTTGCTAGACATTGCAGCACATCATTACGGCTCACTGATTGGTTGCTAGAGGTTACAGCACATCATTACAACCCACTGATTTGTTGCTTAAGATTACAGCACATCAACTCACTGCCTGCACACCAGACTGCGGAAGTGACAGGACCCACCAACAGACAGAAAAGAAGAACTAGAACTAATTATTAGCAATGAGGGTTGAGTGGTGCGCTGTGTATTCAGTGCAAGGCTGAGGGATGCGCTTTGTACATAATGCAGGGTTCAGAGGTGCACTGTGTATGGAGTGCAGGGTTGAGAGGTGTGCTGTGTACTGAATGCAGGGTTTAGAGTTGCGCTGTGTGTGAGACGTGCAGGGTTGAGGGGGTGCGCTGTGTACAGCGTGCAGGGTTCAGGGGGTGCGCTGTGTGTGGCGTGCAGGGTTGAGGGGGTGCGCTGTGTGTGGTGTGCAGGGTTGAGGAGGGTGCGCTGTGTGTGGCGCGCAGGGTTGGGGGTAGCGCTGTGTGTGGCGTGCAGGGTTGAGGGGGGGTGCGCTGTGTGTGGCTTCCAGGGTTGAGGGGTTGCGCTGTGTGCGGAGTGCAGGGTTGAGGGGGTGCGCTGTGTGCGGAGTGCAGGGTTGAGGGGGGTGCGCTGTGTACATCTCTCCCCCCCAAATACAAAGCTCTCTTTCCCACAGATTCCAGTTCAGAGCTCAGCCCCAGCCCCCCTCCGGCTGCCATCATCCCGTACAGAGCTTTCCTCGCAGCTGCCGGTGAGGAGGGGCTTCTGTCTGTGTGGATGATGCCTCATCCTCTTCCTCCTGGCCCCAGGTTCCTCCAGTCCTGGGGTGGTCGGTGCAGGGTCAGAGTGCCGGTGTCCTGTCGAGAAACAACGGGGCCGTGTAGCAGCACACTGACAGGCACAGGCAGGACTCAGGAGAAGTGGCGGTGGTCGGAAGTCTGGGCTGTGGGGCGGGCTAAGTGGACGGAAAGCATGTCGCACGAGTCGGGATCCTGGACCTCGTGTGTGGGGAGTGGCGTATAATGGAGAGGATGTCTCGTGAGTCGCCTGCGCTCCTCCTTCCCCCCAGTCTCCGCACGGTCACAATCCCTGGGATCATCATGGATGGTCTTTAGTGTTCATTTACTCACTGCTGTGTCAGTGTCACCACTGGAGCCTAAGCCGGGATTGCACCACAACTTCTTTCTCACGGTGAAGCGGAAGAGTTTACAGTCTCCTAGACTGCACAACGCAGGATAAGAGCGGCAGGTAACCTGGCGCCTCTGTTGCGCCCCTCTAAATTTTGCACACCGGGGCGACCGCCCCCCTGTCCCCCACGCTACGCCACTGCTTACTATTTCTCCAGGGGCCTCAGCCCATCTTCCATGACATACAGGCTGAGTTCCTAGGGTGTGCCATACCACGAATCTCAAGACCGGAGTACCAATTGCTAGGGAAGGAGCCTAAACACACAAACTCCTTTACGGCCATGGCCTTCTGTCACCTTTGCTAAGTCCCCTCTGCTTCCCAATCAGCTGGCTGCTATATGCACAACTTCATTAGTACTCTAGTCATTGGCAATGACAATATAGCCTTCTCTGGTTGGCTTGACTGTTTGTTGAACACTTTGTACTGCATACTCTTTGTTTTGTCTTGTCCCCTGGTGTGAACAATTTGTGTCATGCGCCATGGATGCACGCCTTTATTATGTCCTCAAATAACATCATACCAGGCAAAAATATTTTATATGTTAATGTGATGTATCATATTTTAGCTTAAATATTACTTATAACAATTTACAACGTTTGGGAGCATGGTAGTTTATTACCAGGTCTAGATTTTCCAATTAAATATGATTTCATTAACCTAATTTAAAATTATTTTCAGTTATCACATTGGGTTTTTGAGAAATATTTAGTCGGACTCCAGTAATATGGCCGCCGATATGTAAACAGCAGAATTTCAGCATCAGGGCCATATAGTTCAAGGTAAACTGAATGTACCAAGGAAGTGGTGCTGCCCTCTAGCTCTTATACAAGGATATTTAACTGTGGAATCTGTGAGCACCGCTATCCCCATTGCCCCATTGATTACGTCTGTTATGACGAAGTGTGTGTCGGGCGGAGGAAATAGCGGTGGCGCCAGCATGCATGCCGGGGTGCAGGACGAGTGTACATACTGAATGCCTGTATATTTCTGTGGATTTGTGTGTAGACTTTTAATAAATAGTTTTTAATCCTATGAGGACATTGCACAATGAGTGTTTCTTATTTTTATTGCTATGCTCCATATTACCCGGTCCGAGCATCTATAGTGAAGAGTTTGAATGATACCTCTAAACAATAATATCAGAGGGTGGCTGAAAAGGAAAGATACTATGGGGTAAGCTCACTAAGGCGATTACAGACCTGGATAAGGTCTAGTTTTTCTGGTAAGAAGCTGATTATGCTCATCTTGGAGGGGAGCACTTGGTGGTGATCACTTGCATAATTAAAGTGGTTGTAAAGACAGAAGGTTTTTTATCCTATGCATTAAGATAAAAAAACTTCTGAGTGCAGAAGCCCCCCTTGGCCCCCTAATACTTACCTGAGCCCATCTAAATTCAGCGCTGTGTACGAGTGCCTTGGCCGTTTGGGACTCTCTCTCCTGATTCACTGAGACACAGCAGCTGTGCAATTGGATCCTGCTGCTGTCATTTAAAGTCAGTTAACCAATGAGGAGAGGGAGGGGGCGGGGCTGAAATTGTGACGGCTTGTCTGAATGGACACACAGAGCTGTAAGTCAGCTCGGGTGCCCCCACGGTAAGCTGCTGGCTGTGGGGGCACTAGACAGGAGGGAGGGACCCAAGAAGAGGAGGATCCAGGCTGCTCTGTGCAAAACCACTGCACAGGGCAGGTAAGTATGACATGTTTGTTATTAAAAAACGAGACTTTAGTATCACAATTTCAAGTGCAGGTTTTGAATTTCACCTTAAGGATCATACACTGGGACTGTCTTTTTTTTTATAATCACCTTTTTTTTCTTTATTAACCACTTAAGCCCCGGGCCATTTTGTAGCTAAAGGATCAGGCCCCTTTTTTCGATTCGGCACTGCGCCTCTTTAACTGACAATCGTGCAATGTGGCTCCCAAACAAAATCTACATCTTTTTTTCCCACAAATAGAGCTTTCTTTTGGTGGTATTTGATCACCTCTGCGGTTTTTATTTTTTGCGCTATAAACAAAAATAGAGCGACAATTTAGAAAAAAATGACATATTTTTTACTTTTTGCTATGATAAATATCCCCAAAAAATATATAAAAAAATTTTTTTTTTTCTTCAGTTTAGGCTGATACGTATTCTTCCACATATTTTTGGTAAAAAAAATCACAATAAGCGTTTATTGATTGGTTTGCGCAAAAGTTATAGCGTCTACAAAATAGGGGGTAGTTTTATGGCATTTTTATTAATAATTATTTTTTTACTAGTAATGGCGGCGATCAGTGATTTTTATCGTGACTGCTACATTATGGCGGACATATCGAACACTTTTGACACATTTTTGGGACCATTGTAATTTTTACAGCGATCAGTGCTATAAATATGCACTGATTACTGTGAAAATGACACTGGCAGTGAAGGGTTTAAGCTCTAGGTGGTGCTGTAGGGGTTAAGTGTGACCTAATGTGTGTTTCTCACTGTAGGGGGGCGTGGCTTGGCGTGTGATGTCACTGATCGTCGTTCCCTATGACAGGCAACAGACGATCACTGACATGCCACTAGGAAGAAGGGGGAAAGGTTTGTTTACACTCACCTCTCCCCGTTCTTCAGCTCTGTGACCCGATCGCGGGACACCGGTGGTGATCGGGTCCGCGGGTTCTTAAAGGGGACGTACCTGTACGCCCTTGTGCCTGTCCGTGCCATTCTGTTGACGTCCATCATTGTGCGGTGGTCCTTAAGTGGTTAAGACAAATTTCAACATACAAATACATACTAAACATAATATCTATACAAGACCATTCATTAACATAAGACATTCTAGCCCCCCTTCTCCAAGAAGATACACCGGATCCCTGATCGTGCCCATCTCCAAAAGAAGAACAAAAAAAAATTCCCTTCCCTATTCCCTATTAGCAAAAAACAGAGAACACACAACATGACAACATTTTAGTGAGCACCTGCTTACAAGTAATCAGCTGAGGCTTGCCCTGTTCTCACTGATGCAAAGCTGGCCTGCCACTAGCCAGTTTTCAAAAATCACATTTTCATTCTATTAATAATAAACCCTCAGCTTTTTAAGCATTTCTAGCATCTGATTTAATCACTTACTGAGTATGCGGCTTTATCTTTTAATGTTCCCAGTTTAAGTTGGTGCCATGGCTGCTCTCCCAGGTTTCCTGTTTCAGGGTGGTTCCTTTCTCTTGCTGCATCGTATGCAGTCACTCTTGCTTGCTAGAACTGGAGTTGTTGTTATTTATAAAGTGTACAGTAATAAAAACACACAGACCTATAGCCTTGGATGGCAAGGCACTCACCTCTTTTTCCCTCCATCCCATTCCTCTCTTCGCCAAGCTAACATACTGGCAGGACACTGCCCTGTCCACTGTTAATTCTTTCCTGTGAAGACAGGATGTTCAGGGAAACAGCACTGGCAGTTCAGGAGCCATCAGCATTGAAAGTTGCAAACTGCAAATGCTGGGGTTAAAAATGTAACAATAATTTTTATTGGGAATTTTTATTGAGTTGTTGAGGTAAAAAATGCTACAGGTTTAATACTTTTTTAAGATTTAAGTGATCACAAATGATTAAGCAGTCTAAAATCAGCCAGCAATGGGACCTTTTAATGAGGGAGAATTGTAGGGTTGCCACCTGTCCGGCATTCACCTGGACAGTTCGGATTTGGAATCATGAGTCAGGGTTTCAAACTGCCTGAAATCCAGACACATTATTCAGACTGTCCTATGGCTTCCCAGCAGGGTTGCAGGCTGCAGTTGTCAAAGCTGAGAGTGTCTATTACACACTCTTTAATGCTGGTCAAAGCTAGCACTAAAACCCCCCCCCCCAAACCCACACACAGATGGGAGAGGAGAGAGGGCTCAATCTGCACCTCTCCCCCCCCCTACCCTTCTGTGTCTACCCACACTCCAATCCCCAGAACTGTGCCTCAGAAAAGGAAAGTGGGGGCTAGAAATTTTAAGTCCAGCAGCTTCAGATACATCTGGATGAGAGGTGCTGACTGCCAAGGGGTGAGTGAGCTCACCATCCATCCCTGTCTGTGACTGAAGTCTGCCCCCTTCTCTCTCCCGCCTCTGAGTGAGTACACTAAGGTATATCTGGGTTATCAGAACACCCCTTATATCAGAGTTCCCCTTTGCACCAGAGACCACAGTGTTCACCATTACATCAGAGTTCTCACTGTTCCCCCTTAAATCAGGGTTCCCAGAGTATCCCTTATGTTACAGTCCCAAGAGTTCTCTCTTACATCAGAGTCTGCAGAGTCCCCCCTTACAGTGAAAGGGAACTCTGCAAGTACAGATGCAAAAGGGGAACTCTGTGCACTCTGATGTAAAGGGGGACTCTTGTTATTAACTTCATATGATTAGAAATGTTATTTATTAGCAAAATATATGTATAAAAAAAATTGCTGTGCGCCGCTAAAGTGTCTTCGGGTTTGACTTGAAGAAAATGTGACAACCCTAGAGAATTGTCTGAAATGTTCTAGGAATAAAGAGTTAGGGCAGATGTTTTACCAAAGTTAAGAAAAAGCAGATGACACAGGCATTCAAAATTGGCCAATGGCCAGCAGCAGGACATTTCAAATAACAAGGCTAGGCCCAAATTTACTAGAGACAAGCACGGGCTGGGGCTTTACTGAAATAATTAAGATACTCCAGAGAGTACAGTATCGTATAATTGGCCAGTAGCACAGTTTTGATCATGCATAAAAGGCCTAACCATTTCATGCCCAATACAGAATAATTCAAAGGAAAAGACAAACACTGATGGTGTCTTCTCAGGCAAAACTTTTATTAGCCAACAAGCTTCTGCACATGGTTCTGACCCTGGACCACTCCTCCAAGACATCATCAGTGTATAGCTTTTCCTTTGTTTTATACTAAGCTATGAATATAGAGGGGAATGGTCCCAGAGGCAGGACCATGTGCTGAAGGCTGTCAGCTGTTTAAAGTTTTGTCTTTGAAGACATCCCTGGTGTTTTTTTTTTTTTTGGATTACACTGAGCTATGCATGAAGGAGTGATGGACTCCAAGACAGGACCTGATTCCAGTATATTATGGTAGCGTTTTCAGGGTTGGAGCCGTGCATATTGCTTTGTCTCTACAAATGGTGTATGTCTGTAGTTTAGCATTCGAGCCCACAAGAACTGCGGTTGGTTCCCAGGTGGTAGTGGTCTTTGATGCGCCCTCTCTACAGCATAAAGAGGGGTAAAGGCCTCCTTGCCAAACAGTTCCAGCAACCATTGTTCCACAAAGGCAGTGGGATCACAGCCCTCCACTTTCTCTGGCAATCCCACAATCTGGACATTGTTGCGGGGGGAGATGATTTTTGGTATCATTCGTCCTGTCATTTTCAGCAGAGACCTGTTGAGTAGCCATTCTGGCATCTCAGGCAAGTGGAGGGAGCTGATCCTCCAAATCACTGATTCTGCTCTCTGCTGTGGTAGTATACTTCAATATTTTCTGTAAATCCTGGCAGAGGAGGCACACCTCCCCACCAAATCTCTCTTTTTAGATCAGCTACCGAAGCAGTACATTTATGTAGAGCATGCAGAATTTTACAGAGAGTAGGTTGTGGGTTATCATTAGTGCACACGCCCCCTGGATCAGTGGCTCGATCCTGCACCCCCTCTGAAAGGTCTCCTCCCTCCAATATGGCCACCCCATCCATACACACAGGGTCAGGGACCGGAGATGGCTGTGAATCTTCCATTGTTATAAAAATAAAAAAACAAAAAACAAAATCCAATTTTTTAAGGAGAACTTTGTTTCAAATAACAGTTTACTCTAAAATATCAACTTAACTAAAATACAAATCCAATACACCCCCAAAATCCAAACTACCTGAAACACATACACATGCAAAAAGTTTGCTACAGAGGCAACAGTGACCGCTGACCTCAAGTCAGACACAATCTACAATTAAAAATATAAGAAAAAAAAGCAGCAAAGGGATTAATTGTTAAAAAAAAAATAGCAATCAGAATTAAAGTACAGTTTCCTAACTGGCTATAAACTCTCCCAATGCAGTTTGTGACTGAGCCTTAGACTAGGTTCACACTGACAGCGGGAATGAAATTGTGTGGGTTTCTACACAGATGTCGATTGAAATCGCACCCGAAGTCACCAAAAGTAGTGCAGAAACTACTTTTGGGAATTGGTGTGGTGCCGCAAATGTGGCGTCGCACCGATCCGAATAGTGCCATTTCCGGCAACAGCCGCCGTTTTGGCATGCAATTTGACATGTCAAATCGCATGCCAAATCGCTGCAATGTGAGCCAGGGCTGACTATCAGTTTCTACAGCAGTTTGTAATACACTGACACTATCTCTGCTCTGCTTTTATTCTAACGGGGGGCTGGCTTATCCAAAAGCCCCTTTATTGGCCTTTTTAGCCTGCTGGCCATAGTTCAACGGGCATGTAGTTCATTCTGGTTCTAAAAAAAAGTCTCTTAGGCTAATCTGCACAAAAATGGGTAGTGCTAATGATCTAGAGCAGGGGTCAGCAACCTACGGCCGACTACCGCTAAATGTCTGGCACGTCAGTGCTCGTGATGAATTCACGTGCACCCAGCCCGCTAACATTTTCAGCGCTCTCCTCTGCAGCCAATATCACAGGGCTGGATGGAGACGGGAACTGCTGGAGTTAACTTTTCACATTAAACATCAGGTGATTGGTTGCCAGGTGATCCTAGCAACCAGTCACCAGCCTGGTGATGTGAAAAGTTAACTTCAGCAGTTCCTGCCCCCATCCAGCCCTGTGATACTGGCCGATGTCTGCTCTGCTCTACACCTGTGTAAGGTAGGAGAGTTCTACCTACATAGTGTGTGTTTGTGTGTGTGGGGGGTGGGGGGCAGAGGACACTATGGGGGTACAGAGGACACTACAGTGGGGGGTGCAGGAGACACTATGGTAGCGATGTGAAGGGGGAAAGAGGACACTGCTATTGGGGTAAAAAGGATACTGCCATGGGGGGGACCCTATTAGGGACCCCATCACCCCTGGGAACAGGGACCCCTTCTCTCCTTGGGACAGGGACCCCATCATCCCTTGGGACAGGAACTTCATCTCGTCTGCAGACTTGGACCCATTCTCTCTTGGGGACAGGGACCCCATCTCAACTGGGGACAGGGACCCCATCTCCCCTGAGGACAAAGACCCCTTCTCACCTGGGGACGAGAACCCCATCTCCCCTAAGGATAGGAACCCTATTTTCACTAGGGACAGGAACCCCATCCTCAGACCATGCTGGCTGGCAGGGCTGGTGTCAGCCACCCTTAAGTGCCAGGATATGGGAAAAGGCAGTAAAATCAAAATCCCCAGCCACATGCTCCTCAGGGTGAATTGGCTTTGTATTAGTGTAGCACCTTAAAGTGAGGTAAACCTGTACTGTTATTATTACTATGTTAGGATTATTATTATCTTCATTTATTAGCAGGTGAATGTGGCCCTCCATGCACTTACATGCATTGAATTGGCCCTTAAGTGGAAAAAGATTGCTGACCCCCTATCTAGAGGAAGGATTCGCCTAAAACCACAACCACAAAAATAAAACGGTCAAAGAAAAAAAGGCTATGGAATTTTACTGGTGTTTTACCTCTCAGGAAAAACAAACATTCAATTGTTTAAAGCCAACATTATATTTGTCTTAACCCAACCCAGTTTAACCAGGGTTGGTTATTTAAAATGACATAGCAAATAAAATAAAAAACATATGCACACTATTGTGAGCAGAACCCCTTATGATAGTGACATCCTCTACATTACAACTATTAAAATAAACAATAACAATCTACTGCTCTGGAAAGGGAGAGATAACTCACTGCATATACAACGTAACCTATACGTAACACAAGGCAACTGTGAGACTTGCAGAGGGGTCACAATTTCTCAATGCGTTTCACAGAGATGCTTCTTCAGGAAAAGGGTATTTAACAAATGGGTAAGTAGATTATTGAAGAAAAGATGATCCGCACTCCGGTCGTTGCTCTAAAAAATTTACGTATTTATTGACATGCCACAGTAGACAAACGCAAATAGGAAAAGTTGACGCGTTTCAGCCTATAAGGCCTTAGTCATAACCACCAAGTAAGTAGATTATTCCCAAGGTAGGGTCCCGGCCATTGAGTTGGTAATACAAGGAGAGAGGCACCACAAAACCAGAGGCAATGAACCTTTCATTTATCCTGCACATTTACACTGTTTGGAGGCTGACTACCCTTTCCCTCTGTGAACCAGAGCCTTTGCGACAAAGAAAATTACTGGCCCCTGGTTTTGTGGTACCTCTCTCATTGTATCCCCATCTCTATGGCAGTGACCTTTACCTGGAGAATAAAATACTTACCCATTTGTTAAATGCCCTTCTCCAGAAAAAACATCTCTGTGAGATGTGTTGAGAAATTGTGAACCCTAAATTGTTTATGTTAATTTTTATACATCTGGCAGGTTATCTCTCCTTTTCCACAGCTGTAGATTATTATTGTATACGTTAACAGTTGTAATGTAAATTCTGTCACTATAATAATGAGTTCTGCTCACAACAGTGTGTATGTGACTGTTTTTTATTTTATTTGCTATGCCATTTTAAATACCCAACCCTGGTTACATCAGGTTGAGTTAAGGCCAAAAAAATGTTGGTTTTAAAAAGTTGAATGTTTGTGTGTTTTTCTTGAAAGGTAACATATTAACAAAGTCCCTTCGCCTTTTTCTTTGACTGTTTTTCCAGTCAAAATGTTTTCTAATCTGCGCGAAAAATAGCTGAGGCTATGTATCTCAAACCCATGGTAATGGAAAGTCAGACCTCATCCCTAACTGTGTCTAGTCCTTCTTCAGCATGGTGTTAAGATGCTAGCCACAGACACAGTTGCTTTCTTATATTTCCAATGATCCTACAGCAGGACAAGCAGCAAAAATATGTTAGAGTAAGGGTTCAAATTAAATGTATCTCTAACTAGAGACAAACAAATTACTTGGTGTAAACATTATTCTCTTATGAGTTTCATAAAATGCAGTAAAATAAATCATTACAAATTGTTGACTAAATGAGTCAATGCTAAATTATTTCAGATCTATTTTAATTATAAATTTTACATGGAGAGGTGTTATTATTTTGACACATAGATACAGAATGTACATGGAAAAAGTGGAATTTTAAGAAGTTGTTAACTGTTTCTTTCACCACTTTGTAGAGAGAGGCCCTTTATTATGTATGAGTAATAATGGCTACTGTGATTCTGGTTGTCAAACACCCTTGTGCCATAAATGTTCTAAGAAAATTAAATCATGACCCTGGAATCCACTGTGACATAAACATGAGCCTACAAACTCTAACGAGTTGCAGGTGAAGAGAACATGATGTTATATAGTGGCCAGATCACCCAGTGCTTTTAATCACTCAGTCAGGTGTCATGTTCCAGTGGCATATACACAAAAAATAACACTTTGCCCTGGTTCACACTGGTGCGATTTGACATGCGATTTGACATGTCAAATCGCATGTCAAATCGGCAAAATTTGCCGCAAATTGCAGGCAATAGCACCATCCTAATCGGTGCGACGCCGCATCTGCGGCGCTGCACCGATTTCAAAAAGTAGTTTCTGTACTACTTTTTGCGATTTCAGCCGCGATTTACATTGACATCTGTGTCAGATGTCTCTGTAATTGAGCTGAAATCGGGACTGACAGGCAGGAGTGAAAACGTGCGAGTTCAGCTGAACTCGCACAGCTTCACTCCCGCAGCCCAGTGTGAACCTGGGCTTTTAGTCAAATAAACACATTTGTATTCCTTTATGTATTCTCCCAACATTCATCCTGGGTTTGTTCCAACACTGTTGTGCTGCACAAGGAGATCCAATCCATTCTATGTACTAGTAGAGGGGGCTTTTGAGTCCCTTACCAGTCCATATGTGCACCATTCATGGGAAGCCAACCCTCCAATCCTGAAGCGCAATCCAATACAGGACAGGGAAAGCACAACAGTGCCATAGCTTATTCTTATTGTCTTACTTAATTAAAGTGTATATCCAGCCAAAACTTTTATTCTTTGGATAGAAGGGGGAAGGTTTAGAACCCCTGTCATGTTTTTACAGCTCTTTGGATCTCCATTAGATATACGTACTCTCACTTCCTGTCTGGGACAGGAAGTGAGGGGAACTTCCCGACTGTGGCAGATAAAAACACATTTTTTGTGGCATAGGGGAAAACTAGCACCCCTGTTAGATCAGTATTTATGTCTGGGTTCCTTTTGTAGGTTTTCCCTCACTTAATTTCAGATGAAGTTGTTTTCAGCAGGACAGAAAGAATGGGTAAATCTTTCTCTTGGAACCAGGATAGCAGTAAAAACCCAGCAAGTATTCTAATACTTCCCCATATTATTCATAACTTAAAAAAAAAAAAATTGGCTTGACATTTTTTTTTTTTCAAATATAATATTTATTAACACCCACAATGGGCGAAATCGGGTCAATACATCCAGTAAATACAATAATTTGCAATTGAAATGTTACAACCATTTTCATGTAGACATCGGCCCAGAGTATTATAGTGATTATATAACTAGTTTTAAGCCGATGTTTCCGCTTGTTTTCTACAAAAAGAGATATATATGGGGAACTCAAGCATAAGACTGTCAGGGTCACCTGTGGCCAGGTGACAGATGCACACCGTAGGGGGACAGGAGTGCACCGCGAGGTAGTGAACCCTATGGCTGGCTTCTGTGGATAGGAAACTGGGTGGTTGTGGAAAGCGGGACCAGAGGAGCACAACCGGGATCCCAACGGAAGCGAGAGCCAAGATTCCCCAGGGCGCGGAGTCTAAGACCCAGCTGGTCTTCTCCAGGGCCTCTAGTGGTGAGGATGTTACGCTGCAGGCTGGGACCAGGTCGCGGCCCCTGGAGTTTCCTAGCTCACGCCCCGTAGGATAAGGGGAAGCAGCAGCACACGATAGAGAGAACCGAATAACAAGCCGAAGGTCAGGGGCCACAAGCAGACAAGGATAACGAAGAACGAGCCGAAGGTCAAGGGTCACGAGCAGACAGGGATGGTCGGGGACAAGCCAATAACGTAACAGAGAGACAGACGTAGCACACGGCAGGCAGGAACCCAAACACACAATGCCTAACAAACACGTTGATCAGCAAAGCAGGCTTGCAGTGCACAGGTTAATATAGTGTTCAGTGATAGGGCCTGGGGTGGAGTCAGGCTGGGAGGAGATTATAAAGGAAGCCAGGTGAAGGAGGTCTGGTCTCTAGATGAACACATGAGGAGGAAGGTAAGATGGCAGACAGACATTAATGCATATCCATGACAGTACCCTCCCTCTTACGAGGCCTCCCCCTTCCCCGCCTGGGCCCAGGTTTAGAGGGAAACTTCAGATGAAACTCCTTTAACAGACGAGGTGCAAAGACCTCAGATGCAGTGATCCAAGACCTCTCCTCAGGACCAAACCCTTTCCAATGAACGAGGTACTGAAGAACGCCTTTACAGAGTCGGGAGTCCAGAATTTGACTGATCTCGTACTCCTGATTATCCTCAGAGACAGGCGCCACGGTAGGAAGAGGACGAGAGAATTTATTGAGGACTAAAGGCTTTAGAAGAGCAACATGAAAGGAGTTAGTGATTTTAAGGCTCTTAGGAATCTGGAGTTTGAAACAAACCGGATTCAGTTTAGCAGTTACCGTGTATGGACCGATGAATCGTGGAGCAAACTTCAGAGAAGGAACTCGGAGCTTGATGTTCCTGGTAGAGAGCCAGACTTTGTCCCCTGGCTGAAGAGAAGGCGGTTTACGCCTGCGGCG
Organism: Rana muscosa; assembly: GCA_029206835.1. NCBI lineage: Eukaryota > Metazoa > Chordata > Amphibia > Anura > Ranidae > Rana > Rana muscosa. The sequence goes on along the minus strand of CM055117.1, from coordinate 909,296,130 downwards.
GTCGGCAAAGCCTTTGAATTTTTCAGCAGCTGCCCGGAGGGAATCATGAACGTGACCCCAAACGGAATTGAGAGACTCCTGAACCGAAGCCAAAGCTGGAATGTCTGGAGAACAGATCATAGGAAGAGGAAGTTGAGGGTGTTTTCCATAAACTGTGAAAAAGGGTGTCTTCTGCGAACTGGTATTCACATGATTGTTATGGGAGAATTCTGCCCACGGGAGTAGAGAGGACCAATCGTCATGGTGAGAAGACACAAAGGTGCGAAGAAAGACCTCTAACTCCTGATTAACCCTCTCAGTCTGTCCATTGGATTGGGGATGGTAAGAAGAAGAAAAATCCAAGACAATATTGAGGGATTTGCAAAAGGCTCTCCAAAAACGAGACGTGAATTGGACTCCCCTGTCGGAAACAATATGAGAAGGGACCCCATGTAGGCGGAGAATTTCTCGAATGAAAATGGGAACCAAGGCAGGGGCAGAAGGAAGACCAGGAAGAGGAACAAAATGAGCCATCTTGGAGAATCGATCGATTACCACCCAAATGACTGTATTATTCTCAGACAGTGGGAGATCGGTGATAAAATCCATGGCAATATGGGCCCAGGGTTCCTTAGGAATAGGCAAGGGCATGAGGAGACCAGCAGGAGCTTGTGTGGAGGATTTGGACTGAGCACAGACATGACAAGCTTTAACGTAGTCTTTGACGTCTGAGCGGAGATTAGGCCACCAGTAGTGACGACTGATGAGTAGGAAGGATCGGAGGAATCCAGAATGCCCTGCCACCTTGGAATCATGTCCCCAACGAAGGATCTTAGCTCTTAGCTCAGTGGGGACAAAGGTCTTACCAGGCGGAATTTTAGACTTCAGGGTGGTAGAGTGGGCAACAATGCATGAGGTGGGAATGATCGGCTCAGGTTCAGGGGCGGACTCCTCGTCCAAAGTGTCAAATGACCTAGAGAGCGCATCAGCCCGACCGTTGCAGGAACCAGGTTTGTAGGTAATCGTGAAATTAAAACGGGCAAAGAAGAGACTCCACCTGGCCTGTCTAGGATTCAGACGTTTAGCATTCTGTAGATACTGTAAATTCTTGTGATCGGTAAAGATCGTTATGGAGTGAGGGGAACCCTCCAAGAGATGACGCCACTCCTCTAACGCCAATTTAATTGCGAGAAGTTCCCGATCACCGATGGCATAATTCCTCTCTGCCTGAGAAAATTTTTTGGAGAAGAACGCACATGGTTGGCGTCTCTTCTCAAAGATTTGAAGAAGCACAGCTCCCACCCCCATTGAGGAAGCGTCCACTTCAATAAAAAATGCATTCCCAGGATTTGGTCTCCTCAAGAGGGGGCCAGAAACAAAGGCCTGTTTCAGGTTGTGAAATGCAGAGACAGCTTCGGGAGGCCAGTCTCTGGCATTCACACCCTTCTTGGTCAAAGCGATAATAGGCGCGGCAATGGAAGAGTAATTCCTTATGAACTGCCTATAATAATTAGTGAAGCCAAGAAAGCGCTGTGTGGCCTTGAGGCTAGCAGGAAGAGGCCAGTTGGTGATAGCCAAGACCTTCCCAGGGTCCATACGAAGCCCCGAACATGAGACAAAGCACCCCAAAAACAGGACCTCAGAACATTCAAAGGAACATTTCTCCAGCTTGGCATAGAGATTGTTCTCTCTAAGACGTTGAAGTACAGTGCGGACATGGTTTCTGTGGACGAGCAGATTTTCAGAAAAGATCAGAATGTCATCCAGATAGATGACAACAAACTGGTACAGCAGATCTCTGAAGATTTCATTGACAAAGTTTTGAAACACGGCTGGAGCATTACACAGACCAAAAGGCATCACCAGATATTCGTAATGCCCGTCTCTAGTGTTAAATGCAGTCTTCCATTCGTCACCCTCCCGTATTCGAATGAGATTGTACGCGCCTCTGAGATCCAACTTGGTGAAAATGGAGGCACCCTTCAACCTATCGAATAGCTCAGATATTAAGGGTAAGGGGTATCGATTTTTAATAGTAACCGCATTTAAACCCCGATAATCGATGCAGGGTCTTAAGGTACCATCCTTTTTGGCAACAAAAAAGAACCCTGCCCCTGCAGGCGATGAGGATTTCCGGATGAACCCTCTCTCCAGATTCTCTGCTACATACTCCGACATGGCCTGGGTCTCTGGGATGGACAGAGGGTAGGTACGACCCCTGGGTAGAGTTGCTCCGGGGACAAGATCAATAGCACAGTCAAAAGACCTGTGGGGAGGAAGCACCTCAGCTGATTTTTTACAGAACACATCCCGGTAATCGCTGTATGCGGCGGGAAGATCAGAAGAAACAGAAGTGGCAGCAACCGGAAGACTCTCCTTGGGGGTCACCTTGAGAAGACACGACGAGAAACATGAGGAACCCCAGGCCAGGATCTGCCCAGAGACCCAGTCCACATGTGGAGAGTGGAGCTGTAGCCAAGGGAGGCCCAATACAACTGGGGTAGAGGCCTTGGGTAGAATAAGAAAGGATATCCACTCCTGGTGGAGAATCCCTACCGACATCCTAATGGGTAGCGTCTGGAAGCGAATAGGGCCCCCTGGGAGAACAGTGCCATCAATTGCCGAGACTACCAATGGGGTAGTGAGAGGTGAAAGGGTAAGCTTCATAGAAGAAGCAGTTCTCCAATCCATGAAATTGCCGGCAGCCCCGGAATCCAGGTATGCAAGGGTTGACTGAGGAGAAGTGCCTACATGAAGGGACACCGGCAAGAGCAGGCGAGAAGGTGATGTTTCTGGGTCCAATACTCCACCTTCCAAATGTATTAGACCCGAGCGTTTCCCGGACGAAGCGAGCAGGAGTCACGAAAATGACCCTTGCCCCCACAATAGAGGCACAAGCCCAGAGTTCTGCGCCTAGCACGTTCTTCGGGGGTTAGTCTGGTCCGGCCCAGCTGCATAGGTTCTTCAGCAGGTAGAGGATGCTCCACGGAATGAAGGGAGGGGAGCTCAGACTGGCTAGGACCCAGAGAGTGCTGGCGTCTTTTTTCTAAGGACCTCTCTTGAAAACGAATGTCGATCTGGTTGCATAATGAAATTACATCGTCCAGACCGACGGGAATGGCTCTTCCCGCTAATTCGTCTTTCACTCGGTCAGAGAGGCCATGTAAAAAGGTAGCGACCAGGGCCTCATTATTCCAGCTCAATTCAGCTGTGTGGATACGGAACTGAAGAGCATATTGCCCCACTGAACTAGATTCTTGGCGAAGACGTAAGACAGCACTAGCCGCTGAAGAAGCCCGAGCCGGCTCTTCGAAGATATTACGAAAGAGCTTCAAGAATTCGGACAGACTGGAAACCACCGGATCGTTCCTCTCCCACAGGGGGGCAGCCCAGGCCAAAGCTTCACCGGAGAGGAGGGAAATGATATAGGCTACCTTAGCCCGGTCAGATAGGAAGCTTTGAGGCTGAAGCTCAAAATGAATAGTGCATTGGCTGAGAAACCCCCTGCAGGCCTTGGAGTCCCCAGAGAAACGGAACGGAGCTGGCAATCTTAGTGAGTGTGAGGCTGCGACTGGTGCGATAGGTACAGCCGCTGGTTGTACTTGGGGTTGCGGATTCGGGGTTCCCAAGGAGACCTGAAGCTGCTCGAATCGAGAAGCCAGATCCTGGAGGAATCGCATCACCTGGGTCTGATTTGATTCCTGGGTCTCAAGTCTGCGAACTATGCCCTGCAATGGATCATCCGCGGGAAGCGGGATGTCAGCCGGGTTCATGGCTGATCAAACTGTCAGGGTCACCTGTGGCCAGGTGACAGATGCACACCGTAGGGGGACAGGAGTGCACCGCGAGGTAGTGAACCCTATGGCTGGCTTCTGTGGATAGGAAACTGGGTGGTTGTGGAAAGCGGGACCAGAGGAGCACAACCGGGATCCCAACGGAAGCGAGAGCCAAGATTCCCCAGGGCGCGGAGTCTAAGACCCAGCTGGTCTTCTCCAGGGCCTCTAGTGGTGAGGATGTTACGCTGCAGGCTGGGACCAGGTCGCGGCCCCTGGAGTTTCCTAGCTCACGCCCCGTAGGATAAGGGGAAGCAGCAGCACACGATAGAGAGAACCGAATAACAAGCCGAAGGTCAGGGGCCACAAGCAGACAAGGATAACGAAGAACGAGCCGAAGGTCAAGGGTCACGAGCAGACAGGGATGGTCGGGGACAAGCCAATAACGTAACAGAGAGACAGACGTAGCACACGGCAGGCAGGAACCCAAACACACAATGCCTAACAAACACGTTGATCAGCAAAGCAGGCTTGCAGTGCACAGGTTAATATAGTGTTCAGTGATAGGGCCTGGGGTGGAGTCAGGCTGGGAGGAGATTATAAAGGAAGCCAGGTGAAGGAGGTCTGGTCTCTAGATGAACACATGAGGAGGAAGGTAAGATGGCAGACAGACATTAATGCATATCCATGACAAAGACCTGAAGTCACCCGTGACTTTTTTCCTATTTTTAAACAAGTAAAGAATAACAGAAACAAAGAAAATTGGAGGCAAAGAAGGAGAGGGAAGAAAGACGAGAGAGTGGAGAAGAATAGAGGGGGGAGGGGATCGGGGTGGAAAGGTGGGAGGGACTGGGTATTGTTGGCTCCGGACAGCCGGGGGGCTTAACACTCATTTTAAGGACAGCTATCTCTAGGGCTTTTAACAGTTTAACAGCCTGAACATAGAACCATATATCCACCTTGAATAGGTGTTTAACCGGGACTAACAATAGGTCTTAGTACACCAGGTCACATTTGTTTACTCAAAGCTTGGAGAGCCAAAACAGAACATCAATATTTATGGTTTGGCATGACCACTGAGTCTTTGGACTATTATGGGTCAAGTTCATGATGGGTATTTAGATGCAGTTTATATCTTTATTTTGATAAAGCGAAATTAGACCCACCAAACAAGTTTTCTCAGAAACACCAGCCTCGGAAATGAAAACCTGGTGCCAGATTGTTAGTCCAGACCAAACCTAAATACACTGTGCTTAGCCATTCATAGTGATTTTTGAAAGAAAGTCCATTTCGGGAGATGTTGGATTGCTAACAACACATCATCTATCACATTACACAAGACAGGAAAATAGGGGAGTAGAGAGGTGCACGATGGAAAAAATTGTTTCGTTTTGTTTTAAATTTGTTTGTTAATAAGTTAATAATTTTGTTCATTAAATATTAGAATGATTCATTTTTGGAATTAGTTTCGTGTATTTGATTTGTTTTGTATATTCCTTATTTTCAACTAAATTCAAATTCAGAAGATGGTTATATTCGTTCTATTTTGTGCTATTCTATTCTATTTTCTTTATTCTATTTTTTCGGTTATTTCGATTTTATTTGATTTTTTTATTTTCTATTCTATTTTGTTTTACTCTATTCTATGCTATTCTATTCTATTCTATTATTTTTCTATTATATTCAGTTTTGTTCTATTCTATGCTATTCTATTCTATTCTATTCTGCTAATTTCTATTCTATTCTAGTCTGTTTTATTCTATTCTATTGTATTCTTTTCTTTTCTATTATATTCCATTCCATTCTAAGTAGACATCTTATTTCATATTTATACCTTACTGTATTTATTGCAATATGTTTCCATTTCAAATTTGAATACATTTTTTAATTCGAATTTGGAAAATTTATTTTGTTGTAATTTATTTCAGATTCGTTGGATTTCATTACTATTGTGATTTGGAAAATCGTATACATGCGAATCTTCAAATAACGGAAATCTTGTCCATATTTTTATTCATAATGAAACTAATTGCACGTGTCTATAGAGGAGCATCACTTCTCTTAAATGTCACAGCTTACAAAAGGATTCAAACCAATTGACAGAACACTGCAATGGAAGCAAGACCTTAAATGGCTCTAGCCATATTTATTTTTTTGTTTTTTTGCAGTCAGGCCTATGAGTTACCAGCCCTAAACATACTGGGCTATGTTTTCAGAGAATTCCTTCAAAAAAATTGGAGAGATATTTTTCCCAGAGGACTTTTAAAGAGTCACACCTCAGACAGTAGATATAAAAATAAACATGAACGGTGCTGCATAGAGTTCATATAAAAAAAATTGAAATGCGGGACCTGAAGGCACCATACTGATACCCCAATTGATCTGGAGCTGCTGCGTGACTGATCTCTACGCATTTCGCGAGGTAATTCTCGCTTCCTCAAGAGACACACAGGTAGGTATAAGTAGTGCCAAATGCTGGTCAACTCTCGCCAGAAAAGTAATCCGGTTGGATAAAGAAGGCAAGCTTATGTGTAGCAATATATATGGTAACATACAGAGGGTCTCCACCGGGCGTATCCAGAAGTCAACTCCTTTCCCCATGGGAGCTGTGAAGGGGCGGGGAGATGGTAACAACGTGGTGTGTTCACAGATCTGGCATCCTGGTGGTCAATGTAAAAAAGCTTCCAGCTTTTCATATTTTTATATCTACTGTCTGAGGTGAAACTCTTTAAAAGTCTGTGTTGTACATATCAAATTGGGACTGAGACACTGCCTCAATCCTTCTAACATTAGCTCTCATTGTCTGTCTATTTTATATTGTGAATAGGCTCCATCTTTCTACATAAAAGTGAGGAGGTGAACCCAGAACACAGATGTGAGCGATAATACTCTTAAGTTATCATGACCAGATTTAAATTGTTTGCCTTCCTAGGTCAACTGTCTTGTGCTTTTCCAATTCTATCCCAGTCAATTGTCTAACCTAAGTATCACGGTTAGAAAACCAGACATCCTGTGAACATAAGGCACACCACAGTTGAAGACAAGCTAAAAGAGACAGTCTAACCATTCTGTGTTAGCATTCATAGAGCTAGGGCCTAGATAAGTGGGGCAAACTGTCAATTTCTCTTCTAGCAGTTTGGTTCTAGGTATACAGTTTCAGAGTATGCATATTGTAAGTACACAGTACATTATTTGTCAAAATTGGCAGGCAGGTAGAAATCTGTCCGTAATTATCCATATTTTGTTGAATGTCTGTACTGTGTTGATAAGAATAGCCACATGCTTTTTATTTAACATGACCCTTATGAGGTATTTTTAGAGGATAGTAAGCCTATCTAATAGAGGTTTGCACTTTCTTTTCATCATCCAGGGATGGCATATTTCCATATATGCCCCTGCTGTCTACAAGCATTTAGATTTTTGTAAAGTTTGTCTAGGAACATGGTGCTTTGGCCTGGATTTTTATTTACCTGCCATTTACTCACGAGGGAGGCGCCTGTGTCAAGGGTGTGGTGCAGGGGGTCTGGCCTGTCTTGTCAGGTAGCTAACCCTTGGGGGATTTGTCACCAGTGGGTTGGGCCAGGCTTTGTTAAAACAGTTGAACCCTATTCTAGAAGAGTCCTGTCCCTGGTTATTCCTTCCTTCTTGGAAGAGGGTTCCATAGTTGGTTGTAGTAGGAAGAGGCCTTAGGGCTTGAGCCAAGGTCTAGAGGGTGTGGGAAGGTTTTTTGTCCTGTAGGCAATGCTGGCATAATTTGATCATGCTAGAGTCATTATTGAAATGGAGCAAAAAATAGAACCTCCAGTTTTGTGGGGTTAATATTCATCAGAAGAAGTTTTGTGTGATGCTTCTGGAGTCCCACTCAGTGACTTTTTGCCTAAAAAGCTGTCCCTCCAAACCATTGACTTTTGGGATATTCCACCATCTCCTTTCTGACCTATTCCTATGGCCAGGTAAACTGCATTCAAGTCTGGACCTGCACATTACATTCATTTCCTTCAACCTAGGGAAGGCTAAAAGTAAGAGTTTAGGCCAACTGTTAGTCCAGGTGCTGCTAAGGATCATCTTACTTTACCCTTAAACAACCCCACCCCCCAGTCAAAAACCATGTTGCTAGATTGTTGAGCACCAACACCAGTGAAGATTACAAAGCTCTTTAATAAGCTGGGGTAAATCCAAAAGCTTCAATAGCCTAATGTTTGCAGCACTCAACCTGGTAATCTGGAAAAAAAATACAAAGTTAAATTCTGGCATGTTTTCTTGACAGTTGTTGATTAAACAAAATCGGAAATTGAAGAACATCCAGTTTAGCCCAAGGCTTTTCTATTCAATGGCAATTTATAGTTAGGAAACTGTTGTACAACAGTAGCAAACTATTTAATATTTCAAAGCTCTTTGCGGCTGATTGAAGTAGTTTTACAGCATTAGAACTAATATTCTATTTCTCATCACCCATTATCTTCTTGCATGTAAGGTGGCTTATAAAATCTTTCAAAACATTGGCTATTATAATATTTTGCACCCGCATTTCTAATTTTATTGCTGGCTTTTATCATCACTGCAGATGCAACACCACTTTCAATCTGTGTTAATCTCCACATTAATCTCCACTTGTTTCCTGCCAAGTGTAAAAGTTTAAATTCCAGGAGTGCTGGGAGAGTTTGTCTTTGCTCAGTTTAAGAGATGTACTATCTATTTTATAGCAGTTTTTTCCCTTCTAACATGCTATTTATTGGAGAATCTGCAAATCCTGATTTATTAATAGAAATAATGTGGTCACAGTCATATCAAAGGAGCAAAACTGAACGTAACTTTTTATGTGATCCTTAGCTGTATGCATCCTGGTAGTAACTATGTTGTAAAATAATGCAAATGTGGTTCCATAAAAATGGCAACTTATCTACTGTCAGCTACCATGCGGTTTGACTTCTGGCTGAATATATTATGTGGTGGGTGACCAATACACAGAATTAGGGAGGAATTTTAGGTTCAGATTGAGCATGGGTTCAAGGTGAACCCAACCCATTCACAGTTTGCCTATGTGTCACACTGATGATGTCGAAATGATGATTGCCATAGCAACCAGCTACCAATAATACACTTCCTGGTCTTTAACCTTAAAATTATTGTAAAGTCTTGTGTTTTTTTGTTTTAAATAACAAACATATTATACTTACCTGCTCTTTGCAGTGGATTTGCACAGGGCAGTCTGGATCCTCCTCTTCTCGGGTCCCTCTTCGCTGCTCCTGGGCCCTCCCCCCTGTTGAATGCCCACACAGCAAGCAGCTTGCTATGGGGACCTGAGCCAAGCTGCAGCTCCATGTGTCCATTCAGACACGGAACTGCGGTTTGGCTCCGCCCCTCTCTCTCTCCTGATTGGCTAACTGACTTTAATTGACAGCAGCGGGAGCCAATGGCGCCACTGCTATGTCTTAGCCAATCAGGAGCTGGACAGTCGAGGGACTCGTGGACATCGCTGGATAGACATGGGGCTCAGGTAAGTATTAGGGGGCTGAGGGGCAGGGGGCTGCACACAGAAGGCTTTTTATCTTAAAGTGTATGTTAACCCCAAAAAAATATATAGATCATGGTCCCTTAAAGCAGATTACACAGCACAGTGCTTGTGCTGTGTAATCTGCTTTAAGGGACCAGGATCTATATATTTTTTGGGGTTAACATACAAAACATGCCAGAATTTTTGCTGTGTAATCTGCCCCTCTTAAACTGTAAAAAAAAACTCCCTGCACTTGTCACTTCCTGTATGCCCTCTCTGCGCTGACCAAGAAAATCATGGCTGCTGAGCCATGATCACCGTGGTCAGAGTGCGTCCCTCCATCATACGCTGCCCTGCTTTCAGCTCTCCTCTCTCCCCCTTCATCTCCCTCCTTCCTGCCTGTCATCTCCCTCTCTGTCTGTCTCTGGCCCGACCCTGCCCCCCACCACTATTATTGTAAAACAAAAACCTAAAATTGTCACTGCAAGCCCTTCTATTAGAGGCTAGCATAGCACACTATGGCAGTCGTTTTGAAAACCGAATACCGAATCTCAGCTGTCTTCAGGCCGGTCACGTGACTCGCAGCCGCTTTACAGCTCCGATGGATGGTTTCTTCGCAGGAGACGAGGGGCCACATGATCTCCCCGGCTGACGTCAGAGGGAGATCATGGCCCCTCCCGCAGAAGACATCCATCAGAGCTGTAAAGCAGATGTGAGTCACGTGACCGGCTGAAATTCGGTATTTAGAACACTCGTTTTTCAAAACAACTTACACAAGGTGCTATGCCAGCCTCTAATAGAGGGGTTGGCATATATATAAATGCATTAACAAACACTTTAATGCATTAAGATAAAAAACCTTCTGCTTTTACAACCCCTTTAAGTCGGTTGGTGAGAATTTTTCTTATGTGTCACTGGGTTCCCAGCATCCATTTGTCCGTTTGTGTTGAAGAACATAAAGCAAGCTGACAGTGTGTTTGTAATTATAGATAGTTCTACTATACAGTACTACAGAATGCTATATTGTGTTACATTACAGTAAATTTGCTGATTTGCTGCTAAACCCCTGCAGTAATATTTTTGTTATATTTTATTGGGTGTTTTTTTTTTTTTAGCGCTTATGCCCGCAGGAGCTGCTGAATATGATGGGTTCTCTGTTCTGCCATTTTTATACTGCTCAGCCCCCATTGACACACCTGTGTAACTTAAACATTAGCAAGCTACCATTCTATAATAATGCAGAGAAAATAGGCCACAAGCATTTGGATAGTAGACTGCAAGGATGTATTATGGCAATGCAGTTAAACAATGCAGGAACCTATAAACAGACAAACACATTTATAGACGCTATACTAGATCATGTGAACACTGGCCCATAAGATGGAAATCAACTGAACTGTAGTAATGCTGAACCAAATTTTAACTGACGCAAACAAAGTTAAAAGTATCAGGATACCCTAAACCCCCCCCCAAAAAAAAAATTGTAGTCATGTGCACGCTACGCATACAGCCCCGATAGTGGGTGAGTGAATGCATTCCTGACAAAGAGGTACCCCCGGAAGTACCTGCCACCTAATTGTCAGTATTAGCAGGCTATCGTTGGGGACATTCTGTAAGGTGATGCACATGAAGCTGTCCCTTCAAAACTGTACAATGGATGGCTGATGTGCTACTAAGAAAAGAATGGTCTTAAGCCTCACAGCTCCTGGTACACAGGAATCTGGTCCAGATCACTTCAGGTCGGCTGTTCTCAGGTTCTTAGGACCACTTTATTTTTTACCCAAAATATGTAGCAGAATACATATTATTCTAAATTTATAACGAAATCTGATTCTTACATTTTTTTTATTGGATGTGTTTTATAGCAGAAAGTAAAAAATATTGTCAGTCTTTTTTTGTTTATAGCGCAAAAAAAAAATGGTGGTGATCAAATACCACCAAAACAAAGCTCTATTTGTGGGGAAAAAAAGAGTAAAAAAAATGGTACCATTGCCACTTTAGTATAATATTAGTGCCCAAGTACAAAGATATTTGTTACAGCTACAGAAGAAAGCAACACAGAAATCATTGAAAAAATATTCCTATACCTAAAAAATGAATCAGATCATTTTCCTAGATCAAAATATTTCCATGTACCCTCCAATATTTATAAATGTTGATATTATAACTTTTGGGATATAAAATTCTTTGTTTTATATTACACTTCTGAACGTGCCTTTGGCATTGTGTATGGCAAAACATTCCACGGTGGAACCTTTCTTATTGTAATGAACCCCTTCCTAAGCAGATGGTAAAACCTTTTGTTTCTGATGTTCCTTGTCCTAGCTACAATTCTTTTTTTGCCAGTCGTTATATTGATCCTGGATTTATTTCTGCATATTGTTGTGATTGTTTTCTAACTAAACATGCTCATTTTGTAAACCTTTCTTTTGTCAGATTTTCTATCAGTTTATTAATTTAATTGTTCACCTTTGAAACCCATAAAAATATCTATGTTCTTCTTACAATATAGTAACCACAAATTTAACCATAATCAATATATAACCCTACACTTATCTTACACTTAAAAAATATACTAAAACCATTTTTCAGCTCCTCTTTGCCATATATTACAATGTTACAGCTCTGATCTTCTATTATACTTGCAATTGAATGTTGATTCACAAGGATGGGATATTATGGATGGGTATTGGCAGGTCATTGGCAGCAGTCAACACCCCTTGTACAGATTTGGCATAGAATCAAGGGGGCTTCACCAAATCACAGGATTCAGGTTCAAGACTAACAGATACCTGCACGCACTGCAAAGTTACCTTTGTTAGGCAGATACACTAGCTTTTTTTTAATTGCAGTTACCGGTACTTTTTTTCTAAACATATCATTGGACTAAAGGATGTAGTTTATATTCGCTTTAATCTCTATTCTCTTTTGTGTATGTTAACAATTTATACATAGTTAACCACTTGCCGCCCGCCCTATAGCGGATTGACGTCGGCAAAGTGGTTGCAAAATCCTGACAGGACGTCATATGACGTCCTCAGGATTTTGAGCCGCTGCGCGCCCCCGAGGGCGCGCATCGCGGTGATCGTTGCTGCGGGGTGTCAGTCTGACACCCCGCAACTCCGATCTAGGTAAAGAGTCTCCGACGGAGACTCTTTACCACGTGATCAGCCGTGTCCAATCACGGCTGATCGCAGTGTAAACAGGAAAAGCCGGTCATCGGCTTTTCCTCACTCGCGTCTGTCAGACGCGAGTAGAGGAGAGCCGATCGGCTGCTCCTCTGACAGGGGGGGTTTGTGCTGATCGATTATCAGCACAGCCCCCCTGAGGATGCCCCCACTGGACCACCAGGGATGCCACTGGACCACCAGGGATGCCAGCACCAGGTATGCCACCCTAGACCACCAGGGATGCCAGTTAGTGCCCCCTAATGGATGCCAATCAGTGCCCACAATGGATGGCAATCAGTGCCCACAATGGGCATCACTGATTGGCAGGCATTCTTGTTTGGCACTGATTGGCATCCATTACAGTACATCAGTGCCGCCTATCAGTGCCCACCCGTGCCACCTATCAGTGCCCATCCATGCCCATCCGTGCCACCTATCAGTGCCCATCCATGCCCATCCATGCCGCCTATCAGTGCCCATCTGTGCCACCAATCAGTGCCCATCCGTGCCGCCTATCAGTACCCATCCGTGCCACCTATCAGTGCCCATTTGTGCCTCCTATCAGTGCCCATTCGTGCCGCCTATCAGTGCCCATACGTGCCGCCTATCAGCGCCCATACGTGCCGCCTATCCGTGCCCATCTGTGCCACCTATCCGTGCCCATCTGTGCCGCCTTTTTCGTGCCCATCCGTGCCGATTATCCGTTCCACCTATCAGTGCCGCATATTAGTGCCCATCATCAATGCCCATCAATGCCACCTCATCAGTGCCACCTCATTGGTGCCACCTCATCGGTGCCCGTCAGTGCAGCCCCATCAGTGAAGGAGAAAACGTACTTATTTAAAAAGTTTTGTAACTGAAACAAAAAAATACTTTTTTTTTCTAAATTTTTGGTCTTTTTTTATTTTTTTTAGCAGAAAATAAAAATCCCAGAGGTGATCAAATACCACCAAAAGAAAGCTCTATTTGTGGGGAAAAAAATTATAAAAATTTTGTTTGGGTACAGTGTAGCATGACCGCGCAATTGTCATTCAAAGTGCAACAGCGCAGAAAGCTGAAAATTGGTCTGGGCAGGAAGGTGTTTAAGTGCCCAGTATGGAAGTGGTTAACATTAATACTATAATGATATACAACACAGCATCAAAATAAGAATAATCTTCTTTCTTTTAAATGTGAATAAAGCCACAGTGTTCAAATCTGGAAAAATACACAATGAATTTGTATTTTCAAAGGTATTATATACAAGTTATAGTATCACAAAATAAGAGCTAACATCATAAAATCCAAGTTGTGGTTTCTTTTTTTATTGTTAATAAAGTGCCGTGTTAGGTGACAAAGACACAGCCAACAGGGAAACTCTAGACAGGTGAGTGATGGTAACTGCAATGTTATGTTCAATTCATGACTGAGTTGGAGTTGTAGATTTCTATTGGGCAAAGATAATCCCTGGATTCACAAATGTGTTAATTCAGTATTTTGCAAATCATGCTAGCTCTGCACAAGGTGGACTTTACTGTCAATTACGACTAACGTACATTTTGAAGTCATTCTGGACTAGTGTTTTATGAATGCTGTTCCTACAGTCAGGTCCATAAATATTGGGACATCGACACAATTCTAATCTTTTTGGTTCTATACACCACCACAATGGATTTGAAATGAAACAAACAAGATGTGCTTTAACTGCAGACTTTCAGCTTTAATTTGAGGGTATTTATTATTATTATTATTATTATTATTTAGGTACTTATATAGTGCTGTCAATTTACGCTGTGTTTTACATTGTACATTCACATTGGTCCCTACCCTCAATGAGCTTACAATCTAAGGTTCCTAACTCACATTCATATACTAGGGCCAATTTAGACAGAAGCCAATTAACCTACCAGCGTGTCTTTGGAGCGTGGGAGGAAACCGAAGTACCCGGAGGAAACCCACGCAGGCACAGGGAGAACATGCAAACTCCAGGCAGGTAGTGTCGTGGTTGGGATTCAAACCAGCGATCCTTTTTACTTCTAGGCGAGAGTGCTTCCCACTACACCACTGTGCCGCCCATACATCCAAATCAGGTGAACGGTGTAGGAATTACAACAGTTTGTATATGTGCCTCCCACTTTTTAAGGGACCAAAAGTAATGAGACAGATTAACAATCATAAATCAAACTTTCACTTTTTAATAGTTGGTTGCAAATCCTTTGCAGTCAATTACAGCCTGAAGTCTGGAAAGCAAAGACATCACCAGATGCTGGGTTTCATCTCTGGTGATGCTCTGCCAGGCCTCTACTGCAACTGTCTTCAGTTCCTGCTTGTTCTTGGGGCATTTTTTTCAGTTTTGTCTTCAGCAAGTGAAATGCATGCTCAATCAAATTTAGATCAGGTGATTGACTTGGCCATTGCATAACATTCCACTTCTTTCCCTTAAAAAACTCTTTGGTTGCTTTTGCAGTATGCTTCGGGTCATGGTCCTTCTGCACTGTGAAGCGCCGTCCAATGAGTTCTGAAGTATTTGACTGAATATGAGCAAGTAATATTGCCCGAAACACTTCAGAATTCATCCTGCTGCTTTTGTCAGCAGTCACATCATCAATAAATACAAGAGAACCAGTTCCATTGGCAACCATACATGCCCACACCATGACACCACCATGCTTCACTGATGAGGTGGTATGCTTTGGATCATGTGCAGTTCCTTTCCTTCTCCATACTCTTCTCTTCCCATCACTCTGGTACAAGTTGATCTTGGTCTCATCTGTCCATTGGATGTTGTTCCAGAACTGTGAAGGCTTTTTTAGATGTTGTTTGGCAAACTCTAATCTGGCCTTCCTGTTTTTGAGGCTCACTAATGGTTTACATCTTGTGGTGAACCCTCTGTATTCACTCTGGTGAAGTCTTCTCTTGATTGTTCACTATGATACACATACACCTACCTCCCAGAGAGTGTTCTTGATCTGGCCAACTGTTGTGAAGGGTTTTTTCTTCACCAGGGAAAGGAATTCTTCGGTCATTAACCACAGTTGTTTTCCGTGGTCTTCCGGGTCTTTTGGTGTTGCTGAGCTCATCGGTGCATTCTTTCTTTTTAAGGATGTCCAAAACAGTTGATTTGGCCACACCTAATGTTTTTGCTATCTCTCTGATGGGTTTGTTTTGTTTTTTCAGCCTAATGATGGCTTACTTCACTGATAGTGACAGCTCTTTGGATCTCATATTGAGAGTTGACAGAAACAGATTCCAAATGCAAATAGCACACTTGAAATGATTTTTGGACCTTTTATCTGCTCCTTGTAAATTGGATAATGAGAGAATAACACATACCTGGCCACGGAACAGCTGAGCAGCCAATTGTCCCATTACTTTTGGTCCCTTAAAAAGTGGGAGGCACATATACAAACTGTTGTAATTCCTACACCGTTCACCTGATTTGGATGTAAATACCCTCAAATTAAAGCTGAAAGTCTGCAGTTAAAGAACATCTTGTTCATTTCATTTCAAATCCATTGTGGTGGTGTATAGAGCAAAAAGATTAGAATTGTGTCGATGTCCCAATATTTATGGACCTGACTGTATATCTAGCAAACGCACAAGCCTAAAACTGATATGGTCACAATACCTAAGTTATTATCAGAATAACTAATAAAGATAATAAAGATAAATTGTTACTGAATTAAAATTCCTGAAGCAGATCTAAACTTTAACTAGATGACATATAGGGGGTCATTTACTAAATCTGGAGCACACTGAATCTGGTGCAGCTGTGCATAGTAACCAATCAGCTTCCAGGTTTTAGCCCTCGTTCACACTAAATGCAGGTTTGAAATCATGCGAGTTCAGCTGAACTCGCACAATTTCAAACCCGCATTTCAGTGCGAGTTCGGGGGGCGACTTGAAAGATATCTGTGCAGGTTCATGCGCAAATGTCTATTGAAATTGCCCCTGAAGTCTCCAAAAGTAGTGCAGGAACTACTTTTAGAAATCTGCGTCGCACTGATTGGGACAGTGCCATTGCCAGCAATAGGCTGCGATTTGGCGCAGATATGAATGGGGGCTTATTGTTGGAGCTTAATTAAACAAGTTGAAGTTAGAAACTGATACCTTGCACAGCTGCACCAGATTCTATGTGCACCAGCTTTAGTAAACCAACCCCTAGGTCTACTAAAGCACTGTATATCATTAACAATTGCTATTTTATTTAATTTTTTTAGAATATTCTGATGTCCTCCAGCCCCGTCACAGTCATGTTGCATGGCTTTACTCAGGACAGAGATTCTGACAGTGACAATGGTAGAACATGTCTTCACAATGAGGGTCAACAAGTCTGCATCAAGCCATGTGACAGGGTGACAACACAAGAAAAAAACTGGGAGACAGGAACAGAGCACTGTCACCCTCTAACGGGAAGTACTCAACCTAGGATCACTAGATATTATTTTACTGAAAACTGTTGATTTAAAAGATTAAAATACATTTTGAAATATATTAAAAACTAAAATAATAAATCAGACTTTTGTGCTTGAATTAATGTCTACCTTAAAACTTCGAACTGTGGTTAAGAATTAGAAAATTAATTGAATCCCAAGTAAAGGGCCTGAATTAGACAAAATTATGCCTAAGGCAGAAATTAAGAGGGACTCCAAAAGTTGATATTCTTTTCTGGGTAGCAGAGCTGCCTAAACTAACTGAGGGACGTAAAGCAATATAAAACTGAGGTCTAGATTGTACTCGGTCAGTTGCCAGTTTCAAGATATCCAGTTAGACACCAATAAGATATTAGCCTCTAGAAGCATACCAACCCACCCAGTCCAGCAGTATAATACTTCAACCATGTAACTCAGATATGTCAAACTGAGAAGAAAATTAGGAAAACAAAGTGGTTGCTTTACAGAATATGAGCAGTAGCAATCAGCAGCATATGTCCCCCTGAATCGAGAAGCAAAACACCCTCTCCAAACAATATTACTGGCCCCAGCAAGTAGTTGGGTCTTTTAGGCCAGGTGAGGAGTGAGGTCAAGATGACTAGCTAGGGCAGAAACCACATAGCACACTGCAGACCAATATACCCAGCATACCCCACCATTCCACCTGAATAGAATTATTACATCTCATCATGTATTCCAATTTGCCCAGCATATAGCATAATTTACCTATATTTACTATACTACAGTTTATAGTAATAGTAGCAGTGGCGGTTAGTCCATTAGGGGCGCCCGGGCGCCGCCCCCCCCCCCATCCTCACCACCCCCTATGTGAATAATGGATAGATTCATGCTTTGCATGAATCTATCAATGGCTGCCGCAGCCACCCCCTATTCAGGCGTCCGGCCCCTTTCAGGATAATTGACGTCTGAATTACAGCGGCAGGGGTGTTTTTTGAAGCACCTGATTAGAGCCATGGCTCTAATAGGCTTCAAAATAGAGATTTGTGGCACAGAGCATTGTGCCATGAGCCCACCTAAGTGTTACAACAGCGAATGAATATTCGCTGTTGTTACACTGATCCTCAATCTGGCCAATCAAAAGCATGTGTGAGACCCGTTTTCTGATTGGCCAAAAAGAGAAAACTCCCGATTGGCCGCTGAGAAGGGAGGAAACGGAAGCCGCCTCCGCCGTGGACACCTGTGGAGAGCAGGGGAACGGGAGGCCACCGCCGAGCATGGGAAGCCGCTATGGGGTAAGTGCGACAGACCGTCCCACCGACTGATGGGGGGGTGTCAGTGGCATACTGTTTTCTGCCCCCTACCCAAAAAAATTCCACCCGCCGACACTGAATAGTAGAAGTAATTTCCCTTTGGGATTATTAAAGTATTCTGAATCTGAATCTAAATACTGAAGCACTCTGCAACATGCACACCAATGCCCTCAGCACTCTGTAGCCCTACTAATTCTGGATCTTGAGCAATTCTAAGCAATTATCTTACTAGATGATTTTACAATCTGTAAGAAAAACTTTATGAGGGATTTCTGCCTGGCTGTGGTCAACCTAAATGCACCTAGAGATCTTTGATGACTGACATTCGACGTCTACATTATATTAAAAATGAAATGATGCTCAGAGTGTCTACATGACTCAAGCAAGCAATCTCAGCAGATCTCTGTCAGCAATAAATTACTGTATTTGAATGTTTAGCCAGTTGCATATTTTCCCCAAATAAGAAACACGCAAGAAGTCTCAGTAGAAGACATATATTGTATATTGCTATTGGAGGTGAGAGGGATTCCTGTTAGATGACCATCTTATGCCAGTACAATTTTTTTTAAATAAGTCAAAAGGCAAAATAAAGTAACCCGCAACAATTAATCTGAATCGATCTTTTACTGATCTGGACTCTTTCCACACTTTGAAAATTATCATTGTTCTTTGCTCTGTCTTTGTAAAACAAAGTCCTTGGAGCAAAAAAATAAAGAACTCATACCTGCAAATAACCTTCATTAATCCAGGGGGGTTGATTTACTAAAGGCAAATAGGATGTTCACTTTGCAAGGGCATTTTCCCTTAACTAAGTAATGGTGGGGAAAATGCAGAAAATACTCAATAATGTGCAAAGAAAAAAAAACTGTATTTTCAATTGCACATGATTGGATGATGGAAGTCAGCAGAGCTACACCTCATTCACTAACCTAAGAAAATATTCCCTTGCAATGTGAACAGCCTATTTTCTTTTAGTAAATCACCCCCACAGTATCTTTTTAATATTGTGTATTTAACCTTTGTTTGTTCCTTCAAATTCAGTATTTCTTACCTGGAAATGTTGATTTATTTTAATTAACCAGGATGATACAGTGGTTACACAATGTGCAATAAGAAAAGAGTCATTATTCTCATAACAACTTTACACATGCATTAATAGCAAAAGAGAGAGGTCATCCATAGTTTAATTCCCTGCTTACAGTTCATACTTAATTATCAATCATGTTCTCTTCTACAAACATTGCTTGTATCCATCCTGTAGCTCCTAATACTTGACAGGTTCTTGGCAAAGGAGTTTCTATTGTATCTTCATTGAGTCAAATTCATATGGAAACTGTGTTGTTTATTACTTAAGTTCTCCTCAATCAGAGGTTTTGGTGGTTCACCCAGGCATGGCAGTTTGGTGCTCAGGATTGTATGGTGTGAAGTGTAAATGGACTTTTGAGGTATCCAAGATTACACATAGATTTCCGTTTAAAAGAACAGTTTCTTTTTGACATAAAGACAACATGGAAACTGTTATGAGGATTCAATTTTCCACATAATCACATAATCAGTGAGAATAATGTATTTTCTTATACTTATTCAAAGGTTAACAAGTATTACTCACTAAAAACCAGGCTAAAATCACCCAAATGGACTAGGACCGCAATGTGGGCCTCGCTGGGAGCTAGTATGGGAACACCTTAAAGGGACACTGGAGGGTGGAAAAATAAAATGAATGATAAACTGTTTTTGTCTATATGATATATTAATCTCCTTTAAGGAATCAATACATCACTGCCTGATAGTGTCTTATTTATCCGTACCCACCTAGGTGTGGATAAGGGTGTGTGAGGCTCACAGAGTGTGGAATTTTGCAAATATCAATCATTGTGCCTCTAGTTTACCAGTACAATAGTTCTATGGATGTCAAAATGACATTTCATTAGTAAAATCCAAATAAAACAAAAGAAAACTAGCGGTGTATAATTGCAATAAGGACCACTGAATATAATGTGCTGCCTACCCGGGTTTGCTGAATCTGGTCCATCTAAGCCCCGGACATATTTCAGAGTGTCCTAACGCCAAATATCATGGCTGTATAATTAAATTATATATACATTCTCCCACCAAGTAGTCTGGGTCATCGAAAAATCATGGCATTGGTTCCAGAAATTAACACAAGGTGGGGCAATCCCTCATTCAGGTGTCCTCCTGTTAATACAGACTTAGTGTGATGCTAGGTTAATTTGCATGGCTTCATTTAAAAACTATAAATTAATAAACCTGCATATACAGGAGTACGCACACCCTTTCAATATACTGATCAACAAGCTTTTATAATCCATAGAAAAGGATACATACATATAAAAAGGTAGACAATATCCACTGCACACACTCTCCCCCCCCCATGCAAGGTTACCAATGGCTGAGAGCGCTGACTGGAGTGTTCTGGTGGGGGGGTGTCCCCCTGTCAGAACACAATAGAACAGCAGAGGAGATCTCTATATTTACGTTGGATAGTTAGCACAGCAGCTCTTTCTGAGTGCTCATATTTTTTTCATTCAGCCCTGCTGGGTTGAACAAAAAAAAACTACTAGTGTGTACTAGGCTTAAGAATGTTTTCTTTTGCTTCAGTGCTTTCTGATAGGCCTTTTTCAGAATAGATTTGCTGTACCCGCTAGCTAACAACCTCTGTCTTAATTGCACTGTCTGCTAGACAAAGTCCTCCTCCCGAGAGCAGTCCCTACCTAAATGAATATATTATTCATTTGGGATACTGCACACTAGTGCAACCGGGTGCACGTTCTATTCATGCAGTATTATATTCCCTGAAGTCAGTTTTCTGTGAAGATTAGTAGCCAAGGTTCCTTCTTCCTGGATATATTTCCAAATCCAAAAATGGGATCTTAATATGATTGTACTGTATAGGGAATTGTAGATTATAAAGATTCTTCCCCAAAATCTGCATGAATTCCACAAGTTCATCAGTTGTGCCTGTCCAGATGACAAACATGTCATCAATATATCTATGCCAGCACAGAGCATGCATGCATAGTAGGACAGGGATTTATCAGAAAAGATGTTTCTCTTCCACCCCCCAGGTACATATTGGCATATGAAGGTGCACAACAGGTGTCCATAGCAATGCCTTGCACCTGGAAGTAGTGGGAGTCCAAGAATGTAAAATAATTACAACTGAGAATAATTGTTAGCAGCTGTTACCTGATCTTGTTCTTTTAGAAAGAATTCAACCATCCTGATGCCCTGCTCATGGGGGATATTAGAGCAAAATGCCTCTAGATCAGTGGTTCTCAACCTGGGGGTCGAATGATGATTTGCCAGGGGTCACCAAATTCTGGACTGTTCCTGAAGCCCGCACCGCTCTTCCAGCCTTTTTTCTGCCACCCAGCAAGGCTGTCCCTGGAGCCTGCGGCCTCCCACTTACCCTCTTCGCAGCTGCCCATTAAGTTAACGGCATTGCTGGGGGGCAGAGACTAGAGGTCAGCTGACTGGTGAGGAATGTGAAGTGGGAGGGGCTGGAGGAGACCCTATCTCCTGATTTCGGCATAGGTGTCACTGCTACGAGACACCACAAAGTCGGAGACACAGTGAGTAACACTACCTGTGAATATAGTTGCCATTAAAAGTCCCCACTACAGTTCTCAGATCAGCAGATGACTGACCTTGATTAAAAGCACCTAAGTTGGCCGATCAGAACTCCCCCCAGCATTGCCACTGATCCCAACTCCCCGCCAGCACTTTCACTCATCCCATTCCCCCCACCCCCACCAGGGAGTAATAGAAGGAATAAAAATAGAGAGTACATGGAAGGGAGAGCAAAAGATTGGGAGGAACAAAGAAAAAGAGAGAGAAAGAATAGGAAAGACAGCTAGAGAGAGGGATGGGGAAAAAAAAAAGAAATTAGGATAGAGAAAGATTAAAGGGAAAGAAAGTAGAACAAAGAGAAAGAGTGGTACATCCTAAAATGTACCAGAAGGGGTTTTAATACTGTTCGAGTGGAAGGGACTCAGTAAATGTCTATGGGTTAGGGGGTGCAAATTACTTGTCTTGCCTTGGGTGCTGACAACCCACGCTACGAAAATAATTTTACTGTTAGGGGTCCCTACAACTTGGGAAATTTTATCAAGGGGTCACAGCACTAGAAGGTTGAGAACCACTGCTCTAGATCAACAGACACTAGCAGGGCACCAGGAGGGATGTAAATCCCCTCTATTGTCTTGAGTAGTTTGATAGTATGCCATAAGGCAAAGGATAAAAGTTCACAAACTTACTGATCTTCTTATTCAGGGAATCAACCCTGGCTGCCCGGTGGATGTTTTACATTTTTGTGTGTCTTAGGTAAAGTAACAAATGTCAGTGTTTTAGGAAATCAAGTATTTAAGTAATCCAACATACATTTATCGATAAGGCCATCTGTGTAGGCCTCTCTGAATAAGTTCCTATATTCTATCTTCAATAAAGTCCTGTACCTGTGTAATAGAAATGGGTCTGTGCCATTACAAATTGTTCATAATAGCCATGCACTAGCTTTCATATTGTTTTTCTGTCATTAAGACAATGTTGCCCCCTTTTCGGCAGACTTAATCAGCAGGTCTTTTTATCTCTGTGAATCTGTAAGAACTTTTATTTGTTTGATCATTAGATTATCCAGATCATTTTCTCTAATAAGAATTAAATCTCAAACCTCCCTTGATTGTCTGTGTCAAGAAGGCCTGAAAATTAGTGGGTTAGAAAGAAGATCTGAAAAATTTCTAGATTTTGGTTTAAATATATGACATCCATGTGCCATAGGTTGTGTTTCCAACAATTGGGTGGTACATGATCCAAGCTTGATTGATTGTGTCAAGTTTTCTTCTAACAATTGCATTAGATCCATTAGGGCACAGAAATCAGTGATGGAGAAATTTCTCCATTCCTAAACTATCTCTCTCTGCTTTAGCTTTTAGACATTTCTTATTGTACATGGATTTAAATTTAAGATTCCTTGCAAAAAGGTATACATTTTTGAATAATTTTGACTTGTCCAAAGATTCTATAGGGCAAAAACTAAGCCCCAAACATAACAAAGACGTCTTTTCCTCCATCAAGGTATGAGGCATGAAATTAATAATGTCTAGATCTACATCAGGGAGGACTGTGTTGTCACAAAGTCAAAAAAATAATTATTGCTTCCCTTCTCTCTGATATCCCTATTTTACTCACCTTTTCGAGTTATCTGTAGAAATCCTTTCAAGAGTTGTTCCTAAATTCAGGCCTGCAGGAATTGAAGAAATGCTAGGATAGCATTCAGTGCTTATGAATAAGCACTGAATCGCAGTGTGAAACGCGTCAGCTCCCTTTGCTGTGTTTTTTGCTGTGATGTGTTCGTGTGACCTTGTTTTTTAATAAAGAATCATTTTTTGGAGTGTGGCTATCCAAGCATTTCTTCAATTCCTGCATTACCATATGCAATTGCCTGCACCCACAGCTTTGGATCCAGTGAGTAGATCAGCAGTCATATCTGAGCGGTAACTTTCTTCTAAATTCAGGCCTGTTTTATTGCCTTGACCAGTGCTCTTGTATTTGACGTGTCATGAAATGTTTGTGCTCCTACTTTAGTGATTAGTTCAGTTATGTTACCTCTATGGTGTCCATTTATGAAGCAGTGATCAGCAGTTATCCCAAGGATCACCACTGATCACAGTCCATAAACAGTTATTGACACCGAGACAATTGGGGGGAGAAGTGCTTGAACATGTTCTCCCGCTGATGATCTCTGCACAGTGAGAAGTCTCATTGAATGACACAGTACTGGCCAGTTTATGAAGCTGCGATCTCAGCACTTCACTGGCGATCTGTGTCAGAATTCACACTCCCCGATTCACCAGCTCAGAGGTGGTGAATCGGGGAGTGAAGAGGGAATCCCGGGGGATCTGAGGAGGAAGGAGGAAGATTTTTAACTTCTTTCTACCTCGTTCAGACCCCCCAACACTGTAACCATGTCCCCTGTCATATTTATGTGTATACATATATATATATATATATGTATATATAATGTGTACATGTATATATATATATAATGTGTGTTTATATACATGTATATACATGTATATACAATGTATGTGTGTGTGTGTATACATATATATATATATTATGAACGGGGACTTGTTATTTTATTAACATTAACCACGCCGTCTGTCAGTGTACTGAGCAGTGATTATTAATCACTGCTTACTAAACTGGCATCTCAGTATTTCTGTGAATTTCTGGTACTGTAATCTCATAAAGTCTCACGAGATTCTAGTATCAGGGGCCGTTCTCCAGTGTTGGAAGCATTGGTAGATCGCTTCACTCCTCCAAGGGGGAAGCAATCTACTCTGCTTCATAAACAGGCACCCAGAAGAGAAAGATCTCCACTGTGAATGCCGGCGAATGAAGCAGTGAACAGATTTCACTGCTTCATAAACGGACACCTATGTGTAGTATATGTAAAGTCCAATGGTGTTTGAAAATACCCACCACCTTGTTTAGTGAGTTACTAGTGTAGCGCACCCACCTCTCCCCAGCCTGTATTAATTTAGGCTCCTCGCAGGAAGAGAGAGGCACACCACACCACAAGCCCGTACCCTCCTGTGTAAAGAGGTTGAGCGGTGTTAGTTTTGGGCCTTGTCTGCGGCAAGAGTCAAAGTCCTCCTGAGAATGATCTCACCTCTACCTTAGGCAGATGCAAGTCCTTGTTTTCCCCAGGAATGTGAATGTACACACTAGCTGAAAGTCCAACTCAACATTTATTTCACACTGGATAATAAACAGCCTCTTTGAGAGCAGACAGGTTGGAGCGAAGATACAGGACAGCTTAGGTGTGGAGGAGGACCAGGCACAAACGTAGCTTAACTCTTTAGACTGTTTAGGTTTCTCAAACAGCTTTGGCGCACGATCTCTGCCACAGACCATGAGGTTGGTCTCTGCCACAGACCGGGTGAATAAAGTCACTGCCACTGACTTGGAGAGTAGGGTCACTGCCACTGACCGGGTGAATAGGGCCTTGCCCTATGAAGTCACTGCCACTGACTTGGAGAGTAGGGTCACTGCCACTGACCTTAACGTGAACTTCCTTCTTGAAGTATTTGGCCCATGTTACCAGAGGCCCCCACCGTCACCACAACTCTGCACTGGGTCTTCGGAAAGGGTTACCTCCCTGGCACCCTCGTCCCAGATACGGGTCCCCTCGCAAGGCGGCACCCTGGGAGTCCTCGATCCCCAGTGGACCCCAGCCGAAGGTTGGTGGGCCCTGGGCCTTCAAAATAGTACCTCACCCCAGACTGAAGGTGTCTGGGGTGGAACAGGAACTCCACCTCCAGGCCTAAGGCACCCGGAGATGACCCTCACTCACCCCCAGGCCGAAGGTGCCTGGGCGTGGACGAACCACACACACCCAGGCTGAAGGTGCCTGGGCGTGGACGAACCACACACACCCAGGCTGAAGGTGCCTGGGCGTGGACCTCGAACGGAAGATGTCCGCCCCTTTTATACCCTCTCCCGACAGGCACAGCAGGTTCCCCGCCCCGCCGTACTACTGCCGAGAGGGGGCACAAAAGGCACAGCCCTCTATTGGTGGTTCAACCCTGGCCCATGGCAACAGCGCCACCTGTAGGCCACAGGGAACTGTAAACATCAAATGTCACATGACAGACTTCAATAGATATTTACATTTCCCTCCCATCTGCACTAACTAAGATCCATCCCATTCCCGGTAATCTTGTTTGACGTCCGCCTACAGGGGAAGAGAAAAAAAAACATACACAACTAAAATGACATTTGTTGGAATGAACAGATTTTCCCCTAGAGGAAAATCCCTTCCTTCCAAAAGTAAACTGCATATATCACATTTGCAAAGCAATAGTTGCACAACACCGCCACCTGGTGGTAGTGCTGTGATTGAGACACAGGTGCTTGACAAATCCTCTTCTTCTTGACTGTGGCCCTGAACTATCTACACCCCAAAGTCCTTGTATCTTTGCGGTAGGGAGAGAGGGGAGAAAAAAACGGCTCCCGCTCCTCCAATGAGTAGAATACCCTTCTGTTAGGGCAAAGTTCCTGGGCTCTAGAGGATGCACTCTAGGAATAAAGCAAACACAAAAGAGTCTAGTCTCTTAAAGATAATAGTGTGGGTCTGGCAACACCAGCGGTTTCCAATGCTTATCGAAAGGGTCAATGTGATACTCGACATTGTCTTTATCTTTCCGGCAGATGAGCACCTTGTCCGCATATATGTGCCGACCAAGCATCCAGGCAGCCTTACAGTCTTTATATCTCTGAGTAGCTGCAGGAGAACATGAGAAGTATCTGCGGGCCTGGGGTACTTTAATGTGTGTCCATACAAAGTCCGCGTACCACCGGTGTCTGCAGGCCTCTACTTCAAACAAGAGCTGTTTAGGCAGGTACGGGTACTACCATCCATACTCGCTGGCTACCTTCTGGTTAAATAACCTCTGTAATCGGGACAATGGTGGCATGGTGGCACGGTCTCCCGTACCAGGTAGAACTATGGCATCCGGGTGTCGAGGTACTTTCACTACCTCAGGACCAGACACAGGGGCCCGCAGTGACACCCGTCTCATTTCAGTAACTGATGCAGGAATCTCCGGCTGTGGAAGGGCAGACAAGGGGACAGATCCCTCCTCAGGCTTTGAGGCCTCCACCCGGGGTGTGCTATCCCCAGTGGACATGGGTGGGTCCCTATTTCTACGGGACGAAGACAGGGGCATCTTATACCATCCCTTCCGTTCAAACAGTTCATCAACTCCGGCGTCATCTCCCGCATCGGAGATTGACTCCAGGTCAGAGCTATCATATTCCTCCGCAGGCAGGTAACTCCTGGTAGAGGACGAGTCACCCCCTTGGACTAGTTCACAGGCATGTGAATCCCCAACACTTGGGATCTTAGACAGAGTCTCTTCCGCCGGCTTACCTCAGCTTGTAACTGAACGAGGACGTTCAGGACTTTTCCCTTCGGATGCATCCGTTCCGAGTAAGCGCTGGGGCGTAGCTCCACCATGGCCGCGGGAAGCCTTCACAAACTCGATCTTCCTCTTGGGCGGTGGGAGAAGAGGTCTGTGGTGACCGAAGCAGCATCCTCCGGTCTCTCAATCTCTGGAACAATCTCTTCTGTGACTTCCTCTGAAGTCCCGACAGTGCGCGCAGGGGTGGCTGTGTAAGCTCTGATTCCTCCTTTCAGAGTGGTGGCGCCCGTAAGGCAATTGAGGTGGAAAGCCTGAGGCTTTTCTGTAGGTTGCTCAACCTCAAACAAGAACTTCTTACATAGCTTGCATTGCCCGAATGGCTTCAGATGTACCACCAGTCCCGAGCAGCCGGGACAAATCACTCCGAGGGCCTCCACATCTTTGCAAACGTAGAGGGCAAAACATCCCCGGGGCTTGAGCCGAATCCCTGTATCCATTAAGGGAGCAGCAAATTAAGTCATCTTCATGGTAGTAGTAGCTGGAACCCATGAGGCATGAGAAGCCATGTTATCCATTCGCTGTTCCATCGCGCACTGTCCTTTTCGCGCCAAAGTCTCTACATGCAATTCCACACATGGCCAGACTCCTCCCATCTCCTGCATCATTTGCGGGCTTTCTCTCTGTCACGCCCATGAACTACGCAGTCAGGGTTCTCCTCGTGGCGCAGTTCTCAATATGGCTGACCTCCACGGAACTTCACTGGGGAATAAAGTTCAAACTCTGGGGGGTTCTTCAACACTTCCCAACCGCAAACAAATCTCGGACTCGAGCCCCCACGTGTAGCGCACCCACCTCTCCCCAGCCTGCATTAATTTAGGCTCCTCGCAGGAAGAGAGAGGCACACCGCACCACAAGCCCAAACCCTCCTGTGTAAAGAGGTTGAGCTGTGTTAGTTTTGGGCCTTGTCTGCGGCCAGAGTCAAAGTCCTCCTGAGAATGATCTCATCTCTACCTTAGATAGATGCAAGTCCTTGTTTTCCCCAGGAATGTGAATGTACACACTAGCTGAAAGTCCAACTCAACATTTATTTCACACTGGATAATAAACAGCCTCTTTGAGAGCAGACAGGTTGGAGCGAAGATACAGGACAGCTTAGATGTGGAGGAGGTCCAGGCACAAACGTAGCTTAACTCTTTAGACTGTTTAGGTTTCTCAAACAGCTTTGGCGCACGATCTCTGCCACATACCGTGAGGTTAGTCTCTGCCACAGACCGGGTGAATAAAGTCACTGCCACTGACTTGGAGAGTAGGGTCACTGCCACTGACCGGGTGAATAGGGCCTTGCCCTATGAAGTCACTGCCACTGACTTGGAGAGTAGGGTCACTGCCACTGACCTGAACGTGAACTTCCTTCTTAAAGTATTTGGCCCATGTCAAGGAGAAAACATCCCTCCGGAGAGTTACCAGAGGCCCCCACCGTCACCACAACTCTGCGCTGGGTCTTCGGAAAGGGTTACCTCCCTGTTCTCTTCATCCCAGATATGGGTCCCCTCGCAAGGCGGCACCCTGGGAGTCCTCGATCCCTAGCGGACCCCAGCCGAAGGTTGCTGGGCCCCGGGCCTTCAAAATAGTACCTCACTACAGACTGAAGGTGTCTGGGGTGGAACAGGAACTCCACCTCCAGGCCTAAGGCACCCGGAGACGACCCTCACTCACCCCCAGGCCGAAGGTGCCTGGGCGTGGACGAACCACACACACCCAGGCTGAAGGTGAATGGGCGTGGTGCCTGGGCGTGGACGAACCACACACACCCAGGCTGAAGGTGCCTGGGCGTGGACCTTGAACGGAAGATGTCCGCCCCTTTTATACCCTCTCCCGACAGGCACAGCAGGTTCCCCGCCCCGCCGTACTACTGCCGAGAGGGGACACAAAAGGCACAGCCCTCTATTGGTGGTTCAACCCTGGCCCATGGCGACAGCGCCACCTGTAGGCCCCATTGAACTGTACACTAATACTATCTCCCATGAACAGGAATGGTCCATTAACCCTTACAATCAGTGTGTCTGAGCCTAATTACCACTCAGACACTCTCCCTAAATTGAACACCCCGCTACACTAGTTTTACCATGTGCTTGTGTAATGTTTAGATATTTAGGTTATTCTGGCCAACGCTTAGTGGCACGATGAATAACATTCTACCCAACACTGTTATATCCCCGTTTACGTTACAAATGTCATTTGTCACTTTAAAGCTGCGCCCTTCTTAAAAGATTCTGTTAAAACATAGATTAAATAGATGGATCTGATTCTGTGCTCTCATCTCTTCTCATATAATGTGTATTACCCTCCAATGCTTTAAGATTGGTGTCTCTCCCATAGTAACCACTCTGTAAGAATAGTTTTCCAAGAAGGCCAGTTTATCATAAATAAACTCCTCAACAAAGAATGTGTAATTATTCATATTGTGTATTTGCTTGTATCTCCAAATTCTATGTCTACTCTATATTTTCTGTATTGTTGTAGGAGAAGGCTCAAGAGAGCCTCCCTACATTTGGTAAGGTGGTTTTACTATGATTTTTTTTTTAATTGAGGGAAACATATTTAATGGTTGGGAAAATCTGTACTCACAATCCTATAGTATTGGCCCCTTCATGTATATATTTATTTAAACATTGAACATGCCAATGCAAATTACATTTTCTCTTAACCACTTAAGCCCCGGACAATTTGGTAGCTAAAGGACCAGAGGTGAATTCAGAATTTTGCACTGCGCTGCTTTAACTGTAAATTGTGCGGACATGCAATGTTGTACCCAAACGAAATTTGCGTCCTTTTCTTCCCACAAATAGAGCTTTCTTTTAATGGTATTTGATTGCCTCTGCGATTTTTATTTTTTGCGATATAAACGGAAAAAGACCGAAAATTTTGAAAAAAAATTATATTTTCGACTTTTTGTTATAAGGAGAATCGAATAAACTCAATTTTAGTCATACATTTAGGCCAAAATGTATTCAGCCACATGTCTTTAGTAAAAAAAATGTCAATAAGCGTATATTTATTGGTTTGCGCAAAAGTTATAGCGTTTACAAACTAGGGTACATTTTCTGGAATTTACACAGCTTTAAATTTATGACTGCCTATCTCATTTCTTGAGGTGCTAAAATGGCAGGGCAGTACAAACCCCCCCCAAATGACCCCATTTTAGAAAGTAGACACCCCAAGGAAATTGCTGAGAGGCATGTTGAGCCCATTGAATATTTTTTTTTGTCCCAAGTGATTGAATAATGACAAAAAAAAAAAAATTACAAAAAGTTGTCACTAAATGATATATTGCTCACACATGCCATGGTTATATGTGGAATTTCACCCCAAAATACATTCTGCTGCTTCTCCTGAGTACGGGGATACCACATGTGTGGGACTTTTTAGGAGCCTAGCCACGTACGGGACCCCGGAAACCAAGCACCGCCTTCGGGATTTCTAAGGGCGCAAATTTTTGATTTCACTCCTCACTACCTATCACAGTTTTGAAGGCCATAGAATGCCAAAATAGCACAAAACCCCCCCAAATGACCCTATTTTAGAAAGTAGACACCCCAAGGAAATTGCTGAGAGGCCTGTTGAGCCCATTGAATATTTTTTTTTTGGCCCAAGTGATTGAATAATGACAAAAAAAAATACAAAAAGTTGTCACTAAATGACATATTGCTCACACATGCCATGGTTATATGTGGAATTGCACCCCAAAATAAATTTTGCTGCTTCTCCTGAGTACGGGGATACCACATGTGTGGGACTTTTTAGGAGCCTAGCCGCGTACGGGACCCCGAAAACCAACCACCGTCTTCAGGATTTCTAGGCACAAATTTTTGATTTGACTCCTCACTACCTATCACAGTTTCGAAGGCCATAAAATGCCAAAATAGCACAAAACCCCCCCAAATGACCCCATTTTGGAAAGTAGACACCCCAAGCTGTTTGCTGAGAGGCATGGTGAGTATTTTACAGCTCTCATTTGTTTTTGAAAATGAAGAAAGGACATTTTTTTTTTTTCTTTTTTTTTTCAATTTTCAAAACTTTGTGACAAAAAGCGAGATCTGCAAAATACTCACAATTAGGGATGAGCTTCGTGTTCGAGTCGAACATACGTTCGACTCGAACATCGGCTGTTCGATCGTTCGACGAAGATCGAACGATTTGGGCCGTTTGCGCCAAATTCGAGTGACGCGAACGGCCCACAATGCACTACGCCATCGCAGTGTCATCCAGGCGCTGTGATTGGCCAAGCATGCACTGTGACCCCGCATGCTTGGCTAATCACAGCGCCGGCAGCAAGGAGAGCAATGATTGGCCACAGGCAGGATGCCTGTGGCCAATTATTCTTGAGGGGGTTTAGTACACGTCCCACACTATAAAAGGCCGCCAGCGCGGCGGCCTTGTGTAGTGTGTTCCGGAGCAGGGAAAGAGAAGCATAGGCAGGGACAGTGTCATTTTTTTTCCTTTACTAATCCTGGATTCCTTGTGTTTAGGGACAAATAAGGATAGGTAGGGAGAGTGTCAGTGTGTTATTCTGTGCTAAACCTTGTTTGTAGGGACAGAGAGGTACAGAGAGGGAAAGTGTCAGTGTGCTATTCTGTTCTAAACCAATCTTGCTGAACCATATTTGAAATCCTTGAGTTTAGGGACTGAGAGGTACAGTGAGGGAAAGTGTCAGTGTGCTATTCTGTGCTAAATCTTGTTTGTAGGGACAGAGTAGGACAGTGAGTGAAACTGACAGTGTGCTATTCTGTTCTAAATTAATCTTGCTGAACCATATTTGAAATCCTTGAGTTTAGGGACTGAGAGGTACAGTGAGGGAAAGTGTCAGTGTGCTATTCTGTGCTAAATCTTGTTTGTAGGGACAGAGTAGGACAGTGAGTGAAACTGACAGTGTGCTATTCTGTTCTAAACCAATCTTGCTGAACCATATTTGAAATCCTTGAGTTTAGGGACTGAGAGGTACAGTGAGGGAAAGTGTCAGTGTGCTATTCTGTGCTAAATCTTGTTTGTAGGGACAGAGTAGGACAGTGAGTGAAACTGACAGTGTGCTATTCTGTTCTAAACCAATCTTGCTGAACCATATTTGAAATCCTTGAGTTTAGGGACAGAGAGGTACAGTGAGGGAAAGTGTCAGTGTGCTATTCTGTGCTAAATCTTGTTTGTAGGGACAGAGTAGGACAGTGAGTGAAACTGACAGTGTGCTATTCTGTTCTAAACCAATCTTGCTGAACCATATTTGAAATCCTTGAGTTTAGGGACAGAGAGGTACAGTGAGGGAAAGTGTCAGTGTGCTATTCTGTGCTAAATCTTGTTTGTAGGGACAGAGTAGGACAGTGAGTGAAACTGACAGTGTGCTATTCTGTTCTAAACCAATCTTGCTGAACCATATTTGAAATCCTTGAGTTTAGGGACAGAGAGGTACAGTGAGGGAAAGTGTCAGTGTGCTATTCTGTGCTAAATCTTGTTTGTAGGGACAGAGTAGGACAGTGAGTGAAACTGACAGTGTGCTATTCTGTTCTAAACTAATCTTGCTGAACCATATTTGAAATCCTTGAGTTTAGGGACTGAGAGGTACAGTGAGGGAAAGTGTCAGTGTGCTATTCTGTGCTAAATCTTGTTTGTAGGGACAGAGTAGGACAGTGAGTGAAACTGACAGTGTGCTATTCTGTTCTAAACTAATCTTGCTGAACCATATTTGAAATCCTTGAGTTTAGGGACTGAGAGGTACAGTGAGGGAAAGTGTCAGTGTGCTATTCTGTGCTAAATCTTGTTTGTAGGGACAGAGTAGGACAGTGAGTGAAACTGACAGTGTGCTATTCTGTTCTAAACTAATGTTGCTGAACCATATTTGAAATCCTTGAGTTTAGGGACTGAGAGGTACAGTGAGGGAAAGTGTCAGTGTGCTATTCTGTGCTAAATCTTGTTTGTAGGGACAGAGTAGGACAGTGAGTGAAACTGACAGTGTGCTATTCTGTTCTAAACTAATCTTGCTGAACCATATTTGAAATCCTTGAGTTTAGGGACTGAGAGGTACAGTGAGGGAAAGTGTCAGTGTGCTATTCTGTGCTAAATCTTGTTTGTAGGGACAGAGTAGAACAGTGAGTGAAACTGACAGTGTGCTATTCTGTTCTAAACTAATCTTGCTGAACCATATTTGAAATCCTTGAGTTTAGGGACTGAGAGGTACAGTGAGGGAAAGTGTCAGTGTGCTATTCTGTGCTAAATCTTGTTTGTAGGGACAGAGTAGGACAGTGAGTGAAACTGACAGTGTGCTATTCTGTTCTAAACCAATCTTGCTGAACCATATTTGAAATCCTTGAGTTTAGGGACAGAGAGGTACAGTGAGGGAAAGTGTCAGTGTGCTATTCTGTGCTAAATCTTGTTTGTAGGGACAGAGTAGGACAGTGAGTGAAACTGACAGTGTGCTATTCTGTTCTAAACCAATCTTGCTGAACCATATTTGAAATCCTTGAGTTTAGGGACAGAGAGGTACTGTGAGGGAAAGTGTCAGTGTGCTATTCTGTGCTAAATCTTGTTTGTAGGGACAGAGTAGGACAGTGAGTGAAACTGACAGTGTGCTATTCTGTTCTAAACTAATCTTGCTGAACCATATTTGAAATCCTTGAGTTTAGGGACAGAGAAGGACACTCGTGGAAACTATCAGTGTGCTATTCTGTGCTAAATCTTGTTTGTAGGGACAGAGAGGTACAGTGAGTGAAACTGACCGTGTGCTATTCTGTTCTAAACCAATCTTGCTGAACCATATTTGAAATCCTTGAGTTTAGGGACAGAGAAGGACACTCGTGGAAACTATCAGTGTGCTATTCTGTGCTAAATCTAGTTTGTAGGGACAGAGTAGGACAGTGAGTGAAACTGACAGTGTGCTATTCTGTTCTAAACCAATCTTGCTGAACCATATTTGAAATCCTTGAGTTTAGGGACAGAGAAGGACACTCGTGGAAACTATCAGTGTGCTATTCTGTGCTAAAACTTGTTTGTAGGGACAGAGTAGGACAGTGAGTGAAACTGACAGTGTGCTATTCTGTTCTAAACCAATCTTGCTGAACCATATTTGAAATCCTTGAGTTTAGGGACAGAGAGGTACAGTGAGGGAAAGTGTCAGTGTGCTATTCTGTGCTAAATCTTGTTTGTAGGGACAGAGTAGGACAGTGAGTGAAACTGACAGTGTGCTATTCTGTTCTAAACCAATCTTGCTGAACCATATTTGAAATCCTTGAGTTTAGGGACTGAGAGGTACAGTGAGGGAAAGTGTCAGTGTGCTATTCTGTGCTAAATCTTGTTTGTAGGGACAGAGTAGGACAGTGAGTGAAACTGACAGTGTGCTATTCTGTTCTAAACTAATCTTGCTGAACCATATTTGAAATCCTTGAGTTTAGGGACTGAGAGGTACAGTGAGGGAAAGTGTCAGTGTGCTATTCTGTGCTAAATCTTGTTTGTAGGGACAGAGTAGGACAGTGAGTGAAACTGACAGTGTGCTATTCTGTTCTAAACTAATCTTGCTGAACCATATTTGAAATCCTTGAGTTTAGGGACAGAGAGGTACAGTGAGGGAAAGTGTCAGTGTGCTATTCTGTTCTAAACCAATCTTGCTGAACCATATTTGAAATCCTTGAGTTTAGGGACAGAGAAGGACACTCGTGGAAACTCTCAGTGTGCTATTCTGTGCTAAATCTAGTTTGTAGGGACAGAGTAGGACAGTGAGTGAAACTGACAGTGTGCTATTCTGTGCTAAACCAATCTTGCTGAAGCATATTGCAAATCCTTGTGTTTAGGGACAGAGAAGGATAGGCAGGGGACAGTGTCAGTGTCATTGTTGCTAAGCCTCCTGCACAGTATACACCTGAAGGTAGCCCTTATTGCTGTTTTTCCCATCTCCCTGCAGGCCATCCATTAAAATGTCTGGAAGGCAAACAAGGAGAGGCAGACAGTCAGGAGGCAAAACAAGAGGGCAAGCAGGCTCTGTGTCTGGGGGCAACAGTGCTGGTCATGGACGCGGTGCATTGTCATCAGCACATTGCTATGGGACACGCTTGTCCTTCTTTTCGGCAGCTGGACATGTTGAGCCACATCATGCCGAACACTTGGTAGAGTGGATGACCAAGCCCACCTCATCCTCCTCATCCTCTCTCACCCAGGCTCAGGGTACTGGCAAAGCAGCTGCCAAAGGGCCCTCTTCTCTGGTATCATTATCTTCATTAGTCAATCCTTCCCTAGACCCACCATGTCCTCCTCCTGAGGAGTCCCCCGAACTGTTTGAGCACAGTGTTGGGTACATGCTCCAGGAGGATGCCCAGCGTTTCGAAGGATCTGATGATGATACCCAGATAGAGGAAGGCAGTAGCGTGAGAGCAGAGAGAGGGGATGCTCAAGAAGGACACCAATCTGGCAGTCATGCTCCAGCAGCTGCAGCATACTGCCAGATTGGCTCCAGTGATGAGGAGGGAGGGGATGATGAGGTCACTGACTCCACGTGGGTGCCTAATAGGAGAGAGGAAGAGGAGGAGGATGAGGAGGAGGCACATCTCCAACGAGGCAGGATGCCCTTGGGTGGCCAGCGTATGGGCAGCACACCGACGGAATCACACCGCAGAGCTCCGCCTGTGCAGGGCGCTGCCTCTGCCCGTCATTCAAAAAGTTCTTTGGTGTGGGCCTTTTTTGAGGTGAGTGCATCAGATCGCACAGCTGCTGTTTGCAACATATGTCTTAAGCGTATATCGCGTGGCCAAAACATCAGCCGCTTGGGCACCACATGCTTGATCAGACATATGTTGACCTGTCATGCAGCTCATTGGCAAGCCTACCTTAAAGACCCACACCAAAGAACAAAGCTGACCTCTTCTTGCACCGCATCAGCTGGGATCTCCAACCCCACTATACCTTCAGTCCTCTCTGAAACCTGCTCTGAGAGGAATGAAGGTGTAGAATTAGGTGTGTCACAGCCAAGTACTTGCGGGCACTTTGCTAGCAGTACACCGACGTTCGATTCTAGCAGGCAAATTTCCCTGCCCCAGCTGCTGGACCGTCGAAAGAAGTTCACTCCCAGCCATCCACATGCCCAGCGGTTGAATGCTAGCTTGGCTAAATTGC
The DNA here is from genome assembly GCA_029206835.1 of Rana muscosa. NCBI lineage: Eukaryota > Metazoa > Chordata > Amphibia > Anura > Ranidae > Rana > Rana muscosa. The sequence continues at coordinate 909,259,936 of CM055117.1, read as the reverse complement.
TAGCGCTTCAACTGCTGCCTTTTCAGTTGGTAGACTCGGCCCCCTTCCGTGAGTTTGTGCAATGTGCGGTTCCTCAGTGGCAGGTTCCCAAACGCCACTTTTTCTCACGGAAGGCGATTCCGGCTCTCTACAGGCATGTGGAAGGCAATGTCTTGGCCTCGCTGGACAGGGCGGTCAGCGGTAAGGTGCATATTACCGCTGACTCATGGTCCAGCAGGCATGGACAGGGACGTTAACTTTCTTTCACGGCCCATTGGGTCACTCTTTTGGCAGCTGGGAAGGATGCAGGACAAGGTGCAGTAGTGATGGAGGTTGTTCCACCGCCACGCCTCCAAAATGCTACTACTGGTTGTGACACACCTCTCTCCTCCACCCCCTCCTCTTCTTCTTCCTCCATGGCCTCTTCCTGTGGTTTGTCCTCAGAACCAGCGGTGCTCTGTAGGCGTTCAAGGGGCTACGCAAGTACGCAGGCAAAAAGATGCCATGCCGTGCTTGCGCTGGTGTGTTTGGGAGACAGGAGCCACACTGGGGCAGAGGTCCTGTCTGCTCTGCAGGGGCAGTTCGAGAGGTGGTTGACGCCACGCCAGCTTAAGCCAGGAATGGTGGTTTGCGACAATGGCACCAACCTCCTCTCCACCCTCCAACAGGGACAACTGACCCATGTGCCCTGTATGGCTCACGTCCTTAACCTGGTGATGCAGCGGTTCTTGGGCAGGTACCCGGGCTTACAGGATGTCCTGAGGCAGGCCAGGAAAGTCTGTGTTCATTTCCGCAGATCTTATAATGCCAGTGCTCGCCTGGCTGAGCTGCAAAAGGAGTTGAACCTGCCCAAGAACCGCCTTATATGTGACATGCCCACCAGGTGGAACTCAACGTTGGCCATGCTGCAGCGGCTGCACACGCAGCAGAGGGCAATCAATGAGTACCTGTGCGACTACGGCACCAGGACAGGGTCAGGGGAGCTCGGTTTTTTTTCACCACGCCAGTGGGGCATGATCAGGGATGCATGCACTGTCCTGGCACCATTTGAGGAGGCCACGAGGATGGTGAGCAGTGACAGTGCATGCATCAGTGACACTGTACCTCTTGTCCACCTGTTGGAGCACACGCTGCGTGGAATAATGGACAGGGCACTTGAGGCAGAACAGAGGCAGGAAGAGGAGGACTTCCTTGCCTCTCAAGGCCTCCTTTACCCTGACAGTGTTCCTTCTGTCCCACCCATCGCACAGGAAGAGGAGGAGGAGGAGGAGGAGGATTGTGCCAGCATGGAGGTGGAGGCTGGCACTCAGCATCATCAGCAGCAGTCTTTTAGGGATGATTTACAGTCCCAAGAAACCAGTGGACTTGTACGTGGCTGGGAGGAGGTGGCTGCGGATCATGTCGTCCTTAGTGACCCAGAGGACTCCGGACTGAATGCCTCAGCTAACCTACGCTGCATGGCCTCCCTGATCCTGCAAAGTCTGCGGAAGGATCCTCGTATTCTTCGGATCAAGGAGAGGGACCATTACTGGCTGGCCACTCTCCTTGATCCACGGTACAAGGGTAAGGTTGCGGACCTTATGTTACCGTCACAGAGGGAGCAGAGGATGAGACAACTCCGGGAGGCCTTGCAGAAAGGTCTGTGCAATGCGTTCCCAGAGACTGGGAGGTTACAAACTCCTGGTCCTGGACAACGAGTTGCTGAGGCTTCGGGCAGTCAAAGAAGGAGCGGTGGGGAAGGTGGCCGTCTGACCGATGCGTTCAGACAATTCTTTAGTCCGCAGCCCCAAAGTATGATCGTTTCCAGCAACCATCGCCAGCGTCTCATATACATGGTGCAGGAATACCTAGGGGCAAGGTCAGACTTGGACACCTTCCCCAACGAAAATCCTCTGGCTTACTGGGTCTTGAGGATGGATCACTGGCCAGAGCTTGCACAGTATGCAATTGAGCTACTGGCCTGTCCTGCATCCAGCGTTCTTTCAGAACGCACATTCAGTGCTGCTGGAGGATTTGTCATGGATCACAGGGTGCGCCTGTCCACCGACTCGGTTGATCGACTGACTTTCATCAAGATGAACCAGTCTTGGATCACCACCAGCTACCACACACCTGATGCTGATATAACAGACTAATTGATTTTAAAATGTCACATCCCTTCAAGACTGATGCTGATGCTGAGTTCCTGTGCTGTTATGTTGACTAGCTATCCTCCTCCTCCTCCTCAATGATCCGATTAATGATGATAGCTTGGAAGATCATTTTGGTTTATGGGTGCCGCCACCAGTGGCTAAGGCCCAATTTTTCAGCCCCTCTTTAACAGGGGCGTGTAATTACAATTTTTGATGCAATACTTTGCAACAGGCCTCATTGCTGTGCTCCAAGTACAGTATCTGTGAGGGGTTGCAGTGTTGTGCCACCAGTGCCTAAGGCCCAATTTTTCAGCCCATGTTCAACAGGGGCATGCAATTATAATTATTGATCTAATAATTCACAGCAGGGCCCATTGCTGCGCCCACCAAGAGTAACTGTCAGGCCTTACAGTGTTGTGTCAACACCACCACCACCACCACCACCACCACCACCAAAGGCCCAATTTTTCAGCCCCTGTTCAACAGGGGCATGCAATTCTAATTATTGATCTAATAATTCACAGCAGGGCCCATTGCTGCGCCCACCAAGAGTAACTGTCAGGCCTTACAGTGTTGTGTCAACACCACCACCACCACCACCACCACCACCAAAGGCCCAATTTTTCAGCCCCTGTTCAACAGGGGCATGCAATTCTAATTATTGATCTAATAATTCACAGCAGGGCCCATTGCTGCGCCCACCAAGAGTAACTGTCAGGCCTTACAGTGTTGTGGCACCAGCACCACCATCAAAGGCCCAATTTTTACTACCACTGTTCAACAATTATATGTTATTACAATTCCTGATATAATAGTTGACAGCAGGGCGTTCCAGCACCCACCAAGAGTAACTGTGAGTGCTTACAGTGTTGTGCCAACACCAACACCTAAGGGGCCAATTTCTGCAGAGTATATACGGCAGGTCCCTACTTTCAAACATCCAACTTACAAACGACTACTACTTGCAAACGGAAGAAGACAACAGGAAGTGAGAGGAAATCTACCCCTTGGAAGGAAAATTATCTCCTGTAAGAATTAATATGGGAGAAAGGTGTCTCCTCTCTACTGATGCTTTATCACCAATCCTTGTTTCAATAAAAACACCACATTTCAAAAACAGTTGTCATTGGGACGCAAAGTGAGGTGAAATGTTCTGAACAGGGGCACAGACAGCAAAAAAAATGTTACAGGGGTGATAACCGTTCCCTATGTTTTCCAAAAAGCTTAAAAATAGGTATTTGGCCTGGAGCTACACTTAAACAATGTAGCTGTTCAAAATTACAAACAGATTCTACATAAGAACAAACCTACAGTCCCTGTCTTGTATGCACCGCCTGTATACGGCTGTTCAGAGTATATAGGGCCTTTTTTATTTTGTGTGCGGGGTTCCCCATAATATCCATACAAGACCCAAAGGGGCTGGTAATGGGCTGGGGTAGGGGGGGGGGGGTTGATAGGGTAGCTATGCCATTTTTCTTAAAGATTTTCATCCATATTACCGGGACCAGACATTACATTAAAGCCGCAAGCAGTTTTAAATGGCTTTTTTTTCCTTTAGAAATGTTATTTTGTGCAGGGACAGTTCTAAACACGGGAAACACGTGGCACTTCACAGGCATACTTTAGACACCCCCCAGGTACAATATTTAAAGGAATATTTGACTTTTTTTTTTTCACTTTATGCATCATTAAAATGACTGCTCCCGGAAAACGTCCGTTTTTAAAACTTCTTTTTGCATTGATACATGTCCCCTGGTGCAGAACCCGGGTTCCCAAACTCTGTTTAGGACAATAACATGGATAATAGTCGTTATAATTAGCACTTTAGAATCCGAACGTTCGCATCCATTGTATTTAATAGGGTTCTAATGTTCGTGCGAACTTTCGGTCCGTTCGCGGGTTCTGGTGCGAACCGAACCTGGGGGTGTTCGGCTCATCACTACTCACAATACCTCTCAGCAAATAGCTTGGGGTGTCTACTTTCCAAAATGGGGTCATTTGGGGGGGTTTTGTGCCATCTGGGCATTCCATGGCCTCCGAAACTGTGATAGGCAGTGAGAAGTGAAATCAAAAATTTACACCCTTAGAAAGCCTGAAGGCGGTGATTGGTTTTTGGGGTCCCGTACGCGGCTAGGCTCCCAAAAAGTCTCACACATGTGGTATCCCCGTACTCAGGAGAAGCAACAGAATGTATTTTGGGGTGTAATTCCACATATGCCCATGGCATGTTTGAGCAATATATCATTTAGTGACAACTTTGTGCAAAAAAAAAAAAATTGTCTTTTTTCTGCAACTTGTGTCAACATATAAAATATTCCATGGACTTGACATGCCTCTCAGTATATAGCTTGGGGTGTCTACTTTCCAAAATGGGGTCATTTGGGGGGGGTTTTGAACTGTTCTGCCATTTTATACACAACATTAGGAAGCTTACATCCACTCTTCTAACCACTTGAAGACAAAGCCCTTTTTGACACTTTTTGTTTACATGAAAACATATTTTTTTTGCAAGAAAATTATGTTGAACCCCCAAACATTATATATATTTTTAAAGCAAAGGCCCTACAGAATAAAATGGTGGGTGTTGCATTTTTTTTTTCTACACAGTATTTGCGCAGCGATTTTTCAAACGCATTTTTTGGGGAAAAAATACACTTTTTTTAATTTTAATGCACTAAAACACACTATGTTGCCCAAATGTTTGATGAAATAAAAAAGATGATCTTAGGCCGAGTACAAAGATACCAAACACGACATGCTTTAAAATTTCGCACAAACGCGCATTGGCGACAAACTACATACATTTTTAAAAGTATTTAAAAGCCTTTACAGGTTACCCCGTTAGATTTACAGAGGAGGTCTACTGCTAAAATTACTGCACTCAATCTGACCTTCGCGGTGATACCTCACATGCATGGTGCAATTGCTGTTTACATATGACGCCAGACCGACGCTTGCGTTCGCCATTGGGCAAGAGCAGGGCAGGACAGGGGTGCTTTTTTTTATTTATTTATTTTTTTATTATTAATTTTGCTTTTTTATTTTATTTTTAAACTGTTGCTTCCATATTTATTTATTTTTTATCATTTTTATTGTTATCTCAGGGAATGTAAATATCCCCTATGATAGCAATAGGTAATGACAGGTACTCTTTTTTGAAAAAACTGGGGTCTATTGGACCCTAGATCTTTCCTCTGCCCTCAAAGCATCTGACCACACCAAGATCGGTGTGATAAAATGCTTTCCCAATTTCCCAATGGCGCTTTTTATATCCGGGGGGGGGTCATTCCCTCCCACTGCTTGTAAAAGCAGTCCAGAGGCTAATTAGCCACTAGGATTGCTTTTACATGAAAGCCAGCCGCTGGCTGAAAAGAATGATATCAAGATGATACCTAAACCCGCAGGCATCATTCTGGTATAAACATTCAAAGTCCAGCAACATACCAGTACGTTGCTGGTCCTTGTTGGACATGTATTGTAATCTTTTTTTTCATGCAGCCTGTTGGCTGAACGAAAAAAAAAGATTGATCGGTGGGTATACCCACCATTAGAATACCGCCCTTCATCCACCCACTTCTAATGATGGGCATACATGCACCATTTATATATGCCGAAGCATGGGGGCATCTTCCCGCAAAAGTTATGCCGCGTACACATGGTCAGACTTTTTCACGGGCAAGCCTCCGTCGGAATTTCGACCGTATGTACGCGGCATTAGGAGCAAAATCGCTCCTCCGCCCCTGCTGCCCCAATGCTTCGGCATATATGCTTTTTTTTTTTTAACTGTGGTGGTGAAATCACCTCCTACAGCACTGGAGTCGCAGGGATCAGGCCTGTCTCTGCGAACGCTGCAGTTATGTGTGTTGTGTTTTGCAAGTGACAGTGATCGATCGATACTGCACTTGGGTGGCCTGGGCTGGACGAAGGGGCAAAATGCAGGTGCTAGCAGGTATCTGGGCTGATCCCGCTAACACTGCGTTTTTGGGAACCCTAAACTGCTGGGGACGCTAGTATAGATCTGATCAGATCAGATATTGATCTGTTCAGATACTATACCACTAAGGGGGGTGTATGCTTAACGCGTGGGTGTTAGCGCTACTGGCACTAACCTTACGCTGCCTGGGGTGTGACGCAGACCCTCTCTGACGCTAAAACCTAATTGATATCACCCGCCGGGCGATCAGGGGGTTAAACCTTTATTGGGTTATATACGGTGGGTGCCCTGACACTATAAAAAGCAAACTAACTAACCAGCGTCACCCGTAACACTTATATGATGATCACTGGTGAAAAGGTTAACTAGGGGCAATTAGGGGGGTTAAAACCTTTATTAGGTAATATATGGGGGTACCTGACGCTATATAAAAACCTGACGGCGAACCTAAAAAAAAATTACTGGCTACCTATCGGCATCACCGACACTAAGACAACGATCATAAAAACGATCGCTTAGCGACAGTGGTGATAGGGGGTGAAAGGGTTACCTGGGGGGTGATCAGGGGGTTAAACCTTTATTAGATAATATATGGGGGTACCTGACGCTATAAAAACCTGCGGCGAACCTAAAAAAAATTACTGGCTACCAGTCTGCATCACCGACGCTAAGACAGCGATCAGAAAAATGATCGCTTAGCGACAGTGGTGATAGGGGGTGAAAGGGTTACCTGGGGGGCGATCAAGGGGGTTAAACCTTTATTAGGTAATATATTGGGGTACCTGACGCTATAAAAACCTGCGGCGAACCTAAAAAAAATTACTGGCTACCGATCAGCATCACCGACGCTAAGACATTGATCAGAAAAATGATCGCTTAGCGACGGCAGTGCTAGGGGGTGAAAGGGTTACCTGGGGGGTGATCAAGGGGGTTAAAACTTTATTAGGTAATATATGGGGGTACCCGACGCTATAAAAACCTGCGGCGAACCTAAAAAAAATTACTGGCTACCGATCAGCATCGCCGACGCTAAGACATCGATCAGAAAAATTATCGCTTAGTGACAGTGGTGATAGGGGATGAAAGGGTTACCTGGGGGGCGATCAAGGGGGTTAAACCTTTATTAGGTAATATATGGGGGTACCCGACGCTATAAAAACCTGCGGCGAACCTAAAAAAAATTACTGGCTACCGATCAGCATCACCGACGCTAAGACATCGATCAGAAAAATGATCGCTTAGCGACGGCGGTGCTAGGGGGTGAAAGGGTTATCTGGGGGGTGATCAGGGGGTTAAACCTTTATTAGGGGGGTTAGGGGGCTACACTGGACCTAAAACTAAATGTAGTGACACTTTTACAGTCACAAATGTCACTGATTGCAGTGATCACTAAATAAATGGTCACTGCAATTAGTGACACTGTGACTGGGGGCTGGAGGGTGATCTGGGGGGTGATCTGGGGGTGTCTGGGGGGGCCTGGGGGGGCGATTTATGTGCCTATGTGTCCTGGTGTCAGTGTAGTGTTTTGTGCACTAACCTGCATCTTCTCCTGTACGGCGCTCGGTATATGTGAGCGCCGCAGGAGAGATGACATCACTTCCTCCCGCCTGTGTAAACAGTACACAGGCAGGGGAAGCTCTCTCATTCGCCGGGAGCGATCGAGAGGGGGGGCCGGAATCGAACGGCCGTCCCCTCATGCCGGATCGCTCCCAAAGGTAAAACGACCACCCACTGTAAAGAAGGGGGGTCCGATCGGACCCCCCAACTACACAAAGGCAATCACGTATATGTACGTGATTCTGCCTGTCGGTGCCATTCTGCCAACGTATATTTACAGTGGGCGGTCGTTAAGTGGTTAAGGGCTCTTGTAAAGTGAAACTCTGCATTGTACCTGGTGACACTGGTTCTCCATCTGCTGTGTGCTGCCAGCCTTTCTGCATTTGCTACCAGCTGCTTTCTACCCAGCCTGGAATCTGCTGTTCCTGCTGCCACCCACTGCTTCAGCTATCCAGCCCAACTCTGGTGAAGCACCTCAGCAACCGATGGAAGATCTTACAGGCACTCTTACCTCACCGTGCTCTTGCGGCCACTGATGCAACATCAGTGGTCTTTGAGTCGGGGCTGTAGGAGAGGTCTCCCTCTACACGTCAGACTCTGGGATGAGGGGGGCCCTGGAATGAGGGATTGTCCCGTCTTGTGCTAATAGCTGGAACACTGGCATAATATGGTGACAGGTGACAGCCCTGCCTATTTAGTGGAAGATTGTATATATTCTCTTCTTGTACAGCCAAAATATTTGACACTGGGACACTCATATATACAGTATGTGTGGGCCTTGGATGGACCAGATCCAGCAAACCCAGTTTAGGCAGGACACTATAATGAGTGGTCCTTATTACAATTATACACTGCTAGTTTTCTTTTCTTTTTATGTTAGATTTACTATTAAAATGCCATATTGATATCCACAGAACCAGTGCACTAGTTATTTGGAAATGCAATGATTGATATTAGCTAAATTGCACGCTCTGTGAGCCTCACACACCCTCATCCACACCTAGGCAGGTGTGGATAAATAAGACACTATCAGGCAGATATGTAATGATTCCTTAAAGGAGATAAGGTCACCATATATGCTAAAACAGTTTATCATTCATTTGATTTATTTTCCCTCCAGTGTCCCTTTGATGTGCTCTCATACCGACCCCTGGGAAAGCTCACACTGCGGACCTAGTCTATTTGGGTGATGTTAGCCTTGTTTTTAGTCCATAACACTTGTTAACCAAAGTAAGACGAAGCATTCTTATAAATGATTATGTGATTTTTGGGCATTTCTGGTTATTATGTCTTATTATTAGAGTTGAGCGGACACCTGGATGTTCGGGTTCGACGGGTTCGGCCGAACTTCGGAAAAAAGTTCGGGTTCGGGACCGAACTTTAACCCGAACCCGAACCCCATTGAAGTCAATGGGGACCCGGACTTCTAAGGACTAAAAAGGCTCTAAAAAGGTAATGGAAAGGGCTAGAGGGCTGCAAATGGCAGCAAAATGTTGTTAAGAGCATGGAAAGTGCTCTGCAAACAAATGTGGATAGGGAAATAACTTAAAATAACATAAAAAAAATAAAAATAAAAAATAATAATCTTGACCTAGGAGGACGAGGTCCATATGGAGTAGGAGGTTGAGGTGGCGGTGGATGTGGCTGTGTAGGTGGAAGCGGCGGTGGAGGAGGACGAGGTAGCCAACACTGATTCAAAAATACAACAATGGCTGTGTAAGGGCGGTGATGTGTCGAATTCTGTCCCCCGTCAAATAGTGTCCACCCTGTACTGCGCTTGCTCAGTATGTAGGACAAGGGGATTTCGAAAATCTCCCAAGACGAACGGCGCCTGCGTGGTGAGTTCAGGTGAAGGCCACACCATCCGTGGTTCAAGCCGAGCCAAGTGAGGCCGTGACCGAAGCGTGGCGATCGAACCGAGCCCGTGAGGGGCCCTGTTACTATGTGCTACCGTATGTCCACTTGGATGGTGGGGCTTGAACCTGCACTCACAGCGCAGGCGCCGTTCATCTTCGGAGATTTTGTGAATCTCCTTGTCCTCTGTACTGCGCAAGCGCTGCGCCTTCGCAGTATGGGCCGGACACAATCCGATGGCCGGACAGTTTTTGTCACAACACCGGTATACATGTCTATTCTGCACAAGGTACGGGCAAGTCCTGTGGGATCCATGCCTGGTTCATTTTAATGAACGTGAGCTTGTCCACATTGGCTCTGGACAGGCGGCTGCGCTTGTCTGTGATAACGCCCCCTGCCGTGCTAAATACACGTTCAGATAATACACTGGCTGCAGGGCAGGCCAGCACCTCCAAGGCATAAAGGGCAAGCTCAGCCCATGTGCCCAATTTGGAGACCCAGAAGTTAAAGGGGGCAGACCCGTCATCCAGTACGTGTAGGCCTGTGGACACATACTACTCAACCATGTTGGTGAAATGCTGCCTCCTGCTAAGACGTTCCATCTCAGCTGGTGGTGCTGGTTGTTGTGGCGTGCTGACAAAGCTTTTCCACATTTCAGCCATGCTAACCCTGCCTTCTGAGGTGCTGCCGGTTCCCCCGGCTGCGTTGGCGACCTCTTCCTCCTCCTCTGCCTTCACCTTGTGCTTCCACCGTACGCCCGCTGTCAGGTGGGAATGCCACCAGCAGCGCGTCTACCAGCGTGCGCTTGTACTCGCGCATCTTACGATCCCGCTCCAGTGAGGGAATTAAGGACGGTACGTTGTCCTTGTAACGGGGATCCAGCAGGGTGGCCACCCAGTAATCAGCACCAGTTAAAATGTGGGCAACTTGGCGGTCATTGCGGAAACACTGCAGCATGTAATCGCTCATGTGTGCCAGGCTGCCCGGAGGCAAAGAAAAGCTGTCCTCTGTGGGAGGTGTATCGTCTGTGTCCTCTGTATCCCCCCAGCCACGCACCAGTGATGGCCACGAGCTGGTCTGGGTGCCACCCTGCTGTGAAAATGGCTCCTCCTCCTCCTCCCCCTCCTCCTCCATCTCCTCCTCCACCTCGTCATCCTCCAGAACTGTGCCCTTTCTGCCGGACAATTGTGTACCTGGGGTTTGTTGGTGCAGGAACCCACCCTCGTAGCCACTTGTGAAAGACTGCCCTGAAAACCTTTGAAATGATCCCGCTTCCTCCTCCTCCTCCTCATCCTCCTGTGCCACATCCTCTTCCATCATCGCCCGAAGCGTTTTTTAAGGAGGCATAGAACTGGGATAGTAACGCTAAGAACGGCGTCATTGGCACTGGACATGTTGGTGGAGTACTCGAAACAGCGCAACAAGGCACACAGGTCTCGCATGGAGGCCCAGTTATTGGTGGTGAAATGGTGCTGTTCCGCAGAGCGACTCACGCGTGATTGCTGCAGCTGAAACTCCACTATCGCCTGCTGCTGCTCGCACAGTCTGGCCAGCATGTGCAAGGTGGAGTTCCACCTTGTGGGCACGTCACATATGAGGCGGTGAGCGGGAAGGCCGAAGTTACGCTGCAGCGCTGACAGGCGAGCAGCAGCAGGGTGAGAACGCCGAAAGTGCGCACACACAGCCTGCACTTTCTGCAGCAGCTCTGGCATATTGGGGTAATTTTTAAGGAACCTCTGGACCACCAAGTTCAGCACATGCGCCAGGCAAGGGATGTGCGTCAAACCGGCTAGGCCCAGAGCTGCTACGAGATTTCGCCCATTATCGCACACCACCAGGCCGGGCTTGAGGCTCACTGACAGCAACCACTCATTGGTCTGTTGTTCCATGTCCCTCCACAACTCCTGCGCGGTGTGGGGTTTTTCCCCCAAACAGGAAAGTTTTAAAACTGCCTGCTGTCGTTTACCCCTGGCTGTGCTGAAGTTGGTGGTGAAGGTGTTATGCTGACCGGATGAGGAGGCGGTAGAGGATGAGGAAGCGGAGTAGGAGGAGTTAGCAACAGGAGGCAAACTGAAGCGCCCTGCAATCCTCGGTGGTGGAAGGACATGCGCCAAACTGCTATCTGCCTCAGGCCCAGCCGCCACTGCATTTACCCAGTGTGCTGTTAGGGAGATATAACGTCCCTGACCGTGCTTACTGGTCCACGCATCCGTAGTTAGGTGGACCTTGCCACAGATGGCGTTGCGCAGTGCACACCTGATTTTGTCCCCCACTTGGTTGTGCAGGGAAGGGATGGCTCGCCTGGAAAAATAGTGGCGGCTGGGCACGACGTACTATGGGACAGCCAATGCCATCAGGCTTTTAAAACCCTGCGTCTCCACCAGACGGAATGACAGCATTTCAAAGGCCAGGAGTTTTGAAATGCTGGCATTCAGGGCCAGGGATCGCAGGTGGCTAGGAGGGTACTTCCTCTTCCGCTCCAATGTTTGGGAGATAGAGAGCTGAACGCTTCCATGGGACATTGTGGAGATGGTTGGTGACCCAGGCGGTAGTGTTGCTGGCAGATCCTCTGTTTGCGGGGTGGCAGGTGCCACTGTCACTACAGAGGTGGATGAAGAGGCCGAGACTGCAGCAGAAGAGGAAGCAGGAGGAGCCAGAGACCTTTCTTGGTTTTTGAGGTGTCTACTCCACTGCAGCTCGTGCTTTGCACTTAGATGCCTGGTCATGCAGGTTGTGCTCAGGTTGAGAACGTTTATGCCTCGCTTCAGGCTCTGATTGCACAGCGTGCAAACCACTCGTGTCTTGTCATCAGCACATTGTGTGAAGAACTGCCACGCTGGGGAACTCCTTGGACCTGGCTTTGGTGTGCTCGGTCCCTTGCTGCGTTGGGCAGTAGCAGACATACTGTCTAGCTGACAGACGCTCCGCTTTTGCACCCTGCTCCCTCTTCTGCTGTGCTGGTGGCTCTGTGCGACCACCGCCTCTTCCTCCAAACTACACTGGTCACCTGCATAACGTTGATTCCATGTGGGGTCGAGGACCTCATCGTCCTCCACATCATCTTCCACCCAGTCTTCACCCCTGCCCTCCTTGTCTGTCTGCACAATTGCGAAAGCAGCAGCAGTTGGCACCTGTGTTTCGTCATCATCCGAGACGTACTGCGATGGTCCTCCCATGTACTCATCATGAAACATAAGTGGTTGGGCATCGGTGCACTCAATCTCTTCCACTTCTGGGGCAGGGCTAGGTGGATGGCCCTGGGAAACCCTGCTAACAGAGTCATCGAAAAGCAGAAGAGACTGCTGCATGATTTGGGGCTCAGACTGCTTGGCTGATTTGCAAGGGGGTGAGGTGAAAGACTGATGGACATGGGTTTCAGGTGCCAACTCTGTTCTTTCATCAGAAGAGTGGGTGGGAGACAATGTGAAGGAACCCGAGGCACTGTCAGCAACCCAATCTACTATCGCCTGTACTTGTCCTGGCCTAAACATTCGTACAGCCTCATTAGGAGCGACAAAATACCGCCGCAGGCTCGGTCGCCTACTCGCACCTGAGGAAGTTGTTTCACTTGTGCGTGTATCTGGCACAGATCCACCACGTCCTCTCCCTGCAACAGGAGCTCCACCAGCAGCACCACGACCGGGGCCCCCACGTCCCTTTGACCTTCTCCTCATATTTTCAAAATTTAGGATCTTGCCCTAAATGGGTGTTTTTGGAAGCGCAGAACACAACCAAAGTACGTAACCGCTGAATCGCACAGCTACAGAACTGCAGAAAATGCTATTCAAAAAAAATTTTGTTTTTTTAGTATAGCAACGTAGGAGAAAACTATAAAGAAATTGTTTATTTCACACACCTCAAAATATGTATAACACACTGCAAACTTTTTTTTGTGCCACTAAACGGCGTTTTTTGGAAGAGCAGAACACACCCACAGTACGTAACCGCTGAACCACACAGCTACAGAACTGCAGAAAATGCTATTCAAAAAAAATGTTGTTTTTTTAGTATAGCAACGTAGGAGAAAACTATAAAGAAATTGTTTATTTCACACACCTCAAAATATGTATAACACACTGCAAACTTTTTTTTGTGCCACTAAACGGCGTTTTTTGGAAGAGCAGAACACACCCACAGTACGTAACCGCTGAATCGCACAGCTACAGAACTGCAGAAAATGCTATTCAAAAAAAATGTTGTTTTTTTAGTATAGCACAGTAGGAGAAAACTATATAGAAATTGTTTATTTCACACACCTCAAAATATGTATAACACACTGCAAACTTTTTTTTGTGCCCCTAAACGGCGTTTTTTGGAAGAGCAGAACACACCCACAGTACGTAACCGCTGAATCGCACAGCTACAGAACTGCAGAAAATGCTATTCAAAAAAAATGTTGTTTTTTTAGTATAGCAACGTAGGAGAAAACTATAAAGAAATTGTTTATTTCACACACCTCAAAATATGTATAACACACTGCAAACTTTTTTTTGTGCCACTAAACGGCGTTTTTTGGAAGAGCAGAACACACCCACAGTACGTAACCGCTGAATCGCACAGCTACAGAACTGCAGAAAATGCTATTCAAAACAAATGTTGTTTTTTTAGTATAGCACAGCAGGAGAAAACTATATAGAAATTGTTTATTTCACACACCTCAAAATATGTATAACACACTGCAAACTTTTTTTTGTGCCCCTAAACGGCGTTTTTTGCAAGCGTACATTAAAGTGCAAATTTTTATTTTATTTTTTTTTGCCCTAAACGGGTCTTTTTTTGCACGAGCAAAATAAAATGCTTTTTTTTTTTTTTTTTTTTTTTTGCCCTAAGGGTCTTTTGGAAAAGAGCACAATAAAGTGCCTTTTTTTTTCCCCCTAAAAGTTAGATTTTCTCTGACACTGGGCTCATGGCAGTGTAAAAAGACTGCACTGCAACACAAATAGGTAAACCTATGCAGATTGCTGATTTTAATCTCTGAATCTGGACTCCTATATAATATTCTCTCTCCCTGAAAGCACCAACACAGGAACCTGGCCCTACACTACACTATCTCTCTATCTTTTCCCTCAGATTGTAGAATCAGGACTACCTCATCTATCTTTCTATCTCTCCCTAAAAGCAGCAGCAGCAGACTAGATCCTCTCCCTATCTATTCTGAAGCAGAGTGACATGTGTGCTGTGTGCCTCTAGCTTATATAGAAGCTGGGTCACATGTTGCACTGACCAATCACAGCCATGCCATTAGTAGGCATGGCTATGATGGCCTCTAAGGGCACACCAGCTAATCAAAAGGTGATTGGCTGGCCCCTGAAGCATTTCTAAATGCGTTATTAGATTGCCGAACGCGAACCCGAACCCGGACTTTTGGGCAAAGTCCGGGTTCGGGTTCGGGAAAAAGCTAAAGTTCGGTACGGACCCGAACTTTACAGTTCGGGTTCGCTCAACACTACTTATTATATGTTTGCACAGATTACTATACCCCCTCCTGCCTGAAGATACGGGTTCACCCATTAAATATAATAAGGAAAATTGAATCATCATAACAGTTTCCATCCTAACACCAGGACAGATACATATGGACAACTTACAGCCCTATTGGATCCACTTATGAGGAGGTTTTGATCATTTGTTTAGCATCTTTGAATAATATTTATGTTGTCTTTATAAGATATTTGTCTATAAAGAAATCAATGTTTTAAACAGAAAATGTATGTGCAATCATTGGATACCTCAAAAGTCCATTAATACTTTACTTCTAGTATGCTTTGCTAAGGAGGTGAACCATCTCTGATGCATGGTGCTCTGTAGCTTCACTGTGGTCTGTGTGGTCATCAGAATTCTTTTTTACTGAAGAATACACTGCGCTTGTTTACGCACCTGTGTGCATAGGAACATTACAATGAATGGGCTGTATTTTAGCTCAGTTTCAAGCTGCAGTGTGCAAGAGGCCTAATAATAAAGAAAAACACAAGAAAATAATATAAAGCAATTAACTCTCCTTACACCCTAGCTTCCATTGGCTCACCTAGGTGGGGATGTCATCACTTTCTCATTGTGGGATCCTGGGAAATCTGAAAATCTCTCATACCATGAGAATGCACACCTGTATTGCTGTGTGAGACCCAGCGACATGACAGGCAGGAAGCAGAAATCCCTGAAGTTTTTTTTTCTTTTATGTTTTTTCCTTTTTTGCATTTAGTTTGTGTATTGTAATCAAGGATTTGGGCTTTGTATTTAAGTGCAAGGTCTGCTTTAATATGTTATTATGTTATAAGTAATTTCAAAAGTCATTTTCAATATTTGTAATTCTACAGCTTCCAGCTGATGCACATTGCGCAGGCATGCTTTATTGTTGTCAGGAAAACTACCCTGATAAAGCACATGCTTCAATGGCTAGCGGGCAGGCATGTAGGATGTGGCTGCAAAGAGCATGCATGAGATCAGGAGTGCTGTTAGGCAACAAAGAATGAAAAAAATGTGAAAATTGTGTTTTATTTTAAAAAAAAATGCCAATTGTATATGATTTATATGATAGTGATTTAGCAAATTTAATGCCACGCAGGATCTGTACTTTAACTAAAATAAAGGGAACCCCAACCCCCTGGCTGCAAGGAATTTGGCTGTTCCTAAAGCTATCTCATAATCCCCAGCTATGAGACTTTAAAATAATCTCAAGCTATCTCATGGTGCCCAGCTATGAGGCTTTATACAAATCTGAAGCGATCTCATTGTTCCCAGCTGAAGTAAACTGAAAGAATAGGGTCCCCTACTTAAAGCGGAGTTCCACCCTAAAGTGGAACTTCCACTCATCTGATTCCTCCCCCTCTCCGGTGCCACAATTGGCACCTTTCGGGGGGCCAGGATACCTGTCTTTGACAGGTATCCTTTGCCACTTCCGGGAGACTCAGCCCAGGATATTGACGTCATGGCTGGGGCTCCCTCCTCCTCGTTACTCTCTCCCCTGGCCGCCGGGCCAGTAGGAGCGAGGAGAGGGCCTCGCGCATGCGCATTATGGTTCCCGGCGTTAAGCCTAAAGGCTACACTGCCGGGTTCCCTTACTCGCAATGGTGGCGGCAGCACCCGACAGCTGACGGAAACATCAGCTGCTGGTGCCGACATCGCTGAACTCCATGACAGGTAAGTGTCCTATTATTGAAAGCCAGCAGCTGCAGTATCTGTAGCTGCTGGTTTTACATTTCTTTAGGGGACGGAACACCGCTTTAAAGTCCTCTCTCCTGTTTGCAATTTTTCAAGCAAAAAAAAAAAAAGAATGACAGCCCCTCAATAGTTAATTTGTAGCCAGAATGAATGGAATGTTGCTTGAGTTACTGGCAGCCTCTGCACTGTTTAGGAAGGGACTAGATAAATTCAGCCTCTCCTGTTGGGTAGTACTACATTAGTGTAAACAACAGTGTGGCCAAATAATTCTCCTCTAAATGACCAGGGATGTGGAGGAGTCTAAAAAATAAAAATTATCCCAAAATCGTACATGGCTGAGCCCTATTTATTATTCAATAATTCCTTAATCTGTGTTTTACAAGCCTCTTTCAATCCTCATCATAGCAGAAGGGAGACTGAGAGAGCAATGGGCCACTCTGTCAGCCAATCAATTGTTTCTGTATAGTCCAGTTCTGTGAATAAAATAAATAGATTTTGCCAACTCGAAGATGGAGCAGAAAGAAGACTTAACCAGTAAGCTGTCATACCTTTACTATCTATCCATAGTACTGGCCAAGATGCCTGAATTACAGAACTAGCTAAACAACAAACATTTTATGGTAAGATGGTTTACACATACAATATATACAATATATTTCCAAAAGTATTGGGACGCCTGCCTTTACACGCGCTTGAACTTTAATGGCATCCCAGTCTTAGTCGTAGGGTTCAATATTAAATCCCCCCCCCCCTTTTGCAGCTAACATTTGGTGGAGGGAGGATTATAGTGTGAGGTTGTTTTTCAGGGATTGGGCTTTTTTTCTCCATCACTGTAATCAACTGCATTACATCTATCACCTGACAAATGCCCTTCTACCCTCCAGTCCAGTGATTCTCAAACTGTGTGCCGTGGCACACTTGTGTTCTGCATGAGTTTTGCAGGTGTGCCCTGGGAGTTTTAAAAAATATTTAAAATTGCTAGCGTTTTGAATCCTGGAGAAATATTTAATCATGTCTGGAACTCTGAAAGAGAAACTGGTAAATGAAAAGCCAGAAAGAAAGCAAAAGTACAAAGAAGATTACAATCGCTTCAATCTGATTTGCTCTTGAAAGCAGGCACATTCTTCACATTAAATTTTAAATCAAATATATATGTAAAAATAAATAAGTTCTTCACCACAAAAATTGTTAAATTTTTTTAGGTGTACCGTGAAAATTTTTTGATCTTTTCGGTGCGCCGCAAGACAAAAAAGTTTGAGAAACACTGCTCCAGCCTCACCGACAATCCCCCCTCCCTTTCCACTGGTTCATGATGCAACATTCTACTTCTCTGAATGAAAACAAGCATCTCTGCTAAACTACAGAAGATGTCTGTTCCATCATAGCCTTTTAGTGAATTGTGTGAGACGTTCATGGACATACCAAGGGATATAAGAAAGGAATTAAAAACAAAATGCATATACTCACTCTTACTGGTTGTAAACCCTGATCTGTCCAGTGTCACTCAGATCACTTCAGTAAAAATTGGTTGTTGATTCATCCACAAATGAAACCATTGTAGGCATTGAGATGGAGCTAGTTGGGGATGGGAGAACATCCTGTCCCTGGAGGTATGCCATTTAAAACAGCATGCTGTTTTTGGGCTTGGGAACCCAATAATCATAGTTGTTGGTGCTTGGATTTTGCTGCCAAAAACAGCTGTAAACGAACATAATTGCTCACATATCACCAGTGTCTAACCCTTAAAATGTATCTTAACCCTGAGGGCTCTTTTACACTATTGTGCTGAAGTAACAGTAACACTAGTATAAAATATTTTTGAGATAAGATAGGCTTTAACCTAATGGTACATTCATCTTTGGTATTTTCAATCAGGCACAGTATTTTTTGCTGCAGGAACCTTCAATGATATACATTTAGAAACGATACACACTAAGTTATCACACCAAAAAAATATATTTTTTAATTCCAAAATTGTAAAACAAACCTATCAATATACAGAACTATTAACTTCAAGCAAATCCCTAATTTTTATTCTAATCAAACTTCATAATGAAACCACTAAACAAAATACATGTATTGAAATTCAGCTGGTTCAGCAGGAACTGGCAGAACTTCAATCTGTGCTTTGCCCTGTCTGTAAACCAGCATTCGATCAGCAGCCACTCAGAATGCAATAGCGCAATGGTGGAGATCCCTGCATCCACATCACTTGCGTAGATGCAGGGATATGTGAGTTTTTTGTTTTGCTCAATGCACTGGTTGAAAAAAAAAAAACACTCTACTTCTGTTGCCTGCTTTAATCTAACTGAAAGCGGTGGTAAAGGAATTTTTTTAAATTAAAATAACAAACATGTTATACTTAGAATAGCCCAGAATCTTCTCTTCTAGGGGCCCTCACCAGCGATTTTGGCTCCTCCTCTTCTCAGTGTGCCACCATAAGAAGCCACTTCCTATGGTGGCACACCTGCGGGCTTGATCCTAAGCCACGTTGTATGCATCTATTGACACATACAGCATAGCTCAGCCCTGTTACCTTCTCATAGAATTTAATTGACAGCAGCAGGAGCCAATGCCTCCCACTGCTGCCTCTGTGAGCAGAGAAAGAGGAGAGAGCCTCTTCAGACAGGCACAGCGCTGGATTGAGATCGGGCTCAGGTAAGTATACAGAGGGGTGATGGGGTGATACAAACACTGAAATATTTTTTACCTTTATGCAGGGAATGAATTAAGGTCCAAAATGTCAAGGCTTTTTAATCACTTTAACATTATCTCATTATATACTTAAAGTGAAAGTCTAGTCAAAATATATCTAATGCCGCGTACACACGGCCGTTTTAATATCATTGAAAAAAACGTTTTTCTTGACGTGATTTTTCTTGTTTCCTCTCAAGCCTGCCTTGCCTACACACGATCATGAAAAAAAATGCTAGAGCAAAGCGCGGTGACGTACGAAATGTACGACGGCACTATAAAGGGGAAGTTCCATTTAGATGGCGCCACCCTTTGGGCTGCTTTTGCTGATCCTCGTGTTAGTAAAGTTTGGTGAGAGATGATTGGCGCTTTTCAGCCTTGTGCTCTTCAGTCCGTTACAGCGTGACGAATGTGCTATCTCCATTACGAACGCTAGTTTTACCAGAACTAGCGCTCCCATCTCATACTTAATACTGAGCATGCACGTTTTTTTTCCCCTCGTAAAAGCATACACACTACCGTTTTTCACGACGTTAAAAAGAACGACGTGAAAAACAACGTGAAAAATAGAGCAGGTTCTAGTTTTTTTTAGGCCATTTTTCACGTCGTTAAAAATGCTCTGGAGCCTACACACAATCGTTTTTAATGACCAATTAAAAAAATGGCATTTTTAACGTCATGAAAAATGGTTGTGTGTATGCGGCATAAGGCTAAACCTACTCCCACCCCCATTCTAAGCTTATTCAATCTAACCCTGTAAAGAAAAGATATGTATACTTACATATTGTGAAGTCACTACAGTCTGGTCACATGATCTCTCCAGCAGCAGCTTCTGTGTAGCGGAGAGATCACCAACAATGGTTGCAAATGCCTGGGACATGACATCACCCAAAGGCTTACTATGGGGCATCCATTGTCTGTTGTCCTTTCTCTACACTGAAGCTGGCGCTGGAAGCCAGTCATGTGACCAGATTGGAGCAGCTTCAGAATTGGTAAGTATACAGATCTTTTCTTTACAGCTTTAGTTAGATTTTGACTAAACTTCCACTTGCAAGTAGAGTTAAAGGGGAGGGGGAGTGCAGAGGTTAGCATGGGTTTTAGGATGCAAAGGTGTACTGACAGGGTGGATAAAGATGTAGGTCATGTGAAGGGCAGCGCATTCATTTTAATGGGTTGCTCTATGCGCTACAAATGCAGAAAAAAGTCCCAAACCGTTTTTCAAAATAACACGGTGCCAAGGCACATGTTAGCAGATGCGTGGGGGTGTCATTGACAATTAATGGCACTGCTGTGTATCTGCTAAAGGGCAGCATGTTTTTGTGGTGTCAAGAATGCGATTTTGCATGCATTCCCGACACACACAAATGTGAACGCAGGCTAAATGTCTCAGTTACATTGGTGGTCAGTGTAAATCTTCTTATTACATTGGTGCTTGATGTAGAATCCTTTCGTTCACACTAGTGGCCAGTGCAAATGTCCCCCTTACATTAGTGATCTGTGTAAACCCCTATTACATTAGTGGTCAGAGTAAATACCTATTACATTGGTGGTCAGTGTTGAACTCTTTATATTGGTAGTCAGTAAAATAATTTAGCATTGCCATTGATCACACCCTCCCCTCCCTCAAGCAATGCCACTGATCCCAGGAGTCCTAGGATCCTTAGGAGTTTTCTGTCTATTATTGGGTCCCCTCACCTCCACAGTCCATGGTGTGCAGGCTGCGAGGATATGATGTGCTGTAACCTCTAGAAACCAATCAGTAAGCAGTAATGATGTGCAGTAACCTCTAGCAACCAATCAGCGAGCAGTATTGATGTACAGAAATCTCTAGCAACCATTTAACAAGCAGAAATCATGCACTGAAACCTCTAGCAACTAATTACTGAGCCCTATTGTGTGTTGTAACCTCTAGCAACCAGTCAGTGAGTGGTAATGATACACTGTAACCTCTAGCAACCAACCGCAATCGCTCTCTGATCTGATTCAGTAAACTTATTTTGAGTTTAGCTGCATTTTATTGTATGTGTGTGTATATATGTATATATATATATATATATATATATATATATATATATATATATTATGTAGGGGGACTATTTATTTTATTAACATGGGGTGGGCCCTCTGTCCTTGTACTGAGCAGTGATAATTTATCACTGCTTAATAAACAGACACCTCTGTGTTTCTGTGAACTTCTTGTACTGTAATCTCGTTAAGTCTCACAAGATTCCAGTAACAGGGGGCGTTTTCCACTGTTTGAAGCGTTTTTAGATCGCTTCATTTCACAAAAGAAGAAGTGATCTACACCGCTTCATAAATTGGCACTGGCAGAGGAGTGAGATCTCCACTGTGAATGCCGGAGAATGGCGCAGTGGATATTTTCCACTGCTTCATAAACGCCACAGTGGTTTCAGTACTCTCTGAGTCATTTACTTAGAAGTCAGAACTATACAGATTATGAGCTCTGACTTTACTCTGACTTTCCTGATCTGCATGATGGCACAGACTCAGTGTCTCTAAAGATTTTGTAGCCAGAGTCAGCCAGGCAAATAGCATTTTCAGTGGAAGGCCAGCAATGTCATTCTAAGTATTTCTTTCAGTACGTGTCTCTTTGCCACCTAACCCTTTAATTACAGCAAAAATTTTACCTTTGTAAAAACTGTAGTAACACACTGATAACAGTGTCAAAGCAACTCATAAGAATCACAGAGTGTAATCTTCCAAATCATTTACACCTAAAACAGTGGCACCCAAACTCACAGAAAAGGACTAATCCCTCAACTAATGCTAACAATGTACCCTACCTTTACCTGAACCTCAAAGAAGAAGTCTCATCAGAAGTTAAAAAGGCTTGTTAAATCCCCAGGGAGACCATGTCACATAACTTCACATGTTCTGAGCTTCATCACTTCCGAGGGCCCTCACGCTCTATTCTCTACTCTTCCATGACCTCCCAGGCTAGATACATAGGATACCCTATGCCACAATATCGGTCCCTGTATAAAGGGGACCATTTGCTAGGAAGGGGGTACCGCCTCAGTACCAGGGTCTTCTGTCACCTGTGCCAAGTCACCTCCACTTCCTGCTGACTGGCTGTTTTAGCACCTGACACTACTCCGGTTATCCTTAGCAATGGTAATATAGCCTCTTCTACTCCTCTTGCAGGTTAGATTATTGTAATGCTTCTTCACGCTAGCTCCTCTTCACCTCCATTCTATGCTCTGTTCTTTTGATACACGCCCCATTTCTAAAGAACATCAGACCAAGCACTTTTTTGAACTTTAGAACATTTACTTGAAACTTGTGCAAGTACAAAGCAGTATGAAACAGTCTCTCACAGAGTTCTCCATATACCACTCTGCCTAGTTCATAGCTCATAAATAGAGTAACATTTTCTCAATACAGTCGATGATCTGTCTTCGTCACCCCTACTGGGTACCCTGTGTACCATAGGGGAAGTTTCCCTTCACCTATTGTCCCAGAGATTTACCCGGAAGTTAGAGGAATTGCCCAAAGTGAGGGGAATTCCTCTCTTTAGCAGGTGTCCCCAGAATAGGGTTCCCCAATGGAAAATTTCCCCTTACCTTTTGTTTATTGGACAGCTCTAAAACTTTTAATTTTCCTTCACTTTCTATGGCAGTGACAGTGGTCACCAGGACAAAAAGTGGCAAATACCCCCAATGGAGGCATAGGCAGTTTGACAGATGGTTCCCAAAAGCTATCCAAAGCCATCCAAAGCCATCCAAAACAAAAAAAAAAAAAAAAAAAGTTTTGCAAGATATACACAAAAAAAAAATGACACCTTGCTTTTTTATTCCCTGGTGGAGTTTGGCAGACTTCTTTTCATGCCCTTCCATGAGTGCTCACCCTTTCTCATAGTCAATCAAAGCCCGACAACATATTAAAGCTTGTCAAACAAAGTAAGATACAATACAGATGTATGCCTTTATTAATACAGCAATGAAAGTGACTTAAATGAGACATGATCATAAAAACATCACATAACTCCACAAAACAGATTCTCAGCATAAATAAAGTTTATGTTTAAATGTAGCAAAGTAGGATTGGGGAACCTTATCGCCTGCCCAGATACCAGGTGACATCTTTCAATTTGATGGTCGACCGGGTAATCTGTTCTAGATATAATAAGTTCAACCAGTTCATGTAGATATGCTGACCCAAACTCAGTTCTTCATATACCCGATGAAAATCAACAACCGCTCAATCAGTCTGCTTGTCCATGCGAAATGCTGCTGATACACAAATGTATTCCCACACCGCTCTGTCGTAAATTTGTTGCTGCATACTTTTAATCTCTAAAGCAGCCTTTCTCAACCTTTTCAACACAGAGGAACCCTTGAAATACCTTTCTGGTCTCAGGGAACCCCTACTAATAATTACTATATCTACAACTCATGATACATTGGTGTGATGGTCAGTGGGAAGAATGCTCCTTACACTGGTGGACATTGGGAAGAATTACCACATTACAGATAGATAAAAAGATCAATGGTGTCAGTGGGAACTTAAATGAGAGGCAGAAATTGCTCAATGCTCAAGGAATCCCAAGCTTCTGGAGGAACCCTAGTTGAGAGTGCCTCAGGAACAGAAGGAAAATCTAATCCATGGAGCTTCCGTACATATTTAATATTATTATTTTTGCTATCAGTCCACCTATATGTAATAGGTTGTTTTTGGTGAACTTTGGTCTGCAGTCTGTGAATGCCTTCTTAATATTATATCATCACTGACACATTGGCGGTTATTTACGAAAGGCAAATCCACTTTGCACTACAAGTGCACTGCAAGTGCACTTGAAAGTTCACTTGTAAGTGCAGTTGCTGTCGATCGATGTAGATCTGAGGGGTAGATCTGAAATGAGGGGAAGCTCTGCTGATTGTATCATCTAATCAGGTGCAAGCAAAAATTCTGTTTTCTATTTTCCTTGCTTGTCCCCCTCAGATCTACAGCGACTTGCAGTGCACTTGTAGTGCAAAGTGGATTTGCCTTTCGTAAATAACTCCCATTGTGTGTTGTCCCCTTTTTTACATATATATTCATGGTGCATAGTAAGTATTATATTTATTATATTTCATACATACCTTGTTCATGATCTTTCTACCTGGAATGTATAGCTATATCTGTTTCATTTTTATCTATTTTTTTTTTCACTTGTTCCATATATTGTTATTTTTGCTATTTTATATACTGTATATTTTCTGCTTCTTTCCTCCCATCTGCAAGTAACATCTGAGACACCTGATGGAAAATAAACAAATTAATTTAATTGATGGAGTCATGTGAAGTGGGAGGAGTATTAGGCCCCTTTCACAGGGACGGATAGAATGGTGCTTTTAGCTGCGGATTTTCTAGTTTTCTACCGCAGCTAAAAGCACACAATGCTTTCCTATGGCCCCATTCACACACATCGTTTAGCTGCGATTTCGTTACATGCGGTTTGGTGCGAATAGAAAAATAGAATTGAATGCGTCCAGGTGCGATGTAGAGCAGCTATCTGCACATAACTGCAGGTAAT
The DNA here is from genome assembly GCA_029206835.1 of Rana muscosa. NCBI lineage: Eukaryota > Metazoa > Chordata > Amphibia > Anura > Ranidae > Rana > Rana muscosa. Next base: position 909,235,092 of record CM055117.1, on the reverse strand, counting down.
CGCAGTGCACTGTGTCAGCTGCGGATAGCAGCGTGAACAAAAGAAAAAAACAACAGGAAGCACATCAAAATAAAAATGGTTGCTATGGGGATGACAATAATGGCCAAACACAGCTAAACGCAGCCGCATGTAAACGCACGTAAACGCACCTAAAAGCAGTGTACAACTGCAGCTGATCGCTGTGCCTGGGGTCTTGAATTTCAAAAGAAAGAAACATGCTTTTAACTGCGGCAGAACAGCCACCCGTGTGAAAGGGGCCTTATACAGAGTTTTCTTTTGTGTCTAGTGTTAAAGTGATTGTAGCCTTATTAGTGCACTTGCAACAGAAACAATTGAGTACTGTCCGTGGTACTTTTTATTTTTTTTGCACTAACATACAATTTTTCAGGACAAGCTTTCGGGGTATGTCCCTTTCTTCAAGGTCCCAGCAATACTAATTCACAAAGGTTTTAGCAGAATGTTAAAAAGGACAATCTCTGTCTTATCTCACTAACTATGCTAGTTTTATTACCTTTGTCTTGTACATTTGTTTGTGCCTGTTTGTTTTTTCTTCTTTTTTTTTTCCTTTCCCTCAGAGATTGTCTTTTTTTAACATTCTGGTAAAACTGTTGTGAATTAGTACTGCTGGGAGCTGGAAGAAGGGGACATACCCCAAAAGCTTGTCCCGAAAAATTGTATGTTAGCACAAATAACAAAAAGTATCACAGACAGTACTCAATTGTTTCTGTGTCTAGTATTTAAACATTTTTGTTCTGAGTTGTTTTATGGCTATGAATAAGGTTTCTTACCGAAATGCGTAAACTGCTGTAAATTGCACACTGTACCCTTTATAAATGAAGTACATTTATCAGGAGGACGAGTTGCCTGCTCTTCACCTCATACTTATGCAGGCTAAAGAGTGGCAAATCCCCGCAATGGGGGTACAGACAGTTTGACAGAAGGTCTAACACTTCCCAAAGCTGTCCAAAACTTTAAAAAAAAGGTTTTGCAAGCTATACACTAAGAAGTGACACCTTCCTTTATTCCCTGGTGGTATTTGGCAGACTTCCTTTCATGCCCTTCCATGTTCATTATGAGTGCTCACCCTTTCTCATAGCCAATCAAACAGGGCTGTTTAATAGAAACCATATGTTAAAGGATTTTCAGGAGTAGAGCAATCACCATTTTTTTTAATGCAATGGTGCTGGACATTTCTTGTCAGTGTTGCTCAGTGTCATTATCAGTCTCAGTAAATTGGAGCTGTTTTCACTTGATGAAATAGCTTTCGCAACATCATTGTACAAAAAGTGCACAATGCTCACTAGTTATTACTCTGTATGACTAATTCTTCTCAGCTCATCTCCTTCCGTTTGCTGTAAATGATCAAAAAAGACCCAGGATTGTCGCTGGTTTCAATAACTTGATACACACTAATTTCAAAAACAAAAGGTGTCACCAAGGTCATGACAGGCATCTTTAGTGAATGAGCGTCACCATTTTTTGGGCTTCCTCTTGAATTACTTACCTGACGCTGAAACAAATATAGCCTGGTATTAACATAGCAGAGGCTCCACTCCCTCACGGCTCATATGATACAGGGATACGGGCCCATATGTCTGGAGAGCCAGGCTAGTAAGTTCAGGGAGGAGGGGTAAGCTAATCTATTAAACCATTCAAAAGGTTTCAACATAACAATAGTAGTGCTACACCTTGTACCCGGTAAACTGCTAAAATGATGGTAACACTTAAGCTTAGCTTTAAAAGAAAAATTGCATTTGGTTTCCATATCACAGGAGAAAAATATCAGATACATTCATGCTGTTTATTTGCCTGATATTTTTCTTTCTCTGATGAATCATGGTCTTTGTCATACTGCTTTTTAAATGTACTTCTACAAGTGCCATTATTTATCCATAATTAAATCCGCAATTTTCCATAATTATTTTATTGCTGAACAGCATATATCAATGGTGTTATGTAATTTTTTCCAAAGGTAAAGCATCCTATTCCACACACATAGACATTTCTTGCAGTTAAAGTGCAACTTAGCCCAAGAAAATAATAAATATATTGCATCTTACCAGTTTTTAAGGATATTTACCTTTATTGCGTCATTTTATCCAACGGTAAAGCATCCTATTCCACACACATAGACATTTCTTGCAGTTAAAGTGCAACTTAGCCCAGGAAAATAATGAATATATTGCATCTTACCAGTTTTTAATGATATTTACCTTTATTTTCACCTGGTGATCATGTGAGTAGCACGCTTCCTGTTCCAGGGTGACAACTCCTACTCACTGTACTGTAGAAAGGAGCAGCATTGTCACCTTAGGTAGAAGGACTACAGAACGCCTTGAACCTCATCTGCATAACATAATGGAAGGTGTTCTGTAGTCTATGGAGAGAGCTAGGAACAATATACCAGTAACTCATACAGTAAGTGTGCAGCACTCAAAGAGCAATGGAAGTTTTCAGCTTACAAACTTTCTAGCAGAATTAACAGGTATTATTATGCATGAATCCAACAAATAGAACAAAATACTGTACTCTCAATGGTATAGTTAACAGACTATAACAGAGAAAATAGGAGATTGTCATTGTTGGGATTTACATACATAGATATCAACTGTTGTGTAAGTACATACAGTACATGACAGTTGATATGAAAAATAAAAAATATCATGTCATCAGTGAAAGTGGTGACGGTGGAGGTAAAAGTGGAGGTAGAGAACATAGAAACTGCACCAGTGCCACGTTTTCCAAACTTGTCAAAGTACCAACAGGTAAGTTGCCTCCTTGCCAAACTGCTGACATTTTTGACTGGATAGTTTATTTCTTTTTTGAAGTTGATGATGTATCTGTATGGATAACTGTTGCATAGGTAACATCACATCATCATCTTTATATTGGAGAAAATGCTTTCATGAGCAGGGCCAGAAAGAATATTAGGTTTCCTGTCTGCATCATCACTGCCATATTATTATTATTCAGGATTCACATAGCGCCAACAGTTTGCACAGCGCTTTACAACATGAGGGCAAACAGTACAGTTACAATACAATTAAATACAGGAGGGATCAGAGGGCCCTGCTCGTTAGACCCATATTGAGGAGGTGCAACATGGAGGAGAAACTGGAGAGTAAGAATAGTCATTCCAGATTGTACTTGGACTTCTGCCTGGTTCCAAAGCAAAAAGTCTTAAAAACATTATTTACTGGGCGACCAACTGGACCAATATGGGAACACAGCTGTGAACTTGATATTTTCTTCAGCTAAAAAGTAAGGACAAGGTATGGAAAAGTTCAATTTGTAAGCACAAAATTGGTCTTTTTTGTAGGACCAATATCACATTGTTGGGATTTGCTTCAAAAAAATTATTTTAATGCAAATTGTCTAAGTACACAGGGTGGAATTTACTAAAACTGGAGCATGCAAATTCTGGTGCAGCTCTGCATAGAAACCAATCAGATTCTAGGTTTTATTGTCAAAGCTTAATTGAACAAGCTGAAGTTAGATGCTGATTGGTTACAATGCACAGCTTCACCAGATTCTGAGTGCTCCAGATTTAATAAATCTTTTTTTGCATAAACGTAGGGATTTCTGGGCGTATTTCTTTTCCAAAATGATTTGTGGAGTGTTGCTATTAGATATAATTATAGAAGGGCAGTCTACGGGAAAACAGTGTTATGATTTATACCGTAGCATGTATACCAAACATAGTATATAAAATCATGAAAATAAGGTTTTCTGCAAAATTCAAACTCATGTGTATTGCTGGTAGCAAATGTAGTACTTATATTACCTGTTTATAGGCGACAGACTGTAAATAAAGAGAATTGATGTAATTGCACCCTCTCTTCTACTGGCAGCATGGCTTCCAGTATAACATAAGCGAAATGAGATTTAACACACTGTAAGATGTACGAATATGTCTTAGCTCCAGAAAAACATACATGTGGACCACTATAATAACATGCTTCCAGTTAACCACCATTGGTCACTGTCTTGTAACTAAACCCACATCACTGAGAGTTTAGATGTGAGTCTCAAATTAGCAATGCCTCAAGCAGTGGTAAAGTTGGCTCTGTGGTATTTAGAATTGACATAGTTCCCGTAAATGTACGCTTGCTCTAATTAACCATTCCATTGCCAAATGAGGTAATCCTAGGCAGATCACGCAAGTCTAGTTACCAATTTGGAAAGTGGAAAAGAGTAATATGACACATATACGCTGGAAATACATTCAACTCAATAAGTATTTTGTGAGCCCTTCTTCTATAATTGTGTATATTCAGTATTTGAGTGTGCATGTACTAATGTAAACCAATGAATGAAGTCATGAACCAGAATTGTCTATTGTTGTCCCATTCTGTCTGCTGTCCAAATCCGAAAATAAAAAGAGCTATTCTCACCCTCAATAGAAAAGTTGGTAATACATCCAAAAGCATCAGCAAATGTCTTTCTGTTTAGTTTTTATGTTATATAGAGGTAAGTATGGAACCCACAGTACAGAAAAGTGTTGCCTTTATTAGTAAGTTAATGTAGGATATTACTTTCCATTTAAACTGTGCTAGGTAAATTGAAACAAAGAGGAGGCATTCATTGCAGTTAAAGGAATATATATTAAACACTTGAGAAAGTGTGTGCATTGGTCATAGCGACCAGTCATATATATATTTTGCTCATTAATCTGAATTTTGAAAACTAACAACTGCAAAGTGACTATTTGACATATATATATATATATATATATATATATATATATATATATATATATATATAGTGCTATCGTATAAACAGGAAACTCACTGGGGTTGATTTACTAAATTGCATAAATGTATATATATATATATATATATATATATATATATATATATATATATATATATATATACCCCTGTATTTTTATGTATATAATCATAGGTGTGCGCAGCCTATTGCATTAGGGTGTGCATCCCAAAGTTCAAACACACATGCACAGTAAAGCAGTGGATGGTGTTAGTAGGGATGAGATTGGTGTCAGTAGTCTCTTTGTTTTTATGTTTATATTTTGTCTTTTTTTTACAATTTTATTTTTATTATTTTAAAAAAAAAATATTATGAACAAAATGATTTTTTTTTTTTAAAAGACCAAAATAAAATAATAAAATTAAAAATAATATATATATATTTTTTACAATGTGTTAGGAGCACCATTGAGGGGCATTGGTAAATTAGCAGAGAAAGGGACTGAATACAAAGATTTCCCAGTCCCTTTCTCTGTAGCCTCAGCTGCCATGGGGGTTAAGCAGGGGGAATCTGCATTGCACAGAGTGATTAGGGTGTGCCCAGGCACACCTGGCACACCCTGTGCACACGCCTATGTATATAATATAAAAAAGTAAAGTAAAATATAAAAAAGTAAAGAGTAGTGAACAACCTTTTACATTTGCAAATTGCCAGATAATAAATTAGCAAATATTCATGGTTACAGCCTCTTGAGCCCAAAGAGGTGGAAGGTGGACAAGGTTGGTTGTGCCCATTTATTACTTACTATTATTTTCTGGGGCAAGGAGGAAATAGTTACCAAATCCCAGGTTACAGTGTCTTTAGCACTACATATTGTTAATGACATTTCTAGCTAAAAATGTATTGCCAACAAAGCAGATTACAAAATGAAAGGAGATATATTTCTTAATTTAGTCGGACACTTGGAAATATATTGAGCTTTGTCAAAGTCAATGGATTTTTTCACTAGGAAAAGAAATCCCGAAGATGCAGCAGTATTGCTGAGTCTTGCTGGAATATTTGCTGAGTATGGCAGTGTCTGGATTCATTTTACAATGCAATTCTAAAATAAATTCCTACAGTTTCCAAGCAAAGAGCTGCTCTGAGAATTTATTGCAGCTTCCATACAGCTTTCCACAAATGTGTCTGAGATTTAAAAGGCTTCAAAACTACTGATTTTCCACTGCTGGGCCTTCAGCAATAGTAGCATGAATATAAAAATAGAAGTGAACTTTTCATTTGGGTTTGTTTATTAAAGGAATAGAGGCAGTTCGCTATACAAATGGAATGGTAGTATCAAAAGTTAACCTGGTTTCACTTTTATGCAAGGGAAATTAACAAAAGTTTTTTTTTTTGCTAGCCTTAATGGTGTGATTGAAGTGAACACAGATTTATCTTATTTACTAAACTCAGCGAATAATCATTTTATTAGGTGAGCTGTCTCTATTTCTTTAGTTACCCAACCCCACTGTCTGTGTCTGCTGTGTAACCACAACACTGGTTAAGGAATCAGAGTAGTGGCACTTACCCTGAATTACATTACATTATATTACAATACATTATAAAATTATTTGGAACATCAGTGTCGTAACAGTTGGAGAACTGTTGCAAGTCAGAGTCCTTTCTTTTAGGACAGATTTCCCTTCACACAAAAAATATATTCTGCTCCTATTAGGTGAACAAAGAGGGAAACTGAAAAGTTTGGTAGAAAGTTCCTAGGGCAGGTTGCAGTAGTCACATTGCAAGCAACCTCTGCACCTTAGCTGTGTCAGTAGGAGCCACCTTAACCACAAAATAACAATGGACAATAGCTCACATTCAACAGAACAATGAATGCAATGTCATAAATCTCTTTCAATCATTTTATTCAGTTTTTTAACAAAATGAGAATGCATTAACAAAGTGCAATAGTTGTACACAGTTAGAGCTATTATCCCAATAGCAATTATACCAAAGGAGATTTTAGTTTAGTAGCACAATATTTTAGGCATGTTTACATTTCTGTTGTCTCAGATGAGGCTCATTATGTGTAAAAAGTGAACAAAAGAGGGCAAGAGGAGAAATTAGTAGGATAGAAACGGATCCAATCAGGAGTCAGGACCAAGAAATGTTATTCATGGGTTATAGATAGATAATGTGCATTCTATTAGTAATGGAAGTTTTTCAGGTCCATATCTCCACTATTTGACTTATTTATTCAAGGTAATGCTTGAATATTTTCCACGTATTCAATCAAAACTTTGATTTTTTTAGATCAGTATTGACAACTTCAAATTCCAGGACCTATAATATTTTAGCAGCCAAAAACAGAATTGTATGTCCTATGTGCATCACTCCACTGAGAAGGCAGCATACCCCAATCCAAAAGCCATTTATGTTTAGATATGTTAATTTTAGGTATTTGGTTCAAATATATTGAGGAGGACCATAAGGGTATCAACATAATTAAATCTAAAAATAATGATCTATCTGTTAGCTTCATCTACATAATACCTATATATCTAAATTGTACTTTTCTCTATATAACTCTCTCTCTCTCTCTCTCTCTCTCTCTCTCTCTCTCTCTATCTCTCTCTCTCTCTCTCTCTCTCTCTCTCTCTCTCTCTCTCTCTCTCTCTATATATATATATATATATATATATATATATATATATATGCCCCACCTAACAACTGTATTTAAATTTTCTCCATCAGCTCATCCCCCACAGCTATTACCTTTTGTATCACTTGAGCCTCCTTCCTAGATTGTAGGCTCTAACCAGCAGGGCCCTCTGATTCCTCCTGTATTAAATTGTATTGTAACTGTACTGTCTGCCCTCTTGTTGTAAAGTGCTGTGCAGATAAATAAAGAGATAGATAGATAGATAGATAGATAGATAGATAGATAGATAGATAGATAGACAGAAAAATAGATAGATAGATAGATAGATAGATAGATAGATAGATAGATAGATAGATAGATAGATAGATAGATAGATAGATAGATAGATAGAAAAATAGATAGATAGATAGATAGATAGATAGATAGATAGATAGATAGATAGATAGATAGATAGATAGATAGATAGATAGATGGATGGGTGGATATATAGATAGATAGATAGATAGATAGATAGATAGATAGATAGATAGATAGATAGATAGATAGATAGATAGATAGATAGATAGATAGATAGATAGATAGACATAAAAATATATAGATAGATAGATAGATAGATAGATAGATAGATAGATAGATAGATAGATAGATAGATTGATAGATAGATAGATAGATAGATAGATAGATAGATAGATAGATAGATAGATAGATAGATAGATAGATAGATATAGATAGATAGATGCATTCAATTGCATGAAACTGTCTGTAATTCATGTGAATCACTTATATGTACATGTAATCATAAATATTTAAGCTTCTATTAGGGTAAAGGCTATTTTACATAACCAACTAACTCTTTCTTCATCCACAAATCTGTATACTAAATGTGTTAGAAGAATTTCTTTATGATAAAACCTATGCTGTTATAGAACCTTTCAGCTATTAAAGGGTTCATACTAAGTATAGACCAGACCCAGATCAAAGAAGCAAATGAGGTATCATGGTTACTTTGGAATGAGCCTATTTGATCAATACATTGCCCAGCAAAATTAGAAAGGTACTTTTTTTTTTTTTTTTTTTTTTTTAAACATTGCCTCTTTTAGGGGAACCTCCTCAGGAAATGAGGGGAGGGGGAGAAAGGGACAGTGAGGGAACGCATGAAATCTAAGCAGTATAAAATAATACCAGTTTACCCTACATTCAAATGCATAGCAGTGCTGAAGGTTTATGGCTCCATGCCTTGGGATGTGATATTTAATTATTAAAGAAGGATTTTTTTTTATTGTTGGGTATTTCATCAGGCACACGTCTGTACCCATGACAATCAATCACTTGCCTTACCTATCAATATTATGTAATATAAAATATCAGGATGACTTTTGTGTGTAGGGTGCAGCACACACCGCCTGTGTTCAGATATATCACTCAAATAACCTTGTTCTCCCATCACTAGGATCGATTTGGAAGCTTAACTTTGCATGTATTCCTAAATTCGAGAAGAAAATGGTGTACAGAGTTCTGCAGAAGGTGGAAATCCAAAGCCTGCAGTATATATAGGGGCTTACTAAACTGGTTCATCCAGGGGCTGGTTTACATACAATGTAGAAAAAAAGCCTATATATATATATATATATATATATATATATATATATATATATAAGATAACTATGTAAAAATGACTCTACATCCTTAGTACATCTCATATCCTCCCTGCCCAGTACATAGCAGTCCATCTATGTAGATCGCATTGTTGCTGTCTCATATATTTCCCAGGGATTCTGCTGCCTAATCTGCAACTCAAAAAGTTTATAGCTGCCATGAAATCCATTGCATTCAAACTTTGTATAAGTATATTCCGACAATAAATAAAAATCTTCGTCTTAGCTATAAAATTGCAATCCGTCTACATCTATTATTTGTGTTTACAGACATTTATAATATCGCAAATTTAGATTTCATTATTCTTTTTCATCTATTACATCAAATGACATATCGCTGAAATATAAAACTGGAACTTAAAGCATTTATTATTTGAACAAGAGTTAATATTTGCTTGAAAATTTATACTGCTGATTTTTTATTTTTTTATAACCACTAAACAATGCAGAGTACAATGAGACGTCCATGTGTTATATTTATATTTGTGGCGCAGAACTATTTGTTGCACAACATTGGACTTGAAGATATATCATATGTTTCGGGTAAAAAATGTTTGTTTGTTTTTTAGTATGTTTTCAATAGTATAATTGTTTGCATAAGGTTATACACCATCTATAAACTAACACAATATGAATGTATATATATATATATACATTTTTGACAGATATTTTGTTACCGTAGTTTATTGGTGCTGTATAACCCAATACAAACAATATAATAAAAGCTGTATTATGAGTTCCAGTTCCTATGTGTCTTTCTTGGCAGGTCTGTACACCTGTAGTAGATGATTCTGCAGCTGTCTTATGAAAAGTGTGTGTTAAACCACAAGAGTGGAATTAAAGGATACTACAGAGATTCTCCTAGAAAGCTATTAGCAGGCTGTGGAGATTCTAGTCTATGTTGTGTAAACCAAATACCTGAACCCTTACACGCAGCTCATTCGTGGAAGTGAACCTCCCAGAACTTCTAGGAAGCCATGAGCTCAGTACAAGCGGTATGGAGTCACCGAGATCTGTCGCATGCGATGAGTAGATTCCCTGTACACATGCCATAGAGTAAAGGGGAGCATACATGCTCCTTATTATTTATTTATTTAGTTATGTATGTATTTCTTATTTATTTATTAACTACTTATTTATTTATTTATTTACGTTGTAATATGCTCCTGTGCACGGGTCATGTAGCTGTCCCAGTACCTACCTATACATTGTGTGGGACATGTCTACTCTTGCCTGTCACCTGAGTGGAAGGCCAGAAGGTGACACACATGTCTACAGTCACGATGTGTAGGATTTGGCTGCTTGTATAATACGTGAACTGAAATGACGGGGAATTTATTGAATTACTGTACACTCAGCCGAAATTATACATTAAGTTCAGCCCAGCCCTTTCTATAAAATCGGAGGAAAAATAATTAACATAGCATTAAAGTGTTCACATCTTGAGACTATAATCTAAAAAAAAAAAAAAAAATGCAGTTCTAGTAAGGCATTCCAGAAATGGGAGCACAGATCATTCTCAATTCTGTTTAAAAAGAAAATATAAGTCATCCCTCCACGATCCTAGCAGTAAGGATAGAGGAAATACACGTAATGTATGTTCTTCTGAACTAAATAGCTCTATTCTAAAATCATTACCATGTCTGAATTATTCTCTGCTTCTAATATATGTCTTGTCCTGTAAAGAAATTGTACATTTGTGACCCTTTTTGGCACACATGATATAAGAAACTCTATGATCGCATCCTTCATTTATTTACAGATCAACAACCACAGAAGTCTGTTTCCATTTTATGGTCACATCCATGATCCATAGTCCCTTTTCTATGACAATTGTTTATTTTTATTTTTCTTTTTCTTTTTTCCTTTGCTTTCCACTTTGTTTTGATCTAAATGTTCTTTCTTTTTTATTTATCTTCTAGCAATTCATTGTATCTGTGTTCTGTGTTTTGCACCATATAAACGCATCTATTGTTACCTTATGATGTATAACAAAATAAAGAATTGAATAAAAAAAAGTTCTGAACACTTCCAGAAAGGGAAAACTATTATATTTTTACCTTTTATTGAATGTAATTTCAATGGAATATATGATATGAGCACTACTCTATGCAATCAGCAGTAAGTAAAAGTGTGTGTGTGTGTGTGTATATATATATATATATATATACAAACTTATATTTATATATATATTTTTAAATCTATAGATAGATTAGTAGATACATACATACATATATATGTGTGTGTGTGTGTGTGTGTTTTCCTATATACCATTACATACAATGCAAAAATAGCAACCTACAAACACACAATATAAATATTATATAAAATCTCATTTATATAAATAGGTTTACGCTTTGTCATTTTAGGTATTATTAAATATTATTATTATTTACTCAGAATGTACCTGGCTGGCAAAGTTTAAGTAGTGCTTTATAATATAAAGGCAGACAGTACCTTTACAAATCAAGAAAACAGAGTTTGGAAGGCCCTGCTCAAATTTCTTTGCTTTTTATATTCTCTAACCATTTGCTATTTGCATTCCAAATTTGCAAAATGTAGTAGCCTAACCTAAAATAATCCAATAATGAAAAAAAAAAAAAAAGATACACACTATAGTGATTGACTTTAGTAAGGGAATATTTTTCAAGCTTTAAAAAATGGGTATAGCATATGAGTGAACATGGAGTGTTAAAAATGTATAATTACTCTTGCAAAGTCCTGAGAGTGCCTGATTTTTCCATCAGTATCTGCCTACTCCTTGAGCTGCACCCAAGTTTCTTCATACCCTCTGTTTTCTGTTTGTCAGTATGAATTTGCTCTTTGGTACCTATTTTTGCTGGCCTCTATGTTTCTACTCTCTGTATGTATGTGTCCATATCATCTGTTTATCTGTGTGTAGTTCTATTTTGTGTATATGTATATATATATATATATATATATATATATATATATATTATAGTCATCTGTATCTGAGACTGTGCCTGTAATCTCACCCCCCATCCCCGTTTCCTTTCAGTCAAAGTCAAGTTCAAGAATATTTAATTAGTGCTGCAGTGAATAGGGAGGGGGACTTAGCAGACTGTGGAGGGCCATTCCTCCCCTATCCTTTCCTCCATGCCTTCCAATAGGAGGGCTCAACTTCATTCACTGTATATTTTCCTGATTTGCCTAGAAATACAGCATGATGTCACCTATAAAGCAATAAATATGTATCCCTGATGATTGACAACTGAACTGAGATCCTGCTGGGGTAGGAGAACTGGAATTTCTCATTAGCACAGGCCAGCTGTATTTAGGCTCATACTGTACATGTTTCTGTGACCAGCTGGTGTACAGCACTGCTAGTATAGCTAAATCAGTATACTCAGCTCAGCATGAAATTTTACACTACGCCTGCAAGCCTCTACTGCTAAGACAGCAAAAATAGCCAAGTGAAATGGGAATGCTGTAGTGGCTCCCTCACTGCTTGGATTAGTAGCATCAAGGCCATATAAATCAGCGGTAAAGGGAACTATTTAGCATGTCAACAGTGCAGTCCCCATCATATAACATTCAAAAATATGACATGATGATAAGATGGTCAGGTCCAATTTATTAGTGGAATAACCATCAGTGCAATTGAGGGTACAGCATAAAAATAAATTACCATAAGGGAAATTAAAGACAATCTGTCATCAGTAAAACTTTTTTTGCATTTGAAGCCGTTCACTAATTAGATAAAGTAACACATTTTGGCCAAGTCGATGTAATATTAATGCTGCAACGCCATGCACTTTTAACCATGTAGGAGCCACGTTGGATAATTACCGCTCATGGCCAGGCTCTAAACACTTTGACTGTAAGCAGCTCTTGTGCAGGCTTTTTCAGAAGCACCTGAGATTTAAAGTGTATGTATAGCCAAAACTTATATTATTTCATTTTGGGTAGAGTAAAGCTGTCCATATACTGATAGATTTAACCAATCCCTCCATCCACGCCATACGGCACAAGTGGACGAATCTGCAGTGCCGGTTTTTGGATTCTGACAGCCAACACCCACAGCTGTCAGAATACCTGAACAGTGGTTGCTTTTTGGTTGGTTGCAGATGCGGTTTGGCCAAATATTTCTGTCTGGCTCCTTTGATTTTTTCAGTCAAAGGATGTCGGTTGAGAGGGTGCTGACAGGTCCACCCACGTCCGAAACTGGCTAAAATTTGCTCAGTGTATGGCCAGCTTAAGGAGGAATAAACACCCCATCAGTTTTGTTTATTTATTTATTTATTTATTTGTTTGTTTGTTTGTTTTTGTTGTCTGTGTCCTGCTAAGAAGATTTCTCTTTACTTTCTGTCTTGTAAATGCAAAGAGAAGAAAGACGGGCATCTTCTCAAAGTAAGGGAAATTCCCCTCACTTTCTGTCTCTGTCACAAAATTCATAAGAACACATAGAGGGGTGTATGTCCCCAACAGGGAGACAAACAGGAATTAAAATTGGCAAAGTAGCTTACGCTTCTCACTCTACTCAGACCTATAAATAAAAATACCTTTATATACATTAGTTGGCCAATTTTACACTGTTTATTGGCCAACATTGATGTCATGATATTAAAAAAGTGAATTGATTTCCTCAGTGTCCCTGTCTACTCTACAATTTGATAATGTTGCTACTTATCTGACAGATTTGATGTTTCTGGTCTCCATACTGGCTCTGCTTGAGTAACTTAGGAAAGGATACATTTTCAGAAATTGGCCAGCAAGTGTTATCTTTATAAAAGGTTTTTGGTAATATTGGGATCCCATTATATGTACATATTCCTGTCTTGTCCTAAAGAGTGATCCTCCTAAATAAACCTCATGATGTATTGGTAGGCAGGTTGCCTACAGAAGTGTTAGTTTAAGTTAGTGGCTGGCCCAGGCTGGGGGGAAAGAGTTAATGTGTGTGCTGCTGTTCCTGGGCTTTTTGGATCCAACCTACCCACCGGTGATATAAATATAGGGGAAGGCTAAGTACTAAGCAGGACATGTTGTGACTACTGTGGAGGAGGACTGCTGCGCCTTGCAGTCCGTCTGAGGCACTGGGAATCTGGAGATCAGCCAACACTTGGAAGATGCCTAATTGGACTACTACCTTTTGGAGGTATGCCTGAGCAGCCAGCTAGGGATAGATTGGGTTCTTCAAATGCTAATGTTCATCATAATCTGAAGTTATTCAAAGGGGTACATGTTGGTTCTGGTGTATCAAAAGAAATGAGGTTAGTCAAGCACAAACAGGGTATGAAGTAAAGCCACTACCAGAGGTCTACTCGGCAGGACAGGCAAGAGGAGTAATATAGTTGATATAGGTAACCAAGGATTTGAGCAAGTTGCATTCCAGCCAGTCGTGAAGCGTGGTAACTGGTATAGGTGACGGGTTCATCTCTCTCTCTATCCGTCTTACTTTTTCTTTCTCTAATTCTTTCTCTCCCTTTCTCTTTGTTCCTTCCCCTATTTTCCTCTCTCTTCCATGTATTCTCTCTTTTTTTCCCTCTACTCTTGCTCTTTGTTGGGGTGGGGGCAGAATGGGATGAGTGGCGGTGCTGGTGGGAGTGTTGATCAGCCAACTTAGGTGCTCTTGATCAAGGTCATCGGCTGATCTGAGAACTGTAGTGGGGAATTTTAATGGCAACTATAATCAGAGGCAGTGATACTCACTGTGTCTCCGGCTCTGTGGTGTCTCGCAGCAGTGACACCTATGCTGAAATCTGGAGAAGGGACTCTTCCATCCCCTCCCACTTCACGTTCCTCACCAGTCAACTGTCTCTAGTCTCTGACCCCCAGCCATGCCGTAAACTGAATGGGCGGTCGCAGGCTCCAGGAACAGCCCAGTTGGTCGGCTACAGGCTCCAGGGACAGCCCTGCTGGGCGGCTGCAAAATAGCTTGGAGAGTGGCGCTGGCTCCAGGAACAGCCGGGATTCGGCGACCCCTGGCAAATCGCCATTTGACCCACAGGTTGAGAACCGCTGGTCTATTTCATAATGCAGATAATATAGAAGGCCAATTAAAATATCCATCCTGGCTAAATTGTCTCTGCTCCAATCAGCCCTAACCGACCTTAAATTATACTACCCAAAATTAATATTTTAAGAAAAACTGAATGCTCTTCCTAAACCTATCTATTCAAAACGTTTTTTGGGACATGATTCACGATTCTTATTATGGATCCACCAAGGGATCAATTGAGAGAGATTATTCATGTCTTTTAACAAACTCTCTGGCATCACATAAAGAACTACAAGAATCTTTCAGTAAACTTGATGTCCTCTGATGTGTCTTACTAAACAGTCCTGACCTGAGTGTCGCTCTAAGCGCTCACAAACTGCCCAGGTGATTCTCAGCTTTATCGGGGTGCCTCTATGATTAAGTCCCAAGGGTAAGGTGAAACACACGGGGCATGGCCAGAGAGGGGCCAAGGCTGAGGCAATTTCAGTGATATCTTACTATTCCGACTGATAGGAGTGCAGCGTCCTTATACTTCATACCATTTTTGTTCTTCTTAGTCTCCTAAATGAACAGAAATGTCTTCCTGTCCTGATCACTACCACAACCCTATCCCTTGCAAGGGTGTCACAGCGACTGAAAGTGAGGGAAAAAATCTCCCCAGTGGAGTCAAAGACGGAAATGAAAACCTGGCAGAAATGTAACTCTTTCCCACCTTTTATAAAACAGAATAAATATTTGCAGGTGAGGCTTTAACATGTTGCTGTGTTAAGCAGTAAGCAATGTAAAAGCAATTTATATTCTGCAGTATTATAAATATTATACTTGAGGCAAAAATTGTACCTCTGCGCTGCACCTTCTTAGCTGGATTTAACAATTTTTAGGAGTTTTTCTTTATTTGAATTACAGTGGTCCAATATTTGTAAAAGTGTGCATTTATGTGTGACATCAAATCGTAACTCCTGGCCTTCCAAGAGACAGCAGGAAAAAAAATAGTATCATTCTTGGTCTCCATCCATTCATGATACAAAACCTTGATGGGAAGGACATTAGTACCTACAGCAGGAATAACTCCTGAGCACTGTTACTACTATTTTCTCAAAATTTCAAGAAGGCTAGCTCATCAAATAATTATAATCGATTGCTGACTGCATGCTTTAGTCATCTCAGAAGTGGTAGCAAACTAGTAATAGACCATCATTCGCAAGAAGGTATCTGACATTGTAGACTGGATTGGCTTGCTAACCATTGCAGTTCTAGCAGAAAGGCTAGATTATCCGCAATGTATGGTTAATGTGAGGATGGGCAAAGAGCACCAGATGCCACAATTAATTCTGCTTCTATGAGGCATCTCATGCAGTGTCTGCTGGAGGTAATTACAAATCCTTATTCAAACCTGCTACTATAGACAAAGTTGCTTAACACCTTTCTAACGCCCACCTAACCACCTGTCCCCTGGACCCTATTCCCTCTCAAATACTACGGTCACCATGTGACTCTATCCTACACTTTCTAACCCACATCTTTAATATCTCCCTCTCTTCTGGCATCTTCCCCAATGCTCTAAAACATGCGCTGGTCACCCCCATACTTAAAAAGCCATCCTTGGACCCTGCCAAACCTAACAATCTACACCCTATCCTTGCTCACCTTTTCCTCTAAACTTCTTGAATGCCTGGTCTACAACCAACTGAGTGACCACCTCATAAAGAATAACCTTCTTGATCCCCTTCAGTCTGGATTTCGCCCTCAACACTCCACAGAAACTGCTCTTCTAAAACTCACAAATGACTTACTAACAGCAAAAACCAACGGACACTATTTTGTACTCATACTTCTGGACCTTTCGGCTGCCTTTGATATGGTTGACCACCCCCTCCTCCTCAAAAAACTTTACTCCCTCGGTCTCTGTGACTGTGCTCTTTGGTGGGTCTCATCCTACCTATCCCAATGCACCTTCAGTGTCGCTTACAATTCTACTTCCTCCTATCCTCTTCCCTTCTCTGTCAGGGTCCCCCAAGGTTCTGTTCTTGGGCCTCTTTTATTTTCAATCTACATCTCTTCCCTGGGACAGCTGATTGTCTCCCACGGCTTTCAATATCACTTCTACGTTGACGACACCCAAATCTATCTCTCCACCCCTCAACTCACTCCATCAGTCTCCTCACACATCACTAACTTACTAACAGACATATCTGTCTGGATGTCACACCACTTCCTCAAACTCAACTTGTCCAAAACCAAGCTCATAATATTTCCTCCCCCACGTGCCTATTCCCCTGACTTCTCTGTCAAGAGTAATGGCACAACCATCCACCCATCCCCACATGCCAGGGTGGACTCTAAACTCTCCTTTCAGCCCCACATCCAATCCCTTTCCAAAGCTTGCCGTGTCAACCACGCAACATCTCCAAACGATGTCCCTTCCTAACTAATGAAACCACAAAGCTCCTGATTCACTCCCTGGTTATCTCTTGTCTCGATTACTGCAACTCCTTCCTCATTGGCTTACCTTTAAATAGACTATCCCCTCTTCAGTCCATCATGAATACTGCTGTCAGACTCATCCACTTTACAAACCTCTGCTACCCCTCTCTGCCAATCCCTCCCTTAGCTGCCACTCACCCAATTAATTAAATTCAAAATAATAACAATAAGTTACAAAGCCATACACAACTTTGCCCCCAGCTACATCACTAGTCTAGTCTCAAAATACCAACCTAATCGTCCTCTTTGTTCCTCCCAAAACCTCCTGCTCTCTAGCTCCCTCATCACCTTCTCCCATATTTGCCTCCAGGACTTCTCCTGAGCCTTACCCATCCTCTGGAATACCCTACCCCAATCTGTCAGACTATCGCCAAGTCTATCTACTTTTAGGTGATCCCTGAAAACATTTCTCTTCGGAGAAGCCTACCCTGCCTCCACCTAACAACTGTTCTTTTACTTTCTTCATCAGCTCATGCCCCACAGTTATTACCTTTTCGTATCACTTGACCCTCCCTCCTAGACTGTAAGCTCTAATGAGCAGGGCCCTCTGATTTCTCCTGTATTAAATTGTATTGTACTATCTGCCCTACTGTTGCAAAGCACTGCGCAAACTGTCGGCTCTATATAAATCCTATATAATAATAATAAAAATAATAATGACATGGGGGTTGTGATGGGTGATCCACATCAGCAAAGATGAGGAGGATAAAAAAAATGGCAAAACATAGGATGACATTGAAGGAGTATTTAACACCGCCTTCTCAAGACTCAAGACAGATCTTTAAAACTTTGGTCTGGTATTACAAAATATCCACTGGTATGCACCAGACAGACTTCGAATGGGCCAAAGAAACCAAAATCAGTACAGCCAAAGTCAGGAAATCACATGAATTAAAAAACTAATAGTATTGGCTATAAAAATTATGCCTCTTTTTGTGTATTGGAGGCCAGTACAGTGTATACCAGTACATATTTTAGTGTACCAAACTAAAGTATTAAAGCATCATTTGTCTTGAGCCTTGTCCCTTTTGGCCTATGTAGAGCCGCTCAAGTAACACCCAGACATCTATACAGTTTAAGGTAAAACTTTCTCATTTCTCCTACCCTCTGAGCTTATTTTGCTGCTGAATATAATATATAGGACATAATTTAGGAAACAAGCCTCACATGGCCCTCATAGAGAGAACTAGAGATAAAAAAAGGTGTTGATGTTTTGCACGCTGCAGCTTTATTTTGTTTTTTAGTTTTATAGTTCTCCTACCATGGTTTGTTTTCTCACATTATAGTGTGTGCATTGTGCCTCTTTTTTGTATTATTTCTTACCAGAAACTGCTCACATTGAATTCTTTACTTGTTTGCTGAATACACACCTCTTCCGAGAAACTGTGCCCTGCACAGCCCTCCGCTCCCTGTAACAGTGGGTTGCTATGCAGCAGGAGCATGCAGATATCCAAACATTACTTACTGGGAAATTATGTTACAACACACGTGTAAGGTTTTGACTTTAAGGACCACTACTGCAATGGATAGCAACATGAAATACACACATGCTCATATACACATACTGTATATAAATAAATAAATAAAATTGATCTCCATACATCTGTAATAAAAATAAAAAAAAACATCCACCGGTAACCCCCCTGTGAATAAGGCTGGCCATACAACTTTCTTTTAGATTTACCAAAACCATATACTTTATTATGAGGTCAAACCTAAACACTTTCAATTTGTATGCAATCAGGCAGGCCCTTGCACTATATAGTTGAAGGTAAATCTAAAGGAAATTGATCAAAAAAATAGAAAAATGTATTGCCAGCTTAACAGTGGGATCCTCTTCCTGCTGCAATGCCATTTTGTAGAAGAATAAAGACTGTCTGAACAGAAATTCCTATTGATCTATTTAATAAGGCAAGGAGTAATGTACAAAGTGCAACAAACCATAGCAATCAATTAGCAATTATTTTTCTCTGTTTTAATTTCTGAAATGTGAAATCTGGTTGATTATACACAATAGGTTTCAAATCATCTGTGGAAAGGGATCGTTAAAATGTAAATAACTTTTCAAATATCTTTTAGTGTGAGAGTAAAATACTGCCCTAGACATACCGTATATATCGGCGTATAACATGCACAGGCGTATAACACGCAGCCTAACTTTAAGAGGGAAGTTTCAGGAAAAAAATACATTCCACAGCCCCCTGCGTATAACACGCAGGCACAGTTTACCCTCTATTTTCAGGGTAAAAAAATGAGTGTTATACGCCAATAAATACAGTACATAATTATTATATATGCTCCAATATCTTTGCCTTTACCTATGATATACTTTTATAATCATAAATATTTAAAAGAGACCGAGTTGATTTATTTAAGAGGTGAAGCATGTTCAGTTTGTAAAGCGAGTTTTCATTTGGCTTAGTGAATGAGGTGAAGCTGTGTTCACTTTATTCATCCAGTAATACAGTAATATGCAAACAAAAACCTTATGAGTATCAGCTTTGCAGCCAAAGCAGCTATCAGTCTTTTGCACTCTTCTTCCCTACTCACAAAACAAGAAATGAGGAAGCCTGTCAGGGTTCCTTTCTTTTTTTTTTATTCATCCACTTGTGTATGATTTTTCTACTGAAAGATATGTATTTTCCAAAATGACAAATGATGTTACATTGACAGCTCAGACGTAATAATAAATTTTCTTTAGGATTTAGGAAAGTCAGTCAGAGGTTACATAGAAATACGTTTTCCAAATTTTTACTGTGATACATTTCCATGTCTCATCAATGGCTAAAAGATCTACAGATGTTCTTGCTGAATATAAGTTTTTTGCCATTGATATAATGTCTTTGTTTAGGGCTATATGCAGTATAACTCTTGGATTTACTATATGAAATGTTCAAAGACCTTCTGTCATGACTAATGATTAGTCTAATGACAGTTAGAAATTACCAGCAGAGATACATCTAGCATTGGCTCAGTTAAATATCTGTGTGAGGAATACATCAAAGTCATTCTGAGATCTCCATTAATGCAAAGTCTCAGAATACTATCAACTCCCCTACAAGGCGGGTACACCCAGGAAGCATATAGCCTTCAAATTACTGACGCTAAGTGCATTAAGATAATGTGTTAGGTGTCACAAGCAAAATCTCATGCCTGTTGTGGGATTTTGGTTACTGGCGGTGACTAAGAATTGTCTCCAGTTAGCTGCTGTGACTTCACACCACAGTTGTCATTATGTTTGGCTTTTAACAATACTGTTAAACTATGCAATAATAGAGAGCTGGAGCTATGGTCTAGACAACATTGGACTCAATCACCCACCCAAGGTCTGAATTTTATTTTATGTGCCCCCCTCAGCATTTTTTAATTGTGTTGATCCTACTAAGATCCTACTGATTTCGTTTGATATACCCTTAACATTACAAAGTAAGAAAAGTATGCTCATCATGCTCATAAGCTTTAACGTGTCAATGTAATTTCAAAAGTTGTTTACATTTTTTTAAATCTGAGGATTTCTTTAGAATAATACTTTGGGATTTCACCATTATGGTCATTGTTTAGCCGATTCCTGTTATGGTGCGGGGGGGGGGGGTGACAGCTGCTTGCCTAATGTGTTTTTTACCTTATCATACACATGCCTGCATTAGACGTCCATAGTCTGTTTTAACACACCTAGCACAGGCAGCGAGACAATTGGGTCTCCGAACTATGGTCCTACAGGTGGTGAGAAACAATGAGTCCCATCATAAGGCAGAGTTACTCCTGTGAGAGTCCTGCATTGCCTCATGAGATTTGCAGTTCCTTTAGAGCTGAAGGGCCGTAGTTTGAAGTCCCCTGGCAGGGCAATAATGTGCAGCTAGCGCTGGAATGAATGCATGTGGACAGAAATTATCAGAAAGAAGATGGAGGAGAAGAGCAGCACTGAAAGGCAAGAAAGGATAAAAAAAAAACATAAGAATTGTTTATGACATACAGTGCTCTAGCAAACTAAAATAAATCTAGCCACCATGGGCAAAGATATACTGGCAGTTTATCCATGTTATATATCAGATGTTCTGTTAAGGGTGTTAGGCCATCCTGCATTTAAATTTAATCAGAATTATCTCTCCTGGACCAGGTGCAAATATTTTCTCATTTATAGTTGCATAGTTAGTCTGGTTGAAAAAAGACACAAGTCCATCTAGTTCAACCAATAAGAGGAAAAGAAAAAAAAATATCCCCAAAAAAAAAAAAATCATACAATTGTATATACACAATCATATACGAACAGTTGATCCAGAGAAAGGCAAAAAACACCTGCAAAGCACAATCCAATTTGCTCCAGCGGGGGAAAAAAATCCTTCCTGATGATCCCCCAAGAGGCAACTGGATATCCCTTGGGTCAACTTTACCTATAAATGTTAGTATTCAGTTATATTATGTACATTTAGGAAAGAATCCAGGCCTTTTTAAAGCAATCTACTGAGCAGGCCAGAACCACCTCTTGATGGAGTCTATTGACCATTTCCACAGCTCTTACTTTGAAGAAACCTTTCCGTATTTGAAGATAAAATCTCTTTTCCTCTAGACGTAAAGAGTGGGCCTTGTCCTCTGTGATCCCATTCCTTTCCTCTAATGTTAAAAAGTAAAATAATACAATGTATCTACAACAAATCTTTAGAATTGCCGATGTCAGTGCCATTGCTCGTCACTATGTCACTTTAAAGAAGGAACCCTGAGTGGCCACGAAATGTTGGCTACACATGACGTATTGTAACTTTGCACTTATAAAAGTGTATACTATTTGCACTGGAGGGCTATTGATAGAACATCTGTGAGGCTCCTTATATAAATCTAACTTTGAAAGTTTTATTATTAAGGTAGAGGGAGTTATGATAATGCATGTTTGTCCTTGTAGTTATTTTCAATGTTACTACCTCTGAAATTGATAAATCATAAATAAAAATCATGGATGTCACTAAAGGCATTATAGACCATGAAGCTGGCTACAGTAATCTAGGAATACCACTTATCATCAGAATATCTGCATAGCACTACTTTGTTGGCCAAAATATTTCCAGCCAAACCTTTACTTTTGTCTGTCTGACGTCTTCTGTTCCAGCTATGCCCATATATACAGCATGTTTAATCATTCTGCTGATAATGTAAAGCAGTGGTCATCAACCTCGTCCTCAGGGCCCACTAACAGGCCAGGTTTGCAAGATAACTGAGATACATCTCAGGTGATATAATTTGATGCTCAGTGATTGCAGTATTCTAGTCTGCATATCCCCAAGGTGATACATAAAATCTGGCTTGTTAGTTGGCCCTGAGGACAGGGTTGATGACCACTGATGTAAAGCCCAGCCTTACCACAACAAAACTTTTATTTTTAATAGAGTGAGAATGGCTACCAAACATGATACAGCTCTCATTTTAAATTTTTGTGAATTTGCATATCATTCCAATGAATAAGTTGCATTAATTCAACACAAGCTCATGTGCAACATAACATATCTGCAAAAGACTGGGTTGGTTTCAATGTGATTTTAATGCTTTTAATGTTTCCCTAAGAGATTTACCTGAACTTTTTGATCTGAAACTCATCATCTGGATAGGAAGTTAGAGGAAAATTCCCCGGAAGAGACACAGACAGCAGTTGAACCTGACGATGATTCTACACTTCCCCTCTCTGAACAAAATAATTTTTATTGCTTTTTATGTCAGGAGGATTTACCTTAATTTTCCATTCTGTCTGGCACCCATGAAATGGACTGGACTGAAAGTGAGAACATGGTCTCCCAAAATGGAATAAAAATAGCAGTTAAGAAAAGTTGTTTTTAGATACTTACTGTAATTTTTCTCTATAGGCTCTTTCTCATGACAGCATATGATGGGTCACTTCCAGCCCCTGACCCCAAAGAAATATCCTTAACCACTTGAATTCAAGCATGTAATAACCCATTTTTTCAGTTTCAGTGCTGTGATAGTTGATAATAATTCTGTTATGCAACACTGTACCCAAATTAGATTTATATAATTTTTTTATTAGTATTTAATAACCACTGCTTTTTTTTTCTTACAATAAAAAATAAAAACAAAAAAAATAATTAAAAGTGTTTTCCTTACTTTCTGTTAAGATAAAAATGCCCTTTTAGAAATGAAGAAACATTCCAGTACTAAAGGGGTTAAACATGGAGCTTGAGAATGATGCATTTGAAACATTAATATACAGGTCACCCATAGAGGGAGAAGAAAGTGACGTGGTTAATGTACTGGTCACATACAGTGGCAGGATGGAAATGAAGGCAATAATGATCAGAAGTGCAGGATAAGGGAGATAAAAGGGTTAATATACAGGACAAATAGAGACAGCATGGAGCCTGGTACACACTGCAGTTCAGATGACAGCTCTGGTTAGGAGCCGCTGTACTAACCATGCAAGGTTATTCCAGCGATCTCCCCCACTGAGCTGTTGTGTTCTGACAGGGGGACGCGTGGATCAGGAGTCTGTCGGCTGCTGGTTTTCCAGCATGCACGTCCGACAGAAGTTGGCTGAACAGCTGGCTTCTGTCACACAATCCGACATACACATGGGCAGAGTGTTGGCCTGTATTTTTGTACCGGTAAATGTCTCCTGACATTCTGCCCGTGTGTACAGGGCTTAAAGATAGTATGTGTAAAAGGGGAGGGGGCAAGAAGGGGTTAAAAATAGTAGGGCTGGCGGATGCTCTGGCTCCTTCTGAGCTGTTCGCACACTACTGGGTTTGCTACTATTTTATGCCTGGAAAATTATTATACTCAAATGAAGAGCATCTTCTTTTCCAACTTTGAACATGTGGAAGTCGTTGTTCAACTCAGTCATTCCTTACACAAGGAAACATACTTAAATAGGGGATGCCCTCAAAAATTCAATAATGTATGGTATGTGTGGTTGGAGTCTGATACCACTACTACAGAGCAGGATATCTCTGCGGTTGATCCAACTAAATTTTTTGGCTCTAACCCGGAAGTCTGTTAATCTGTTTGATGTTTTCCATGTCTTGTATTGTCTGCCAAGTCATCTCAGCTTTCTCAAGCCCTTTGCCTACTGTAATGTGGGTGTGAACGACCATTGACAGTGTCGATAAACTTATAATCTTCCCCACTGATTGTATCTCCAGTGTGCAGTCTGCAACTGTAACTGCTGATCCATTCATTCTGTCCCCATTCATAAGTTCTCGATTTCTCTCCTTCTCCTGTTATAATACAGTAAACAGTACCATGTGATCAATGTGATAACCAATCTCATTGATCACAATGTAGCCAGCCCTTTGAATTGGCTTGGTACAGTGTCTCTGTGTACCAAGCGTCTAATAACAGTTCGATATACAGCTATTTCTGTGCAGATCAGATGCCTAAATGGCTATCGTTCCAGTGTCATTCATAAGCGCAGAAAAAAAGAGCCGCTGATCCGCCATTGAAAAATGCACAGCGGTAGAAAAGAGGTTTAACTGGTCAACTAAGGGTGAATAATTCAACCCCTCAGTTTTCTATCCAAACTCATGACACAACTGGGGATGGGAACTATGATGGCAGAAGGAGGAAACACAATATGGAAATTACGGTAGGTGTCTGATAAAAGTTTTCCATATTCCTGGTCCTTCTTATGTCAACACAAGGGGACATAACTAGCAATAACCATAAAAAAAGGGAGGGACAAAGGAGAGTGCAAAATGACTTGGTACAATGAAAATACCAAGGAAATTAGGAAAGAGGTAAATCTACAGGATTCACAAGAGCATATATCAAATAATGGAGGATAAAGGAGTGTCAGGGAAGCCTAACACAGGCATCCAGCACAGGGTAAACAGATCAGTGGGCTGCACTTAAGGAATAAGTCACAAAAGTAAGTGAAAAATATATATTTATTAAAGATAAGGCACACGTGCAAACCAAACAACAGCAAGCCAAAAACAAGGAATGCATACAAGAAATAAATACAAGAAAACACAGCAAACCCCAAAACACCTAAACTATCTAACTAATATATACAAGAACAGGAGCACATATACACAAGCAAGGCAGGGACGAGAGACAAGGGGGAACAGGCGGCCAGATGTAGGGAGCAGTAGCAAGGGGAATCTGGAAGCAGGAATCAGGGGACAAGACTCAGGGTACAGGGTCAAGGGTACAGGAAGCAAAGTCCAGGACAGGGCAGGAAGCGGATCAGGAACAGATACAAGCAACGGATAAGGTCAGGCAGGGACAAGGCTAGCAGAGAGGATACTGAAGCCCTGAACCTTAGTGAAGGGCGGGCTTATATACTCCCAGCAGCTCACATCGGGTGCAGCTCGATTAATGAAAAGTCCATCTACTGGGAGACACCCGCTGGTGGCCACCAGAATTACACCATTTGGTCCTGAAAGAAATAGTGCCACCAGCAGGTGACCAAAGCCATAACACGGATCATGACAGTCCCCCCCCCAAGGAGTGGCCTCCGGACACTCCATTCTGCCCTTGACCTGGCAGTGCATGTAGGTGCGGAAAAGTCCCAAAAAGTCTCCCCTGTGACTGCGGACTCCTTTACGCTTTTCCGGCCACAGTCTCTTAATCTATTGGGAGGCGTGCCACCCGAGTCCGAAAATGGAACATGCACCCCACCACCAGGGTCTGGAAGTTTGGATCTGGAGATGAAAACAGGCAGGGCAACGTGTATGAACCTATCGGGGGCAGACAACACGAGAGCATCACGGTCAGGCTGAAAATCAAACAGGGGAGAATCAGCGGCAAGCTGAGCACCAGGAACTGGTTTAGCAGGTACCACCATAGCAGGCTGGGCAAAGGGCACCAGATCATAAGGCTTGGCAGCGAGCTCCGGGTCATCAGGCTGGGTAGCGAGCTCCGGGGTCATCAGGCTGGGCAGCGAGCTCCGGGTCATCAGGCTGGGCAGCGAGCTCTGGGTCATCAGGCTGGGCAGCGAGCTCCGGGTCATTAGGCTGGGCAGCAGTAAAGAAACCACCAGGCAGGGTATCAGGAATGGGACCATCAGGAACTGGATCGTCAAGCTGGATACCAGGTACAGGATCACTAAGCAGATCAGACATCGGATCATCAAGCAAGACAGTGGGCGCTGGGACATCAGACTGGGAAGCGGGCACATCGGACTGGAAGGCAGGCACTGGCACATCAGACTGGAAAGCGAGCACATCAGACTGGAAAGCGAGCACGTCAGACTGGAAAGCGGGCACGTCAGACTTGAAGGCAGCCACCGGAACATCAGACTGGAAGGCAGGCATATCAGACTGAAAGGCAGGCAACGGAACATCAGACTGGAAGGCAGGCACATCAAACTGGAAAGCGAGCACATCAAACTGAAAGGCAGGCACCGGGACATCAGACTGGAAGGCGGGCACGTCAGACTGGAAGACGGGCACATCAAACTGGAAAGCATGCACATCAAACTGGAAGGCAGGCACCGGGACATCAGATTGGAAAGCAGGTACGTCAGACTGGAAGACAGGCACGTCAGACTGGAAGGCAGGCACATCAGACTGGAAGGCAAGCACATCAGACTGGAAGGCAGGCACATCAGACTGGAAGGCAGGCACCGGGACATCAGACTGGAAGGCAGGCACCGGGACATTAGACTGGAAGGCAAGCACATCAGACTGGAAGGCAGGCACATAAGACTGGAAGGCAGGTACCGGGACATCAGCCTGGAGGGCAGGCAAATCAGACTGGGAAGCGGGCACTGGGACATCAGACTGGAAGGCAGGCACGTCAGACTGGAAGGCAGGCACATCAGACTGGAAGGCAGGCACATTAGACTGGAAGGCAGGCACCGGGACATCAGACTGGAAGGCAGGCACATCAGACTGGAAGGCAGGCATCGGGACATCAGACTGGAAGGCAGGCACATCAGACTGGAAGGCAGGCACATCAGACTGGAAGGCAGGCAGCGGGACATCAGACTGGAAGGCAGGCAGCGGGACATCAGACTGGAAGGAAGGCACCGGGACATCAGGCTGGAAGGCAGGCACCGGGACATCAGGCTGGAACGCAGGTACTGGAACTTCAAACCGGGCAGCAGGTACTGGGACTTCAGACTGGGCAGCAGGCACAGGTGCTGGCACATCAGGCAGAACAGCAGGTGCTGGCACAACAGGCTGAACAGCAGTTGCATCGGACTGGATAGCAGGTACTGGCACTTCAAACCAGGCAGCAGGTATTGGAACTTCAGACTGGGCAGTAGGCACGGGCGCTGGCACATCAGGCAGAACAGCAGGTGCTGGCACAACAGGCTGAACAACAGGTGCATCAGACTGGATAGCAGGTACTGGAACTTCAAACTGGGAAGCAGGTACTGGAACTTCAAACTGGGCAGCAGGCACAGGCGCTGGTACATCAGGCAGAACAGCAGGTTCTGGCACAACAGGTGCATCAGACTGGATAGCAGGTACTGGAACTTCAAACCGGGCAGCAGGTACTGGAACTTCAGACTGGACGGCAGGCAGAGAGTTGGCAGGATTAGGTGGGTCGTCAGGTTCAGGATCAGCTGGCATGATGACAGACCGGAGCAGGTTGGTTGGCAAGGAATCAGGCTGGAGCAGCTCCGCTGGTACGGGAACAGGCTAAAGCAAGTTGGCTGAAGTGGAGGCAGATTGGTATATTGGCAGGATTGAATGGGTTGGAAAAAACTTCAGTTTCTTCTTTGGTTTCACCACTGAGGATTTGTATACAGATATAGGGCTGTAGGTAATGGATGCAGCTGGTAGAGGTGAAGAGCGGAAGGATGGTGAAACAGAGGGCACATATTTTGAAGGGAATTTTGGTGGAACTGGTGGAGGCAGCCGAAAAGAAGCAGAAGGGTTAAAGGCAGGGTAAGTGCAGCAGGAAGAAACAGGGTACTGGTACTTCATTGGTAGCAGGGTGTATTGGCCAGCAACTGTGGTAGTTGGGGGTACAGGAGAGGAAGACATCCCAGCAGGCTGGTGTCTAGACATAGAAAAGGATGGTTGGGAGTAGGGATGAGCCGAACACCCCCCAGTTTGGTTTGCATCAGAACATGCGAACAGGCAATAAATTTGTTCGAACATCCGAACACTGTTAAAGTCTATGGGACACGAACATGAAAAATCTAAAGTGCTAATTTTAAAGGCTTATGTGCAAGTTATTGTCATAAAAAGTGTTTGGGGACCCGGGTCCTGCCCTAGGGGACATGTATCAATGCAAAAAAAGTTTTAAAAACAGACGTTTTTTCGGGAGCAGTGATTTTAATAATGCTTAAAGTGAAACAATAAAAGTGAAATATTCCTTTAAATTTTGTACCTGGGGGTGTGTATAGTATGCCTGTAAAGTAGCGCTTGTTTCCCATGCTTAGAACTGTCCCTGCACAAAATGACCCTGAAGGGTCTGGTATGGATATTGGGGGGGAACCCCACGTAATTTTTTTTTACATTTGGCACAGGGTTCTCTTTAATATCCATACCAGACCCGAAGGGCCTGGCAATTAAATTTGGGGGGACCCCCACACATTTTTTTTTTTTTATCAATGACTTTCAATGACTTTTCTCTGTATTGCTGGGAGCCGACAATTTATTACAGCCGCGAGTACTTTTAAATGATTTTTTTCCCTTCAGAAATGACATTTTGTGCAGGGACAGTTCTAAGCACGGGAAACAAGCGCTACTTTACAGGCATACTATACACATATGGCCGTTTTTAAAACAATTTTTTGCATTGATACATATCCCCTGGGGCAGCACCCAGGTCCCCAAACACTTTTCATGACAATAACTTGCATATAAGCCTTTAAAATTAGCACTTTAGATTTCTCCCATAGAATTTTACATGGTGTTCCGCGGCTTTTCGAATTTGCCGCGAACACCCCAAAATATTCGCTGTTCGGCAAACAGGCAATGTTCGAGTCGAACGTGAGTTCGACTCGAACTCGAAGCTCATCCCTAGTTGGGAGCTGACAGGGGCCGAGTACAACAAACTTGACCAGGCTTGTAATAATGGTTGTACAAAATCAGGTTTGCACACCGCTTGTCTGACCAGAGACTGCACTAAATCAAGACATGTTGCAAGCACCTGTTTAGGACAAGCTGAGTACTGCTCAAAAAAAAAGGCTGAGTCATCTTCCAACAGCCACACCAAAGACTCTACCTGAGCTGCACTAAAAGGAGGTGTATAATCATCACCTCCACTAGAGGCATCAGACAGGGCCAACTCTGTACAGATCCGAATCAATGGCTGCACGTCCTCAAACAGAAAACGACTCTGATCAACAAAAACATGAGCTATACGGATGCATTCCAATAACTGCTCTCTAGTGTATTCACTTAATGTCTGATAACAGAAATCTCTGCCCTCTGTTGCCAGGAGCGAAAGATACAGAATATCTTCGTGAAGCATTTCTTTTTTTTTTTTCAGGATAGCAAGTGCCCAGACCCAATTCCCAAGTGCAACCGATCTGTTTGTATGGCTTCAGTATTCTGTCAGGGAAGCCTAACACAGGCATCCAGCACAGGGTAAACAGATCAGTCCCCATAAACTGTAGCTTAAACATACTGATAGGACTGGCTGCAGAACATCCACGTTTTTAGGTATCATAGGGTTCAAAGGAGATCTCCCTTTTTCTCTTGAAAATGGACAGAATTTTTGTTCTGTTAGTAGAAATTTTCCTTGCTTGGATCAATGTAGGAATGACCTCCTATAGCAGGGATATGTAATTAGAGGACCTCCAGCTGTTGCAGAACTAAAAGCTCCATGAGGCATAGCAAGACTCTGACAGCCACAAGCATGACACCTAGAGGCAGAGCATGATGGGACTTGTAGTTTTGCAACAGCTGGAGGTCCGCTAATTGCATATCTCTGTCCTATAGTACATTCTGCCATACAATCAAACAGAATGCCTTAACATCCTATTATCTTGAGTGGTATCAAGTGACTTTCTGAAGTTTCACCAACCAACTGAATCAAGCAAAAGTATGAAGGACAGGACCTCTTGTACTGAACCTCCTAACAGCAGCAAGTCATCTAGATGGTGGTAAAACTGTATGTTTTGCAAACATAGAAATTTTACCAAGGTTAACAGGATTTTGGAAAACATTCCTGGGGCTGTAGACAGGCCAAACAGAAGACTTTGGGCTCTTTCCGAGTCTTTCCGAGCCTAACCCTTTACTCCCAACTAAAGAAACTTCTAATAAATTTGAGAATTGAAGGTAAGCATTTTTTGCAGATCAATATATACCATGCAATCATTTCTGAGGATCACTAAAATTATGGTCTGTATGATTCTATGTGAAAAGACATTGATATAGACATTCAGTGCTTTTAGTTCAAGGACTGGACCAAATCCAAATCAGAGCAGGTAGGATCTTTTATAGGGTGTTATGGAGCGAGGACAAAATAAAATGAACATTTAGGGGTTAGATTTTTCACCTGTTTATGACTCAACTAAAGGTGGTCCAGACCTTTGAGGAGGGCCAACAAAAAATAGTTTGCAGTAGTTTGAATCTGTCCACACTGTCTAGAGTTGGGCTTTAAAGTAAATCTAAAAGCAGAAGGTTTTTTATCCTAATGCATTCTATGCAATAAGATAAAAAACCTTCTGTGTGCAGCAGCCCCACTAGCACCCTAATGAGCCCCGTCTCGATCCAGTAAATTTGCACGAGAGACTCAGCTGTCTGGGACTCTCCCTCCTGATTGGCAGAGATACATAGCGGGCGCCATTGGCTGCCACTGCTGTCGATCATAGTCAGTGAGCCAATGTGGAGATAGAGGGGTCCAGGTCGAGCTGCGGCTTCATGGCTGAATGGACACACAGAGCAGCAGCTCATCTCGGGTGCCCACATACAGGGCCGGATTGGCCTACCAGGATACCAGGACATATCCCGGTAGGCTGCCTGACCTGGGGCCGCTTTGCGTTTTGGCTATGGCTGCAGTGCTCTTGTCTACATGTCACGTCTTCTCCCCGCTGTGTCACTCGCGACTCAAGGAGCTTAGTCTGAAATGTATTTCGGCCGCGCTGTGACAAATGCCCGCCTCCTCCTAGACCCACGTGTGTGATAGGCTAAACACTGCGTCTATTTCCTGCCATTAGATCAGTATTCTGCCTATCACATACGCTGGTCTAGGAGGAGGGGGGACCTGTCACAGCGCGGCCAAAGTAAATTTCAGACTAAGCTCCATGAGTCGTGACACAGTGGGGAGACCGCTGTATGTAGTCCACTGTCCAGGTACTGACTGGTGGTCAGAAACGTTGCTAGGCGGGTGCGGTCCGCACCCGGTGGAGGGGTGACAGACACCATCACAAAGCTAACAAAAGCCCAGGCTTCCTTAGGCAGTTTTTTTTTTAAAGCCAGCCCGGAACACACCTCCAGCGCCGCAGCCTGTGTCTTCCTCCTCCTCTCTTCACGCGCTGATGCCTGAGCCCGTGTAACTATCTATTCTCTGCCCGGGCGGCGTGGCTGCTCGCTGTATGTCCTCTCCAGCTGCTGCCCGGGCGTTCTGTGTACCTGGTGCAGTAAAGGGCAGGGGTCAGCTTGCGATGGGTGGGGTGTCCTGTCCTGTCCTTCACCGCCCGAGCCGAGGTGTTGTGATGGGTGGGTTGAGCCGCTCAGAGTTGGTGGGATAAGTGCAGTGTTTGTGTCCGACTCCGGTGCCCTGTTCTGGTTTGTGTGTGTGGAGGGGGGAGCTGGTGGCTTGATGATGAGATGTTAGTTTTTGATGCTATACTATTTTGCTATATAGAATATATATATATATTAGGCTTGTGCAATTCGTTTCGTAACGAATCGAAATTCGTCCGAATTTAGCAACTTTCGGACATTCGGAAGCATTCGAATTTCCGAACAAAGCAATTACGAATAAAACCGAATCCGAAATAAATTATACCGCAAAATAGCGAATGCCCGAATGTCTTCGGCATAATTCGTTATGAAAAAAGTTACGAATGTACGAATCCATTCGAAGCACAATAACACTCACTCTGCTCTCTGCTTCTCCCTCACCATGCTGAACTCCCTCTCAAAATGGTGTACAGGGGCGGAGGCTATAGCCGCATGAAAAAACGAAAGTAAAATACGAGATTTTGAATCCATTCGAAGCACAATAACACTCTGCTCTGCTCTCTGCTTCTCCCTCACCGTGCTGAACCCTCTCAAAATGGTGTACAGGGGAGGAGGCTATAGCCGCATGTAAAAAACGAAAGTAAAATACGAGATTTCGAATCATTATAAATAACCGCTATGTATTTAGAAAAGTACAAATCCATTCGAAGCACATTAGGCATAATAGGCAGCGTCGTTGTGAGAGAGACACGGAAAATTCCGAATCAACGAACCCAAAAAAAGTTACGAAAGTAGGAGTGTTGTCCAGAATCAAAGAAAAACAACGTACCCTACCGAAAGTACGAATTATAAATCAACTAAAAATTCAATGAAAAATGACGCTTGCGAAAATACGAATTAGTCCGAACACGAAAAATCCCGTCTAGCAAAATTACAAATGATTACGAATCAACAGGACCGAAAAGAAACGAACCGAAACTAAACAAATTTTTCCGTTGTGCACAAAAAACGAACCGAAACTAAACGAATTTTTCCATTGTGCACAAGTCTAATATATATAAATAATCTGTGAATGCTATATATATATATTATATATAAACTAATATAGCCGTGACTGCTATATTTTATTAGCCGTGACTGAGCCGCCCAGTGCAGGGTGGGTGGCTCAGTCAACTACTATAACTATATATAATATAGCTGCAGCACCCCAACCCCCCCCCCCCGGCAGTTATCAGATCGTCTGTTAACGGGGGTTGGATTGCTGCAGCTATATTATATATATAGTTATAGTAGCTGACTGAGCCGCACACCCTGCACTGGTCTGATAACCAGGAAGGGGGGGTACTGCTGCGTCCGCCACCCATGCATAGTAGCTGAGCCACCCTAAGCTGGTCTGTTAAGTGGTGTGGGTGGGGTGTCCACAGCCCAAGTGTAGATAGATAGTGACCTACACCCACATCAGATCCGTCCAGCGAGCATAAGGTCACAGGAGCATCTTGCCATCTTCCCTGGCTGCAGCCATCAGATACCATCCATCATGCCCACAGTCCAGCAAGCAACTCACCTTGTTGTCGGCAGGTCACAGCATCTTGTCATCTTCCCTGTGGCCTTCAGATCCCGTCCAGCAAGCAACACACTGTGTCAGCAGGTCAGCTCCAAAATCTAAATCAAATCATCAATGCCAAGGATGCCATTGTCTGCTGTCCCCAGGGCAGTGTTAGATGGGAATTTTTTTTATTGGGGGGGGGGTGACACCGTGTTTTACCGCACCAGGTGACACCAACCTTAGTGACGCCACTGCTGGTGGTGAAGCTTATTGATGGGCACAGTGAGGGTTATTGATGGGCACAGTGAGGGTTATTGAAGGGCATCATTGAGGCTTATTGACGGGCACAGTGACGCTGCATTGATGGACACAAAGACACTGCATTGATGGGCAGTGACGCTGCATTGATGGGCACAGTGAGGCTGCATGGATGGGCACAGTGAGGCTGCATGGATGGGCACAGCGAGGCTGCATGGGGACGGGCACAGCGAGGCTGCATGGACGGGCATAGCGAGGCTGCATGGATGGGCACAGCGAGGCTGCATGGATGGGCACAGCGAGGCTGCATGGACAGGCACAGCGAGGATGCATGGACAGGCACAGTAAAGCTGCATGGATGGGCACAGTGAGGATGCATGGACGGGCACAGTAAAGCTGCATGGACAGGCACAGTAAAGCTGCATGGACGGGCACAGTAAGGCTGCATGGACGGGCACAGTAAGGCTGCATGGATGAGCACAGAAAGGCTGCATGGATAGGCACAGTAAGGCTGCATGGATAGGCACAGTAAGGCTGCATGGATGGGCACAGTAAGGCTGCATGGATGGGCACAGTAAGGCTTCATGGACGGGCACAGTGAGGCTGCATGGATGGGCAAAGTGAGGCTGCATTTGATGGGCACAGTGAGGCTGCATTTGATGGGCACAGTGAGGCTGCATTTGATGGGCACAGTGAGGCTGCATTTGATGTGCACAGTGAGGCTGCATTTGATGGGCACAGTGAGGCTGCATTGATCTCCTGTGCCATGCCCACAGCCTCTGACATCTCCTGTATCATGTCTGCAGCCTCTAACCATCTCTTGTATCATGTCCACAGCCTCTGACCATTTCTTGTCTTTTATCATGTTTGTAGTCTCTGAGGGAGTCTGGAGAGGAGTCAACAGTGGGAGCACCACCGGGATGGGGATTATGGGAGAAGTCAGATTTGTGTGGACTGTGGAGAGGAGACTATAGGATAAAACCAGAGCCACCAAGCTGGAGCCGACTGACTGATCCCTGCATGGTGCACCTGAGAGGTCAGTGACAGCCCCGCCAGGCCAATCTGAGGGGGGTAACTGATGTAAGGGGGGAGTGAATACAATAATGTAAGGGGGCACTGATATAAAAGGTTTCCCCCTCATATTAGTAACCCACCCCCCTTACCTTAGTGTGTTCTTTCTGCGGAAGGTGGTCTCTGGTCACCAGAGTCCCCCCCAACATTCCCAGGGTCCCTGGTGCCCCCCTTGATGATTGCTCCACTTTTAACTGGCATTTGCTGTCATAGATATAAAGTCCTATGTGCTTTCATATCTGTTTTATCTACCGTATATATAATACACTCTTCAAATGTGCTTTAAAATGCATGGTTTTCCCTTTTATGAATAAGAAAATTACGTTATGCTGTTGGGCTGGTATAATAATGCTATGGGGCTGGTATGAAATTTTTTCCAGGGCTGGTTTTAATTCCCAGTCCGGCCCTGCCCCCATAGTAAGCTGTTTGCTGTTGTGGCACTCGGCAGGAGGGAGGGACCAGAAGCACCCGTGAGGGACACAAGAAGAGGAGGATCTGGGCTGCTCTGTGCAAAACCATTACACAGAGCAAGTAAGTATATCATGTTTGTTATTTTTAAACAAACAAAAAAATACTTTAGTATCGCTTTAACCACTTAAGGACCAGCCGCCGCAGTTGGCGAATTGTCATCATTGTACCTCGGCCGCTTTAAGATCTCTAGGGGGCGCACGCATGGCTGGCGGCTGCGATATCCACCGGCCACCCACAATCGCTACTGTGAGAGACAGAACGGGGATCTGTTAAAGTAAACAGACAGATCCCCGTTCTGTCAAAAGAGGAGAGACAGATCTGCTGTTCCTAGTGATTAGGAACAGTGATCTGTCTCCTCCTCCCCTCACTACACTCTCCCCACAGTTAGAAACACCTCCTTAGGGAACACTTAACCCCTTGATCGCCCCCTAGTGTTAACCCCTTCCCTGCCAGTGACATTTATACAGTAATCAGTGGCTATTTTTAGCACTGATTGCTGTATAAATGTCACTGGTCCCAAAAAAGTGTCAAAAGTGTCCGATCTGTCTCCTCCTCCCCTCACTACACTCCTTCCACAGTTAGAAACACATCCCTAGGGAACACTTAACCCCTTGATCACCCCCTAGTGTTAACCTCTTCCCTGCCAGTGACATTTATACAGTAATCAGTGGCTATTTCTTTCTCGTACATCACGGGACACAGAGCGACATAGTCATTACTAATGGGTTATATAGTTACCGTCAGGTGCTGGCACTGGCAACTTCCAAAACCGGAAGTACCCTCCCCTATATAAGCCCCTCCCATCCGGGAGCACCTCAGTTTTTTGCCAGTGTCTAAGGTGTTGGCCAAGAAGAAACATGTGTTTTTCACTGAGCTTGCGTACAGGTTCTTTTGGGCCTCAGTAAGCTATTCCGGATCCGACCAAAAAAGCTTCATAGCTAAACGGTCGGTACCCGGGCCTTGCAAAGAGAAGAGCAAGGTTCTGCCTGTAATGCTTCTCTTAGGAGAGCTGGACCCTGGGATCCAGAGCTCTGGTCATACCCACGACCAATATGTTTTCTGTGCAGGGTG
Source organism: Rana muscosa (assembly GCA_029206835.1). Classification (NCBI taxonomy): domain Eukaryota; kingdom Metazoa; phylum Chordata; class Amphibia; order Anura; family Ranidae; genus Rana; species Rana muscosa. Next base: position 909,198,689 of record CM055117.1, on the reverse strand, counting down.
CTATACAGGTCCAGGGGAGTGGAATCCTTGGGAACCCGGTCCCTGAAGGTTTGATTACAATGCCTGCCGTGATAGGTGAAGTTTGGGCTTTTGTGGACCAAACAAAGTCCTGCGGCGAGGAACAGGTAAGTGGGGGCCCCCAGGAACTTGGTTCTATTGGGGGACCCCCAAGCCTAATTTGTCTTTCTGTCTGTTACCTAATGGTATTCCTGCAAGATTCTGTGCATGCCTGTAACTACTAAAAAAAATGTAATAATTTTTAATGGTGGTCAAGAAAAAAAAAAAAAAAAAAAATGTTTTTTTATATATATTTAGTATATTAGACTGCGGTACCTGTGTTTGTCCACTAGAGGCCGCTGTGGAATGTTTTCTTGTCATGTGGACTAGTCTCTTCTCAGAGAGCAAAGTCCAGGCAGTTGGTGAGTTCTCCTATAGGAAACTGCTTCCTCTGCCATGTTGCAGTGCTCGTCCATCCCCCGGCCTGCGGCAAAGAGGGGCCCTGGCTCCTGTCCCTGGTTTCCATGTTTGAAATTAGCGCCGAGGGCGCACGTGGCCGCGTGCGTGCGCGTGCACGCGCCTCTATATATAGAGGTGAGCCGGGAAAGGGGGCGGAGCCTGGGGGATGACGCTCTGTGCGCGCCGCAGCGCTTCTGCGCATGTGCGGGCGTCCCAGCAGGTTTTAAAAAGCCACAATATTGTAGTAAGCTGGCTATGAAGTACAGAGACAGAGCTGGCAACATTTAAAGGCATACAGCAAGCGGTTGATACAGGCATCCCCTAGAAAGGCACATTAGTAGACACCAACTGTTTATTATAGCAGCATTTATGCTAGACTATTATCAGTAACTGGTGTATTTCGGCTGGAATACCTCAGCTTTGTGGCTTAGGAATATGCCATCTAAAAACTCCGGGACTAGAAATTCCAGGAGGAATAGGGGGTCTCCATCGGGCTCTGAGGATCTTGGGCATGCTTTGGCTGCACCAGTCTCCCCTGAAGAATCAGAGGTTAGTGACCGTAGGGCACCCCCAGGAGTACCTGGTACTGTGGCTGTCCTCAGTTCACCTGCTCCTGTGTATGTAACAGAGGAGGTTTTTTCCTCAGCTCTGGGAGGACTGGAAGAGAGATTGTCAGCATTAATCGCTGCTTCCCTGTCACAGGAGAAAAGCGCTCGATCTCCGTCTCCTCCCTCAGAGTGCCTGTTAACAGAGCAACAGTCCCATACAGAGGTCGACCTACCTGAGGGGGATCAGGATGAGGTTGATTCGGTTGTAGAGGAATCAACAGTGGAAGAGCCGTTCTCAGCATCACATGCTGAGAGGTTATGGGTTCAGTCCCTGACTAATATGGTCCGATCAGCATTTAAAATGCCACTTGCGGAGCCATCCTCCACTTCTGTCTCCTCGTTGGGGTCGCTAAAAGCTCCCCAGACTGTTTGTTCCTTTCCGATCCATCCTTTACTGGAGGGGCTCATTTACCAGGACTGGGAGCATCCTGACAAAATATTTACTCCCCCCAAGAGATTTCCGGTGGTCTATCCCATGGAGGATAGGTTCATCAGAAAATGGAAGGTCCCTACAGTGGACGCAGCCATCTCTTGTGTGAATAAATCACTGACATGTCCGGTGGAAAATGTCCAAATGTTCAAGGACCCAATAGATAAAAAATTGGAGTCATTATTGAAATCTGCTTTTTCTACAGCAGGATTGGTGACACAACCAGCAGTGGCAGCTATAGGGGTCTGCCAAGCAGTGAAGGATCAGTTGAAACAGGTCTTAAGAGACTTGCCGGATCAGCAGGCTCTTGCCCTAGCTGATCTACCTAGAGCCTTATGCTTTGCGGTGGACGCTATAAAGGATTCAATCCATCAGGCCTCCCGCCTTACGCTGTCTGTAGTACATATGCGCAGGCTTCTATGGCTCAAAAACTGGTCTGCTGAAGCTCCCTGTAAAAAATTGCTGGTCAGCTTCCCATTTCATGGGGAGCGCTTATTCGGGGAAGACCTGGACAAGTATATCCAGAGAATTTCCAGCGGTAAAAGTACACTTTTGCCGGTTAAAAATAGAGTTAGAGGTCCCTCCTTTAAGAGGCCGGCTTCTCCAGTCCCTAGGACATCGGCTGTGAAACAGTTCCGACGGCCTCCCCGGTCAAATCCCGGAGGTAAAAATCAGGGACAGTTGCAGGGTAACAAGAAGCCCTGGAGCAGGAGAGGTACAAAACCTCCCCCAAAGTCAAATGCATGAAGGGTTGCCCCCACCCAATCGGGTGGGGGGAAGACTTCAGTTGTTCACAGAAACCTGGCGGGACACGATCCGAGACAGATGGGTGCTCTCCGCAGTAAATCTGGGATACAAATTGGAGTTAAAAAACTCCCCTCCTTCCCGCTTTATAAGGTCAAACGTGCCAAGGGATCCCCAGAAGAGAGGATCCCTCCTGTTGGCACTGGAACAATTATTGCTTCAAGCAGTAATTATAGAGGTTCCCCTGGAAGAATGGGGGTTCGGGTTTTACTCAAACCTCTTTACAGTTCCGAAGCCAAACGGGGACGTGAGGCCCATATTAAATCTAAAAGGGCTAAACAAATTCCTACATATCAGGACTTTCCGGATGGAGTCGATCCGATCGGTAGCCACTGCCCTACAAGGGGAGGAATGGTTAGCCTCGATCGACATCAAAGATGCTTATTTGCACATCCCCATCTTTCCAGCCCACCAAAAATTTCTACGCTTTGCGGTAGAAGGGCGCCATTTTCAGTTCAGAGCCTTACCCTTCGGTCTGGCCACAGCACCAAGAGTGTTCACAAAAATTCTGGCCCCATTATTGGCCAATCTAAGAACACGAGGTGTAACGATAATGGCATATCTAGACGACTTGTTGCTGATAGACCACTCAGTGGAAAAACTAGAAGTGGTTGTTCACGAGACAATCAAGTATCTGGAATATCACGGTTGGATTATCAACCGAGACAAGTCAGCCCTAAAACCAGTCAAAAGTCTGGAATACTTGGGGCTAAGGCTGGATTCAGACCAGAGAAAGATTTTCTTGCCTCAAGAAAAGGGGTCGTCTTTGAGAGATTTGATCCACTTAGTGGGTTCAAAAAGACAGCCATCCATACGCCTGTGCATGAGGCTGCTGGGAAAAATGGTGGCATCATTCGAAGCAGTACCCTACGGTCAATTCCATTCAAGGAAGTTGCAAAGGGCCATACTGTCAGCCTGGAACAAAAAAGTTCAGGCTCTGGACTTACCAATGTCCTTGTCCCCTTCCGTTCGCAGGAGCCTCCGCTGGTGGTTGGTTCCCCAGAATCTGGAAAGAGGGAAATCCTTCAGTCCGATTTCCTGGAAGGTGGTCACTACAGATGCCAGCCTTATAGGCTGGGGAGCAGTACTGGAGCAATGGTCTCTCCAGGGCAGATGGTCGGATGCGGAAAAGGCCCTGCCCATCAATCTCTTAGAGATACGAGCAGCCCGGTATGCCCTAGTAGCATGGACATCCAAACTCCAAGGGTCCCCTGTCAGAGTTCAGTCAGACAATGCCACAGCAGTGGCATATATCAATCGTCAGGGGGGCACCAGGAGTCGTGCAGCCCAAAGGGAAGTAAATTACATCCTGAGATGGGCAGAAAGATATGTCCCAGCCATATCTGCGGTATTCATTCCAGGGGTGGAGAATTGGAAGGCGGACTTTCTAAGTCGCCAACAATTATGCCCAGGGGAATGGTCCCTTCATCCCGAGGTTTTCCGGACAATATGTCAGCGGTGGGGAACACCGGATGTAGATCTGCTAGCATCCAGATTCAACACAAAAGTGGACAGGTTTGTCTCTTGGGCAAGGGATCCCCTAGCGTGCGGCTCGGATGCCCTAGTGTTCCCTTGGGATCAGTTCAAGCTGATATATGCATTCCCACCGCCACAATTGTTACCTCGATTACTCCGCAGAATCAGGGTAGAAAAGAAACCAGTGATTCTGGTGGCTCCAGCGTGGCCCCGAAGAGCATGGTACGCGGAGATTGTAAAAATGTCTGTGGGGAGTCCTTGGACCCTCCCACATCGTCCGGACCTGCTTTCGCAGGGACCGATATACCACCCTTCCTTACCAGCCCTAGGTTTGACGGCCTGGCTATTGAAGCCCACATTCTAAAAAAGAGAGGGCTCTCTAATGCTGTGGTATCTACCATGATCAATGCCAGGAAGCCGGTATCCAGGCAGATCTACTATAGAATCTGGAAGGCGTACATCGCCTGGTGTGAAGCCAAGAAATGGCATCCACGTAAATACGTAATAGGTAGGATTCTGGACTTCCTACAATGGGCTGTAGATAGGAAGCTTGCCTTGAGTACTATCAAGGGTCAGATTTCGGCCTTGTCAATATTTTTTCAAAGGCCCTTGGCTTCGCATTCACTAGTCAAAGCCTTTATACAAGGAGTGATGCGTATTAGTCCTCCGGTTAATATTCCCATATGTCCATGGGATCTAAACTTGGTTCTGTCGGTTCTACAGAAACAACCATTTGAACCATTACAGCATATTTCCTTAGTGCTTCTCACCAGGAAATTGATTTTTCTAGTAGCCATTTGTTCGGCTAAAAGAGTATCGGAATTAGCAGCTATGTCCTGTAAGGAGCCATATCTGGTTATCCATAAGGACAGAGTAGTGTTACGTCCTCATCCAGCCTTTCTTCCTAAGGTGGTATCGAGTTTTCATTTGAACCAAGATGTGGTTCTTCCTTCTTTTTTCCCCAAGCCTACTTCGGTAGAGGAAAAGTTATTGCATTCTTTGGATGTAGTAAGAGCAGTTAAAGCTTATCTAAAAGCCACTGCTCAGATTCGCAGAACGGATACTTTATTTATTCTGCCGGAAGGCCCCAGAAAGGGTCAGGCAGCGTCAAAATCTACTTTAGCCAAGTGGATTCGACAGGTCATAATACAAGCCTATAGCTTGAGAAGTAGACCGCCTCCGTTCAAAGTTAGGGCGCACTCCACGAGAGCAGTTGGAACTTCATGGGCAGTGCATCACCAGGCCTCCCTGGCTCAAATCTGTAAGGCCGCAACATGGTCTTCGGTACACACGTTTACTAGGTTCTACCAGGTGGACGTTAGAAGTCAGGAGGATGTCGCCTTTGGGCGCAGTGTGTTGCAGGCCGCAAAAGATCCTCATGTCTGATAGCGCTCAGCTTATATATGGTGTATCCCCCCCCTCATTTGGCATTGCTTTAGGACATCCCATTAGTAATGACTATGTCGCTCTGTGTCCCGTGATGTACGAGAGAGAAAATAGGATTTTTATAACAGCTTACCTGTAAAATCCTTTTCTTGGAGTACATCACGGGACACAGAGCTCCCGCCCCTCTTTGGGGACACTTATTGCTTTGCTACAAAACTGAGGTGCTCCCGGATGGGAGGGGCTTATATAGGGGAGGGTACTTCCGGTTTTGGAAGTTGCCAGTGCCAGCACCTGACGGTAACTATATAACCCATTAGTAATGACTATGTCGCTCTGTGTCCCGTGATGTACTCCAAGAAAAGGATTTTACAGGTAAGCTGTTATAAAAATCCTATTTTTTAGCACTGATCGCTGTATAAATGTCACTGGTCCCAAAAAAAGTGTCAAAAGTGTCCGATCTGTCCGATGCAATGTCGCAGTCCTGCTAAAAATTGATGATCACCGCCATTACTAGTAAAGAAAAAATGTATAATAAAAATGCCATAAATCAATCCCCTATTTTGTAGACGCTATAACTATTGAACAAACCAATCAATATACGCTTATTGCTATTTTTTTTACCAAAAATAAGTAGAAGAATACATATCGGCCTAAACTGATGAAGAAATTAGTTTTTTTAAAATTTTGGGGGGATATTTATTATAGCAAAAAGTTAAAAATATATATATATTTTTTTAAATTGTCTGTATTTTTTTGTTTATAGCACAAAAAACGCTGTAATCAAATACCAACAAAATTAAGCTCTATTTGGGGGGGGAAGACATAAACGTTGTTAGGGTACAGCGGCGCACGACTGCGCAATTGTCAGTTAAAGCGACGCAGTGCCGTATCGCAAAAAATAGCCTGGTCATTAAGGGGGCAAATCCTTCCACTCCTTAAGTGATTAATGTTCATTGTCATATTAATTTTTTGTCATTTGGGGTACTTGGAATACTAAAACAGCATTTGAAACTACTGTTATGTCAAAAATGTATGTGATTTATCCTCGTAGGTGTGGAAATCATAGATACAAAGGATAAAAATGTATTTAGAAACTGACATCAAGAGGCAAAATTACCTGTCCAATGAAAACACAATGGAAGAAAATTAACTTAAATTGTCCAAAGTGGCTGTTCGACTTATCCGTTAATATCTTATGATTGTTAACCAGACAGATATTACTGTACTCATTATCCTGTCATGATATGAGTCATAGGAGTTGTGGCTTGTATGAGTCTGATCAGTATTATGTGCAGCTTATAGGGTATGGAAACCCTAATAATGGACTTCTCGTATTTGGTCCTGTTTGGTCTATTATTAAATATACCTTTGAAAGTATTTTGTTATATCTATTGCACTAAATGCAAAAATATTCCAGCTGATTCTGCCAGAAATTTTTTCTGCTGATTACTTCTGATAGATTCTGCCTGTGCAGCATTCTTGTCAGTTTGCATAATCTGAAGACCACAGAGCACCACCCTCTTTATGTTATGAAGAAAAGGAAAGGGAGAGGAATTTGTAGCCTAGGTTGACAACACTGCTCCTCCAGTGAGTAAGCGCTAACCATAAGACCGGAAAAACATTGGCAGATACAGTCTTTCTTTTAGGCTCCCAGAGAATGACAAGAACACTGCATTTCTGACTAGATCAACAGATACAGTAATATCTGTGTTTGCTGAAAATGTTCCTAACCTGAAAAATAAAAACGATTGTAGCCTCCGCATCTAAGGACTGATTAGCTGCAATATATTAAATTTTTGATTTTTGGGTTTAGATAAACTTTGATCTTCATTGTCAGTTTAGTTATGTAAAGATCAAACAAAGCAATCAGAGTGTTTCTGGGTAAACACCCTGATCAAATTTCAGCCAGTTCCCGCTGTACCAGGCGACTTTCAAGCAGTGTATGGCCAGCTTAAAGCAGCCATTATAACAGGGGTTCTTTTCTCAGTTATATTTTTTTTTAATTCACCTTTTTGCACTTATATTCAAAATTGACAGAGATATGTTTCCTCTGGCGTAGAGACAGCTAACAAAGCCGATGTTCAGCTTGGTAAATAAGCTTTGTTCACATTGAAAAGCCAATCACTAGGGATGAGCTTCGTGTTCGAGTCGAACCCATGTTCGACTCGAACATCGGCTGTTTGATAATTCAACGAAGATCGAACATTATGGGCCGTTCGCGCCAAATTCGAGTGGCGCGTCACGGCCCATAATTCACTGTGGCATCGCAGTGCATTGCTGGCTGATGATTGGCCAAGCATGCACTATGACCCGCATGCTTTGGCCAATCACAGCGCAGAAAAAACGGAGAGCCGTAATTGACCAAAGCCAGGGTGGCTTTGGCCAATTATGGCTCAGGGGGTTTAGTACACGCCCCACACTATATAAGGCCGCCGGCTCGGCGGCCTTGTGTAGTGTGTTGGAGTTGTGAAACGAGAGTTTACAGAGACAGACAGTGTCATTTATATTGAGTTAGAGCAGGCAGGCGAGTCAGTTAGCTGCAGTTACAGTGTGTAGAGGATATATATGCATCCTAGGTGTTGTATATATATTTATACACTGTATTTAGTTTAGCTAGATTCGTTCCTGGTTTTCTCTATACTGTGACAGACAGGCAGGTGATTGTGCTAGCTGCAGACAGTCAGTGTTTCACTTAGTGTACTGTGTGCTTTGCATAGCGTTCACCTAAAGCTTACCTGAATACAGTTAGTGAGTGACTAATAGTGGTGTTCTCATAATTAAACCACAGGCAGAGAGCTTCAAGTATTTTCAGTGCACTGTGTCCCTCTCTGCACAGTTTTCACCTAAAACTTACTGCTGCTGCTGTTGCTGCTGCTTTTCCCATACTAATACCACAGCAGGCAGTTGATTCTGATAGCTGCATTATCAGTACAGACAAATATATATATATATATTGTGACAGCAGGAAGGTAAAGTCACCTGGTTGCATCCAGGGGGGTAGATATATTTCTCCCAGATTCAGGCTTTATGCCGACTTATACAACTAGGGAGTTGATGAAGCCCAGCTGAGGCTAGTGGGCTCATGAATGACTCATACCTCTAGGGAGAGTGCTGGGCGTCGTGAGACAGGGAGTTGATGAGACCAGCTGAAGCTTGTCAGCTCATTTAGGCCTCTATAAGAACTCCCAGCTTCATTAGATGTTAGCTCATGCCTGGAACCAGACCTGTGTGGACTGTCTAGGGAGAGTGAACCCCTGTGCGGTGAGGCAAAGCCTGTGTGGCTATTTGTTTGGACTTTTACTAAACCAGGGACTTAGGGACTAGGACAGCACCAGGCTGATCCCAGTTGTTAGTTTAGGAAACCTGCATGTTTAGTCAGAGGTCAAACTGACCAGGATTTATTTTGTTTGTTTCTTTTTGGCTTTGCTGTGTTTTTGTCACTGTACATAGAGAAATAAACCGCACCTTTTGATTTTGAAAACCACAACCTCCGTCTGCTGGCCCTGTTTTTGTGTGGGGAGCCCAACCAGGGGGTCACACACACCCGCTACCGAGTTAACCCCCTCACAGTTGGTGGAGAATGCGGGCAGTTTTTTTTAAGCCAGCATGGAGGAGATACTGAAACAGCTGGCTCTAGCAAATGCCAATCAACAGCAGACAAATGCAGGTTTGCAAAGGAGCCTTGCAGCCCAGCAGCAAGCTCATCAACAAGCCCAGCAGCAATCTGAGGCCCGCTTCATAGACCTGTTACAGAAGCAAGAGCAGAGACTACAACAAGTGGAAGCAGTAATGCAGCAACGTCCGCAGACCAGTGAGGAAAGCCGTCCCACTAATACCGCGTCCTTTGGGGTGAGTCGTTTATTGACAAAAATGACTGGAGAGGATGATCCAGAGGTATTTTTGACCACATTTGAAAGGACTGCTGAAAGAGAAAAGTGGCCTGAGGAGCAGTGGGCTGGACTGGTGGCTCCTCTGTTAACTGGTGAATCGCAGAAGGCTTACTATGACCTAGAGCCTGACCAAGCAAAAGACTATGTGATGCTAAAAGCTGAAATATTGGCAAGGCTGGGTGTCACCCTGGCTGTCCGGGCTCAGCGTGTGCATAACTGGACTTTCCAGCTTGGAAAACCCCCCAGGTCTCAAATGTATGATCTCATTCACCTGAGCAGGAAGTGGCTACAGCCAGAGACTTTGTCCGCACCAGAGATTGTGGAACGTGTTGTAATGGATCGGTTTTTGAGAGCTCTTCCTACTGCCATCCAAAAGTGGGTAAGCCATGGAGACCCAGAGACGGCCGGTGGTCTTGTGGATCGTGTAGAGAAATACTTGGCTACAGAGAACCTGACGGCCTCTTCCAGAGACACTCGGACTTTCCACCCTAAGACCAGACCATCCCCAGGGGCGGATAAGAGGATTCCAAGGGGTGAGGGTGGAGAGAGTGAGAGGGTGGGAGCTCTACCCCAAGTTTGGCGAGAACAGCCTGGGAAATCAGCGGCTCAAGAGGCCGCAAGAAGGATCGTTTGCTACCGCTGCCGGCAAGCGGGACATATTGCAGCCAATTGCCCGGTTGTGGAGGAACCCATGCAGTGTGACTTTCTGATGGGCAGACGTCAGTCGCTGTGTGCGACAGTCGCATGCACTGCCATTCGAGGAACTGAGAAACATTTATGCAAAATGTGTATTAATGGTAGAAATGTTGTGGTATTACTGGATTCAGGTAGCCTTGTGACCCTGATAAAGGCTGAATTAGTTAAAACAGAGGTCTCTGGGAATAGCAAGGTAGCTGTTATTTGTGTGCATGGGGACACCCGAGAGTATCCAGTGACTACAGTGTGTTTCGAGACCCCCAAAGGTACCCTCTCTCATCCAGTGGGCTTAGTATCTCAGTTACCGCATGACGCCATTGTGGGAAGGGATTTTCCGAAGTTCTGGGAACTGTGGGATGATCCTGAGCCCCCCACTGGTGCCCCTATGTACCAGGAATGTGATAGCCAGAACTCCTCTGAGAGTGGTGAGGACTCTCCAGAATTTCCCTTGTCAGTATTTGCAGGGGAGACTCAAGAAACTGGAGAGGAGCCCACCTCCTCAGACGAAAACCTACCGTCTGTGGAGTTTTCTGATCTGGAGGTTCACAGGGAAAATTTTGCCACAGAACAGTTAAAAGACCCCGCCCTAATAAAGGCACGGGAAAACGTAGTGGAAATAGATGGCGAGTTAGTGAACCCAGATAATACCTGCACTTACCCATACTTCAGCGTAGAGAAGGACCTACTGTATCGGGTGGCAAAAAGGGCAGAAGAAACCGTTGAGCAGCTGGTGGTGCCCAAACCTTACAGGAAGTTGGTGTTGGAGTTGGCCCATGGGCACATTCTTGGAGGTCATCTGGGGACAGAGAAAACCCGAGAGAGGGTATTACAGAGATTCTATTGGCCTGGGGTGATGAAGGACATAGAAAATTATTGTTCCTCCTGCCCTGTGTGTCAGAGGTCGGCCCCGATGCCACATTTCCGTAGCCCGCTGGTCCCTCTACCCATCATTGAGGTCCCGTTTGAGAGAATCGCAATGGATTTGGTAGGTCCTATAATCAAGTCCGCTAGGGGGCACCAGTACATATTGGTTATAATGGACTATGCCACCCGTTATCCAGAAGCGATCCCTCTCCGAAATACCTCGGCCAAAACCATAGCCAAAGAGCTATCTCTTGTTTTAAGCCGGGTGGGTATTTGTAAAGAACTGCTTACGGACCAAGGTACACCCTTTATGTCCCGGGTTATGAAAGAGCTGTGTAAATTGCTCAAAGTGACGCAATTGCGTACATCTGTGTATCACCCCCAAACCGATGGGCTGGTTGAAAGATTCAACAAAACCCTAAAACAAATGTTGAAGAAAGTGGTGGATAGAGATGGAAAGGATTGGGACTGTCTACTTCCTTATTTGATGTTTGCTATTAGGGAGGTGCCCCAATCCTCTACGGGATTCTCCCCCTTTGAGTTACTGTATGGGAGACACCCAAGAGGGCTGTTGGATATTGCCAAGGAAACTTGGGAAAGTGAGAGTTCTCCCCACAGGAGTGTGATTGAGCATGTCGCCCTGATGCAAGATCGAATTGCACAGGTAATGCCCATCGTGAAGGAACATTTGGCCCAAGCGCAGTTGGCACAGCAGAGAGTGTACAACCGTGGAGCAAAGACCCGTACCTTTTCCCCGGGGGATAGGATATTGGTACTTGTCCCTACGGTTGAAAGTTAATTCCTTGCCAAATGGCAAGGCCCCTACGAGATAATGGAAAAAGTGAGCGAAGTGAATTACAAGGTCAGACAACCAGGAAGGCGAAAGCCCGAACAGATATATCACGTTAATCTGTTGAAAGCCTGGAGGGATAGAGAGTCCCTAGTCGCAGAAACTTGGTCACCAGCTCAAACTGGTTGCGTGATTCCGGAGGTTGGAATAGCAGCCACCTTGTCACAACCCCAACAACAGGAGGTTAAGGAGTTTGTGCTTCGCAACAAGGAGGTGTTCTCTGAGCTGCCGGGACAAACATCTGGGGTAGAGCATGATATTATTACCCCGCCCGGTGAAAGGGTGAAGTTAAAACCCTATCGGATCCCAGAGGCCCGACGGGAGGCAATACGGGAGGAAGTACAGAAAATGCTGAACTTAGGGGTGATAGAGGAGTCCCAAAGTGATTGGTCTAGTCCCATTGTGTTGGTGCCTAAACCGGATGGGAGCTGGCGATTTTGTAACGATTTTCGTCAGTTGAACAAAGTTACAAAATTTGACACCTACCCCATGCCACGTATAGATGAGTTGATCGACCGGCTGGGAACAGCCCGATACATGACGACTCTTGACCTCACAAAAGGGTATTGGCAAATTCCCCTGGCCAAGTCGGCCAAAGAGAAAACCGCATTTGTAACCCCAGACGGGGCGTTCCAATATAAGAGAATGCCGTTCGGGTTACAGAATGCGCCGGCCACATTCCAGCGGAAAATGGACCAGATACTGAGGCCCCATCGGAAGTATGCTGCGGCTTACCTGGATGACGTAATTGTCCATAGCACAGATTGGGCATCACATCTGCCAAAAGTGCAAGCAGTCCTAGACTCTATCCGGGAAGCGGGGTTTACGGCTAACCCCAAGAAGTGTACCATTGGGCAGGGGGAGGCCAAATATCTTGGGTACACCATTGGCAGGGGAGTAATAAAACCCCAACTCAACAAAGTCGAGGCCATCCAGAGTTGGCCACGTCCCAACAGCAAGAAGCAGGTACGAGCCTTTCTGGGAATCGCGGGTTATTATCGGCGCTTCATTCCCCACTTTGCTTCTAAGGCTGTGCCCCTAACCAACCTGACGAAAGGGAAAGGGTCGGTCATGATTAAATGGACCCCCGAGGCTGAGGCAGCATTCCAATTCTTGAAACAAGCCTTATGTAGCCAGCCAGTGTTGTACTCACCCGACTTCTCTAAAGACTTTGTCGTACAAAGTGATGCGTCAGATGTGGGGTTAGGAGCAGTATTGTCCCAGGTCTGGAACGGGGAAGAGCACCCAGTCATTTACCTCAGCAGGAAGTTGAAGTCCCATGAGGTAAATTACGCCACGGTTGAAAAGGAGTGTTTAGCGGTGAAGTGGGCTCTAGATTCCCTTCGGTACTATCTGCTAGGTAGGCACTTTGACATGGTTACGGATCACGCTCCGTTAAAGTGGATGGCTCAAAACAAGGAGACAAATAGAAGAGTGAATAGGTGGTTCCTGGCCCTACAGGAATTCAACTTCACAGTAAAGCATCGCCCTGGCGTTCAAATGGGGAATGTGGATGCTTTGTCTCGAGTACATGAATGCCTGATTGCTGGTGTTCCAACCCCAAGGTTAAAACAAGAGGGGGGGGTATGTGACAGCAGGAAGGTAAAGTCACCTGGTTGCATCCAGGGGGGTAGATATATTTCTCCCAGATTCAGGCTTTATGCCGACTTATACAACTAGGGAGTTGATGAAGCCCAGCTGAGGCTAGTGGGCTCATGAATGACTCATACCTCTAGGGAGAGTGCTGGGCGTCGTGAGACAGGGAGTTGATGAGACCAGCTGAAGCTTGTCAGCTCATTTAGGCCTCTATAAGAACTCCCAGCTTCATTAGATGTTAGCTCATGCCTGGAACCAGACCTGTGTGGACTGTCTAGGGAGAGTGAACCCCTGTGCGGTGAGGCAAAGCCTGTGTGGCTATTTGTTTGGACTTTTACTAAACCAGGGACTTAGGGACTAGGACAGCACCAGGCTGATCCCAGTTGTTAGTTTAGGAAACCTGCATGTTTAGTCAGAGGTCAAACTGACCAGGATTTATTTTGTTTGTTTCTTTTTGGCTTTGCTGTGTTTTTGTCACTGTACATAGAGAAATAAACCGCACCTTTTGATTTTGAAAACCACAACCTCCGTCTGCTGGCCCTGTTTTTGTGTGGGGAGCCCAACCAGGGGGTCACACACACCCGCTACCGAGTTAACCCCCTCACAATATATATTAGGGTTGTCCCGATACCACTTTTTTAAGACCGAGTACAAGTACCGATACTTTTTTTCAAGTACTCGCCGATACCGATTACCGATACTTTTTTTCAATGTCATGTGACAGTTTGAAAGATGGGGACTGATAGGTGGCACTTATGGGCACGGATCGATGGCACTTATGGGCACTGATAGGTGGCACTTGTGGGCAGTGATAGGTGGCACTGATAGGTGGCACTTGGGGGCACTGATAGGTGGCATTTATGGGCACTGATAGGTGGCACTGATTGCACTGAAAGGTGGCACTTGTGGGCACTTATGGGCACTGATAGGTGGCACTTATGGGCACTGATAGGTGGCACTTATGGCACTGATAGATGGCACTTATGGGCACTGATAGATGGCACTTGTAGGCAGTGATAGGTGGCACTGATAGGTGGCACTTGTGGGCACTGATAGATGGCACTGATTGCACTGAAAGGTGGCACTTGTGGGCACTGATTGCACTGATAGGTGGCACTTGTGGGCACTGATAGATGGCACTGATTGCACTGATAGATGGCACTGATTGCACTATCAGTGCAATCAGTGCCATCTATCAGTGCCCACAAGTGCCACCTATCAGTGCAATCAGTGCCCATAAGTGCCACCTATCAGTGCAATCAGTGGCATCTACCAGTGCCACCTGATAGGTGGCACTGGTAGATGGCACTGATTCCACTGATAGGTAGCACTTGTGGGTACTGATAGGTGGCTGGCACTGAAATGCTACGGGGGTGGGGGGGAAATGACACAGGATTTAAGAAAAAAAAACTGCTGTAACGCCCATCTTGGTACACCCTGCACTCGGCTGCAGTAAGCAACAGCAGACATCTTGTTACACCCAGCCCATATAGCTCGGGCTGGGTGTAACAAGATGTCTGCTGCTGCTTACTGCAGCCGAGTGCAGGGTGTACCAAGATGGGCGTGGGGACGTTCAGCCGCTGACGGCGACCGAATGTGACAGCACCGGTCACCGATCCTGATGCGGCTGCGCCCTGAACCCCTGCCAGCTTACCAGGTTCAACTGCAGGTGAGGGACTCGCTCTCCGCCCGCGGACTCCGTCCACCGACTGTGCCCGCCCTGTTCAGCCAGACTCCGCCCGCACTTTCCTCTCCCGCCCTCCCCAGCCACTGACTCCTCCCGCCCTCTCTGGCTAGACTCCGCCCGCACTCCCCCGCCCTCTCTCCTGCCCTCCCCAGCCACTGACTCCTCCCGCCCTCTCCGGCCAAAAAAAAAGTATCGGGTGAAGCATCGGGAGCATTTGTGCGAGTACAAGTACTCGCACAAATGCTTGGTATCGGTCCCGATACCGATACTAGTATCGGTATCGGGACAACCCTAATATATATACATATATACATACCACCTTTGTGCAGCTACATCTCACTGCAGGCCAGTAGTATGTCTGGAAGGCAAACAAGGAGAGGCAGACAGTCACGAGGCAATAAAAGAGGGCAAGGAGGCTCTGTGTCTAGAGGTAACAGTGCTGCTGGTCATGGACACGGTGTATTCTCATCAGCACGTGGCCGTGGGACACGCTTGTCCTTCTTTTTGACAGCTGGCCATGTTGAGCCGCAACATGCCCAAGACTTGGTAGAGTGGATGACCAAGCCGTCCTCCTCCTCCTCGTCCTCTATCACCCAGGTTCAGGGTACTTTGTCTGGCAAAGCAGCTGCCAAAGCGGCCTCTTCCCTCGGCTCAATGGCATCAGTCACTCCTTCCCTAGCCCCACCATGTCCTCCGGAGGAGTCCCCCGAACTGTTTGACCACAGTGTTGGGTACATGCTCCAGGAGGATGCCCAGCGTTTTGAAGGCTCCGATGATGGAACCCAGCTGGAGGAAGGCAGTAACGTGAGCTCAGAGAGAGGGGGTAGTAATGTGAGTCCAGAGAGAGGGGGTGCCCAACAAGGACAGCTGGCAGTCATGATCCCCCAGCTGCAGCATACTGCCAGATTGGCTCCAGTGATGAGGAGGGAGGGGATGATAAGGTCACTGACTCCACGTGGGTGTCTGATATGAGAGAGGAGGAGGAGGCACATCTACAATGAGGCAGGATGCCCCCCCAGGGGCCAGCTTAAGGGCAGCACACCGACCGCATCACACCGCAGAGCTACGCATGTGCAGGGCGCTGCTGTCTCTGCGCGTTATTCCAAAAGTTCTTTGGTGTGGGCCTTTTTTTGGACGTGTGCAGCAGATCGCACCGTTGCCATTTGCAACATATTTCTAAAGCATATCTCGCGTGGCCAAAACATCAGCCGCTTGGGCATCACGTGCTTGACCAGACATATGTCGACCTGCCATGCAGTCCGTTGACAAGCGTACCTAAAAGACCCACACCAAAGAACAAAGCGGACCTCTCCTTACTCCTCATCAGCTGGGATCTCCAACCCCACTATACCTTCAGTCCTCTCTGAAACCTGCACTGAGAGGAATGAAGGTGTAGAATTCGGTGTGTCACAGCCAAGTACTTGCAGACAATCTGCTATCGGTACACCGACGTTCGATTGTACCAGGCAAATTTCCCTGCCCCAGCTGCTGCACCGCCAAAAGAAGTTCGCTCCCAGCCATCCACATGCCCAGCGGTTGAATGCTAGCTTGGCTAAATTGCTAGCACTTCAACTGCTGCCTTTTCAGTTGGTTGACTTTGCCCCCTTCCGTGAGTTTGTTGAATGTGCAGTTCCTCAGTGGCAGGTTCCCAAACGCCACTTTTTCTCACGGAAGGCGATTCTGGCTCTCTACCGGCATGTGGAAGGCAATTTCTTGGCCTCGCTGGACAGGGCAGTCAGCGCTAAGGTGCATATTACCGCTGACTCATGGTCCAGCAGGCATGGACAGGGATGTTACCTATCTTTCACGGCGCATTGGGTGATTCTGCTGGAAGCTGGGAAGGATGCAGGACAAAATGCAGTAGTGTTGGAGGTTGTTCCGCCACCACGCCCCCAAAATTTTTACTACTGGTGATTCTGACACACCTCTCTCCTCCACCCCCTCCTCTTCTTCTTCCTCCATGGCCTCTACCTGTGCTTTGTCCTCTGAACCAGCGGTGCTCCGTTGGCGTTCATGGGGCTACGCAAGTACACAGGCAAAAAGATGCCATGCAGTGCTTGAGCTGGTGTGCTTGGGGGACAGGAGCCACACTGGGGCAGAGATTCTGTCAGCTCTGCAGGGGCGGGCTCAGAGGTGGTTGACGCCATGCCAGCTTAAGCCAGGAAAGGTGGTTACCGACAATGGCACCAACCTCCTCTCCGCCCTCCGACAGGGACAACTGACCCATGTGCCCTGTTTGGCTCACGTCCTTAGCTTGGTGGTGCAGCGGTTCTTGGGCAGGTACCTGGGCTTACAGGAGGTCCTGAAGCAGGCCAGGAAACTCTGTGGGCATTTCCGCCGGTCATATAATGCTCGGCTGGCTGACCTGCAAAAGGATTACAACCTGCCCAAGAACCGCCTAATCTGTGACTTGCCCACCAGGTGGAACTCTACATTGGCCATGCTGCAGCGGCTGCACACGCAGCAGAGGGCCATCAATGAGTATCTGTTGCAATATGGCACCAGGACAGTGTTAGGGGAGCTTGGATTTTTTTCCCCACGCCAGTGGGCCATGATCAGGGATGCGTGCACTGTCCTGGCACCATTTGAGGAGGCCACGAGGATGGTGAGCAGTGACAGTGCATGCATCAGTGACACTGTCCCTCTTGTCCACCTGTTGGAGCACACGCTGCTTGGAATAATGCACAGGGCACTTGAGGCAGAACAGAGGCAGGAAGAGGAGGACTTCCTTACCTCTCAAGGCCCCCTTTATCCAGACAGTGTTCCTGCTGGCCCGGCTATCACACAGGAAGAGGAGGAGGAGGAGGATTATTGTGTCAGCATGGAGGTGGAGCCTAGCACTCAGCATCAGCAGCAGTCTTCAAGGGATCAATTACAGTCCCAAGACACCCATGGACTTGTACATGGCTGGGAGGAGGTGGCTGCGGATCATGTAGTCCTCAGTGACCCAGAGGACTCCACACCGAATTCCTCAGCAAACCTATGCTGCATGGCCTCCCTGATCCTGCAAAGCCTGCAGAAGGATCCTCGTATTCGTGCAATCAAGGAGAGGGATCATTACTGGCTGGCAACCCTCCTTGATCCACGTTACAAGGGTAAGGTTGAGGACCTTACCTTGCCGTCGCAGAGGGAGCAGAGGATGAAGCATCTTCGGGAGGCCTTGCAGAAAGGTCTGTGCAACGCGTTCCCAGAGACTGGGAGGTTACAAATTCCTGGTCCTGGACAACGTGTTGCTGAGGCTTCGGTCAGTCAAAGAAGGAGCGGTGGAGAAGGTGGCCGTCTGACCGATGAGTTCAGACAATTTTTTAGTACGCAGCCCCAAGGTATGATCGCTTCCAGCAACCATCACCAGCGTCTGGTTTACATGGTGCAGGAATACCTAGGGCCAAGATCAGACTTGGACACCTTTCCCCCCGAAAATCCTCCGGGTTACTGGGTCTTGAGGATGGATCACTGGCCAGAGCTTGCACAGTATGCAATTGAGGTACTGGCCTGTCCTGCATCCAGCGTTCTTTCGGAACGCACATTCAGTGCTGCTGGAGGCTTTGTAACCAATCAGAGTGTGCGCCTGTCCACCGACTCGGTCGATCGACTGACCTCCATAAAAATGAATCAGTCTTGGATCACCACCAGCTACCAAGCACCTGATGTAACCGAATAATTTTTTGGGAAATGTCAGATCCCTTCAAGACTGCCTATGCTGATTCTGAGTGACTATCCTGTTATGCTGAGTGACTATCCTCTTCCTCCTCAATAATCATGCTGATAGCTTGAAAGAACATTTTTGGTTCTGGGCACCGCCACCAGTGGCTAAGGCCCAATTTTTCAGCCCCTGTTTAACATGGGCGTGTATTTACTAATTTTGATGCAATGCTTTGCAGCAGGGCTCATTGCTGTGCTCCAACTACAGTATCTGTGAGGGGTTGCAGTGTTGTGGCACCAGCACCAGTGCCTAAGGCCCAATTTTTCAGCCCCTGTTTAACAGGGGTGTGTAATTACAATTTTTGATGCAATACTTTGCAACAGGGCTCATTGCTGCGCTCCAAGTACAGTATCTGTAAGGGGTTGCAGTGTTGTGGCACCAGTGCCTAAGGCACAATTTTTCTGCCCCTGTTCAACAGGGGCATGTAATTACAATTCTTGATCTAATAATTCACAGCAGGGCCCATTCCTGCGCCCACCAAGAGTAACTGTGAGGGCTTACAGTGTTGTGGCAACACCACCACCACCACCAACAACAAAGGCCCAATTTTTCTGCCCCTGTTCAACAGGGGCATGTAATTACAATTCTTGATCTAATAATTCACAGCAGGGCCCATTCCTGCGCCCACCAAGAGTAACTGTGAGGGCTTACAGTGTTGTGGCAACACCACCATCACCACCACCACCACCAACAAAGGCCCAATTTTTCTGCCCCTGTTCAACAGGGGCATGTAATTACAATTCTTGATCTAATAATTCACAGCAGGGCCCATTCCTGCACCCACCAAGAGTAACTGTGAGGGCTTACAGTGTTGTGGCACCAGCACCACCGCCACCACCAAAGGCCCAATTTTTCAGCCCCTGTTCAACAGGGGCATGCAATTACAATTCTTGATCTAATAATTCACAGCAGGGCCCATTCGTGCCCCCACTAAGAGTAACTGTGAGGGCTTACAGTATTGTGGCATCAGCACCACCACCAAAGGCCAAATTTTTCCTACCACTGTTCAACAATGGCATGTAATTACAATTCCTGATATAATAGGTCACAGCAGGGTGTTCCAGCGCCCACCAAGAGTAACTGTGAGGGCTTACAGTGTTGTGGCAACACCAATACCTAAGGGCCAAATTTCTGCAGAGTATATACGGCAGGCCCCTACTTTCAAACATCCAACTTTACAAACAACTCCTACTTGCAAACGAAAGGAGACAACAGGAAGTGATAGGAAATCTACCCCTAGTAAGGGAAATTCTCTCCTGTAAGAGTTAATATGGGAAAAAGGTGTCTCCTCTCCAGTGATGCTTTATCACCAATCCTTGTTTCACTAAAAAACCCAAATTTTCAAAAAACATTTGTCATTGGGACAGAAAGTGAGGTGAAATCTTCTGAACAGGTGCACAGACAGCAAAACAAATGTTACA
Source organism: Rana muscosa (assembly GCA_029206835.1). Taxonomy (NCBI): domain Eukaryota; kingdom Metazoa; phylum Chordata; class Amphibia; order Anura; family Ranidae; genus Rana; species Rana muscosa. The sequence continues at coordinate 909,178,822 of CM055117.1, read as the reverse complement.
GGGGTGATAGCCCTTCCCTATGTTTTCCAAAAAGCTTAAAAATAGATTTTTTGGCTGGAGCTACACTTAAAAAATGTACCTGTTCCAAATTACAAACAGATTCTACTTAAGAACAAACCTACAGTCCCTGTCTTGTTTGCACCGCCTGTATACTGCTGTTCAGAGTATATAAGGCCTTTTTTTAATTTGGGTGCAGGGTTCCCCTTAATATCCGTACAAGACCCAAAGGGGCTGGCAGTGGGCTGGGGTACCCATGCCATTTTTCTCAATGATTTTCATCCATATTGCCGGGACCATACATTACATTAAAGCCGCAAGCAGTTTTAAATGACTTTTTTTCCTTTAGAAATTTCATTTTTTGCAGGGACAGTTCTAAACACAGGAAACACGTGCCACTTCACAGGCATACTTTAGACACCCCCCAGGTACGATATTTAACCCCTTCCATACCGGGCCATAGCAGAATGACGCCGGCAGGAACCCTCTCTCCCTCCGGGTGGACGTCATATGACGTCCTGGGTTTGAGGGGGGATATCTGAATGATGCCTGCAGCTAGAGGCATCATTCAGATATCCTTTTTTTCAGCCGGCGATCCTGCGCAAAATAAAAGTGATCATAGCGGCGGGTCCGCCGCTTGATCGTTCTTATAGGCGGCGGGAGGGAACATCCCCCCCTCCCGCCGCCATCCGGTGCTTCTCCGGGCTCTCCTGTGCGATCGGGGACCCGGAGAGAATCGTCGGCGCCGTTGGTGGGTCACATGATAAGCATAGAGATGACTGGTGACCAGATGGTCAAAAGTCATCTCTATGATCGTCGGAGGCCCGGGCGCGATGTGATGACATCACGCCCGGGTCCTCAAATGTAAACAAAGCCGACATTGTGGCTAGTAAGTATGAGATCGGTGAAAAGAAATTCACTGATCTCATGCTTTCCAGCCTGGAGGAGAGATGTGGGGTCTTATTGACCCCGCATCTTTCCATAAAGAGGACCTGTCACATACATTCCTATTACAAGGGATGTTTACATTCCTTGTAATAGGAATAAAAGTGATCAAAAAAAAAAAAGTGTAAAAAAAAAGTAAAAAATAAATAAATAAGTAAAATAAAAAAATATATATATTTTTTTTTTTTTAAAACGCCCATCCCCAATAGCTTGCGCTTAGAAGCAAACACACACGTAAGTCCCGCCTGCATATGTAAACGCCATTCAAACCACATATGTGAGGTATCGCTGCGTGCGTCAGAGCATGAGCAACAATTCTAGCACTAGACCTCCTCTGTAACTCTAACCTGGTAACCTGTAAAAAATGTCAAAGCGTCGCCTATGGAGATTTTTAAGTACTGAAGTTTGGCACCATTCCATGAGTGTGCGCAATTTTAAAGCGTGACATGTTAGGTATCTTTTTACTCAGTGTAACATAAGCTTTCATATTTTACAAAAATATTGGGCTAACTTTACTGTTTGTTTTTTTTTAATTCATGAAACCATTTTTTTCCCCCAAAAAAGGCGTTTGAAAAATTATTGCGCAAATACCGTGCAAGGTAAAAAGTTGCCAAGACCGTCATTTTATTCCCTAGGGTGTCTGCTAAAAAAAACATATATAATGTTTCGGGGTTCTGAGTAATTTTCTAGCAAAAGAATGATGATTTGTACATGTAGGAGAGAAGTGCCAGAATAGGCCTGGTATTGAAGTGGTATAAATGGACTGTAGTGCAAATTTTCAAAATGCAAAAAGCACTAAAAGTGCATAGGTGTGAATCAGGCCTTAAGGACCTTAGATTGTAAGCTCTTTGAGGGCAGAGACTGATGTGAATGTACGATATATATGAAAAGAGCTGCATAAATTGACCGCACTCTATAAATACCGATAATAAATAAAAAATAATAATAAATGCATTAACCTTTTTTAGATATTTATCTTTTAGCATGATTTCTATTTAAAAAAAAATTCTAGAAATGTCATAAAATGTCGGAATATTGCAACAGTTGACATACAGTATGTGTGGATATAGGGACATGGGGGGAAATTCATTAATCTTTCTAATGGTATGTTTTACCTTTCAGCCAATTGAGTCCTAATCCAAATACAAGCATTGAAAACGTTGGTCACACATGCTTATATTTCCTGCCAGGAAATGTGTCTTTGGTAGCAGATCAACTCTCAATGTTAAATTTTATTCAGAAGTAGTTTGGAAAGACCACTAATATTTAATCAACAAATTTGAGATCAACAGACATGTACTGATAGTGATTTAGATCATGGTGAGAAATACTAAAACTTGTATAAAATATCTTACAAGCACAACATTAATACAAAACTACACAAAAAAAAGCTAAACTTTTTTTATATTAAACCGCACAATTCCAGATGGAAATAGAAATTATTTAAATATAGGGGTTTCTTTACTAAAGGTAAATAGCTCCTTGGCTCACCTTATTCATCTTCACCTCATCCGCTAAGCTTAGTGAACATTTACTTTGCTAAGTAAACATTCAATTTTACCTTAGTAAATCAACCTCCATTGTGTTTTTATTCAGTCTGAAAAAACGATAGATCCTATTGTATTGATGCTTGCCTAAATATTTGTATTAAAATGTTTTGGAGGTTCCTTCATTAGTTGAATAAACTATTTTGCTACTAAAACTAAAAACATTCAGAAAGTCGCTTGATCCATAAACAGTCAATAAAGTTGCAGCATGCAGTCCAGACAGACAATAGGTACTTCTTTATTGGAACTTCAGGTTGGGATCCTGGGGGAAGTTGAAAAGACACTTTATTCCCAATGCGACATTATACTGCTTGTCTCTTGTTTCTTTTAGTTACCTACATTCACATGGAGCTGTGAGGGGCATTAAAGCCTAGACATAAAGAGCCATCCAAATTTCATTATTTTATGGGGCTGTTGTGAAGCTTTCTTCCATGCAATGTAGATCTGGCAGTATACTGGTAACATGAGACAGGATACACACTCATTTCCTTGTTTCAAGTTTTTCTAACCTTAAAAAAAAACCAAACCTAATATATTGATTCTCTATAAAGTACCTTCACTATTGCTACTAGTTTCTACCATACTTGGACAACTCAAGTGTTTGAATTGGTCCATTCTTGTACAATCCCCACAACACACTATCAACTACAGCGTTCCTCTGTGCAAAGAGGTCAACATGTGCTTCATCGTCAGCCACTATACTGGATAGCAGATTAGGAGATCATGCAAGTTAAAAAAAATATATATATAAAAAAAAATACATCTTTGTGCTATATGACTATGATTTTTTTAAGCATAAATATTTAAGATACATAATCCTCAAAAACTGCCAGGGCCAAAAAGGTAGGATATTAATAAGCTTCAATTGTACACCCAGAACTATGCAATTGCTTTACAGTTTTTTAGAAACACGGTTACCGAATGGACTAAAATTTGCACGTAGTTATTAATCCACAGTGGAGCTAAACGATGGTACTGAGGAACTCTAATATTTTCAGCAACCTTCGTAGACTTGCCTAAGAGAGACAGTGGGCCTAATTCACTAAGAATAAGTCACTCTACATCTAGTTACTTCTAATTAAGCCAATTAAGACCTCAACTAGGTGAACATGCAAACGGAAAAGTGAGTAAGTGAGCATTAGTAAATTCAAATTTGGCTTAGTCGTGGTTCCATAACTGGCAATTGCCAACGAGTTTCCTATATGGAACTGCACTACAGTATTTAGCTATGATTATGTATGTACATGTATGCCAATAAACCATTCTTATATGAGATGTGCTCAACCTTGTGTGTGGCTTTATTTGTATTACAACTATTGTGCATAGTTTATTTTCTTCTTTTGCTAACTAATGCTGTTCTGAATGATTATTACAGAGTAATGTCTGCTATTCCAAAAGGTTACATGTATTTATTATTTACAGTTACATATTTGTTATATGTTAATTTTTTTTTTTTTCATGTTACATTTATTTTTTAGGAGACTATAGAGTTCTAATTATCTATGTTCATTCTTTAATCATACTAAACTATTATGGCATAAACATTGGCCTAGTGGTCTGCACTGATGAACAAAAAGCACTTAGGTTATGAGTTCAAATCCCAACCATGCTAACACCCTGTGTGTTCACTAGTGTTTGATTATTTTATTGCCACACAATAATATTTTTGCTAAATAACATATTATTGCATGTAATTGAGCATACAAATTATGGAAACAACCAGTGGCAATTAGGTGTTCGCCTATTTTCAGCATACTCTGCTGTTAAAAATGTAATGCCATGCTTGGGATTTTAACCCATGGTCTGAGTCTTTCTAGGTAGGAGTGCTACCCACTAAGCCAATGAGATTATCACGAGCTCTATCCATATAGGCTGTTATCTGATCTCTCATTTCCTGCACCCTCCAAATGAACAGATCTATGCAAGATGAATTTAAGACAAAAAAAAGTCTGTATTTATAAAGACCAGTGAACATTGATTAATTGTATTAGAAAACCATACACCTAGCTGGGGGTGGTTGGGATCTGCTGGAAGGAGGGAACGCAGCCACAGGTGTGTGCTAATGAGGTCAGCTGATGAATGCCTTCCTGTGTCTTATTGGCTTCTGTCTAATATCTACATACCAGCAAGAGATGAAGCATTCAAAGGAAATATAGCAAAACGCAGCATTGTGAGGAATGGGGAGGAAAATCCACATTGGAGCTTTTAAAAGCTTCAGCTTGCTCTTTTAGTTTTTGAATTACACTTTTTTCTTTATTTAATGACTTGCATGTGTGCAGAATATTTTTTTTTTTGTAGATTTAATAGAGATAAAGTAAATTTAATAGAGATTGGAAGGTGTGTTAACAATACATTCCACTTATAAAATATTTTATGAATCCTAAAAAAAAAAAAAAAAACAATTCAAAACTGATTCTACATTTTATTTGGACAATAGGCATACTATTTTATACTTTTTAACTTTGCCCAAAAAATTGACTGGCATTTAATGCTGCAACATTTTTTACAGCACTTTACAATATGGTTAGAAGGGCCCTGCTCTAAAGAGCTTACAATCTAAAAGAGAAACACTTAAATTGGACACACCTTAAATTTCATAATTTACAGCAGGGACAAAAATAGGATGAGCACTAACCATGTCAAACATTTTAGGGTATAACAACTCTCACCAACCCCCGTTCCCATCAAAAGTTTAAATGCAGGATTAAACAAACAAAACAGACAAGATATAAAATTTGACTAAATAAAAGGCAGTGCAATAACTACACCCCTCTAAATTCACACACAGATAGATTTATGGTTAGAGTTAGCAGGAAGCTTAATTTTTATAAAAACAATTTACGAAAACTAGATCAACATTAGGAGTTGTCTAACACGTGAGATTTGTAAGTAACAGTCAAAAGAGAAGGGTCAGCTGATGCTCACAAACAAGAAACGCATGGTCACACTGGACAAAGACACACAAAAATCTACTTTAGAGGGCCAAAATGCAAAACAATTACAGCAAACAGACAAAACATTCATCAAACCACTGCCGATGTGGGTCATTATGCACACTATAGCACACTGCCCGCAAATAATCTGGCCTCTTTTCAGACAAAGCAAACTGCACTAGTGCAGGCCTTTAGATAACATAGGTTGGATTGATAGCACACCTACACCCACCCATTAAAGGACACGCCCACCAGTGTAATTGATTCTGTCTCTTCGTGTATGCCTCAAGTACTCACACCTGTTGATCAGGAACACACACTCTTGGCAAATGAAACAATGCATCAGCTATATAAGCATATGTATCTGTGCAGTGTATAATGGAATGTCCAAGTCTCTGGCCATGATCAGTGATACCAAAAACAAAACAATCCAAGTTGTAAGTTGTACAAAAGCAGAAAATGTCAACCTTGTGAGGGCTGCTTCACACAAATTGTTGACAAGCACATTCATCATTAGCATCCAACATTTAAATATGTATGCAGGATCACACCATTTTTATGAATCCATATCTGTCCAAAAAAAATGGTTATAGATTTGGTGTAAAACCCACACTCACTTTATTTATAATGTCATTTTAATTGTTTCCATTATGTGAAACCCATCAGAAATATAATTCCTTGTGAAAAAGAAGCTATAACACCACAACAGAGGAAGAACATACAAACCTCTAACCAGATAGGGGCATGTTTGGGATTCGATCCAACGACTCTAGTGCTGCAAGGCATAAGTGCTTACCAGTTAGCCACTGTGCTGCCACATGCATGGAGCTTCCATCTCTGTGGTGTTAAACAGCCCTAAGACCCTGGGGTGCAAAAAGTTAATCAATGCAGATGTACCCTGGAAGTCCTGAGTGCCATTGACCAACCTTTTTCTGTGATATGCCATCTGCTTCCAAGGCTGGTTATGGCTGATTACTGTCAGCATGCTTGCTTGGCAAGAGGCTGCAATTGGTGCTGGTGTGGAATTCACCAGGCTGCTTCTTATCCTTCCTCGTGGAACACATATGGCAAGATTTGCAATGGTGTTGGAACCCTCCTACACCTAAATACTACATTTCTTTAGGCATTTACCTATAGGTGGTGGAATTACATCAGGCAGGAGTTTTGTTTCTTGATTTATTCTGTGATATTTGGTGTTTATTGGTGTGTGAGTGTAGAATAGTGGCATTACCCTCTGAATTTTGGGAATGGCATTTTGATTTGAATTAATGATGTTGGTACACATATTACATTTTTGTGGTGAAAATTATGATCATTTGGAAATACAAAACAACACACAAAAATGTTACTTATTTTAAATTTGCATTAGCAATTGTATTCTGTGTGGTTTTTGAAGACAGTTGCGGGAGTTTTGGTTTAGATTTCTGTGAGATGGAGAGCAACAAGTGCATTAACTACCATTCACTTATCCGATGTCAAACAGCTAAGTCTCTGATCATCCAGAGATATGGCTCAAATGGCAAAGTGGCTGAGCATGCTCAGTGTATCAAAAGGTATTTCACAAATGGCAAAGTCCCTGGGCTTACACAATGCATATGGAAGTATATACACAAATATATATACTGCAGAGAATGCATATAGAATATGTATGTATGTATCTATCTATCTATCTATCTACAGGTGGTCCCCGGGTTACAAACAAGATAGGGACTGTAGGTTTGTTCTTAAGTTGAATCTGTTTGTAAGTCGGAACAGGTAAATTTTTTAAGTGTAGCTCCAGCCAAAAAATCTATTTTTAAGCTTTTTGGATAGCATAGAGAAGGTTGTCACCCCTGTAACATTTGTTTTGCTGTCTGTGCCCCTGTTCAGAAGATTTCACCTCACTTTCTGTCCCAATGACAATTGGATTTTGAAAAGTTTGGGTTTTTAGGGAAACTCGGGCTGGTGTTCAGTGGAGACACCTTTTTCCCATGTTAAATCTTACAGGAGTGAATTTCCCGACCTAGGGGTAGATTTCTTCTCACTTCCTGTTGTCTCCCTCCGTTTGTAAGTAGGATGTTTGTAAGTAGGGGACCACCTGGTATCTCAAATATGTTAACAATATATATATATATATATATATATGTATATATATATAGAGAGAGAGAGAGAGAGAGAGAGAGAGAGGAGAGAGAGAGAGAGGGAGAGAGAGAGAGAATAATATCTGTTCCAAAAACAGGAAAAAAATACACATTACTAGCATTGTTTAAAAAAAGGAATAAGAAGCAACATAAAAACCCAGCAAGGGCAATTTATTTTAGGAATTAAAGAGTTCATCTCAAAATAAAATGTATGTTTTTGGTATACAATGGGAATCAATGGTTGACACTTGCATTTATATATAAATAGTACATAGTTTGCAAGCTCTCACAGATTCCCGGTCGGAAGTAGGAATTCCCACATTTTCCACATTCCCACATTTCGGAAATTACTATAACATGGGGCTAAAATTAAATGAGAGTAGGATTGTGACTATTTTTCAGTCTGTGCATGCGCAGTTGTGTCAGTACAGAGTTCTAAAAACAGGGGGAATTTATCTCTTCTCGGACTTTAAGGCATATTTCTGCTTTCACAACAATATTTCAAGAAATTTAAAAGCAGATCATCTCCAAACAATATACCACGTGTTTAGAAACCATTTAATCTATGGGATTAAGCTCTAAACATTATTTCCATGTGCAATTCCCATGCTTCTACCACGACTACTTATTTTGTCCGTCAGTGATTTATGTGACCTATAGTGAATTTGATTTTGTGACTATTTTTCCCTGCGTGCTATAGCGAATACCTTTTCCGCTAGATTTAGTAGTTTTCTATGGATTTTAGTCGCTTGTGACCATTTGTTTCCCCGTTTGTCAACTATGCTATAATAAATAAACCCCAGTGTGAACATGATTTCAAACATGAAGAGCACATCCACATTTAAAAATATATATATATAATTAGAAAGAAAATTCAAAACCAGGGGTGCTCGACCTACAAGTCCCATTGTGCCTCTGTCTTTGGGAGTCATGGTTTTGACTGTCAGGCTTGCAATGCCTCATGGAACTTGCTGGAGGACCACAGGTTGAGCACCCCTGTTATAAACCCATATGAAAAGATTCTATTGTAATTGCAAAGATAATAATAATACTTGTTATGTGGTAAATGGCTGTATCTGTACTATAAACCAGTGGTTCTGGGTGTACAGTTGGCCCCAGGAGCAACAAAGGAATAATTTGCATGCTCCAACTACTATACTAAAATGAGGAATGTATGCCTTATTTCATTGTTCTGAGGCTGTTCTTTCATTCTTTCTTTCTTTCTTTTCCCAGTGTGATTATTTAAATGCATCCAGTATGCATTCACAGTTTTTTTTATTGCATCCAGTATGCAATGCAATGTTTTCCAATAACTGTACTTCATTCACACCAGTGTGCTCGGTTCCAGTGCATTTCTTTCCACAAAATGCATCTAAATGTGTGTTAATGCACATGCATGCAAGTGGAAAAATAAATGACACTTCAAGTGTGAAAAGGGAAAAAAAAAAACACTGGAAGGCATTGCAAACGCATTACAAACATGTTAAAAACATGTAAATGTGAATGCAGAAACACACCTGGAATGCTGGAATTGTGGTGTGAACAAGCGTTAAAATAAACTACCTAATAGCTGCAAAATATAACAAGACACAAAACTATGGAACTGAGGTCTAAATTATCTACCCAATTTAAAATATTTAAAAAACGTAACTGCTAGTTTACAAAATACAAATACTATTCATGTGAGTCATGCATGCCTTCCTACTTATATTTTTCTTACCCTATTTAAGAATTTATTTTATGATCTTGTCACATGCTACATAGCAAGTGATTTCAAATGCAAAGCAGCTTAAAAAAAATCCACTTTCCTGGTAATTCCTTAAAGATCTACAGTTACACAAAAACTTACTATATACAATAACTTGCATATATTAGCATCAAATTCTACATGTGTTTTCACTGTGTATGTTGCTGTTTTCCCTGAGCTCCACCTTAACCACTTCAGCCCCAGACCATTTGGCTGCCAAATGACCAGGCCACTGTTTGCGATTCGGCACTGCGTCGCTTTAACTGACAATTGCGCGGTCGTGCGACGTGGCTCCCACACAAAATTGATGTCCTTTTTTTCCCACAAATAGAGCTTTCTTTTGGTGGTATTTGATCACCTCTGCGGTTTTTATTTTTTGCGCTATAAACAAAAATAGAGATATATTTTTACATTTTGCTATAATAAATATTCCCCAAAAATATATTGAAAATCAAATGTTTTCCTCAGTTTAGGCCGATACGTATTCTTCTACATATTTTTGGTAAAAAAATCGCAATAAGCGTATATTGATTGGTTTGCGCAAAAGTTAAAGCGTCTACAAAATAGGGGGTAGTTTTATGGCATTTTTATTATAAACATTTTTTTTACTAGTTATGGCGGCGATCTGCGATTTTTATCCTGACCGTGCGGGTCCCACAGGCACGGTCACGGAGACCGTAAATATACGTTGGTTTGCCTGCCTGTGCCATTCTGCCGACGTATAAGTGCGTGAGGCAGTCGGCAAGCGGTTAAAGTGGAACTCCAGGAATTGCAGCATTTTTTTTTAATCTGCTTGCTTATACAAAGTGAAGTCCAGTGAGCTGTATGCCACCTTGTGTGCTTATCTTTTTTATTACTATTTACATTGTTACTGGGGGCTGGGTGTATAGCTATCGCTATATTTCTGGAATGCCGACACTAGTCCTTTGTGTCTTTGATACAGCAACTGCAGGAGTATAGCAATAGCTGTCCTCCCAGCACTCAGGAAAATTAAATCAGTAAATAAAAGATATAGGTCAACCAGGAGGCATACACTCTCTTGGACTTAACCCTGTATAAACCAGGGTATTTTTAAAAGTGCTACAATTCTTGGAGTTCCGTACTTAAGCCCAGGTTCACACTGGGCTGAGGGAGTGAAGCCGTGCGAGTTCAGCTGAACTCGCACGATTTCACTCCCGCATGTCAGTCCCGATTTCGGCCGCGATTACAAGGACATCTGTGCAGGTTTCTGCACAGATGTCCATGTAAATCGCGGCCCAAAATCGCAAAAAGTAGTACAGAAACTACTTTTTGAAATCGGAAGTTGCAGTTGCGGCGTCGCACCGATTAGGACAGTGTCATTGCCGGCAAATGCCGCCAATTTGACATGCGATTTGACATGTCAAAACGCATGTCAAATCGCACCAGTGTGAACCAGGGCTAAGGCTAGGTTCACACTGCTGCGAATTCAAAATCGTGATTTTGCCGCGAATGTGCCGCGATTCGCGGCCGCGATTTCAGGGAATGCCAGTCTATAGAGCTGAATTCACATCGCACATGGATAAAACTCACACAGGACCCTTTTTTCCCGCAGCTTAGATTCGCAACGCATTGATGTGAACGGCACTAATGTAAAACAATGTTATTTAAATGACTTGCGAATTTGAGCAATCGCAACGGCTCAAATTCGCAATAGAATTTGCAGCCGTGTGAACCAAGCCTAAAAGCAAATGAGCAATTAACACTGAAACTGCTGAAATTTTGTTTGGCTGACATCTAAACTATGGGAACATTTTATGCTGATCATACACAGCTGGTTCCTTCTCCTGAGGAGGACTTTTCATGCCTTGCTGTGTACTTACACTGCTTCAGAGTGTGTTGGATATGGGGGCTGGATTCCCCAGTTTAAGACCTATGTAGAGAAGTTACAGGCCTAAATATGCTATCTTATACATGCTCTACACTAGTTCATATAACATCAGAACACAGGACCAAGTGCTTTGAGAGTTTAGGGAAATATTGTGCAGCCAAAGCATTGCCGTATCTCACCTGAACTGTAGTGTAGTGGGGCAGTAGACTGATAGAGAGGATGTCCAGCAAGAAGGAACCCTCAAAGGTAGAAAGAAGGAAGCGGGATTGATGCCTCCGTTATTTGTTTTTATTTCAGTTTAATTTACACAATAGTAAAGGATTGCTGATGTGATGAAAACTTTTTGTTCGTATATAAGCTTTAAAGGTCTTACTGTACATGGCTGCATGGTGTTTTTAATTTCAACAAGAAACTCAAAAACAGCTTCAGTTTCACATGATTGTAGAACAGGAATATCCAAGCAATGCCTCTCTGAGCAATAGCTGCATCATGACAAAAAAAAGTGCGAGAGCTTTTTATGAGAACATTTGCAATTATATTTAGGGCAGTCACAATTGGGCTGATGTAAATATCTGAATATTCTTTTTTGCATTATTGTAAATGTGTTTTTATTTTCTCTGTACGCTGGAATTCTCTCCTTACTTTATAGCTGTTTTTTTCCTTCCCACTAACCATGTTCATTAATGGTCTTTTCTTCTGCACTAGACTTACTTCGATACAAGTCCTGTTTACAGGATACAATGGCTATATTGAGGAAAGATGGCCAAAATGCAGCCTTGGTTTTCAAAGGTTCTCTAAGTGATTACTGAATTCTAATATTGGTGTTACATTTTCTTTCAAAATTTTGTAGTAAATTTCTTGTTTCATGATCATAGCAAGGTTACATTGCAGGTACCATACAAATATACAGAATTTAACTGACTGCTTAATTTAAAAACACAATAAAACCCAAAGTGGACCTGAACTCTAAAAGTGAAGATTTGCTGTGGTATAATGTTAATTGTTCCCAAGAAGTATCCTGAAAATGTACCCTTTGTCTTCAGTTCTTCCTGAAGAATAGAAATGGACTTCCTGGCATGTAAGTGTGCATAGGCACTTCTGTACCTATAGCCCCTATAGTTGTATATCTGAAATCTGATATATAGGCCACTGTTGCCTCTTACTGGTTGTCTCAAGCAAGATATAGTGACGTCACTACTGTGAAGCTCACTGGTTTACTTGCGGGAGACTCTCCCACGAGGAAACAAAACCCTTCCTCCACCAAGATAGCCACCTTCACACAGAGACACAGTGCAGAACAAGGGCATGGTGAATTAGTAGTGTTTAGCTGCAAGGAGACCACAGTCAATACAGGTGACTAGGTCTTTGCCCTCTGTCTTCTCTTTAAGTAACATAATTTTTATAACCATAGAGACAAACATGAAACATTTAGATATGCCTCTAGGCAGGTGCCCAAAATTTAACTTTTATTGTGCAAAAAAGAGTTAATGTTTGGTCATTTTGGGTTAGCTCGCTGTGGTGTGTCTTCCGTTTGGCCTGTGGTGCGTCCCACAGTAGGGGATATTTAAAGAAAGTGTTGAGTAGGGTGGGTTGCCTCAAGGAAAACAGAAATGGAAGGTGCGCACACCTAATTTAATAATTAAAAATTTTAGTATAAAAGTGGGTACTCACAAAATGCAACTGACAAAAAGCCATAAACACAGTGCATGGACATGCACAGAACACGGGGTACAGCTAATGTGTTTCGGGGGCGCACCCCCTTCCTCAGAGCTAGCCTAGCTCTGAGGAAGGGGGTGTGCCCCGGAAACGCATTAGCTGTACCCCGTGTTCTGTGCATGTCCATGCACTGTGTTTATGGCCTTTTGTCAGTTGCATTTTGTGAGTACCCACTTTTATACAAAAAAAAAATATTATTAAATTATCTCTGGTAATGCACTAGGTGTGCGCGCCTTCCATTTCTGTTTTTCTTGTAGTTCCTTTTGGATTACCCCATCTGAGGAAGGCAGCATCCACCTAGCTTTGGGATACCATATATACTTTTTACACCACCATTTTATCTGATATCTGTTACATCACACCTTTGAAGACCTATTAGCACTGGAAGTGACTGTGTTTTTTGTATTTCTACAGGGTGGGTTGCCTGGTCATGGGAGTGAGAAGAACCATACACGAGGAGACATAGTCCTGAAACTGGACTGTTAGCAGGCCATAGTATCACCAGTTTGGAACTAGTACAAGCTAAAGGTATGAGCAGTTAAGCACCATAGCATAGCCCAATTTCGACCTAGTATTTAAGGAGGCATGCTGTTCAGTTTGAAAACCTGTTACATTGCAGAAGTGATTGATGGAAGAAATGTAATATTGGGAACGAAGAGGAAATTACATTTATGTAATTTTATTCTATTCAGTAAAATACATTTCTGGTTAAGTGAATCATCTGATCTGGTTTACTGTGAACAGAGAGTGAAAGTGAGCTACTGCAATTAACGGAGAACAAAGAGTAGACCTTTTGGGTGATGAAGAGTAAAAAGGTAAAAGGAAGGATGAGCAGCCAGCATGGGCGTCCGTTCCATAGGGCAAGGGGGGTCGTTTGCCCCCCCTGGAATCGAGAAGGTGTTGGCCAAATTGGCAGTGTTCTACACCCTCCGCCTCCCTTACACTCACTTCCAGCCCCGCTGGACCTGCTGAAGGTGAGAAGGAAGGAGAGCTGGGCTGTGTGTGCGGTATGGACGGAGGAGGAGATGTCCTACAACACGTGTGTGTGTGTGACTGCAGAGACATGACGTCATAGGACACGTCATACATATAGTCGGTGTGGTCAGTGTGTAGTGTGTGTAGTGTCCAGAGGTGCAGGGTACTGCTGTGTAATGTAAAGGGGTGCAGGGTGCTGTTTAATGTAAAGGGGTCCAGTGATGCAGGGTGCTGTGTAATGTAAAGGGGTGCAGGATGCTGTGTAATGTAAAGGGGTCCAGTGATGCAGAGTGCTGTGTAATGTAAAGGGGTCCAGTGATGCAGGGTGCTGTGTAATGTAAAGGGGTCCAGTGATGCAGAGTGCTGTGTAATGTAAAGGGGGTCAGTGATGCAGGGTGCTGTGTAATGTGTAGGGGTCCAGTGATGCAGGGTGCTGTGTAATGTAAAGCGGTCCAGAGCTGTGGGGTGCTGTGTAATGAAAAGGGGTCCAGAGGTGCAGTTGTGGCGAGGGGGTACACAGTAGTGACAAATAGATATTTAAAGATGCAGGGGGCATAGTGGGGTGTTTTACATTTTAACGTGAGGGGGGGTCGCTTTTAACCCCCGCTAGTGGTCGAAGAAAGGGTAAAATGCGACTGTGTATCGCCGCTGCTGAAGCGCCCCCCCCCTGAAAACATTTCAGCGGACGCCCATGGAAGCCAGTTTAGGAGAAGAAAGGGTGGTGGCCGGTTACAGAGGTTCTGCTGGAGAGTGGATTGGTGGCTTTATGATCTACCTTTCTAAGCAACAGAATCCCTATGTTAGGACCGCTGTGTAATAGAACCAAATTTAACACTCACACATAGTATTTTTGGGTCATTAGCATGTAACACCGGCTTGGAACACAAAACCGTGACTTGTACTCCAAACACCGGACGTGAAGTCACCGAATGTTCCTGCCTAATGCATTTTGCTCCTCCTCAGAAGCATCTTCAGAGGTGAAGAGCACTTCCATCATGCTACCACTCGAACTAAGTAATCAAATAAAGCAGAAAGCATGCATCTACCCCATGCTGCCACATGCCTCCTTTGTTGTGTTTATATAATTTATGTACATTCAGATTGCAAGTTAAAGTTTGGGGCGACCTAAAGTCTTATAGTAGCTGACAGCTGCCGCCCCTTACTTGCCTAACTTCACATAGTGGGTGGTTTTATTTAAGGAATAGTGACTCTTCACTGAGAAAAGTGAATATTCACTGAGTTTAGTGAATAAGGGGAAGATGTGTCCACTCTGAATATCCAAAGACGTGCAGGGGAAATATTAAAATCTGTATTTTTGCTTGAAAATTATTTGATTAGTGAAGAGAAAACAACTTCATCTTATGTACCATTATTTTGCATGGAAATTTGGCGTTTTATATTGTAGGCCAGGAATAACTCACTTAAAGGGGTTGTAAAGATTCATTTTTTATTTTCTAAATAGGTTCCTTTAAGCTAGTGCATTGTTGGTTCACTTACCTTTTCCTTTGATTTACCTTCTAAATGTTTTTTTTCTTTGTCTGAATTTCCCACTTCCTGTTTCTCCTCACTAAACTTCACACCATCATCCGAGTGGTGTTTAGTCAGCCAGAACAGCTTACTGAACAGCTTACTGAGGAGGAACAGGAAGTGAGAAATTCAGACAAAGAAAACAAAGAAAAAAAACATTTAGAAGGGAAATCAAAGGAAAAGGTAAGTGAACCAACAATGCACTAGCTTAAAGGAACCTACTGTATTTAGAAAATAAAAAACGAACCTTTACAACCCCTTTAAATCTGTCCAAACAAGAGTCTAGTAGACATCCCAGGTATGATTAAGTTTGAAACACAAAATCATAAATTATAATATAATAAATAACTATAAATAATTATAACAAATAATAATATAATTATTATAAAAATTATTCAGTAATGTAATCAAATCAAAAACACTAAAATTTGCTCAGTTGCAGAATTGTCGCTGTCATTACTTTTAGTGTTTGATGATGAATTTCCCCACAAATCGCTATCGCTCAATTCTGCAAGTGATTCTAATTTATTATTGCTGTTTTCTAGCTGGTCTAAAACCACTTTTGACATAAAGGGACACTTTTTGGTTGCTATGGACAATCTCCAGTTTCCAGGCAGAAAAAACTGTATTTATAATATAAAATTGCATGCAGGGCACTGGACAGACCACTAGGGACAAAGGGGATGTGTAATTATTATTATACTGTGTTTTTCCTTTTTTGAATTTGGCGCCGATCTCCGCCCCCGTGCGCAGGAAACGGAGCTCGGCGGCACTCGGGCACTGTGTGAATCGAGCGAGATGACAGCTCGCAGACACAGCGGGGAGACATCGCAGGATCCAGGGGACAAGGTAAGTTACTTTGCCTGGATACTGCGATGCGATCCCGAGTGTGGCTCGGGGTTACCGCTAATGGTACTGAAACTTCACCCCGAGCAAGACTTGGGAATACCATCAGGGAGGTTAAAGCTAGAAATAATAAGAGAGTGAATAAGTAGTTTGATGGTTTCATTTGTTAAAGTAGAAGTGTGGCCAAAGCTTTTTTTGGCCATACTTCTCTTCTGGGTCACAGGAGTGCAGTTGTGCTCACCTGTAACCCAGGATCAGCCGACAACGTCACAGAGTCACTACAGGCTCTGCAAGGATCCTGGCAATAATGTTGAGATTCACTCAGATGCTTGATCAGCTGCTGGCTTAGCATCTCAGGGCGTCGCTAAGAGGGTGAGCCAGATGCTCCAGCCTGCTCCACAGCTCAACACTCTAGTGAGAGCTGGAAGGGCAGAGCAGAGAGTGGTGACCAGTCACTTCTCTCAGCTCTGAGGAGAACAAGAACTGAGCGTCAAGTGGTCATGTGATAGCTC
Source organism: Rana muscosa (assembly GCA_029206835.1). Taxonomy (NCBI): domain Eukaryota; kingdom Metazoa; phylum Chordata; class Amphibia; order Anura; family Ranidae; genus Rana; species Rana muscosa. The sequence continues at coordinate 909,162,108 of CM055117.1, read as the reverse complement.
GGATCTAGGGCTTATTGCTGGCAGGGGACAGCTACAGCATCAAACAGATGCTGCAGCAGTGAGGTGAGTACAGTATAAATGTTTGTTTTTTGTATTCCCACACTTCTTTAAGAAGAGGAGTCATTTAGTCTATCAGATTTGGGGCTGAATGGACAGGTGAGAGTCCAAGATTACACCATTGACATGAAGGGAGGGACTGATGCCGCGTACACACGACCGTTTTTCATAACGAGAAAAATGCAATTTTTAAAAATGGTCGTGAAAAACGGTCATGTGTATGCTCCAAAGCAAAATGCCCGAAAAAATATTAGAGCCTGCTTTATTTTTTCTCGTCGTTTTTCACGTCGTTCTTTTTAACGTTGTGAAAAATGGTCGTGTGTATGCTTTTACGAGGGGAAAAACACATGCATGCTCAGAATCAAGTATGAGACGGGAGCGCTCGTTCTGGTAAAACTAGCATTCGTAATGGAGATAGCACATTCGTCACGCTATAACGGACTGAAAAGCATGAAGGCTGAAAAGCGTGAATCGTCTCTTACCAAACTTTATTAACACGAGGATCAGCAAAAGCATCCCAAAGGGTGGCGCCATTCGAATGGAACTTCCCCTTTATAGTGCCGTCGTACGTCACCGCGCTTTGCTTGAGCGTTTTTTTTCATGAACGTGTGTATGCAAGGCAGGCTTGAGAGGAAACATGAAAAATCACGTCGAGAAAAACGTAGTTATTTTCCATGACATGAATCGTGTGTACGCGGCATGACAGTGGTAGTATTGATCTTGATGGGAAAGTCATGGAAAAGGGCATGGGGGAACAGGGGGGAACAGAGTTACCATGGTCTGTTATTGGGCTCTGTGGGGCAGGAGTAGTTGAGCTATACAAAGAGGACACTGTTTTAGAGCTAGGCACTGGGTTTTCCATTAATTTTCCATTAATTGAAGAAGGCCAACCACTCAACACTGCAGCATTCCGCTGGCCTGGATGGAGCATCAGCCCCTTGCACAGTGCCTGGAGCTAAAGGGAATAGAAAGGCCTCTACATACAAGGTGTTAGCCTAACCGTATTGTACTGTGTATAACTGAGCCATGAAGCGTGGGTTATTGGTCTCTGACCACTGATATTTCTTAATTGCTTCTTAATTGCTTTCACCCAAATGCAAAAGTTCAGAAAATCTTGACATACATCCGGTACCATCTGAACCTATAAAAACACCAGACTCAGAAATTTTGTGTCTCCGGTCTGGGTTCCTTTGGGATTGGACCTTCTCTTCTAAACTAAAATATGCCAGCCTAATGGTTTCTAGTACATATGATAGTAAAATAGATACAGATGGGCATTATTTTTCTGCATTTTTGTGCATTTGAATATATCCCAATTGTAGGTCAGCAGATGTTTTTAAATGAAAACTGCAGAATTTTACAACAATGTCCATCTACACAAACCCATAGTATGGCAGTTGTGGTTATTTATCTGCCCCATCCCCCCTCGAAAAAATAGAGAGAGAGAGAGCACGCACAAGAGAACAGAATCGTAGATCCTGTGATCAGACAGATTATCCATAAATTGCAGATGCTCACAATCCAGTCCAGTAAAAAGTGCATTTAGAAATCATGCTGCAGTAGGCACACCTCAAAAATGATGTCCTTGCAAGCTCCACCCCTTGAATCATGCAATTATTTTTGTAAAAGCAAATGCTACAATGTGCTATTAGAGGAAGCATGTAGTCTGCTGTATATTTATATCTTTTGTTCTACAAACGAACAATCAAAATAAAAGAGAGATAGATTTATGTTTTTTGAGCTATCAAGATTCTTGTGACTTCTTTAACATTTTGCACACAATTCTTCTTCTAGAGGTATCTAGAAGGTACACTATATTACCAAAAGTATTGGGACACCTGCCTTTACACACACATGAACTTTAATGGCATCCTAGTCTTAGTCCGTAAGGTTCAATATTGAGTTGGCCCACCCTTTGCAGCTATAACAGCTTCAAATCTTCTGGGAAGGCTGTACACAAGGTTTAGGAGTGTGTCTATGGGGATGTTTGACCATTTTTCCAGAAGCGCATGTGTGAGGTAGGTGCACAAACAAGGTCCATAAAGGCATGGATGAGCAAGTTTAGGGTGGAGGAACTTGACTGGCCTTTTTTACATTGCAAACACTCTTGAGTTAACTTCTGCTTTCATAAAACAGGCTCATTCTCAGGTTGCGTTGGGTTGCCCTGATCTGCATAGATCAAAGCAGGTTCAATGCAAGCATGAAGGAACAATTGTTTTTGTATATGCCCTGTTCATACCATAATAGCTGGGGTGCTTTGCCTTGTGGTGTTGTATAAAGTGCAGCATGTGAGCATTTCTACCCAGAGAAATGAATTCCCCAGCATGCCACCACACTGTGTCACGCAGAGGTGCATAGAGTTGAATGAAGTGTCATTTTGTGTCACTTTTTTTTTAAAAAGACAAAAAGTGTGATGTGTTGCAGCAATATATCCCACCACCCCTACACATAGCACACCACTGTGCATGGTTTTTTGTGTGCAGGCTGGTGTGAGCAAGCCCTCAAAATGAAAAATAAGAAAAGCACATAAACACTATGATGCATTGCTTGCACATCCTTTATATGCATCATAACACATGTCTGTTGGTGTGAGTTGGCCCCAAGTGAATTTGGTGCAGCAGTTACAAACAAAAAAATTACAATTGTAAAACTGAATGTGTCATGTATCTTTCCTGGTGCATCTGTGTACCAAAAAACAGCCCTATTGATAATAATTAAAGTGGTTGTTAAGGCTCAAGGTTTTTGCATGCATGCATTCTATGCATGAAGGTAAAAAACCTTCTGTGTGCAGCAGCCCCTCAGCCCCCACAATACTTACTGCAGCTCCCACAGGTCTCCTATTTCTCATTGGCTGAGACAGCCTTTGACTCCCACTGCTGACAATCACAGCCAGTGAGCCAATGAGGAGAGAGTGGGGGTGAGGTCAAGATGTGCTCCATGTGTGGATGGACATACAGAGCAGCAGCTCGGGAGTGAGCCTGCTCAGGTCCCCCCTGTAACAAGCTACTCTGTGCGTGTTCCTGGAATGCGCTGGCGTGAATTGAGCCTAAAGAATCATAGGTTATCTTCAGAATTATCCATTAATAATTATAGTACTGCAAGTGCGACAGGCATTTCTGTATGCATCCCCAGTATATGGAGGTGTTAATGGAGCTTAAAGGATCATAGGTTAACAGTGGCAAAAGGTTAAAATAAAATGAAAAAAAAAACACATTTAAAAGTATATACACACTTTTTGGGGGGGAATTTTTTTTTATTCAGTCTTAAAGGTAATAATACAAAAAAGAGCCTATCGGGCATATGGAGGCTTGGTAATATAGATTGGTACTGAAACATACTATATACATTAATCTTACAAACAACTAAAAAAGTACGCTCAACCACCATGTAGGACAGGCAGAATATCATTAGTGAGAAACTCAGGGTCTTAATTTTAGAAGGATCTAAGAGAAGAAGCATTCTCAAAAATACTTTCCAGGTAACCTAGTAATGTATTACCAGTAGAATGACAAGGGTCACCATAGATCCTATTCTGAACCAAGGTAAGTAAAGTAGGTAAAGTAAGTAAAGTAGGGGTCTCGGAATTCTACACTTTATGACATTTTTCTAGGCAACCCCGTGATAAATAAGTGGGCTTATACAATGGTGAATTTCGAATTGACAAATTGTTTCAAAAAATGTATAGCAGGGGCAGCCAGAGACTACCATTTGAGAACAATAGCTTTCCTAGCATAAAACAACAGTAACCCAAAAAGTGTTCTGGAGGCTCTGTGATATGCCAGGGTGTCCACCAGCCCTAGCAGACACACATCATCCGTCAGTGGCACCTGAACAGTGGTCATTGAGAAAATAAGAGAGACCACATCGGTCCAGAAGGCTTAGATATGAGGACACTGCCAAAAAATGTCAATAAAGTCCGCAGAGGCCTCCACACACCTCCAGAAGCCAGGAGAGACAGTAGCATATATCCTGTGTAGACAGATGGGGTAAAGTAGATTTGGTGCAAAATTTTAAATTGTGAAAATAAACTTTCTCGTATTTCTTCCCAATCACATATCACATAGTAACATAGGTAATCTAGTTGAAAAAAGACACAAGTCCATCTAGATCAACCAATAAAGGGGAAAAAACTATACAATCCTAGATTTACAATTCTATACCCACAGTTGATCCAGAGGAAAGCAAAAAAAAAACAGCAAAGCATGATCCAATTTGCTTCAGCAGGTGAAATAATTCCTTCCTGATCCCCCCGAGAGGCAATCACATATTCCCTGGATCAACTTTACCTATAAATGTTAGTATCCAGTTATATTATGTAAATTTAGGAAAGAATCCAGGCCTTTTTAAAAGCAATTTGCTGAGCTGGCCAGAACCAGCTCTCGAGGGAGTCTATTCCACATATTCACCGTTTTTACTGTGAAGAAACCTATTTGTATTTGGAGAATAAATATTTTTTCCTCTGGATGCAAAGAGTGCCCCCTTGTCCTGACCATAAAGTGAATAACTCGACACAAAGTTCACTATATGGACCACTTATGTATTTATACATGTTGATCCTATCTACCTTAATCTCCTCTTCTCAGGAGAGAATAAATTCAGTTTATCTAAACGTTCCTCGTAGCTAAGCTCCTCCGTGCCTCTTTTTTTCCTTTATGTTATCCTGTGTATTTCTTGTGTTTTCCTTGGAAAAAAACGCTTTGAGAAGATACCTTTAAAGGCGCTATATTAAATAAAGTTTTTTTTTTATTATTATTATCAGTTTAGTTGCTTTTCTCTGCACTTTCCTCAATATCCTTTTTGTGAACTGGAGCCCAAAACTGAACTGTATATTCCAGATGAGGTCTTGCTAATGATTTGTACAGGGGTAAAATTATATCTCTCTCCCTCGGGTCTATACCTCTCTTAATACAAGAAAGGATTCTGCTTGCTTTGGAAACTGCAGCTTGGCATTGCATGCTATTATTAAGCTTATGATCTACCAGAACACCCAGATCCTTCTCCACCATTGATTCCCCCAGTTGTACTCCCCCTAGTATGTATGATGCATGCATATACTTAGCCCTAAGTGCATAACTTTACATTTATCAACATTAAACCTCATTTGCCACACAGTTGCCCAATTAAACAGTGCATTGGGGTCAGCTTGAAAGTTGGAGATGTCCTGTAGGGATGGTATTCCACTGCATAGCTTGGTGTCATTTGGAAAGACTGAAATGGTACGTTTAATCCCAGACCCTATATCATTTATAAATATATTAAAAAATCTGGGTCCCAACACTGAACCTTGGGGTACATCACTAATAACCTTAGACAATTTGGAGTATGAATCATTAACCACTAATCTCTGAATACGGTCTTTTAGCCAGTTTTTAACCATTTACAAACTGATTTTAACAGGCCTGTAGACATTACCTTACACATTAGCCGTGTGTGGAGGACTGTGTCAAATGCTATGTCCACAGCCACCCCTCTGTCCAAGGCTTTACTTACCTCCTCATAAAAAGAAATCAGATTTGTCTGACAACTTCCGTTTTTATCAATCCATGCTGTCTGTGGCTTAAAATATTTTTTCCAGCAACAACTCATCTATGCAGTCTTTTATTAAATTCTCCAGTATCTTCCCAACTATAGAGGGTAAACTAACAGGTCTATAGTTACTTGGTAAAGACTTTGATATCTTTTTAAATGTAGGCACCACATTGGCCTTATGCCAATCCAGTGGAACTATTCCAGTCATTAAAGAGTCCCTTAAAATTAGGCTTTGAAATTACAGAACTCAATTCTTTAAGGACACTTGGGTGTATGCCATCTGGTCTAGGTGCTTTATTCACCTTTATTGTGTTTAAATATTTCTGGACCATAATAATTTTGAGCCATTGTGGATCATTTTCAATGCCATCCCCATTATGGACATGAGTTCCCCCATGCTCCTTTGTATACTCAGAACTGAAGAGAGTATTTAATACAATAGCCTTCTCTTTATCCCCAGTCACCCACTCTAGATTATTTTGTAAAGGGCCTACATACTTAGACCTGACCTTTTTAATATTAATATATTTCAATAATTTTTGGGGGTTTGTCCTACTATCTTTTGCAATTTGTCATTTGTTTTGAATTTTTGCGGCCTTGATTTCCTTTATACATGTTCTGTTATATTCTTTGTAACATTTAAATGATGATAGTCTTTCTTAATATTTTTATTTTTTAAAAGCTCTTTTCTTATTATTTGTAGCTTTTTTTTAACTTTAGCCGTGAGCCACATAGGTTTGTTTTTTTTCCTTTTAAACATATTGCCCATGGGTATATACAGGTCCTTCTCAAAAAATTAGCATATTGTGATAAAGTTCATTATTTTCTGTAATGTACTGATAAACATTAGACTTTCATATATTTTAGATTCATTACACACAACTGAAGTAGTTCAAGCCTTTTCTTGTTTTAATATTGATGATTTTGGCATACAGCTCATGAAAACCCAAAAATCCTATCTCAAAAAATTAGCATATTTCATCCGACCAATAAAAGAAAAGTGTTTTTAATACAAAAAAAGTCAACCTTCAAATAATTATGTTCAGTTATGCACTCAATACTTGGTCAGGAATCCTTTTGCAGAAATGACTGCTTCAATGCGGCATGGCATGGAGGCAACCAGCCTGTGGCACTGCTGAGGTGTTATGGAGGCCCAGGATGCTTCGATAGCGGCCTTAAGCTCATCCAGAGTGTTGGGTCTTGCGTCTCTCAACTTTCTCTTCCCAATATCCCACAGATTCTCTATGGGGTTCAGGTCAGGAGAGTTGGCAGGCCAATTGAGCACAGTAATACCATGGTCAGTAAACCATTTACCAGTGGTTTTGGCACTGTGAGCAGGTGCCAGGTCGTGCTGAAAAATGAAATCTTCATCTCCATAAAGCTTCTCAGCAGATGGAAGCATGAAGTGCTCCAAAATCTCCTGATAGCTAGCTGCATTGACCCTGCCCTTGATAAAACACAGTGGACCAACACCAGCAGCTGACATGGCACCCCAGACCATCACTGACTGTGGGTACTTGACACTGGACTTCAGGCATTTTGGCATTTCCCTCTCCCCAGTCTTCCTCCAGACTCTGGCACCTTGATTTCCGAATGTACTTTGGACCACTGAGCAACAGTCCAGTGCTGCTTCTCTGTAGCCCAGGTCAGGTGCTTCTGCCGCTGTTTCTGGTTCAAAAGTGGCTTGACCTGGGGAATGCGGCACCTGTAGCCCATTTCCTGCACACGCCTGTTCACGGTGGCTCTGGATGTTTCTACTCCAGACTCAGTCCACTGCTTCCGCAGGTCCTCCAAGGTCTGGAATCGGTCCTTCTCTACAATCTTCTTCAGGGTCCGGTCACCTCTTCTCGTTGTGCAGCGTTTTCTGCCACACTTTTTCCTTCCCACAGACTTCCCACTGAGGTGCCTTGATACAGCACTCTGGGAACAGCCTATTCGTTCAGAAATTTCTTTCTGTGTCTTACCCTCTTGCTTGAGGGTGTCAATGATGGCCTTCTGGACAGCAGTCAGGTCGTCAGTCTTACCCATGATTGCGGTTTTGAGTAATGAACCAGGCTGGGAGTTTTTAAAAGCCTCAGGAATCTTTTGCAGGTGTTTAGAGTTAATTAGTTGATTCAGATGATTAGGTTAATAGCTTGTTTAGAGAACCTTTTCATGATATGCTAATTTTTTGAGATAGGATTTTTGGGTTTTCATGAGCTGTATGCCAAAATCATCAATATTAAAACAAGAAAAGGCTTGAACTACTTCAGTTGTGTGTAATGAATCTAAAATATATGAAAGTCTAATGTTTATCAGTACATTACAGAAAATAATGAACTTTATCACAATATGCAAATTTTTTGAGAAGGACCTGTATTTTGCAGTGTGTTCACATACAGTCTTTTTGAAGAATTACCATTTCTGTTCTCTCTATCAATGCCAATATTCCCTCCCAGTCTCAGTCTGGGAGATCAGCCCTCATCATTGGAAAGTAGCTTTTTCGAAGTTTTTATATTTCCAGGATGTACTTTTTGCTTACAGCTAACATTAATGTAATCATGTTATGGTCACTGCTACCCAAATGTTCTTTTATATGAACATTAGTAATAAGCTCTGCATGGTTTGTGACTACCTGGTCCAGCAGAGCATCATTCCTAGTTGGGGCCTCTATGAACTGGACCATAAAATTGCATTGTAATAAGTTTATAAATTGTTGCCCTTTTACTGTTCCTGCAGTGCCATTACTCTTGTCAATTTCTGAGTAGATAAGATCCTGCTTTATTATCACTATCCCAGCCCTTGCAGCCTTTTCTATCTGTGCAGCAAGGATCTGAGTCTCCACCTCCTCATTAACACTAATAATTACCTTTGTAGTACGCGCATGGGTGAATTTCCACCCATAATGCTTCAGCCTCATCACACTCTCCATCAACTAGGTCCTCTTTTACACTCAAGTTGATTTACTAAAACTGGAGCACACATAATCTGGTGCAGCTGTACATGGGAACCAATCTGTTTCAAACTCCAGCTTGTTCAATTAAGCTTTGACAATAAAACCTAGAAGTTGATTGGTTACAATGCACAGGTGCACTACATTCTGTATGCTCCAGTTTTAGTAAATCTGCACAATAGAGACAGGCACCACCACCTTTCCTTTTTACTCTGTCTCTCCGAAAGAGAGAATAGCTAGGAATATTAATAGCCTAGTCATGTTAAGAACAAAGCCAAGATTCAGCAACACCAATTAAATCATAGTTCTTATTGTGCACCAAAGCTTCCAACTCACCTATTTTGCTTGGCAGGCTTCTGGAATTGGTGAACAAACACTTTAATAAATGTTCTCATTTTGCACATCTATTTTGCATGTTTTTTGTTTTAGTACAAATAGTACAAATAGTACAATTTCCAAAGGTTGTTTGTAACATGGGAACCTTCTTATCACATGCTATAGCCCCCCCTCCCATCATTCCCCATTCTACCCACCAATAGGGACTGACCCCTGTCTGACCAGTCTGCCCCATTATAATCTAATTCTCTCTCCCCCGAATCCTAGTTTAAATACTCCTCCAGTGTTTCCATAAACCTCTCCCCCCAGCACAACAGACCCCCCCCCTCCATTTAGGTGTAAACCATCTTTAGCATATAAAGATATATGGCAATCATCATCATCCAGTGCTGGAAAGTCGCCTAGACATTTATTTTTGAGAGTTTCAAGTCCCGTATGGAGGGAAGAAAGTAATTCTTTGTATATAGTAGATAGGGGTTTGCCTAAGGTATCATTCCTGAGTAAATTTATAAGGGCCGAGGCATAAAGGACAACCGGTTGATTATTAAATTAGAATAGAGAATGCATGTCTAAGCTGCAAATTTCTAAATAAATGTGTGTTAGAGATATAATACTGCTGCTTAAGGCTATCTATGGTCCTCAGCTGTCCCCCGAACAGATCTGTTCAAGGTTTTTAATGCCCTTCGCAGCCCAGACATGTGGATCAGGTATCGAACTAAATTCAGGCAATCCCAGGTTAAACCATAAGGGGGCGTGTGTGAGGAGATATAATGAGGTGGAATAGGCTTTCCCTCCCAAGCCATCAACTGGGCTCTCAGTACAGTTTTCATCACTACTGTTAGGGTAAGAGGGGCAGCGGGACCACCGTACAAGAGGTTCCTGCATGTTAGAGAGATCATACTGCTGCTTAAGGCTATCAAAGGTCCTCAGCCCTCCCCTGCACAGATCCATTCAAGGTACCAGTATTTAATGTCCTTTGCAGCCCAGACATGTGGATCAGGTATCAAACTAAATTCTGGCAATTCTGGGTTAAACCATAAGGGTGTGCATTGGGAGATATGCCAAGGTCCCTCCCAAGCAATCAACCAGGCTCTCAGTACAGTTTTCATCGTTACTGTTTAGGGAAGAAGAGCAGTGGGACCACGGTACAAGAGGTTCTGTAAGGCCTCAGAAGAACCCAACCAGGAGGTTTCCAAAGCCACTGAGGCATTAGACTCATCTGCCACCAACCAGTTATAGGCATGTGTTAGCATGGCTGCTAGAAAATATTTATAAAGATCAGGACAGGCTGGACCACCCTGATACCAGGTTAATTTCATTAGTTTCAACTGTGGCTACCATAACCCCCAGAGAAAGAAATTATGAGTTGAAAGTACTTCTGAGGAATCCATACAGGGGAATGTCTACGTACATACAAGAAAGCAAGCAATATTTTCATTTTTAAATGATTGATCTGTCCCACTAGGGAAAGTGGAAGATTGGCCCAAGCCTTTAATTTAGTATTCATATGTTGTAACAATGGGACAAGGTTTAGGGCACAAAACTTCAATCCAAAATATTTAGAAAAATCTGAGAAAATATGCAGAGCCCCCTTAAGGGAGGGCCCTGGATCATTAAGAAATAAAATAAGGCCATCTACATACAGGGTTAACTGTTCAATAAGAGCTTCTAGTTGTATACCAATCACTGCAGGAGCATGTCTAAGAGCCAAAGCTAATGGCTCCATCATCAGGGCAAACAATGCCAGGGATAACAGCCTTACCTCGTACCCCTTTCCACCAAAAAGAAACCTGAAAGCTCACCTTCCAGCTTAATCTGAGCTGTCGGGATGTGTATAAAATTGTAATCCACTTCCCAAATTTCTGCCCCAAACCCCATCATTTCTAAAAATAGAGAAATATAGGGCCAGGCCGCAGAATCAAAAACCTTCTCAATATCTAATGTTACCAACACGCTAGTGGAAGACTCAGTAGAGTGCAACTGTAAATGGGTGAAAACTATGCGTAAGTTAAGATCAGTCAGCTTTCCTGGCCTAAAACCAGTTTGGTCAACATTAATTAGGGAGGAAAAAAGATCTTCAGTAATCTAGTAGGTAATATCTTTGTCCATATACACACCTTTATTCAAATTAATAGGCTGCCATACGCTCAACAAATGTGGCAAAGTAGCCCTCTGAGCATTTTGCTGCGTTATTTTTTTTAGCGTGCATTTTGCCACATTTGCAGTATGTTTTTGCGTGCAACAAAATGCATGCTTGCTTTCCGCATTTAGGGTGCCAATACCAGCTAGTATAGACTTATATATTAAAGGTTTTTAATATTACACCGCCTCTTTATGGCCCTCAAAACAGGTTTCAGGAATTAACATTAGCTAGAGAGACTTCTTCCAATAAGGTGGGCACTGGTCACTGGAGGGCTAAAAATTACTACTTCCTAGATAATTTAACACTGCAAGCAATTTTATCATACCTGGAATGGCATGCCCTCTCCTTGCCAGGGGTTCAATATCCTCTGCAGTTAAGTTATGAACCTCAAGGATCCCTTTACAGTTCAATCTAAACATATCCTCCACATTATTATCAGACAGGTCATCCAGGAATGTACATGTCCTAAACAAGCAAGTTCTTCTGAATCTAACATATCTGATGCTTTCCTGAGCTACAATAAATACAACTGTTGAAAATGCAACAGTTGCTGCAGCAAAAACAAAATCCCGCTCATCAGACATTGCTAATAATTGTAGCTGTCTCTAGTGCAGTGTTTCTCAACTCCAGTCCTCAAGGCGCCCCAACAGATCATGTTTTCAGGCTTTCCATTATTTTGCACAGGTGATTTGGTCAGTTTCACTGCCTTAGTAATTACCACAGACGTTTCATCTTTAGGGAAATCCTGAAAACATGACCCGTTGGGGTGCCTTGAGGACTGGAGTTGAGAAACACTGCTCTAGTGAATTGTGTTTTTCTTTCTTGCGCTGTCTGCCCATGGAAAAGGTTTATGACAACTTCTTGGCTCTTTTTTCAGTGTTTTATAAAAAAAGGCTTTATCACCAAGTGTTAAATTCAGGGGACTTTATGTTTACAATGGCGTTAAGACTCTTTTGTGCTTTTCACTGTTTATTAAACAGGTACATTCCTATTACTTTCTCTGTAGTAATCACAGAGAATACACAGTGAAGAGAAGATTCCTACCTTACTTATCACAGTTTATTAAACACCTCTCTAGGTAATTAGCACCATAATTAGCTGTGAAAAGGGTTATCACAACTTACCACCCGCTTTTCACAGTAGTCAGAGCAGGTGTTAAAGCTTTTTTTCCACTGTAGAAAAATAACTTTCACGATAGCACCTAGTGACGGAGCTACTACAGCTCATTGTGGTCAATACGTGCTTCAGGATGACACTATCAGACAGTGCAGGGTATGTGTTCATCTAGAACTCTACATCTGCAGCACTCACATATAGTGTTGAGCGAACCCGAACTGTAAAGTTCGGGTCCGTACCGAACTTTAGCTTTTTCCCGAACCCGAACCCGGACTTTGCCCAAAAGTTCGGGTTCGGGTTCGGGTTCGGCAATCTAATAACGCATTTAGAAATGCTTCAGGGCCCAGCCAATCACCTTTTGATTAGCTGGTGTGCCCTTAGAGGCCATCATAGCCATGCCTACTAATGGCATGGCTGTGATTGGTCAGTGCAACATGTGACCCAGCTTCTATATAAGCTAGAGGCACACAGCACACATGTCACTCTGCTTCAGAATAGATAGGGAGAGGATCTAGTCTGCTGCTGCTGCTTTTAGGGAGAGATAGAAAGATAGATGAGGTAGTCCTGATTCTACAATCTGAGGGAAAAGATAGAGAGTTAGTGTAGTGTAGGGCCAGGTTCCTGTGTTGGTGCTTTCAGGGAGAGAGAATATTATATAGGAGTCCAGATTCAGAGATTAAAATCAGCGATCTGCATAGGTTTACCTGTTTGTGTTGCAGTGCAGTCTTTCTACACTGCCATGAGCCCAGTGTCAGAGAAAATCTAACTTTTAGGGGGAAAAAAAAAGGCACTTTATTGTGCTCTTTTCCAAAAGACCCATAGGGCAAAAAAAAAAAAAAAAAAAAAAGCATTTTATTTTGCTAGTGCAAAAAAAGACCAGTTTAGGGCAAAAAAAAATAAAAAATTTGCACTTTAATGTACGCTTGCAAAAAGAGCCATTCAGGGGCACAAAAAAAGTTTGCAGTGTGTTATACATATTTTGAGGTGTGTGAAATAAACAATTTCTATATAGTTTTCTCCTACTGTGCTATACTAAAAAAACAACATTTTTTTTGAATAGCATTTTCTGCAGTTCTGTAGCTGTGCGATTCAGCGGTTACGTACTGTGGGTGTGTTCTGCTCTTCCAAAAAACGCCGTTTAGGGGCACAAAAAAAAGTTTGCAGTGTGTTATACATATTTTGAGGTGTGTGAAATAAACAATTTCTATATAGTTTTCTCCTACTGTGCTATACTAAAAAAACAACATTTTTTTTGAATAGCATTTTCTGCAGTTCTGTAGCTGTGCGATTCAGCGGTTGCGTACTGTGGGTGTGTTCTGCTCTTCCAAAAAAACGCCGTTTAGGGGCACAAAAAAAAGTTTGCAGTGTGTTATACATATTTTGAGGTGTGTGAAATAAAAAATTTCTATATAGTTTTCTCCTACTGTGCTATACTAAAAAAACAACATTTTTTTTGAATAGCATTTTCTGCAGTTCTGTAGCTGTGCAATTCAGCGGTTACGTACTGTGGGTGTGTTCTGCTCTTCCAAAAAAACGCAGTTATGGGGCACAAAAAAAAGTTTGTAGTGTGTTATACATATTTTGAGGTGTGTGAAATAAACAATTTCTATATAGTTTTCTCCTACTGTGCTATACTAAAAAAAAAAACATTTTTTTTGAATAGCATTTTCTGCAGTTCTGTAGCTGTGCGATTCAGCGGTTACGTACAGTGGGTGTGTTCTGCTCTTCCAAAAAACGCAGTTTAGGGGCACAAAAAAAAGTTTGCAGTGTGTTATACATATTTTGAGGTGTGTGAAATAAACAATTTCTATATAGTTTTCTCCTACTGTGCTATACTAAAAAAACAACATTTTTTTTGAATAGCATTTTCTGCAGTTCTGTAGCTGTGCGATTCAGCGGTTACGTACTTTGGTTGTGTTCTGCGCTTCCAAAAACACCCATTTAGGGCAAGATCCTAAATTTTGAAAATATGAGGAGAAGGTCAAAGGGACGTGGTGGCCCCGGTCGTGGTGCTGCTGGTGGAGCTCCTGTTGCAGGGAGAGGACGTGGTGGATCTGTGCCAGATATACGCACAAGTGAAACACCTTCCTCAGGTGCGAGTAGGCGACCGAGCCTGCGGCGGTATTTTGTCGCGCCTAATGAGGCTGTATGAATGTTTAGGCCAGGACAAGTACAGGCGATAGTAGATTGGGTTGCTGACAGTGCCTCGGGTTCCTTCACATTGTCTCCCACCCACTCTTCTGATGAAAGATCAGAGTTGGCACCTGAAACCCATGTCCATCAGTCTTTCACCTCACCCCCTTGCAAATCAGCCAAGCAGTCTGAGCCCCAAATCATGCAGCAGTCTCTTCTGCTTTTCGATGACTCTGTTAGCAGGGTTTCCCAGGGCCATCCACCTAGCCCTGCCCCAGAAGTGGAAGAGATTGAGTGCACCGATGCCCAACCACTTATGTTTCATGATGAGTACATGGGAGGACCATCGCAGTACGTCTCGGATGATGACGAAACACAGGTGCCAACTGCTGCTGCTTTCGCAATTGTGCAGACAGACAAGGAGGGCAGGGGTGAAGACTGGGTGGAAGATGATGTGGAGGACGATGAGGTCCTCGACCCCACATGGAATCAACGTTATGCAGGTGACCAGTGTAGTTTGAAGGAAGAGGCGGTGGTCGCACAGAGCCACCAGCACAGCAAAAGAGGGAGCAGGGTGCAAAAGCGAAGCGTCCGTCAGCTAGACAGTATGTCTGCTACTGCCCAACGCAGCAAGGGACCGAGCACACCAAAGCCAGGTCCAAGGAGTTCCCCAGCGTGGCAGTTCTTCACACAATGTGCTGATGACAAGACACGAGTGGTTTGCACGCTGTGCAATCAGAGCCTGAAGCGAGGCATAAACGTTCTCAACCTGAGCACAACCTGCATGACCAGGCATCTAAGTGCAAAGCACGAGCTGCAGTGGAGTAGACACCTCAAAAACCAAGAAAGGTCTCTGGCTCCTCCTGCTTCCTCTTCTGCTGCAGTCTCGGCCTCTTCATCCACCTCTGTAGTGACAGTGGCACCTGCCACCCCGCAAACAGAGGATCTGCCAGCAACACTACCACCTGAGTCACCAACCATCTCCACAATGTCCCATGGAAGCGTTCAGCTCTCTATCTCCCAAACATTTGAGCGGAAGAGAAAGTACCCCCCCTAGCCACCCGCGAACCCTGGCCCTGAATGCCAGCATTTCAAAACTCCTGGCCTTTGAAATGCTGTCATTCCGTCTGGTGGAGACGCAGAGTTTTAAAAGCCTGATGGCATTGGCTGTCCCACAGTACGTCGTGCCCAGCCGCCACTATTTTTCCAGGCGAGCCATCCCTTCTCTGCACAACCAAGTGGGGGACAAAATCAGGTGTGCACTGCGCAACGCCATCTGTGGCAAGGTCCACCTAACTACGGATGCGTGGACCAGTAAGCACGGTCAGGGACGTTATATCTCCCTAACAGCACACTGGGTAAATGCAGTGGCAGCTGGGCCTGAGGCAGATAGCAGTTTGGCGCATGTCCTTCCACCACCGAGGATTGCAGGGCGCTTCAGTTTGCCTCCTGTTGCTAACTCCTCCTACTCCGCTTCCTCATCCTCTACCGCCTCCTCATCCGGTCAGCGTAACACCTTCACCACCAACTTCAGCACAGCCAGGGGTAAACGACAGCAGGCAGTTTTAAAACTTTCCTGTTTGGGGGAAAAACCCCACACCGCGCAGGAGTTGTGGAGGGACATGGAACAACAGACCAATGAGTGATTGCTGTCAGTGAGCCTCAAGCCCGGCCTGGTGGTGTGCGATAATGGGCGAAATCTCGTAGCAGCTCTGGGCCTAGCCGGTTTGACGCACATCCCTTGCCTGGCGCATGTGCTGAACTTGGTGGTCCAGAGGTTCCTTAAAAATTACCCCAATATGCCAGAGCTGCTGCAGAAAGTGCGGGCTGTGTGTGCGCACTTTCGGCGTTCTCACCCTGCTGCTGCTCGCCTGTCAGCGCTGCAGCGTAACTTCGGCCTTCCCGCTCACCGCCTCATATGTGACGTGCCCACAAGGTGGAACTCCACCTTGCACATGCTGGCCAGACTGTGCGAGCAGCAGCAGGCGATAGTGGAGTTTCAGCTGCAGCAATCACGCGTGAGTCGCTCTGCGGAACAGCACCACTTCACCACCAATAACTGGGCCTCCATGCGAGACCTGTGTGCCTTGTTGCGCTGTTTCGAGTACTCCACCAACATGTCCAGTGCCAATGACGCCGTTCTTAGCGTTACTATCCCAGTTCTATGCCTCCTGGAAAAAACGCTTCGGGCGATGATGGAAGAGGATGTGGCACAGGAGGATGAGGAGGAGGAGGAGGAAGCGGGATCATTTCAAAGGCTTTCAGGGCAGTCTTTCATAAGTGGCTACGAGGGTGGGTTCCTGCACCAACAAACGCCAGGTACACAATTGTCCGGCAGAAAGGGCACAGTTCTGGAGGATGACGAGGTGGAGGAGGAGATGGAGGAGGAGGAGGAGGAGGAGGAGGAGCCATTTTCACAGCAGGGTGGCACCCAGACCAGCTCGTGGCCATCACTGGTGCGTGGCTGGGGGGATACAGAGGACACAGACGATACACCTCCCACAGAGGACAGCTTTTCTTTGCCTCTGGGCAGCCTGGCACACATGAGCGATTACATGCTGCAGTGTTTCCGCAATGACCGCCGAGTTGCCCACATTTTAACTGGTGCTGATTACTGGGTGGCCACCCTGCTGGATCCCCGTTACAAGGACAACGTACCGTCCTTAATTCCCTCACTGGAGCGGGATCGTAAGATGCGCGAGTACAAGCGCACGCTGGTAGACGCGCTGCTGGTGGCATTCCCACCTGACAGCGGGCGTACGGTGGAAGCACAAGGCGAAGGCAGAGGAGGAGGAAGAGGTCGCCAACGCAGCCGGGGCACCGGCAGCACCTCAGAAGGCAGGGTTAGCATGGCTGAAATGTGGAAAAGCTTTGTCAGCACGCCACAACAACCAGCACCACCAGCTGAGATGGAACGTCTTAGCAGGAGGCAGCATTTCACCAACATGGTTGAGCAGTATGTGTCCACAGGCCTACACGTACTGGATGACGGGTCTGCCCCCTTTAACTTCCGGGTCTCCAAATTGGGCACATGGCCTGAGCTTGCCCTCTATGCCTTGGAGGTGCTGGCCTGCCCTGCAGCCAGTGTATTATCTGAACGTGTATTTAGCACGGCAGGGGGCGTTATCACAGACAAGCGCAGCCGCCTGTCCAGAGCCAATGTGGACAAGCTCACGTTCATTAAAATGAACCAGGCATGGATCCCACAGGACTTGTCCGTACCTAGTGCAGAATAGACATGTATACCGGTGTTGTGACAAAAACTGTCCGGCCATCGGATTGTGTCCGGCCCATTCTGCGAAGGCGCAGCGCTTGCGCAGTACAGAGGACAAGGAGATTCACAAAATCTCCGAAGATGAACGGCGCCTGCGCTGTGAGTGCAGGTTCAAGCCCCACCATCCAAGTGGACATACGGTAGCACATAGTAACAGGGCCCCTCACGGGCTCGGTTCGATCGCCACGCTTCGGGCACGGCCTCACTTGGCTCGGCTTGAACCACGGATGGTGTGGCCTTCACCTGAACTCACCACGCAGGCGCCGTTCGTCTTGGGAGATTTTCGAAATCCCCTTGTCCTACATACTGAGCAAGCGCAGTACAGGGTGGACACTATTTGACGGGGGACAGAATTCGACACATCACCGGCCTTACCCAGCCATTGTTGTATTTTTGAATCAGTGTTGGCTACCTCGTCCTCCTCCACCGCCGCTTCCACCTACACAGCCACATCCACCGCCACCTCAACCTCCTACTCCATATGGACCTCGTCCTCCTAGGTCAAGATTATTATTTTTTATTTTTATTTTTTTTATGTTATTTTAAGTTATTTCCCTATCCACATTTGTTTGCAGAGCACTTGCCATGCTCTTAACAACATTTTGCTGCCATTTGCAGCCCTCTAGCCCTTTCCATTACCTTTTTAGAGCCTTTTTAGTCCTTAGAAGTCCGGGTCCCCATTGACTTCAATGGGGTTCGGGTTCGGGTCCGGGTTCGGGTTAAAGTTCGGTCCCGAACCCGAACTTTTTTCCGAAGTTCGGCCGAACCCGTCGAACCCGAACATCCAGGTGTCCGCTCAACTCTACTCACATATCATGCATATATAATGGCAGAGCAGAGTGAACATCTATCCTGAGAAACAGGAGATCAGTAGACCTCAATGACAGAGAGGTGCATATATGCTACTGTATAAGCAGGGCCGGTGCTAACACTAGGCAAACTAGGCAGCCACCTAGGGCGCATTGCTACCTAGGGCGCCCAGTCACTGGTGTTCCTACTCTCTTCTCTCTGCAGCAAGCAACTAAGTATCAGCATCAGCAGGCAGCCGCTGCTTCTCTTCACACGTAGTGTCAGAGGCGCAGAGAGGACTGTGTCTGTGTCCCGACTCCTGAATTAAACAAAGCAAGCAAACATTCATTGATGAGCACTGGTAAGCTGCATTTAATGGGTGCTGGTAGGTTGCATTTGATGGACGCTTCATTAAAAAGGTGGGGGTATACATGGGCAGGGCAAAAAGGGGGGAGTCAGGGGTGGGGTGGCAAAATGAGGTTTTGCCTAGGTTGTCAAAAATCCTTGCACCAGCCCTGTGTATGAGGCCACTTTATTAAGCCAGCCATACACGGATCGAAATTCGGCTGGTTCAGTAAGGACCGGCTGACTTTCGATCCATGTATGGGCAGGCTGGTTATACAGAAGTCGAGTGGTAGATCAACTTCTGTACAACCAGCCTGTCTGTTTTTTTTCAAATTGATAAGTGCTGCCGGCTATAGCCTGCAGTACTGTAATCAGTATATTCTGATGGAGGGGAAGTCTCCCTGGCATCAGAACACAAGAGCTTAGCAGGAAGGATCCCTCATCCACTCACTCAATGTGTGGATGGGGAAATCAAGTAATTTTTTCGTTCAACTCGCTGGTTAAACAAAAAAAAAGATTAATGTATGGCCAGCCTTAGCTTGTCTGGTGCTTGGAAGCTGACATGTAGGTCTGATAGGTACTCTTTCTAAGCCTCAGTTCACACTATGAACTGCATCTGAATCGCTAAGAAACTGCACTGCATTCCTGTGCAATTCAGATGCGATTCAGTGTGGTGCAATTTGAGCTTATTAATTTTGAATGGGTTCGAACCGCACTGCAACTGAATCATATGGTTGTTTTGTACCAATTGGCCTTGTATAGGCAAACACACTGCATTTGTGACCTGCATTTGGGGTGTCATTAAGATTGCACTGACACCCGCTGCAAATCGCAAGGGCAGTGCGACTGGAATGTGGCCCGCACCACATTAGTGCAAACCTAGGCTAACTATACTCATTCACACACTTTCAGTCACTCCTGTTTGACAACCGGCCTCTGCCTGTTGCTCTGTTCTTTGTAACACAAGAGGGGCTGTAAGGCTTGATTTACTTTGCGGTTGTGCGAGCCACATTCAAATAAATGGGCTGCATAGCCTGCATTTCATACAGAAAAAAGTTTCCTGCACCTATATTAAAATGCAGTGGCAGAGAAGTTAACGCACATTCCCACACCTGCAAATGCCCTGCGTTTTTAGATTCATGAGGGGTGCCATTAACCACTTAAGGACCAGCCACTGTACATTTACGTCGGCAGAATGGCACGGACAGGCATAATCATGTACCTGTACGTGGCCCTTTAAATGCCTGCCGTGTGGTCACGAGCGCACCGCCGCTGTACATTTACGTCGGCAGAATGGCACGGACAGGCATAATCACGTACCTGTACGTGGCCCTTTAAATGCCTGCCATGTGGTCGCGAGCGTGCCACCGGCGGCGCGCTCGCGACCCTGCCGCCATCCCCGATCATCTCACGAAGGTATAGAGCGGGGAGATGCTTGTGTAAACAAGCATCTCCCCGCTCTGACTAGTGACAATGACACTGATCTCGGCTCCGTGTACTCAGAGCGGAGATCAGTGTCATGTAACACAGAGCCCATCCCCCCCACAGTAAGAAACACTATGCAGGGGGCACTTAACCCCTACAGCGCCACCTAGTGGTTAACCCCTTTACTGCCAGTGTCATTTTCACAGTAATCAGTGCATTTTTATAGCACTGATCGCTGTGAAAATGACAATGGTCCCAAAAATGTGTCAAAAGTGTCCGATGTGTCCGCCATAATGTCGCAGTCACGAAAAAAATCACTGATCGCCGCCATTACTAGTAGAAAAAAAAAATTCATGAAAATGCCATAAAACTATCCCCTATTTTGCAAACGCTATATCTTCTGTGCAAACCAATCAATAAACGCTTATTGCGATTTTTTTTACCAAAATATGTAGAAGAATACGTATCGGCCTAAACTGAGGAAAAAAAACGTTTTTTTATATATTTTCTGGGGATATTTATTGTAGCAAAAAGTAAAAAATATTGCATTTAAAAAAAAATAGTCGCTCTATTTTTGTTTATAGCGCAAAAAAATAAAAACCGCAGAGGTGATCAAATACCACCAAAAGAAAGCTCTATTTGTGGGAAAAAAAGGACGTCAATTTTTTTTGGGAGCCACGTCGCACAACCGCGCAATTGTCAGTTAAAGCGACGCAGTGCCGAATCGCAAAAAGTGGCCTGCTCCTTTAGCTGCAAAATGGTCCGGGGCTTAAGTGGTTAAGTATGAATGGCAGCCTCATGCGTCTGTTAAAGCGTAACTCCACTTTTGTTGAGAAAAAAAATTCCCCTCTGGGTGATCTGTGTACATTGCAACGATTATAACAAACTACCTTTTGTTATTCTGAAGAAATCCATGTGTGTTTGTCTGTGTCTCTGTTCCGGGTGGGTCTAAGGTAAGTGGTTTCTTAATTAACTGCCAGATGTGCAACTGCAGGGCACTAATGAGGAAATCTGCTGGGCCTGCATCCCTTTAGACGTGTTCCTATTGAAAGTATCTCTCAAAAAATGAAATTTTTGTTGCGAGGGATGCCTGAAATCAGATTTTTATTTTATGCAGATTTCTGGGAAAATTGGTGAGCCAATCACACAAGCAGGAAATTATGTTTCTGGGGAGTGGTCAGTACACAGTATATAGATATACACTTTGTAATATTTGTAAGAGTGTGCATGTGCTTTTACATGTATTTTATTTTTATTGTTAAACAGTTCTGAGGAATAACCTATGATTCTTGTGGATCATTGGTTTCCCCACACAGGATGGCTGGGGTGCAGTTAGTTAAACCTTCCCCACATTTCTTTCATTCTCTATCACAGTGATAACTTGCTGCTAGTTAACACAGGCCTGGAGTTACCAGAGCAGGAGCGAATTGTATAGAGACTGTGATAATTCAAAAATTAACACAGTTTATTAAAAAAAAGAAAAAAAAAAGAATACCTAACTAAATACTGTACCTCCCTAAGGAAATATCACTGTGATTAGCTGTGGAAAGGGTTAGCACTACTTACCAACCACTTTTCACAGTTTCTTCTTAGATAAGATACATCTCAGTGTTCTTAAAATTAAATAAAGGCACTGACAATGTCAATGTTATTCTATGGTTGATAAGCAGTAAATTTGCTTTGTTATTTTTGTTTTGTTTTTTAACAGTATAGGCAGATTTATTTTCCCATCTCTCCACAGTGACAGCAAGATTTTTACCCACAACGAGGCAGCCCTGGAGGAGATCCCACCGGATCTGTAGTTTTCTCTCACCATCTTTTCAAAATGAAGTCTAATCCACTTTAATTACAAAATGGATGAAACTATTTAAGGATTGGTTAAATATTCTATGTCTGGCCCATTCCTACTTAAAAGGCTGAGTTGTAAGCCTTTAATACAACACACAGTTATTAATTCATTTTACTGATTAAGCATTATTTAATAATTATTTTTACATTACATTTACACAGGATGTTATTTAAAACAAGAAACTTGTTAATAAATTAGTCAGTTTACCATTTAAAAAAGTTTTCAGGTCTCATGGAACCCTCTCTAAAAATTATATGTATAGCTCATGGAACATTTGCATGATCTGTAAGTTGTAGAGAGTTATAATTAAAATAATAAAGAATGTACCAAATAAAAAATTATTCAGTGATAATCATGGATTGAAACGTTGTAGTGACCCCTGCTTTGGTGGTCAATGTAGGCAAGAGATCAACCTGGCACTGCTCTCTGCTCAAGGAATCCCTATCAACCACAGAGGGGATCCCTGAATCCAATGGAACCCTGGTTAAAAAAGGATCGTTAATTAAAAGAATGACCAGTTTTCCATACCATTGAGTCAGTGTTCTCTTCAAACACCAACCACTCAATTAGACTAATTAGACTAAGTGCAGATTTAAAGAATAGATCATTCCCACTGACCAAGTTGTTTCAAGGTAGTACAATTTTGCTAGTCTAGCACACATACAGTATAGTAAGAAACACCTGATTATTTATTGACCCTTTCAAACACAAATCCATAGGGAAGAGAACATTTTGTTTCTAAACTCCTTGATAAAAAAAAACAATAAATATTAAGGCATACTTTTGTACTACTGATAAAATATGCATTTAAACAGTACAATTATCCTGGAACACAAGTTCCCCTCCAGTTATATGTGTACCCCAAGGAGTTACTTTCGCTGAGTTCTGTGGGTACTTCTAGTGGATTAATGGGAGTATTTCTGGTCCAACCAGGGGTATTTCTGCTTTATAGCAAATTAAATTATTTGCAAATTATGAATCATTGAAAATTAGTTTATGTATGTGAATATTTTAAAACATAAGTCATTCCATAGCATTTAAATACAATAGTGGGCACTAGAAATAAATGAACTCACATCAAAGGGTGTTTAAAATTATCATTCAAACTAGGAGGTATGTTGTAAGCACTGACTTCCATAATGTAGTATAAATATCAATATCAATAATAAAAAGTTGAGCTGCAGATAAGAGAAGTAGATCCACAACACAACACAGAGTCACGAACTAAACAGCAATATAAACTATCCCTGTTGTTCTATACTAACAGAGTCTTATATCCCTTAGAACCTGAGCAATCCATAAACACAGATCTGAGAGTATTGCCTAATTGTCTATTTAAATATATATCTTTCTCAAATCGGTCTATATATCTGTAGCTAGTTTTCTATGTACGTATCTCTATTTATCTGTGTACATATCCTTTTATCCTTGCAGGAAGACCCCTAATGTGTCATTTAAATCCCTTAAATCCTATCTGCCCATATGTTTTAGTTCAGGCTGTCGTGGATATGCCGTTCTCTCTATGCCCATTTTGCTTAGCTTTATACAATACAATCATTCAAATACCTAAAAAATCTAAACACATCTCTTTTTTTTTTTTTCGTTCCTAAACACATCTCTTAATGATATGTACCAACCACATGCGTTTGACTTCCAGGCCAAATGATACCTGATGTTTGTCAGTGATAAATAACCTATGTGTGTATGTCCTTATATGTGTATGTATTATTCATTTGCATGGAAGCAATGAAAGATACTGTATATCACTGAGAGATGAAAGATCCATAAGATGACAGTATTTGCAATTTATATTTCCCCCCTCTCAATGTATGCTGTGATAATCATACTCTGCTTCCAGTAATGAGGAGGCATGTGATCACAACATGATATAAAATGTAACATGTGTACAAGGCATCACTGATTAAAATGAATATGAATATATATATATGTGTGTGTGTGTTTGTAAATGTATATATATTTAGATTTTGTGTGTGTATGTATATATATATATATATATATATATATATATATATATATACACACAATACGAAAATATACACATATTTAAATTACAGCTTTGCAGAAGCAATCATGTTATAAATGCATATTTCAGGGACAGATGCAAAGTGAACTTACACTGTGAACATATAGACTAGCAAGCTTGTTATACTGCTACTTGTTTTAAACAAGCAACATTAAAACAAGCTTGTCAGTCTATTTAATTATAATACCGTTACATATCCCAGCTTTTTAAAACGAGTAATTCCAGCAAAATATATATATATATATATATGTATAGAAAATACTGCACTCCCTTGTCTGTTGTTATGCTTACACACTATTGTGTAATGATATACTTTAATTGTTCTAAATGTAAGTCGATGCTGGTAAATATAAATATATATATATATATATATATATATATATATATATATATATATAAAACATATAAGAAATAGGTAACCTACAAGGTAAATTCAACAGAGATTTGTTTTTATTTTCTCCTTGTAATTGTTTCAATTCGCCTTTTTATGAAGTTTTATCTCACAAATCACACTGGCTGAGCGAGAGAATATTTTTAGGACAGCAATATTTTTAGCGTCCCTATATCATTTTGTAAACCTCTTCATTAGTATTCATATAATAACACAAATAATTTCCTATTCACGCTGATGTGCTTGGATAATGAGCTGAGACTGAATTATTCATTGTGCATATTTGCTTTGGAAAATATATCCATACATCTATTATACAAAACAAATAGAGAGATGCTAAGCACAATTGGCTGATTTAATAAAGGAGATGAGAATCTGCACTATTGTGTGAATATTCTGTTCAGTTATCCAGTCACGTGAAAAGTAAAATAAAAGTGTAGAGTAATTTTTTTTTTTCTTTTTTTTTTACATGAGTGTAAAATGAAAGTGAATAGTATAGCATTTCTCAGATCCCTTTTCTCCACAATAAGCCTAATGAGTCGTGTTATACTCTGAATACAGTTTTCAGTCTAGAGACACTATAGGTCATTGGGACACTAGGTAAATAAATAAAAAAAAATCTTAATTCTACTTTTTTTATTCTTCTTAATTAAATTACAATGCTGATTTTTTTTTTCCGTACACATACAGATGAATAATGAGGCTAATTTACTAAAGTAGTTAAAAATGTTTACACAATGAATTGTGCGAATATGCTTTCCCATCATTTGAACTCCCGGTTTTACTAATTTCCAATTTACTTATCATCTGGACAGGAATGGATAAGGAAAGTGGATTTTCACATCATTTATGTATGCAGGTTCCCAACTCGCTTAGTAAATCAGCCCAATTTTTAATAAGTAGGTGGTTGAACATAATCATAAGTAAGTTGGGTTGGTGTGAAAGGTGATGCCATCGGCCCAGAAGGTGTATTGAGGTGAATTGTGAAACTTTACATGACATAACCGTGCATGTGCTATGACAGATCAGATGTTGTATACTTACTAAAGTATTATATTATCATAACACCCCAGTGTTGTATCAGGCTGTTATACAATTATAAGCAATGTTTATTATGTACAAAAAGCCAGAGAAGCTAAGACTGGTCAGAAACAGGCAAAAAAGTGGGATCTTCTCTATAGCGCACTGCCAAGCTCAGGGGGCAGCAGTGCCAGTGATTTATAGTGAATGACATGTGGCAGAGGTTGGGGCCCACAGCCTAGGAACCCCCGGTTCACCTGGATGTAGGGAGCTGTCATATACATTACTCCCCAATCACATACACATACACATACACACACGCAAACATTTCTTTGCGTGTTTATAGTGTGTGCCAAATACAAGTGAACCATGCCCTACCCACAAACATGTGATTTTCTGTATACTACAGATATAGGTATGGACTGGAGTATATCCACTGGGAATATGATGTAGCTGTCTGATCACCATATACACTAGATGACAGACATCAGATCGATGATCACATACTGTAATGTATTGGATATATAAACATACATCATATATTATTTACATAAAAGAGATGAACTGACAGATTAGGGTTTTTAGCATTTGCTGTGCCAGCTTTTAAAGATACCTGCATGGGTTATTACCCTAACCACACTGCAATCCCACTTAGATTGGGTATATATGTAGCCCTGCCTGCTGACTTCTCTGCCATCCCCCATGGTGTGTATAGGTGTATGTATATATCTGTCTGCCGACCACTATATCTCTCTGGTCTGTTGTATGTATAGCCCTGTCTGATGATAACCCTGACATCTCTGTGGTGTGTATAGTACATGTATAGCCCTGCCTGCTGATCACCCTGACATCTCTGTGGTGTGTATAGTACATGTATAGCCCTCTCTGCTGATCACCCTGACATCTCTGTGGTGTGTATAGTGTATGTATAGCCCTGTCTGCTGATCACCCTGACATCTCTGTGGTGTGTATAGTGTATGTATAGCCCTGTCTGATGATCACCCTGACATCTCTGTGGTGTGTATAGTTATGTATAGCCCTGTCTGCTGATCACCCTGACATCTCTGTGGTGTGTATAGTGTATGTACAGGTATGATCACCCTGACATCTCTGTGGTGTGTGTATAGTGTATGTATAGCCCTGTCTGATGATCACCCTGACATCTCTGTGGTGTGTATAGTACATGTATAGCCCTGTCTGCTGATCACCCTGACATCTCTGTGGTGTGTATAGTTATGTATAGCCCTGTCTGCTGATCACCCTGACATCTCTGTGGTGTGTATAGTGTATGTACAGGTATGATCACCCTGACATCTCTGTGGTGTGTGTATAGTGTATGTATAGCCCTGTCTGATGATCACCCTGACATCTCTGTGGTGTGTATAGTACATGTATAGCCCTGTCTGCTGATCACCCTGACATCTCTGTGGTGTGTATAGTTATGTATAGCCCTGTCTGCTGATCACCCTGACATCTCTGTGGTGTGTATAGTGTATGTACAGGTATGATCACCCTGACATCTCTGTGGTGTGTGTATAGTGTATGTATAGCCCTGTCTGATGATCACCCTGACATCTCTGTGGTGTGTATAGTACATGTATAGCCCTGTCTGCTGATCACCCTGACATCTCTGTGGTGTGTATAGTGTATGTATAGCCCTGTCTGATGATCACCCTGACATCTCTGTGGTGTGTATAGTACATGTATAGCCCTGTCTGCTGATCACCCTGACATCTCTGTGGTGTGTATAGTGTATGTATAGCCCTCTCTGATGATCACCCTGACATCTCTGTGGTGTGTATAGTACATGTATAGCCCTGTCTGCTGATCACCCTGACATCTCTGTGGTGTGTATAGTGTATGTACAGGTATGATCACCCTGACATCTCTGTGGTGTGTATAGTTATGTATAGCCCTGTCTGCTGATCACCCTGACATCTCTGTGGTGTGTATAGTGTATGTACAGGTATGATCACCCTGACATCTCTGTGGTGTGTGTATAGTGTATGTATAGCCCTGTCTGCTGATCACCCTGACATCTCTGTGGTGTGTATAGTACATGTATAGCCCTGTCTGCTGATCACCCTGACATCTCTGTGGTGTGTATAGTGTATATGTATAGCCCTGTCTGCTGATCACCCTGACATCTCTGTGGTGTGTATAGTGTATGTATAGCCCTGTCTGCTGATCACCCTGACATCTCTGTGGTGTGTATAGTGTATATGTATAGCCCTGTCTGCTGATCACCCTGACATCTCTGTGGTGTGTATAGTGTATGTATAGCCCTCTCTGATGATCACCCTGACATCTCTGTGGTGTGTATAGTGTATGTATAGCCCTCTCTGATGATCACCCTGACATCTCTGTGGTGTGTATAGTACATGTATAGCCCTCTCTGATGATCACCCTGACATCTCTGTGGTGTGTATAGTGTATGTATAGCCCTGTCTGCTGATCACCCTGACATCTCTGTGGTGTGTATAGTGTATATGTATAGCCCTCTCTGATGATCACCCTGACATCTCTGTGGTGTGTATAGTGTATGTATAGCCCTCTCTGATGATCACCCTGACATCTCTGTGGTGTGTATAGTGTATGTATAGCCCTGTCTGCTGATCACCCTGACATCTCTGTGGTGTGTATAGTGTATATGTATAGCCCTCTCTGATGATCACCCTGACATCTCTGTGGTGTGTATAGTGTATGTATAGCCCTCTCTGATGATCACCCTGACATCTCTGTGGTGTGTATAGTACATGTATAGCCCTCTCTGATGATCACCCTGACATCTCTGTGGTGTGTATAGTACATGTATAGCCCTCTCTGATGATCACCCTGACATCTCTGTGGTGTGTATAGTGTATGTATAGCCCTGTCTGCCGTCCACTCTGTCATCTCCCTGCTCTGTTGGTGTATGTATAGCCCTATCGGCCGACCACTCAGTCACCTCCCTGCTCTGTTGGTGTATGTAAAGCCCTGTCTGCCGACCACTCAGTCATCTCCCTGCTCTGTTGGTGTATGTATAGCCCTATCGGCCGACCACTCTGTCATCTCCCTGCAGGTCTGGTGGTGTATGTATAGCCCTATCGGCCGACCACTCAGTCATCTCCCTGCTCTGTTGGTGTATGTATAGCCCTATCGGCCGACCACTCAGTCATCTCCCTGCAGGTCTGGTGGTGTATGTATAGCCCTGTCTGAACAATTTGCTAATCTGTATTTTCTATAAACAGACATTTTTCAATGACTTTCCACAAACAACACATGATGTGCCTTTGGAGCTCCAGCAGAATGTATAATAAACACATATATAACCAAACAAAGGAAGCCTTTACCTTGTGACGCTGGGTATTCTGTACAGTCATGTTGAGTATGTATTGGCACTGGAGGGGAATGAGTAGGCTCTACCTGGGATGCTGACATTGAAGTCTTTTATCACTTATCACACTCCTGTGACTATAAGGTGCTTACTGAGAATCCAGCCTATGTGACCATAAACTGGACAAGATCAGCTACTTGTGTTATCCAAATTTACTCAGATTATTCTATTTGTGTCTCCACTTATATTAGCTTTGTTATTAACCCAAGGATGTCATGTTGTCTGGTTCCAGCTTTGGAAGCCTTAATAAGCTTTTTATTGTTCAGTAAAGGTTTATGGTGGATCATGATTATCGTGTATAAGTGATATAAATAGTCTTATTTACATTCACAATGCA
Organism: Rana muscosa; assembly: GCA_029206835.1. NCBI lineage: Eukaryota > Metazoa > Chordata > Amphibia > Anura > Ranidae > Rana > Rana muscosa. Next base: position 909,133,012 of record CM055117.1, on the reverse strand, counting down.
AAAAAAAAAAAAACAGCTTCTGAACTCTACTAAACAAAGTTCAGCTGCTACTGGTATGAATTTCCTTACACTTCTTCACTACCACTTCTAGTCCTGCTGTTACTGCTACTGCTACCACCAAATAGACTTTCTGGTGTTACTGCTATTCATTGGTACTGCTACTAAAATACCACTACAAGACCTTCTAGTACTGTTACTAATACCACTGACTGCTTACCACCGCTAGACATTCTGCTGTTACTGCTACTAATACCACTACTATACCTCCTGATGGTAATGTTACTAACACCATTACAACTACTTACCACTACTAGACATTCTGCTGTTACTGCTACTAATACCACTACTATACCTCCTGATGGTAATGTTACTAACACCATTACAACTACTTACCACTACTAGACATTCTGCTGTTACTGCTACTAATACCACTATTATACCTTCTGCTGGTACTGTTGCTGAAATCCCGCTGGTACTGTTGCTGAATCTGCGGTTATTGCTACTAATACCACTACTATACCTTCTGCTGGTAATGCTGCTAATACCACTACTAGTCCTTCTGCTGGTATTGCTACCAATATCACAAACTCTATATACCACTACTAGTCCCTCTGCTGTTACTATTTTAGTCCAATTATTATATAGTTATTGTTCTACTTCTGCTATGAATTTGGATCCTATTACTTTTTTGTTCATTGACTACTGCTCCAACTACTAATACTAGTATTATTTTTCTATTGTTACTTGTACTACTGATTATACTGCTAAAGTAGTAATCATTCTTCTACTATTTCTTATACTACTACTGGATCTTCTGCTACTACTACAGATACTACTATTAGTAGAAGCAGTGCTTATGTTACTACTATTCCTCCTAATGCTACTATTAGTTCTTTTGTCCCAACTCGTACTAAAACTACTACTACTCATAAAAATGCTACATTAGTTCTTTTGTTACTACTACTCATACTAATACTAGTAGTTATTCTGTTACTACTACTCATACTAATACTAGAAGCTCTTCTGTTACTACTGCTCATACCAGTTTTTCGATTAGTGCTATTTATACATGTTAAAATTATTAGTACGTGTTAAAATTATTAGTTTTAACAAAACTTTTGGTTACTGAAATGACAGCTACTGGTACACACAACCCTGTTATTTGAACTCCATTTTTTAGGTATAACATTTTTTTATTAAAGATTGTATTTAAATCTGGTTCCCTTTGTAGCCTTTTTATACCTTGCATTTGCGTAAGAAGTGATGTTTTAGTTGTGTATTATAATAAGATACACCATTGACTTCTATAAAAAGGAAGGACATCGACTGGCATCACCTTCTATAAAATAAGGATTTCTGTACTAAAATAGTACATTTAAATTGTATAGACTTTCTGGGACTTGTAGTTCTGTTCAACTGGTGTTTAGGTCATTAGGGTATGCCTAGCCATTTTTCACATTAGGGTAAATTTAATAAAACTGGTGGGCACCGAATCTGGTGCAGCTGTGCATGGTAGCCAATCAGCTTCTAACTTCTACTTATTCAATTAAGCTTTGACAATCAATCTAAAAGCTAATTGGTTAATTGGTTAACTGTGTGCACCAGTTTTAGTAAATCTCCCCATTGTCTCATATATGATGCTAATTTCCCATAGAAACCAGAGAAAATTATATATATATATATATATATATATATATATATATATATATATGTGTGTGTGTGTGTGTGTGTGTGTGATAAAGCTGAAAGCACATCTAAAGGTTGACTATTGTGTGTTTTTTTTTCACTGTCACAATAGATAAGTGGGAAAATAAAATGTTTTATATTCACAAATACACATGTAGGCAATGCAATGGTACAATGATTGTGGAGTGTATGTGATATTGATGACTATTGTGGGAAGTAATATCATTTATTCATTTTTCGTGCATTTTTCCAGATCCATGTTATACAGAATCCCATTTCTATGCAGAGACCATTCTAGAGCTAATCTTGTCCCCATTGTCATGCTGCCTGCCTGCAGAGTGGGGGAGGGGCGCCTGGTCACGTGACCCAGGTTGGTCCCTTTGATGTGCTCTCTGCTCACCTTCCCACCACCAAATGGACAGACGTGTGTGCGGAGCTCGGACAGACTGTCTGCTCTATTGCAGTTGAACTTGGACTTCCAGCCAGTGTCTGGCCGGCTGAATGGCCGTTATTTGTCTGCCGGCTGTTCCCATCCCTGTGATGGCGATAGTAAACCTGTGTGTGTTTACAACAGCAGTGCTTGTAAACAGCCTTTCAGACCCCCATTGCTCCTTGTTTCCTGTTCACATTGTGGTCTGAAGAGAATCCCAGAACAATGGCATTGTCGGTGTGCTCCCCCCATTCGCATACAATGGCAGGAGATGGGACTGTCCCCATCAAGGCAAATGACAGGAGGATATGTCACATCCACCCCAGATTTATGTCCCTACTCCAGACACACATATATACATTACTCATCAATCTATATCTCTACTCCAGACACATATATACATTACTCATCAATCTATATCCCTACTCCAGACACATATATACATTACTCATCAATCTATATCTCTACTCCAGACACATATATACATTACTCATCAATCTATATCCCTACTCCAGACACATATATACATTACTCATCAATCTATATCTCTACTCCAGACACATATATACATTACTCATCAATCTATATCCCTACTCCAGACACATATATACATTACTCATCAATCTATATCCCTCCTCCAGACACATATATACATTACTCATCAATCTATATCCCTACTCCAGACACATATATACATTACTCATCAATCTATATCTCTACTCCAGACACATATATACATTACTCATCAATCTATATCACTACTCCAGACACATATATACATTACTCATCAATCTATATCTCTACTCCAGACACATATATACATTACTCACCAATCTATATCTCTACTCCAGACACATATATACATTACTCATCAATCTATATCTCTACTCCAGACACATATATACATTACTCATCAATCTATATCACTACTCCAGACACATATATACATTACTCATCAATCTATATCCCTACTCCAGACACATATATACATTACTCACCAATCTATATCTCTACTCCAGACACATATATACATTACTCACCAATCTATATCACTACTCCAGACACATATATACATTACTCATCAATCTATATCACTACTCCAGACACATATATACATTACTCACCAATCTATATCTCTACTCCAGACACATATATACATTACTCATCAATCTATATCCCTACTCCAGACACATATATACATTACTCACCAATCTATATCCCTACTCCAGACACATATATACATTACTCACCAATCTATATCTCTACTCCAGACACATATATACATTACTCACCAATCTATATCACTACTCCAGACACATATATACATTACTCATCAATCTATATCACTACTCCAGACACATATATACATTACTCATCAATCTATATCTCTACTCCAGACACATATATACATTACTCATCAATCTATATCCCTACTCCAGACACATATATACATTACTCATCAATCTATATCTCTACTCCAGACACATATATACATTACTCATCAATCTATATCCCTACTCCAGACACATATATACATTACTCATCAATCTATATCCCTCCTCCAGACACATATATACATTACTCATCAATCTATATCCCTACTCCAGACACATATATACATTACTCATCAATCTATATCTCTACTCCAGACACATATATACATTACTCATCAATCTATATCACTACTCCAGACACATATATACATTACTCATCAATCTATATCTCTACTCCAGACACATATATACATTACTCACCAATCTATATCTCTACTCCAGACACATATATACATTACTCATCAATCTATATCTCTACTCCAGACACATATATACATTACTCATCAATCTATATCACTACTCCAGACACATATATACATTACTCATCAATCTATATCCCTACTCCAGACACATATATACATTACTCACCAATCTATATCTCTACTCCAGACACATATATACATTACTCACCAATCTATATCACTACTCCAGACACATATATACATTACTCATCAATCTATATCACTACTCCAGACACATATATACATTACTCACCAATCTATATCTCTACTCCAGACACATATATACATTACTCATCAATCTATATCCCTACTCCAGACACATATATACATTACTCACCAATCTATATCCCTACTCCAGACACATATATACATTACTCACCAATCTATATCTCTACTCCAGACACATATATACATTACTCACCAATCTATATCACTACTCCAGACACATATATACATTACTCATCAATCTATATCACTACTCCAGACACATATATACATTACTCACCAATCTATATCTCTACTCCAGACACATATATACATTACTCATCAATCTATATCACTACTCCAGACACATATATACATTACTCACCAATCTATATCTCTACTCCAGACACATATATACATTACTCATCAATCTATATCACTACTCCAGACACATATATACATTACTCACCAATCTATATCACTACTCCAGACACATATATACATTACTCATCAATCTATATCACTACTCCAGACACATATATACATTACTCACCAATCTATATCTCTACTCCAGACACATATATACATTACTCATCAATCTATATCACTACTCCAGACACATATATACATTACTCACCAATCTATATCTCTACTCCAGACACATATATACATTACTCATCAATCTATATCCCTACTCCAGACACATATATACATTACTCACCAATCTATATCTCTACTCCAGACACATATATACATTACTCACCAATCTATATCACTACTCCAGACACATATATACATTACTCATCAATCTATATCACTACTCCAGACACATATATACATTACTCACCAATCTATATCTCTACTCCAGACACATATATACATTACTCATCAATCTATATCCCTACTCCAGACACATATATACATTACTCACCAATCTATATCTCTACTCCAGACACATATATACATTACTCATCAATCTATATCACTACTCCAGACACATATATACATTACTCACCAATCTATATCTCTACTCCAGACACATATATACATTACTCATCAATCTATATCCCTACTCCAGACACATATATACATTACTCACCAATCTATATCTCTACTCCAGACACATATATACATTAATCACCAATCTATATCACTACTCCAGACACATATATACATTACTCATCAATCTATATCATTACTCCAGACACATATATACATTACTCACCAATCTATATCTCTACTCCAGACACATATATACATTACTCATCAATCTATATCCCTACTCCAGACACATATATACATTACTCACCAATCTATATCTCTACTCCAGACACATATATACATTACTCACCAATCTATATCACTACTCCAGACACATATATACATTACTCATCAATCTATATCTCTACTCCAGACACATATATACATTACTCACCAATCTATATCTCTACTCCAGACACATATATACATTACTCATCAATCTATATCCCTACTCCAGACACATATATACATAGCATTACTCACCAATCTATATCACTACTCCAGACACATATATACATTACTCATCAATCTATATCACTACTCCAGACACATATATACATTACATTACTCACCAATCTATATCACTACTCCAGACACATATATACATTACTCACCAATCTATATCCCTACTCCAGACACATATATATACATTACTCATCAATCTATATCCCTCCTCCAGACACATATATACATTACTCATCAATCTATATCTCTACTCCAGACACATATATACATTACTCACCAATCTATATCTCTACTCCAGACACATATATACATTACTCATCAATCTATATCTCTACTCCAGACACATATATACATTACTCATCAATCTATATCCCTACTCCAGACACATATATACATTACTCACCAATCTATATCTCTACTCCAGACACATATATACATTACTCACCAATCTATATCACTACTCCAGACACATATATACATTACTCATCAATCTATATCTCTACTCCAGACACATATATACATTACATTACTCACCAATCTATATCACTACTCCAGACACATATATACATTACTCATCAATCTATATCCCTACTCCAGACACACATATATACATTACTCATCAATCTATATCTCTACTCCAGACACATATATACATTACTCATCAATCTATATCCCTACTCCAGACACATATATACATTACTCATCAATCTATATCACTACTCCAGACACATATATACATTACTCATCAATCTATATCCCTACTCCAGACACATATATACATTACTCATCAATCTATATCCCTACTCCAGACACATATATACATTACTCACCAATCTATATCCCTACTCCAGACACATATATACATGGCATTACTCACCAATCTATATCACTACTCCAGACACATATATACATTACATTACTCACCAATCTATATCCCTACTCCAGACACATATATACATTACTCATCAATCTATATCCCTACTCCAGACACATATATATATAGCATTACTCACCAATATATATCACTACTCCAGACACATATATACATTACTCATCAATCTATATCCCTACTCCAGACACATATATACATGGCATTACTCACCAATCTATATCACTACTCCAGACACATATATACATTACTCATCAATCTATATCCCTACTCCAGACACATATATACATGGCATTACTCACCAATCTATATCCCTACTCCAGACACATATATACATTACTCATCAATCTATATCTCTACTCCAGACACATATATACATTACTCATCAATCTATATCCCTACTCCAGACACATATATACATAGCATTACTCACCAATCTATATCACTACTCCAGACACATATATACATTACTCATCAATCTATATCCCTACTCCAGACACATATATACATTACTCATCAATCTATATCCCTACTCCAGACACATATATACATTACTCACCAATCTATATCTCTACTCCAGACACATATATACATTACTCATCAATCTATATCACTACTCCAGACACATATATACATTACTCACCAATCTATATCTCTACTCCAGACACATATATACATTACTCATCAATCTATATCCCTACTCCAGACACATATATACATTACTCACCAATCTATATCTCTACTCCAGACACATATATACATTACTCACCAATCTATATCACTACTCCAGACACATATATACATTACTCATCAATCTATATCACTACTCCAGACACATATATACATTACTCACCAATCTATATCTCTACTCCAGACACATATATACATTACTCATCAATCTATATCCCTACTCCAGACACATATATACATTACTCACCAATCTATATCTCTACTCCAGACACATATATACATTACTCACCAATCTATATCACTACTCCAGACACATATATACATTACTCATCAATCTATATCTCTACTCCAGACACATATATACATTACATTACTCACCAATCTATATCACTACTCCAGACACATATATACATTACTCACCAATCTATATCCCTACTCCAGACACATATATATACATTACTCATCAATCTATATCCCTCCTCCAGACACATATATACATTACTCATCAATCTATATCTCTACTCCAAACACATATATACATTACTCACCAATCTATATCTCTACTCCAGACACATATATACATTACTCATCAATCTATATCTCTACTCCAGACACATATATACATTACTCATCAATCTATATCCCTACTCCAGACACATATATACATTACTCACCAATCTATATCTCTACTCCAGACACATATATACATTACTCACCAATCTATATCACTACTCCAGACACATATATACATTACTCACCAATCTATATCACTACTCCAGACACATATATACATGGCATTACTCACCAATCTATATCACTACTCCAGACACATATATGCATGGCATTACTCACCAATCTATATCACTACTCCAGACACATATATACATGGCATTACTCACCAATCTATATCACTACTCCAGACACATATATACATTACTCACCAATCTATATCTCTACTCCAGACACATATATACATTACTCATCAATCTATATCCCTACTCCAGACACATATATACATTACTCATCAATCTATATCACTACTCCAGACACATATATACATTACTCATCAATCTATATCCCTACTCCAGACACATATATACATTACTCATCAATCTATATCCCTACTCCAGACACATATATACATTACTCACCAATCTATATCCCTACTCCAGACACATATATACATGGCATTACTCACCAATCTATATCACTACTCCAGACACATATATACATTACATTACTCACCAATCTATATCCCTACTCCAGACACATATATACATTACTCATCAATCTATATCCCTACTCCAGACACATATATACATAGCATTACTCACCAATCTATATCACTACTCCGGACACATATATACATTACTCATCAATCTATATCCCTACTCCAGACACATATATACATTACTCATCAATCTATATCCCTACTCCAGACACATATATACATGGCATTACTCACCAATCTATATCCCTACTCCAGACACATATATACATTACTCATCAATCTATATCTCTACTCCAGACACATATATACATTACTCATCAATCTATATCTCTACTCCAGACACATATATACATTACTCATCAATCTATATCACTACTCCAGACACATATATACATTACTCATCAATCTATATCTCTACTCCAGACACATATATACATTACTCATCAATCTATATCCCTCCTCCAGACACATATATACATTACTCATCAATCTATATCACTACTCCAGACACATATATACATTACTCATCAATCTATATCCCTACTCCAGACACATATATACATTACTCACCAATCTATATCCCTACTCCAGACACATATATACATTACTCATCAATCTATATCCCTACTCCAGACACATATATACATTACTCACCAATCTATATCACTACTCCAGACACATATATACATTACTCACCAATCTATATCACTACTCCAGACACATATATACATTACTCATCAATCTATATCCCTACTCCAGACACATATATACATTACTCATCAATCTATATCCCTACTCCAGACACATATATACATTACTCACCAATCTATATCCCTACTCCAGACACATATATACATGGCATTACTCACCAATCTATATCACTACTCCAGACACATATATACATTACTCATCAATCTATATCTCTACTCCAGACACATATATACATTACATTACTCACCAATCTATATCACTACTCCAGACACATATATACATGGCATTACTCACCAATCTATATCACTACTCCAGACACATATATACATGGCATTACTCACCAATCTATATCACTACTCCAGACACATATATACATGGCATTACTCACCAATCTATATCACTACTCCAGACACATATATACATTACTCACCAATCTATATCTCTACTCCAGACACATATATACATTACTCACCAATCTATATCACTACTCCAGACACATATATACATTACTCATCAATCTATATCTCTACTCCAGACACATATATACATTACATTACTCACCAATCTATATCACTACTCCAGACACATATATACATTACTCACCAATCTATATCTCTACTCCAGACACATATATACATTACTCACCAATCTATATCCCTACTCCAGACACATATATATACATTACTCATCAATCTATATCCCTCCTCCAGACACATATATACATTACTCATCAATCTATATCCCTACTCCAGACACATATATACATTACTCATCAATCTATATCCCTACTCCAGACACATATATACATGGCATTACTCACCAATCTATATCACTACTCCAGACACATATATACGTTACTCACCAATCTATATCCCTACTCCAGACACATATATATACATTACTCATCAATCTATATCCCTCCTCCAGACACATATATACATTACTCATCAATCTATATCTCTACTCCAGACACATATATACATTACTCACCAATCTATATCCCTACTCCAGACACATATATATACAGGTCCTTCTCAAAAAATTAGCATATTGTGATAAAGTTCATTATTTTCTGTAATGTACTGATAAACATTAGACTTTCATATATTTTAGATTCATTACACACAACTGAAGTAGTTCAAGCCTTTTCTTGTTTTAATATTGATGATTTTGGCATACAGCTCATGACAACCCAAAATTCCTATCTCAAAAAATTAGCATATCATGAAAAGGTTCTCTAAACAAGCTATTAACCTAATCATCTGAATCAACTAATTAACTCTAAACACCTGCAAAAGATTCCTGAGGCTTTTAAAAACTCCCAGCCTGGTTCATTACTCAAAACCGCAATCATGGGTAAGACTGCCGACCTGACTGCTGTCCAGAAGGCCATCATTGACACCCTTAAGCAAGAGGGTAAGACACAGAAAGAAATTTCTGAACGAATAGGCTGTTCCCAGAGTTCTGTATCAAGGCACCTCAGTGGGAAGTCTGTGGGAAGGAAAAAGTGTGGCAGAAAACGCTGCACAACGAGAAGAGGTGACCGGACCCTGAAGAAGATTGTGGAGAAGGACCGATTCCAGACCTTGGAGGACCTGCGGAAGCAGTGGACTGAGTCTGGAGTAGAAACATCCAGAGCCACCGTGAACAGGCGTGTGCAGGAAATGGGCTACAGGTGCCGCATTCCCCAGGTCAAGCCACTTTTGAACCAGAAACAGCGGCAGAAGCGCCTGACCTGGGCTACAGAGAAGCAGCACTGGACTGTTGCTCAGTGGTCCAAAGTACTTTTTTCGGATGAAAGCAAATTTTGCATGTCATTCGGAAATCAAGGTGCCAGAGTCTGGAGGAAGACTGGGGAGAGGGAAATGCCAAAATGCCTGAAGTCCAGTGTCAAGTACCCACAGTCAGTGATGGTCTGGGGTGCCATGTCAGCTGCTGGTGTTGGTCCACTGTGTTTTATCAAGGGCAGGGTCCATGCAGCTAGCTATCAGGAGATTTTGGAGCACTTCATGCTTCCATCTGCTGAAAAGCTTTATGGAGATGAAGATTTCATTTTTCAGCACGACCTGGCACCTGCTCACAGTGCCAAAACCACTGGTAAATGGTTTACTGACCATGGTATTACTGTGCTCAATTGGCCTGCCAACTCTCCTGACCTGAACCCCATAGAGAATCTGTGGGATATTGGGAAGAGAAAGTTGAGAGACGCAAGACCCAACACTCTGGATGAGCTTAAGGCCGCTATCGAAGCATCCAGGGCCTCCATAACACCTCAGCAGTGCCACAGGCTGGTTGCCTCCATGCCACGCCGCATTGAAGCAGTCATTTCTGCAAAAGGATTCCCGACCAAGTATTGAGTGCATAACTGAACATAATAATTTAAAGGTTGACTTTTTTTGTATTAAAAACACTTTTCTTTTATTGGTCGGATGAAATATGCTAATTTTTTGAGATAGGATTTTTGGGTTTTCATGAGCTGTATGCCAAAATCATCAATATTAAAACAAGAAAAGGCTTGAACTACTTCAGTTGTGTGTAATGAATCAAAAATATATGAAAGTCTAATGTTTATCAGTACATTACAGAAAATAATGAACTTTATCACAATATGCTAATTTTTTGAGAAGGACCTGTACAGGTCCTTCTCAAAAAATTAGCATATTGTGATAAAGTTCATTATTTTCTGTAATGTACTGATAAACATTAGACTTTCATATATTTTAGATTCATTACACACAACTGAAGTAGTTCAAGCCTTTTCTTGTTTTAATATTGATGATTTTGGCATACAGCTCATGAAAACCCAAAAATCCTATCTCAAAAAATTAGCATATCATGAAAAGGTTCTCTAAACGAGCTATTAACCTAATCATCTGAATCAACTTTAAACACCTGCAAAAGATTCCTGAGGCTTTTAAAAACTCCCAGCCTGGTTCATTACTCAAAACCGCAATCATGGGTAAGACTGCCGACCTGACTGCTGTCCAGAAGGCCATCATTGACACCCTCAAGCAAGAGGGTAAGACACAGAAAGAAATTTCTGAACGAATAGGCTGTTCCCAGAGTGCTGTATCAAGGCACCTCAGTGGGAAGTCTGTGGGAAGGAAAAAGTGTGGCAGAAAACGCTGCACAACGAGAAGAGGTGACCGGACCCTGAAGAAGATTGTGGAGAAGGACCGATTCCAGACCTTGGAGGACCTGCGGAAGCAGTGGACTGAGTCTGGAGTAGAAACATCCAGAGCCACCGTGAACAGGCGTGTGCAGGAAATGGGCTACAGGTGCCGCATTCCCCAGGTCAAGCCACTTTTGAACCAGAAACAGCGGCAGAAGCGCCTGACCTGGGCTACAGAGAAGCAGCACTGGACTGTTGCTCAGTGGTCCAAAGTACTTTTTTTGGATGAAAGCAAATTTTGCATGTCATTCGGAAATCAAGGTGCCAGAGTCTGGAGGAAGACTGGGGAGAGGGAAATGCCAAAATGCCTGAAGTCCAGTGTCAAGTACCCACAGTCAGTGATGGTCTGGGGTGCCATGTCAGCTGCTGGTGTTGGTCCACTGTGTTTTATCAAGGGCAGGGTCAATGCAGCTAGCTATCAGGAGATTTTGGAGCACTTCATGCTTCCATCTGCTGAAAAGCTTTATGGAGATGAAGATTTCATTTTTCAGCACGACCTGGCATCTGCTCACAGTGCCAAAACCACTGGTAAATGGTTTACTGACCATGGTATTACTGTGCTCAATTGGCCTGCCAACTCTCCTGACCTGAACCCCATAGAGAATCTGTGGGATATTGGGAAGAGAAAGTTGAGAGACGCAAGACCCAACACTCTGGATGAGCTTAAGGCCGCTATCGAAGCATCCTGGGCCTCCATAACACCTCAGCAGTGCCACAGGCTGGTTGCCTCCATGCCACGCCGCATTGAAGCAGTCATTTCTGCGAAAGGATTCCCGACCAAGTATTGAGTGCATAACTGAACATAATTATTTGAAGGTTGACTTTTTTTGTATTAAAAACACTTTTCTTTTATTGGTCGGATGAAATATGCTAATTTTTTGAGATAGGATTTTTGGGTTTTCATGAGCTGTATGCCAAAATCATCAATATTAAAACAAGAAAAGGCTTGAACTACTTCAGTTGTGTGTAATGAATCTAAAATATATGAAAGTCTAATGTTTATCAGTACATTACAGAAAATAATGAACTTTATCACAATATGCTAATTTTTTGAGAAGGACCTGTACATTACTCATCAATCTATATCCCTCCTCCAGACACATATATACATGGCATTACTCACCAATCTATATCACTACTCCAGACACATATATACATTACTCACCAATCTATATCCCTACTCCAGACACATATATATACATTACTCATCAATCTATATCCCTCCTCCAGACACATATATACATTACTCATCAATCTATATCCCTACTCCAGGCACATATATACATTACTCATCAATCTATATCCCTACTCCAGACACATATATACATTACTCATCAATCTATATCACTACTCCAGACACATATATACATTACTCATCAATCTATATCTCTACCAGGGATGAGCCAAACACCCCCCTGTTCGGTTCGCACCAGAACCTGCGAACAGACAAAATGTTCGTGTAAACTTTAGAACCCTATTAAATACAATGGACTCGAACGTTTGAAATCTAAATTGTTAATTATAAAGGCTAATATGCAAGTTATTGTCCTAAAAAGTGTTTGGGGACCTGGGTCCTGCCCCAGGGGACATGTATCAATGCAAAAAGAAGTTTTAAAAACGGCCGTTTTTTCGGGAGCAGTGATTTTAATAATGCTTAAAATGAAAAAATAAAAGTGAAATATTCCTTTAAATTTCGTACCTGGGGGGTGTGTATGATATGCATGTGAAGTGGCGCATGTTTCCCGTGCTTAGAACTGTCCCTGCAAAAAATGTCATTTTTGAAAGAAAAATATGCATTTAAAACTGACTCGCGGCTATTAATGAATTGTCGGCTCCCGGCAATACATTCAAAAGTCTTTGATAAAAAAAAAAAAAAAAAAGCGTGGGGGTTCCCCAGAATTCAATTACCAGGCCCTTCAGGTCTGGAATGGATATTAAGGGGAACCCTGCCGCAAATTTAAAAAAAATTGACGTGGGGTTCCCCCAAATATCCATTCCAGGCCCTTCAGATCTGGCATGGATTTTAAGGGGAACTCCACCCCAAATTTTAAAAAAAATGGCGTGGAGTCCCCCTAAAAATCCATACCAGACCCCTTATCCGAGCACGCAACCTGGCCGGCCACAGGGGAAAAGGGGGGACGAGAGAGCGGCCCCCCCTCCCTCCTGAACCGTACCAGGCCACATGCCCTCAACATGGGGAGGATGTCCCCATGTTGATGGGGACAAGGGCCTCATCCCCACAACCCTTGCCCGGTGGTTGTGGGGGTCTGCGGGCGGGGGGCTTATCGGAATCTGGAAGACCCCTTTAACAAAGGGGACCCCCAGATCCCGCCCCCCCCTATGTGAATTGGTAAGGGGTACATTGTACCCCTACCATTTCACGAAGAAAGCGTAAAAAAAAATGTTTAAAAAAAACACACAAACACCTTGAAAAAGTCCTTTATTAAAAAAAAACAAAAACATTCCAGCGGTGAAATCCAGTGTCCCGTGGCGATCCCGATGTCCAGCGCTGTCCTTCATTGGTTGTGCCTGAGCGGACCTGATGGGGAACTCCCTCTCAGTATTTTAAATGTATAGACCCGCCCCTTCTAAAGTTCCCCATCAGGTCCGCTCAGCGGACCAGATGCGGAACATGAGAAGGGGCGGGTCTATACATGTATTACCAAAGTGAGAGCAGTTCCCCATCAGGTCCGCCCCCTCGGCATGTTGGACCCGCCTACGTCATTGGCTTGAGCGGGGAACTTCCTTCACTATGTAAATTTAAATTACACAGTGAAGGAAGTTCCCCGCTCAAGCCAATGACGTAGGCGGGTCCGACATACCGAGGGGGCGGACCTGATGGGGAACTGCTCTCACTTTGGTAATACATGTATAGAACGGGAGAACAGGCAATGTTCGAGTCGAACATGAGTTTGACTCGAACTCGAAGCTCATCCCTAATCTCTACTCCAGACACATATATACATGGCATTACTCACCAATCTATATCACTACTCCAGACACATATATACATTACTCACCAATCTATATCCCTACTCCAGACACATATATATACATTACTCATCAATCTATATCCCTCCTCCAGACACATATATACATTACTCATCAATCTATATCCCTACTCCAGACACATATATACATTACTCATCAATCTATATCCCTACTCCAGACACATATATACATTACTCATCAATCTATATCCCTACTCAAGACACATATATACATTACTCATCAATCTATATCTCTACTCCAGACACATATATACATTACATTACTCACCAATCTATAGCTCTACTCCAGACACATATATACATTACTCATCAATCTATATCACTACTCCAGACACATATATACATTACTCATCAATCTATATCTCTACTCCAGACACATATATACATTACTCATCAATCTATATCTCTACTCCAGACACATATATACATGGCATTACTCACCAATCTATATCACTACTCCAGACACATATATACATTACTCACCAATCTATATCCCTACTCCAGACACATATATATATACATTACTCATCAATCTATATCCCTCCTCCAGACACATATATACATTACTCATCAATCTATATCTCTACTCCAGACACATATATACATTACATTACTCACCAATCTATATCTCTACTCCAGACACATATATACATTACTCATCAATCTATATCCCTACTCCAGACACATATATACATTACTCATCAATCTATATCCCTACTCCAGACACATATATACATTACTCATCAATCTATATCTCTACTCCAGACACATATATACATGGCATTACTCACCAATCTATATCACTACTCCAGACACATATATACATTACTCACCAATCTATATCCCTACTCCAGACACATATATACATTACTCATCAATCTATATCCCTACTCCAGACACATATATACATTACTCATCAATCTATATCCCTACTCCAGACACATATATACATTACTCACCAATCTATATCCCTACTCCAGACACATATATACATTACTCATCAATCTATATCCCTACTCCAGACACATATATACATTACTCATCAATCTATATCTCTACTCCAGACACATATATACATTACATTACTCACCAATCTATATCTCTACTCCAGACACATATATACATTACTCATCAATCTATATCCCTACTCCAGACACATATATACATTACTCATCAATCTATATCCCTACTCCAGACACATATATACATTACTCATCAATCTATATCCCTACTCCAGACACATATATACATTACTCATCAATCTATATCCCTACTCCAGACACATATATACATTACTCATCAATCTATATCTCTACTCCAGACACATATATACATTACTCATCAATCTATATCTCTACTCCAGACACATATATACATTACTCATCAATCTATATCCCTACTCCAGACACATATATACATTACTCATCAATCTCTACTCCAGACACATATATACATTACTCATCAATCTATATCTCTACTCCTCCAGACACATATATACATTACTCATCAATCTATATCACTACTCCAGACACATATATACATTACTCATCAATCTATATCTCTACTCCTCCAGACACATATATACATGACATTACTCACCAATCTATATCACTACTCCAGACACATATATTATATATACATTACTCATCAATCTATATCTCTATTCCAGACACATATATACATTACTCATCAATCTATATCCCTACTCCAGACACATATATACATTACTCATCAATCTATATCCCTCCTCCAGACACATATATACATTACTCATCAATCTATATCCCTACTCCAGACACATATGTACATTACTCATCAATCTATATCCCTACTCCAGACACATATATGCATTACTCATCAATCTATATCTCTACTTCAGACACATATATACATTACTCACCAATCTCTACTCCAGACACATATATACATTAATCACCAATCTATATCCCTACTCCTCCAGACACTTATATACATTACATTACTCACCAATCTATATCCCTACTCCTCCAGACAATTATATACATTACATTACTCACCAATCTATATCCCTACTCCAGACACATATATACATTACTCATCAATCTATATCCCTACTCCAGACACATATATACATTACTCATCAATCTATATCCCTACTCCAGACACATATATACATTACTCATCAATCTATATCTCTACTCCAGACACATATATACATTACTCACCAATCTCTACTCCAGACACATATATACATTAATCACCAATCTATATCCCTACTCCTCCAGACACTTATATACATTACATTACTCACCAATCTATATCCCTACTCCTCCAGACACTTATATACATTACATTACTCACCAATCTATATCCCTACTCCAGACACATATATACATTACTCATCAATCTATATCCCTACTCCAGACACATATATACATTACTCATCAATCTATATCCCTACTCCAGGCACATATATACATTACTCATCAATCTATATCCCTACTCCAGACACATATATACATTACTCACCAATCTATATCCCTACTCCAGGCACATATATACATTACTCACCAATCTATATCCCTACTCCAGGCACATATATACATTACTCATCAATCTATATCCCTACTCCAGGCACATATATACATTACTCATCAATCTATATCCCTACTCCAGGCACATATATACATTACTCATCAATCTATATCCCTACTCCAGGCACATATATACATTACTCATCAATATACAGTGGGTACGGAAAGTATTCAGACCCCCTTAAATTTTTCACTCTTTGTTATATTGCAGCCATATGCTAAAATCATTTAAGTTCATTTTTTTTCCTCATTAATGTACACAGCACCCCATATTGACAGAAAAACACAGAATTGTTGACATTTTTGCAGATTTATTAAAAAAGAAAAACTGAAATATCACATGGTCCTAAATATTCAGACCCTTTGCTGTGACACTCATATATTTAACTCAGGTGCTGTACACCTTCATTTGAGTCCAGATGTGTTTGATTATACTGATTGGACTTGATTAGGAAAGCCACACACCTGTCTATATAAGACCTTACAGCTCACAGTGCATGTCAGAGCAAATGAGAATCATGAGGTCAAAGGAACTGCCTGAAGAGCTCAGAGACAGAATTGTGGCAAGGCACAGATCTGGCCAAGGTTACAAAAAAAATATTTCTGCTGCACTCAAGGTTCCTAAGAGCACAGTGGCCTCCATAATCCTTAAATGGAAGACGTCTGGGATGACCAGAACCCTTCCTAGAGCTGGCCGTCCGGCCGAACTTAGCTATCGGGGGAGAAGAGCCTTGGTGAGAGAGGTAAAGAAGAACCCAAAGATCACTGTGGCTGAGCTCCAGAGATGCAGTCGAGAGATGGGAGAAAGTTGTAGAAAGGCAACCATCACTGCAGCCCTCCACCAGTTGGGGCTTTATGGCAGAGTGGCCCGACGGAATCCTCTCCTCAGTGCAAGACACATGAAAGCCCACATGGAGTTTGCTAAAAAAACACCCGAAGGGCTCCAAGATGGTGAGAAATACGATTCTCTGGTCTGATGAGACTAAGATAGAATTTTTTGGCCTTAATTCTAAGCGGTATGTGTGGAGAAAACCAGGCACTGCTCATCGCCTGTCCAATACAGTCCCAACAGTGAAGCATGGTGGTGGCAGCATCATGCTGAGGGGGGTGTTTTTTAGCTGCAGGGAAAGGACGACTGGTTGCAATCGAGGGAAAGATGAATGCGGCCAAGTACAGGGATATCCTGGACGAAAACCTTCTCCAGAGTGCTCAGGACCTCAGACTGGGCCGAAGGTTTACCTTCCAACAAGACAATGTCCCTAAGCACACAGCTAAAATAACTAAAGGAGTGGCTTCACAACAACTCTGTGACTGTTCTTGAATGGCCCAGCCAGAGCCCTGACTTAAACCCAATTAAGCATCTCTGGAGAGACCTAAAAATGGCTGTCCACCAACGTTTACCATCCAACCTGACAGAACTGGAGAGGATCTGCAAGGAGGAATGGCAGAGGATCCCCAAATCCAGGTGTGAGAAACTTGTTGCATCTTTCCCAAAAATACTCAGGGCTGTATTAGATCAAAAGGGTGCTTCTAATTAATACTAAGCAAAGGGTCTGAATACTTAGGACCATGTGATATTTCAGTTTTTCTTTTTTAATAAATCTGCAAAAATGTCAACAATTCTGTGTTTTTCTGTCAATATGGGGTGCTGTGTGTACATTAATGAGGAAAAAAAAAAAATGATTTTAGCAAATGGCTGCAATATAACAAAGAGTTAAAAATTTAAGGGGGTCTGAATACTTTCCGTACCCACTGTATATCCCTACTCCTCCAGACACATATATACATTACTCATCAATCTATATCCCTACTCCAGACACATATATACATTACTGGGCGGCACAGTGGTGTAGTGAGTAGTACTCTCGCCTAGCAGTAAAAAGCGTCGCTGGTTCAAATCCCAACCACGACACTACCTGCCTGGAGTTTGCATGTTCTCCTTGTGCCTGCGTGGGTTTCCTCCGGGTACTCCGGTTTCCTCCCACACTCCAAAGACATGCTGGTAGGTTAATTGGCTTCTGTCTAAATTGGCCCTAGTATGTGTATGTGAGTTAGGGACCTTAGATTGTAAGCTCCTTGAGGGTAGGGACCAATGTGAATGTACAATGTATATGTAAAGCGCTGCGTAAATTGACGGCACTATATAAGTACCTTAATAATAATAATAATAATTACTCATCAATATATATCCCTACTCCTCCAGACACATATATACATTACTCATCAATCTATATCCCTCCTCCAGACACATATATACATTACTCATCAATCTATATCCCTGGGACAGACACACACGGTATCTCACAAAAGTGAGTACACCCCTCACATTTTTGGAAATATATTATTATATCTTTTCATGTGACAACACTGAAGAAATGACACTTTGCTACAATGTAAAGCAGTGAGTGTTTAGTTTGTATAACAGTGTAAATTTGATGTCCCCTCAAAATAACTCAACACAAAGCCATTAATGTCTAAACCACTGGCAACAAAAGTGAGTACACCCCTAAGTGAAAATGTACAGATTGGGACCGATTAGCCATTTTCCCTCCCTGGTTTTATGTGACTCGTTAGTGTTACAAGGTCTCTGGTGTGAATGGGGAGCAGGTGTGTTAAATTTGGTGGTATCGCTCTCAGTCTCTCATATTGGTCACTGGAAGTTCAACATGGCACCTCATGGCAAAGAACTCTCTAAAGGATCTGAAAGAAAGAATTGTTGCTCTACATAAAGATGGCCTAGGCTATAAGAAGATTGCCAAGACCCTGAAACTGAGCTGCAGCACGGTGGCCAAGACCATACAGCGGTTTAACAGGACAGGTTCCACTCAAACTAGGCCTCGCCACGGTCGACCAAAGTAGTGGAGTGCACGTGCTCAGCATCATATCCAGATGTTGTCTTTGGGAAATAGACAGATGAGTGCTGCCAGCATTGCTGCAGAGGTTGAAGGGGTGGGGGGTCAGCCTGTCAGTGCTCAGACCATACGCTGCACACTGCATCAAATTGGTCTGCATGGCTGTCATCCCAGAAGGAAGTCTCTTCTAAAGATGATGCACAAGAAAGCCTGCAAACAGTTTGCTGAAGACAAGCAGACTAAGGACATGGATTACTGGAACCATGTCCTGTGGTCTGATGAGACCAAGATAAACTTGTGTGGCGTCAACCAGGTGAGGAGTACAAAGACAAGTGTGTCTTGCCTACAGTCAAGCATGGTGGTGGGAGTGTCATGATCTGGGGCTGCATGAGTGCTGCCGACACTGGGGAGCTACAGTTCAGGGAACCATGAATGCCAACATGTATTGTGACATACTGAAGCAGAGCATGATGTCCTCCCTTCAGAGACTGGGCCACAGGGCAGTATTCCAACATGATAACTACCCCAAACACACCTCCAAGACGACCACTGCCTTGCTAAAGAAGCTGAGAGTAAAAGTGGTGGACAGGACAAGCATGTCTCCAGACCTAAACCCTATTGAATATCTGTGGGGCATCCTCAAACGGAAGGTGGAGGAGCGCAAGGTCTCTAATGCTACGTTTCCACTGAGCGGAACGGTTCGGGTCGGTACGGTTTGGAACGGTTAGAATGGTCCGGTCTATTCTCGTGAGCGTTTACACTGCAAGTCGGACCGCCAGGGGCCATACAGATTTTAGAAAAAATGCCTTGCGTGATGTCACACTAGTGCGACGAGAAACGGGACGCAGCGTCAGTCAGCGCCAGCTACACAACAAAAACAATAATGGAGGTTATCCAGCAGCTTGTGTTTTCTCTACTGGCCTTTTGGTTCTTTGTAGTCCAAGTACATGCCGCACTGTATGAGAGAAGGTTGCGAGCGGCAATGAGAAACACCGCATTCAAGAAAAGAAAACTGCTAGCTTGGATGTTTAGCCGGGAGGAGAAGTACACCTTTGTGCGGCAAAGACAAAGACGGCAGCGCTATAGGGTAAGCACAACTAACCGACTTAACTCAGACCTACCTGACATACACACTACCTACCTTAAATACACACACACACTGACCCACCTACCTGACATACACACACACTGACCCACCTACCTGACATGCACACACACACACACTGACCCACCTACCTGACATGCACACACACACACACTGACCCACCTACCTGACATACACACACACTGACCCACCTACCTGACATACACATACACACACTGACCGACCTACCTGACATGCACACACACACACACTGACCCACCTACCTGACATGCACACACACACACACTGACCCACCTACCTGACATGCACACACACACAATGACCCACCAGACACATATGTTATATATGTATTATTTATTTATTTTTGTGATATGTTACCATCTGTGTTGTTTTTTTTTTTAGATGCTTCTGCTTTTGGCAAATCAGCGCCGCCGACCTGTCATTTGGGCTTTCCCCCGTGCCAATGAGTGGTGGGATGTGACCGTCCCGGGATTCACACACACACAGTGGGTACAGAATTTTAGAATGTCTGAGGAAACCTTCTCATACCTTTGTACCAAGCTACGTCCAGCGATGGAGAAGCAAAGCACCAACTTCAGAGCCAGTTTGGCAGTGAGGAAAAGAGTTGCCATTGCACTGTGGAAGCTGGCTACCAACAGTGAATATAGAAGTATTGGTCATCTTTTCGGTGTCAGTAAATCTTCAGTGTGCCGGTGTGTGCAGGACTTCTGTAAGGCTCTCTGCACATTGCTAGCTCCTGAAATTGTGCATTTTCCGGACAGGGAAAAGCTTAAAGACATGGCTGAGTACTTTGAAAACAGGTGGGGCCTTCCACAGTGTGTTGGTGCTATTGATGGCTCACACATACCAATAATAGCACCACAAGAATACCACACTGGCTATTTCAACCGGAAAGGCTGGCATTCCATCATCCTCCAGGGAGTAGTGGATGGCAAGGGACTATTCTGGAATGTGAATGTAGGAAAGCCTGGGAGTTTGCATGATGCTCGTGTTCTACGATTGTCCACATTTTGGGACTGGGTTGGCCAGGGAGGACTGTACCCTGGTTCCACTAAGAACATTTGTGGGGTCAATGTTGGGTATTATGTTCTTGGGGACTCTGCCTACCCTTTACAAAATTGGCTCCTGAAACCATTTCCTGACAATGGCCGCCTGACAACAGAACAGCAAACCTACAACAAAAAAACATCCAGGGCACGTGTCGTAGTGGAAAATGCTTTTGGAAGACTTAAGGGTAGATGGAGGTGTCTTATGAAGAGGAATGACAGTGACATTAAACTTGCCAAATCCATGGTGCTTACTTGCTGTGCTCTTCACAATCTTTGTGAAAGTCATGGAGAAGACTTTGACCAGGATTGGAATACATCTCCAGAAGAGCCAGTACCAGTAATAGCACCCCATGATATGGAAGAAGAGTGCAGTGAAATACGCCAGGCTCTGATGCTGCACCTCAATGTTTAAATTTTTGCCATGATTTATTAAAAATTTTAATACCTTTTTGCTATATTTTTAATAATGTTGTATAATAAAAAATACATACTCCAAAAATTCGCTCATGGTTTTTAT
Organism: Rana muscosa; assembly: GCA_029206835.1. Lineage (NCBI taxonomy): Eukaryota > Metazoa > Chordata > Amphibia > Anura > Ranidae > Rana > Rana muscosa. The sequence goes on along the minus strand of CM055117.1, from coordinate 909,109,570 downwards.
TTCACAAAAAAATAATCGTTCCATATATTCTGTTAAAGAAAACTTTGAAAAATACATCAATAAAGATTTTTTTTTTATAAAAAATTAATAAAAAAAATAATGGGTACAGGTCCTTTGCTACATGAAAGGAACTACGGTCTGGGTGGTGACCTGGGTTCACGACTGGCTGAAAGGACTTGAACAAGCTGACCTAGGACACCGAGGAAGGCCTGGTTGAAGGTAGACAGCTGCTCCATCTGCTGACGGGCGATTTCTGCCTCCTGGCGCATAGCTTCCTGTGCATCCTGACGCAGTGCCTGAAACCGCCTTTCAGATTCGTTCTCAATTCTTTCCAGCTGCCTTTCTTCTGCTGCCCTCATATCCTCCATGACTGTGCACAGATCCAACTGCAAACGTCTCCTATGACCTATAATATACAAAATATCAAACTAGTGTTTTTGGTAACATCTGTCAAAACAATACTGTAACCCCCTTTCTCATCTGCCACACCAGACTGCATCACATTTATCTACTGCCCCACAACTGTAACCCCTGCACATCTGCCCTACTGCTCTTCTGCCCCACTGCTGAATCCCCTTCTCACCTCTTACACCTCTGTACCCCCTGCACATGTGCCCCACTGCTGAACCCCCTTCTCATCTCTTACACCACTGTACCCACTGCTCTTCTACCCCACTGATTACTTATTTTAAGAAAATGCACACATTTCACTATTATCATCATGTCTTACCATTCTGCCGGGGTGCATTGGGCGTACTCTGTGGTTGGGTACTCTGTAGTAGGCTAATCTGTGGTTGGGTACTCTGTGGTTGGCTTGATGAGATACTACTGGTGCTGCTGAAAGACGTTGAAGGTCCATCATCTGACAAGTTTGACGCATCATTGGAGAGTCCATTAGCTGTTTCTGAAAAAAACATTTGGTTATATATATTTTTTTTAAAGGTTAGCATAGCGAAATCCTATGGCATCAAAAAATATTAAAACTTACCAAAGGGGTCTACCATGGATTCAAGAATTGCAGTTGCAGAGTCCAGACCACCCTCCCTGCCTTGGTTTGCCGGCCTATGTCCGTAAATGGCGTCCATGTCGTCGTACCACCTCCAAGTACTCCGACTGTTTCCACTACGGCTGTTGTCGTCCTTAATTTTTTTATATTGCCCTTTAAGCTTCTTAAGCTTTATCCTGCACTGCCCCGATGTCCGTTCAAATCCCTCGGCTGCCATTCGTTGAGAAATATCTTTGTACACCTTTTCGTTTCTCACTGATCCATCAAGCTCACTCTGAATAACGCTATCACCAATAATCCTTAGGAAAGTAGATAGTTCCTCAGATGACCAGACCCTGCTGTTGTTTGCAGGCATCCTTCTACTTTATATTGAGGGCGACAAGGTGCTTCTTTGGCGCTTTGCTTTGACGTCAGCATTGACGTTTTTCTGTCCACCAATCAGTGGAATGTATCGTGTGACGCCAGTAGCTCCGCCCTAACCGTACCGTTCCATTTTCTATGGCCCCACGTCTGAAGCAGGACCCTGAATGGTGCGGTACGGTTCGGTTTAATGGCACGCTTTCATAATGGAAACACCCAAAATAGCGTACCGTACCGAACCGTACCGAACCGATCCGCGCAGTGGAAACGAGGCATAACATCCACCAGCTCCGTGATGTCATCATGGAGTGGAAGAGGACTCCAGTGGCAACCTGTGAAGCTCTGGTGAACTCCATGCCCAAGAGAGTTAAGGCAGTGCTTGAAAATAATGGTGGCCGCACAAAATATTGACACTTTGGGCCCAATTTGGACATTTTCACTTAGGGGTGTACTCACTTTTGTTTCCAGCGGTTTAGACATTAATGGCTGTGTGTTGAGTTATTTTGAGGGGACAGAAAATTTACACTGTTCTACAAGCTGTACGCTCACTACTTTACATTGTAGCAAAGTGTAATTTCTTCAGTGTTATAACTTATCACATGAAAAGCTATAACAAAATATTTACAAAAATGTGAGGGGTGTACTCACTTTTGTAAGATACTGTACACATACATTACTCATCAATCTATATCCCTGCTCCAGACACATATATACATTACTCATCAATACATATCCCTGCTCCAGACACATATATACATTATTCATCAATCTATATCCCTGGGACAGACACATATATACATTACTCATCAATCTATATCATAGCTCCCAACTGTCCCTGATTTTGAAGGACTCTCCCTGATTTGGAACAAAGTCCCTCTGCCCCTCTTTTCTTTTCATTTGTCCCCCATTTTGGTCTGATCTATATAGATATATAAAAAATGCACCTTTTATCTTTCAAAAAGTGTTTCCCAATGCTAAACCTTTCATCCAATTTCTAAATTACTGCATTTGTAAATTTCGAAAGCCAGTATAAAGGAATAGTAGTGGTAAAAAAAAAAGCACTTGTGGGTTCAACTAATCCTTTTTTTTTTTTGTATAATTATTCTTTAAGGGGTATGACAAGGGGTGTGTCCTATGCCTACATACTTTTGCTAATAGATGTCCCTCGTTCCCATCTCAAAAAGTTGGGAGGTATGTCTATATCCCTGCTACAGACACATATATACATTACTTATCAATGTATGTCCCTGGGACATAGCAGCGAGCCAGCATTATTACAGTGTGTGCAGGAAACTGACTCATCTCACCAATCCACCACATACATACATACATACATACACATACATTACACACACACATACACTTCACATACCACATACATTAATATACACATACACTACACATACCACATACATTAACATACATAACACACCACATCTATACACATATATTACGCACACACACATCACATACCACATAAATTATTATAAAGAAAATAAAATAATTTGAAAGAAAAAAATTAAAATATTATACATATACATTACACACACTCCCCATTCCACATAAATTTTTATACACATACATTACACACACACACACCACATACCACATAAATTATTATACATATACATTACATACATACCACATATATACACATACATTATGCACACACACACTACACATACATTACTATAAACATACAATACACACACATACATTACACACAACACATATATACACATACATTATGCACACACACACTACACATACATTACTATAAACATACAATACACACACATACATTACACACAACACATATATACACATACATTACACACACAACACATATATACACATACATTACACACATTACATACACCATATATATATATATAAACTAGGGCTGTGTAAATTAACTATTAATTCCTCAATTAATCGATTAATTGTTTTGATCGATCAAAATTCTTTTGATCGATCAAAAGAATTTTGATCGGTACTCACCTCTCCGCCGGCTTCCGGGTCTTCAGGGAGATCCGGTGATGTCATGGACACCGGCGGGGCTTGCCGTGTCCATCTGAAGGGCTCCTTTGTTGTGCCTTCATATCTGCATGCCGGCGGGACCTTACTATCTGCCACACGCAAGGGCTGTTACACTTCCCTCTATCACTTCCCTTTATCAACCTGGGATTCTACAGCCATCCACTGGGAGTTGTGATAGTTCCCTTCATGGGACATCTACATGCCGACGGACTGATGTTAGCCCCTCTTCATCTGGATTCAGCAGTGGTATCGTTGTACACGGTTTTATACCAGTATCATACTTAGCTACATGACTGCTTTTGCTTCCGTTTGGTATTACTCGCACCATTTTTACAGTTTATGTAGCTACATCGTTTTTATCTCCAGTGCAATATTTATTTTGTTACCTACTTGAATACTATAAAAGTTTTAATGCTATTCCCATTGAGCGCTGCCTTTGTGTGTTTTTTGTATCCTGCTATCCATTTTTCCAGTGGTTGGTAGCTGCACTGGGAATCAGCCTGCAAGGAGATCAGCTAAAAGTAGTTGGATCTATGTGCGTTATAATTAATCGAAATTAGTTGTTTAATCGATTTTAAAAAAATCGATTAATCGAACACGAAAATTTTAATCAGTAATAGCCCTAATATAAACATACATTACACACACATACCCCATACAATATTATACACATACATTACACAGACCACATATATACATACACACAACCTATATATACACACACCACATGTATATACATACATTACCCACACACACCACATACCACATACATTATAATACACATATATTACACACACACACACTACACATACCACATGCAATAATATACACATGCATTACATACACCACATACATTACACCTAATACATACATATATATTACACACATCACATACATAAATATACATTAGACACCATAGGCGTGCAGAAGGGGTGTGCCAGGTGTGCCTGGGCACACCCTAATCACTATGTGCAGTGCTGATCCCCCCTCCTGGCCAGGCTTCCCCCCATGTTATGCTTCCCCCCAGCTGCTGCGAGGAGGAGGTTTCAGGATGGGGAGTGAGGGAAGGGGCTAGTAAATATGTATTTTACCGGCCCTTTCCTTTTCTAAATGAACACAGTGAACACACTCACTCACTGTGTTCATTCATAACTGAAGCATAGTAAACTGTGTTTACTATGATTCAGTTTCTGAATGAACAGGAAGCCGCTCAGCACAGAGCACTTCCCATTCATTTACTGTCCAGCGCAAATGAGGCTTCAGAGAAAAGCATTAGAGTTGTGGGGTGCACACCCTAATGCAATAGGCTGCGCACACCTATGTTAGACACATCACATGCATACATATACAGCACACACACCACATTCAATCATACATACACATACTGTACATTACACACACCACATATCTACACATACCACATACATTAATATACAAATTCATTACATATGCCACATACATTATACATACATTACACACACATTACACACACATCACATTCATATATACACAATACATTACACAAATCACATACATAATATACATAAGGCACACCACATGCATACGCATACAGCACACACACTACATACATACATACATACATACTTACATTCACACCACATGCATATATACAAATACATTGTACATACCATATATATATATATATATATATATATATATATACACACAATTACATTACACACACCACAATCATATATACAAATTCATTACCCACCACATTCATATGTAGTACACATACATTACACACACCACATGCATACGCATACATCACACACATTATATACATACACTACACACACCACATTCATATATACACACACCAAATGCATGCATAAACATACATTACATTCATATATACACATATGATACACACGCCACATACATACATACATATACAATACACATACCACACACACAAACACATACACTACACACACCACATACTACACATACAGTGCACACACCACATACATACATACATGCATACATTACACATACCGCATGTATACACTCATATCACACACTATATATATATATATATATATATATATATGTACTCATACATGACACACACACATACATGTATAGATATATGGTCTGGAAGTTAACATTTCTTGAACTACTGACATCGTACTTAATTTGCTTTATTACTTATTTACCAACAATAATAAACAATAAAATAAATTGGACATAGATACACAATACATAGTACGTGGTTTATTTATTAAAATATATTGTAATGCATATACAAACAGAAATATGTATTTGAATATAAAGGTAGATAGGTAGATAGATAGATAGATAGATAGATAGATAGATAGATAGAGAGAGAGAGAGAGAGAAAAAGATAGATAGATAGATAGATAGATAGATAGATAGATAGATAGATAGATAGATAGACAGACAGATAGGTAGGTAGATAGATAGATAGATAGATAGATAGATAGATAGATAGATAGATAGATAGATAGATAGATAGATAGATAGATAGATAGACAGATAGATAGGTAGGTAGATAGATAGATAGATAGATAGATAGATAGAGAGAGAGAGAGAGAGAGAGAGAGAGAGAGAGAGAGAGAGAGAGATAGATAGATAGATAGATAGATAGATAGATAGATAGATAGATAGATAGATAGATAGATAGAGAGAGAGAGAGAGAGAAAGATAGATAGATAGATAGATAGATAGATAGATAGATAGATAGATAGATAGATAGATAGATAGATAGATAGGTAGATAGATAGATAGATAGATAGATAGATAGATAGATAGATAGGTAGATAGATAGATAGATAGATAGATAGATAGGTAGATAGATAGATAGATAGATAGATAGATAGATAGATAGATAGATAGATAGATAGATAGATAGATAGATAGATAGATAGATAGATAGATAGATAGATAGAGAGAGTTTATTTACAGATTCACTATCTAACATTGTACTTACATGTGTGTTCTAGTTTGAATATGCTGCGGTTTTAAGAAAATAAAGTGGAGAATGTCATTTTTATATATTTATATATCTTTAAATGTGTGTATATATATATATATATATATATATACATATATATATATATATATATATATATATATATATATATATATATTATTACTATCTGCCATATGTATATAGACACATAGAGACATTATATGTGTGTGTACAGGAATAAAAATTCATAACCACAACCCACAACACACATACAAATAAAACACCCCTTTTTGTTAGATTTGACTCTATGGCCAATACGTGGACAAGGAGATTCTGAAATCACAGATCAAAAATTAAGAAGATTGCGACTGGAATGACACGATACAATCTCTGTACACACATCACATAGGACAGGCTTCAGTCATTGCTTTATAAAACTCAGCTACCAGGGAAGCTGCATTTCCTGTCGAGTGAGGACTTGTGTATATTATTGCCAGCACTACAATACTATTTGAATGTCAAATGCTGTAAAATGAATTATAAAGCTCGGATTGTTTTATCCTAATCCTGGAGCGGCTAAACATTCTCTTGTATTGTCTAATCCTTCCATTCTATACAGGACCACAGAAACTCCTAACGGGTATGGAATGAATGTCCTCAGCTAAATAAAACACTACGCTAATTAAATAGAAGATATCCAAGAGAGAAAATAAAAAAAATAAAAAAATATATATATATAATTTATGTGTGTGTGTAAAAATTCAGATAAAATATATGAACAAATTTGTGTGTCTTTGTAATTTGCTAGACGTTGTATCACCTTTGGAAAACACTACATTTCTGTATTCGGATATTATTGCTGTGGTTGATGATGCTATAGTTGTTGTTTTTGGTAGCGGTGGTGATAATAATAACTAAAATAATAATAAAAATAAAAATAATAATAAAACAATGCTATATTGATTCCACCAAAGCAATAATAACGTTTTTATCATGAAGATTTTTTTTGTTGTTGCCCTGTGTATATAGTAAAGTGGTGATATTTTCACATATAAAAAATTCACGAACATCTACTGGTTATCAGTAGTTTTTAGGTTAAAATAAGCAATTCTAATAAAAATGAAAATCAATACAAAATTCATATTAATACATATAGGGATAGAAGAAGTTATAATCACTGAGTATAACATGTGTATATATATATGCCTTTTCTTTTTATAACCTTTGGGTTTCTCTCTGTACATAGACTGTGGGGCAAATGTTTTGCCCTGCCTTAGAAAATAGGATAGCAAGTGAAAACAAGCTTTGATGGAATAACTATTTTAGTAAATCGGTGTACAATGTATACCCGTCCCAGCTGTGTTAGGAATAGTGTGAGTCTCTGAATTGAAGGCTCATGACTGTGTTCCTCATGGCAGCTGACTGGCCCACTGTCAGGAGACGCCTCCTTCACTTGGCCAGGGTCCATGGAAAAGAAAACAGCTTCTCTGAGATCTAAAATGAAGGATTTCAAGTGCACCAAACAGATCTCTGTCTCCGTGTTGTCTGCCTGCAGCACACCCTGTACCCCAAAGTATACCCAGCCAGAGGAAGAGTAGCAACAACAGCTATACCTAGGTAGAAGAGCAGCTTGTATATGGAAAGAGTGCCATTTAAATGTAATATTAAAATAGAGAAAGGAAAAGCCTTATTGACAGAATTTTGTTGCTCTCTCTCTCTCATATATATATATATATATATATATATATATATATATATATATAAAAAATATATAGCAACATAATTGTGACAATAAAGCTTTTCCTTTATCTTTTTGCATATATATAGACCTATATATAGATATATACAGTCCAACTGAGATATCCATTCCCATTTTAGATAATAGGAAAGTGAAATATTACATTTCTGTGTTTACTGCTGTAAAAATGGATTTGTCGGTTTCTAAAGCTGAGCTCTTTTACCTCTGCTCAGATCTCAGCAGTTTTTAGAGGAAATCGTCTCCTGTGAGCCTGTTTATGAAGCAGTGTACATCAGTTCTTAGAAGGAGAAGAGGGAAGATGTAATGGTGTAGAGGGGGAGGGCTGTCTGTGATCTCGCGAGATGATGGTGAGATCACAGTGCAACTTAAAAGTGAAACCAAACTTAAAAAAGAAAACAAGGGAAGATTTAATAAAAAAATGCTGCACACAAAGATCTGCTGCAGCTGTGCATTGTAACCAATCAGCTTCCAGGTTTTATTGCCAGAGTTTAACTAAACAAGCTGTTAGAAGCTATTGCTACCATCCACAGCTGTACCAGGCTTGTCCAGTTTTAGTAAATCATCCCCGGGCCCTTACAGGAAAATAATAAACACTGAGCACTGGCACTTTTTTAAAATGCATTTTAGCGCTTTTTTTGGCTCAGTTTTAATTCTGGCCCTTTTTAAAGGCGAATTTTGGCCCTTTTTGGAGCAGTTTGGTGCAGGTTTTATATGTGCATTTTATTATGTGCTTCTTTGTGGGCCCTTTTTTACGCCCATGTTTCTGGTGCCATAGGGACAGAAAAAAAAACTTTTGGTTAGAGTTCCTGATTGGAGCTAAGAGGCAGAAAAAACGTAAAACGCTCCTAAACTCATCTAAACTGTGTACAAAAAATGCTCTGAGCGTTTTTTACTCCCAGGGGAACAAACTTTTTTTAAGCCCAGTGTGCATGACACAGCAAGCATTATGCTCTATGCACACTGGGCTTAACAAAATGTCTGTTATCTTGGGAGTAAAAAATGTTCATATAGAGCATTTTTTGTACAAAGTCTAGACAGGTTTAGGAGAGTTTTAATTTTTTCTGCCAGTGAGCTCCAATCAGAAACGATCCAGAAGGGTTTTATTTTATTTTTTTTCTGCCTCTAAATATGCCTCTTAACGTCCTAATGAGCATGGACATATAGGATAACATTGAGTTGCTTCTACAAGCAAAACTCCTGTAGAAGCAACGTTTTTTAAGCCAGTGTGCATACATGCATTTTGCATATGTTTCCGGAATGTGCACAAAACGCACCTTTCTGCAGATTTCCAGAATGCGCACAAAAACGCAGATTTCCGGAATGCACCGGTGTGAATTGGGGCTTTAAAACGTGAGCCAAAAAGGTAGTTTAAAAGTGCCAAAATGTTCATTAAAAAAAAATGCACCAAAATGAAAAAGCAACAAATCAAACCTTTTCGGGCATTGGGTGTCATGCATTTTTTCAATACATATTCAATGCATTTGGGTTGCCATTAACAATCAATGAGCACCCAGATCGATAGATAGACAGAAAGACGAATAGACAGATAGACAGCCAAATGGATAGATAGATAGATAGATAGATAGATAGATAGATAGATAGATAGATAGATAGATAGATAGATAGACAGCCAAAAGGCTAGATAGATAGATAGATGGATAGATAGATAGATAGATAGATAGATAGATAGATAGATAGATAGATAGATAGATAGATAGATAGATAGATAGATAGATAGATAGATAGATAGATAGATAGATAGACAGCAAAAAGGCTAGATAGATAGATAGATAGATAGATGGATAGATAGATAGATGGATAGATAGATAGATAGATAGATAGATAGATAGATAGATAGATAGATAGATAGATAGATAGATAGATAGATAGATAGATAGATAGATCGATCGATAGATAGATAGATAGATAGATAGATAGATAGATAGATAGATAGATAGATAGATAGATAGACAGCCAAAAGGCTAGATAGATAGATAGATAGATAGATAGATAGATAGATAGATAGATAGATAGATAGATAGATAGATAGATAGATAGATAGATAGATAGATAGATAGATAGAAAGCCAAAAGGCTAGATAGATAGATAGATAGATGGATAGATAGATAGATGGATAGATAGATAGATAGATAGATAGATAGATAGATAGATAGATAGATAGATAGATAGATAGATAGATAGATAGATAGATAGATAGATAGATAGATAGATAGATAGATAGATAGATAGATAGAGTTATTCTATTGATTTTTAACCTGCTTGTGCTGATGGGAAGAAAATCACATCACAGCATCTTCTCATCTTCTCTCCCAGATTCTCCTCCTCTGGGTGTCCATTTAGTAAACTGAGAAGTTTTTTCTCAGTTCAGTTCTCAGAGGAAAATTATCTCCTCTGCAGCCGGTTTATTAAACTATATGTACATATATATATACAGTATATATATATATATATATATATATATATATATATATATATATATATATATATATATGTACACACACACACACATATATACAGTATTTATATATATATATTCATGTGTTTGTGTATATATACATATATACTGTATATATGTGTGTGTGTGTATATATATATATATATATATATATATATATATATATATACTGTTGTTAATATTAATTTTTACCCACTGGTGCTGATATTAAGAAGAAATAAGCCTTCTTCCCCTAATCACACCAGCTTCTCTCCCAGATTCTCCACCTCTGAGCTGGTGAATCTGGAAGGGAGATATTTCAGTAGAATGGCTGTGAGATCTTCAGATCTTACTTTAATAAACTGGCCATTGTGACCAAACATTCATGTGCTGTGATGAGAAGCGGAGAACATGTTCTCATCTCAGCTTATTCCAGGATGGAGATATTTTACACAGCCGGCCAGTGAGATGCTCAGATCTCATCTCACCTCCATAAACTGGCCGTTTGAGTTGAATGAAGTTGTGAAGCTGATGTTCTCTGCCCCTTTTATCTCAGCTACATAAACAGGTACACATGGGAGATAAGCCGCTATCACCATGATCTGGGCTTTCTCCTATTCATAAAACAGGTTGCTCAGTGTAATGTTAGCTGACACCCTGGCAAATAATAAGGTGTTAAGCTTAGGCTGTGCTTTAAGGTGTGCTCTTCATTCTGTTCTTTTTTAGGGATTACTGGAGTCACAGAGACTTTTGAAGAGAGAAATGATCCAAGCCTTGTCACCATAATTAAAGTGCATAGCCTGTGACTGGGCGGTATATATGTAGAGAGCATGCTGGAGTGGAGAGGAAGTGGGAGGACTCCAGACTCCAACAGACAGATCTCTTCCCACCCAAGGCACTATTTTTAAAGGGAGCTTTTTTTTCTTCTAAATCGTATAGTTTAGCTGCAGTCTGGGAAGGAATATTCTACAATCCTGCACTTTACCTACTGTATTTTTTTTTTATTATTCGTGTACCTGAGTCCTGATCAGTAAGCCAAAGTATATATTTGCATCCAGGACAGTAAACGGCATTTTTAACAATTATACCAGAAAAGTAAACAATGTGTTATATGGCATGGAGCTAACTTGTGCTCGTATATATCCTACCACCAGTATATATTCTAGTATAAGTTACATAATACTGCCAATAATACCCTAAAATGCAGCTAAGCGTGTTCTATAGTTAAAAAAAAAAAATAAAATAGGACATATGCTGTACAGCATACACACACTGTGCAACATAACATCCAACAGACTGTGGAATATTGCATAATGTAATGTACAATTTAACACAATATAGTCTACAATATCAGACAACAGATTATGAAATCCGACACAGCATATTTTGAAATATTGCTTACTTAAATAATATATCACAGTATTGTTGGAATACTAAACAGTATGGAAAACCACTTGGAATCCAAAATATTTTATCACAAAATACAGCAAATTATACTGTGCTGAAATACGTGCATATTGCAGGACTGTACAACCGAAAAATAGTGTATCATATCTAACACAGTATATTCTGTAGAGTATAGCCTAAAATCCAATAGTATACAAAAAAAAAACACATCAGTATTCATCATATACATTGTGAAATCTTTATAGTATTCGGTGCAGTATATTCTGTAATACAGCACTGCAATTTATATTCTCAGTATGTTGCAGCATGAAGCACAGTGCATACTATATGAGTATATGCTAAAATGCATCAAAACATAACATAACAGTAGCTTTTAACCTAGCAGATGTAGTATATTTCTGCTACTACCCATTCCGGAATCCAAGTTTGTATATCGTTGATATAACCTAGATTCCAAGGATGTGTGCTATGGAGTATAGTATCCAGTATACTGTAGCACCCGGCACAGTGTATATTGTAATTATGCCCAGTATGTAATGAAGTAGTATATGTTGGAAAATGGAGATGTTTATTACAGCACAAAACATGTTCTGGAATATTACAGCAAATAATATTTTGGGGAACACTGTAGCACCCAGCTTAGTATATTCTTCAGCAGTGTGAAATACTCATTACAATGTGTTCTAGAATATTTCACAGTGTATAATAGAATCCAGCACGGTAAATATTGGAACATTGTACAGTGTATCCTAGAATCCAGCACAGTATATAATGGAACATTGTACAGTATGTCACAGAATCCAGCACAGTATATCATGGAACATTGTACAGTATATCCTATAATCCAGCACAGTATATCATGGAACATGGTACAGTTTATCCTAGAATCCAGCACAGTATATCCTAGAGCATTGTACAGTATATCCTAGAATCCAGCACAGTATATCATGGAACATTGTACAGTATGTCAGTGAATCCAGCACAGTATATCATGGAACATTGTACAGTATATCCTAGAATCCAGCACAGTATATCATGGAACATTGTACAGTATATCCTATAATCCAGCACAGTATATCATGGAACATGGTACAGCTTATCCTAGAATCCAGCACAGTATATCCTAGAGCATTGTACAGTATATCCTAGAATCCAGCACAGTATATCATGGAACATTGTACAGTTTATCCTAGAATCCAGCACAGTATATCCTAGAACATTGCACAGTATATCCTAGAATCCAGCACAGCATATCATGGAACATGGTACAGTTTATCCTAGAATCCAGCACAGTATATCATGGAACATTGTACAGTATAATAGGATCTAATGAAACAATAGAATCCAGAACAGTGTTGTCCTAAAATCCAACTCAGCCTATTCTGAAATTCTGCACATGATATCCTATCCAGCACAGCGTCTCTTAAAATGATGGACAGCATATTATTTGCTCCAGCAAAGTATGCTATGTATATAAGATATACGATTAGAGCATATCATTACAGTTTTTGGAATACTTTACAGCATATACTTCCAGTATATATTTCACAGTATCCGAGCATCCTGCACTATATATATAAAACAGTGCACAAAATACTCTGGTAACCATCATGGTATAATATTCTAGAATACCAAGCAGTATATCTAAATACAGCACAAAATACTTGATGACTGTAGGTTTTACCCTAGTAACTAACCAGCATAATATATCCTGGATTCAGAAAGGCACAATCTACCTTAGCATGCAGCACAATATATGTAGTGCAAGGATGGACAGTATGTTCTGGTATACCAACAGTATATCATAGTCTATACAGAAGTATACAACATAATGCATCCTAATATTCAACATAGTATATCTTGAAATATTGCACATTTATCATTTCCTCCGGCACAATATATTATGGAATACCGCACAGCACAGTATGCCCAATCCTCTAGCAGAGCAAATCATGGGATACTGCACAGTAACCCTGTAATCCATCAGTCTTCCACAGTATACTACGTTGTTATATATATTAGATTATATATATAGTTCTGGATCCATAGGAGTATTGTGTTGGATTCTGAAGTATTCTAAAACATACTGGGCTTGATGAAGAGGTAGACAGTGTCTATCTAGCAAAATGAATGTTCATTGAGTTTAGGAAATTAGTTGAAGCTATTTTTAATTCAAGCATGCTAGCTTTTTTCAAACGATTGGGTATTCTAAGTAACCACAGGTTCACCTTATTTACTAACATGTGCTTTGCAAAGTGAACATCCCTTTCTTTAACTAAACAGCTTCTGCTCCTTTGATAAATCACCCAAGTGTGTTGGATTTCTTGATATACTGTGCAATACAACATAAACATACCACTCAATATTGTAAAATATACTATGCAATATTTCACAATCACAATATACTTTACTTTCTGAACTATGTTCTCCAATATACTGTGCTGGATTATTGGATGTGCAGTTCTTGGGAGGGATTGTAAAACATAATGTGCTGTATTATCTCGGATTCTAGGTTATATTATGCAGTATTATGGTGTACTGTGTTGAATTAAGGTATGCTGTACATGTTATGGTAAATACACCTCAGTGTTCCTGCATACAACACATGCACAGTATACTGTAAATTACTCAATTGTGCTGGATGATAGGATATACTGTGCATTTCTGTATAATATACTGTGCTGGATGATAGGGTATACTGTGCAGTGTTGTATGATATACTGTTCTGGATGATAGGGTATACTGTGCAGTGCTGAATAATATACTGTGCTGGATGATAGGGTATACTGCGCAGTGCTGTATAATATACTGTGCTGGATGATAGGGTATACTGTGCAGTGTTGTATGATATACTGTTCTGGATGATAGGGTATACAGCGCAGTGCTGAATAAAATACTGTGCTGGATGATAGGGCATAGCAGTATTTTATCTCATACTGTGCTTGACCATATGCTAAACTGTGCAATATTGTATAATATACTGTACTGGATGATAGAGTATACTGTGCTGTGTTGTATAATATACTGTCCTGCATGATAGGGTATAGCAGTATTTTATCTTATACTGTGTCCTTGACTATAGGCTAAACTGTGCAGTATTGTATAATATACTGTGCTGGATGATAGGATATACTGTGCATAGTTGTAAGATATATTGTGCTGAATGATAGGGTATACTGTGCAGTGTTGTATAATATACTGTGTTGGATGAAAGGGCACAGCAGTATATTTCATGATATACTGTGCTGGATGATGGGGATTACTGTGTGCAATATTGTATGGTATACAGTGCTGGGTGATAGGGTATACTGTGCACTATTGTATGATATACTGTGCTGGATGATAGGGCTTAGCAGTATTTTATCATACACTGTGCTGGACTATTGTATAATATACTGCCCTGGATGATGGGGTATATTGTGCAGTATTGTGAGATATACTGTGCTGGATGATAGGGTATATTGTGCAGTATTGTGTGACATGCTGTGCATGCTGGATAATAGGATATACTGTGCAGTATAGTATGATATACTGTGCTGGATGATAGGGTATACTGTGCAGTATTGTATGATATACTGTGCTGGATGGTAGGATATACTGTGCTGGATGATAGGGTATATTGTGCAGTATTGTATGATATGATACACTGTGCTGGATAATAGGGTATATTGTGCAGTATTGTATGATATACTGTGCTGGATGATAGGGTATACTGGGCAGTATTGTATGATATAGTGTGCTGGATGATAGGGTATACTGTGCTGGATGATAGGGTATATTGTGCAGTATTGTATGATATGATACACTGTGCTGGATAATAGGGTATATTGTGCAGTATTGTATGATATACTGTGCTGGATGATAGGGTATACTGGGCAGTATTGTATGATATAGTGTGCTGGATGATAGGGTATACTGTGCTGGATGATAGGGTATATTGTGCAGTATTGTATGATATACTGTGCTGGATGGATGATAGGGTATACTGTGCAGTGTTGTACGATATACTGTGCTGGATGATGGGGTATACTGTGCAGTGTTGTATGATATACTGTGCTGGATGAAGGGGTATACTGTGCAGTGTTGTATGATATACTGTGCTGGATGATAGGATATACTATGCAGTATTGTATGATATACTGTGCTGGATGATGGGGTATACTGTGCAGTGTTGTATGATATACTGTGCTGGATGACGGGGTATACTGTGCAGTGTTGTATGATATACTGTGCTGGATGATAGGATATACTATGCAGTATTGTATGATATACTGTGCTGGATGATGGGGTATACTGTGCAGTGTTGTATGATATACTGTGCTGGATGATAGGGTATACTGTGCAGTGTTGTATGATATACTCTGCTGGATGATGGGGTATAGTGTGCAGTATTGTATAATATACTGTGCTGGATGATGGGGTATACTGTGCAGTGTTGTATGATATACTGTGCTGGATGATAGGGTATGATGTGCAGTGTTGTATGATATACTCTGCTGGATGATGGGGTATAGTGTGCAGTATTGTATAATATACTGTGCTAGATGAATGGTATATTGTGCAGTGTTGTATGATATACTATACTGGATGATAGGATATATTGTTGTTAAGTATTGTATGATATACTGTTCTGAATGATAGGGTATAGTGTGCAGTATTCTATGATATACTGTGCTGAATGATAGGATATGCTGTGCAGTATTGTGTGGTGCACTGTACTGGATGAGAGGGTATACTGTGTGGAGTATCTGATTATGTACTATGCTAAGGTATAAGTACTGTGTAATATACTTAGGTGGATGATAGGTTATACTGTGGAGTATCTCACGATATACTGTGCTGGATGATAGGATATACTGTGCAGTATTGTATTATATACTGTGCTGGATGATAGGATATACTGTGCAGTATTATATTATATACTGTGCTGGATGAGAGGGTATACTGGATGGTAGGGTAAACCGTGCAGTATTACGTGATATTGTGGAATACACCACAACAGAGTTGATTTAGTAAATTAATAAAGACTGTTTGTTTTACAAAGAGAATTTTCACTGAATTTAGTAAATAAGATGAAGTTGTGTAAACCAATCATATACTAGCAAAAAAAGCTTCTTCATTTTCTGTATTTCTTTCCTGACACATGATTGGATATTCAGAGTGAATACAAGTTCACCATGTTTACTTGGGCTTTGCAAAGTTAACATACACTTTTTCTGAGTGATGGCGTCATCCTTTAGCAAATCAACCCCAATATATTTTGAGATGGTGTACAGTTTGCTCAAGTATGCAATAGCAATCATCATATCATAGAACCCACCACTGTATCCCCTACACATCTGCAAATATGTTATGACTCATGTACAATCTCAGAACAAAGCAGAATGCATGTACTAATAAAATTGTCTCTTTCCTTAATGAATGAGATGAAGCTGTGCTGTTTTCATTCATCCAATGTGCAAGAGAATGTCCCGTTTCTTTTTATTATTATTATTATTATTATTATTATTATTATTGAGTATTTAAAGTAATCACAGCCTCAAAATATTACGATGTAAGTGGGCATTCACTTTGCAAAGTGAACTGTCTACTCCTTTCCATAAATGAACCCATTACCTAAAAGCTGCACAGAAATATCCTGTAATATTGCACTGTATAGACAATAATCTAGAACAATGTATTCTGAAATATTAAACCGAATTTTCCTATAAACCAACACAGTACATCCCGGAATTCTCCACATTATCTTATCTCCCAGGCAGTACAATATATTTGGAAAGTATACCTTAGGTTCCAAGACTTTTGTATAATGGTTCGAAGTGCTGAACCAGTATGGAGTATTCTCCAACAATGCACAGTATATTCCAGCATCCAGCACAATATAGAATTGAAAATTGCGTAGTCTATCCTCTTTTCTATAGCATATTATTAAATATTGACGTTTTACCCCAGCAGTCACCACATCACATTCTGGGATACACTGGAATATTGTCGTGTTTACTACAGGCAGCATCGGTATCTAGTGATATTGTAGTATCCAGCACAATGTATTTTGGAACTCTCCAGTATATCCTAGCAAAAGGCTTTTATAATGTGGCACGCTGCACAGAGTATCCAGCAAAATGTATTATTGAATAATCCACAATAGACTCTGACTTCAAGTAGTATTTTAAAAGACAATATATTGTAGAATGCAGCACCATTCTTGATATAGGGCTCAGCATATCCCAGAATCCTAGCATATTCCGAGCTATGGTATATATTTTAGTATAGGTAGGAACAGTATACAAAGGAGGAACTAATAGACTATTGTAAAACGTTACATTGTATACATCAGAATCTCATCCATGCATTCTACCACATGGACCTACCGTTTAATACTTTGTGTTCTTATATTATGCCCTATGTACCTAAATCTTTCCTGCATATCATAGTATCAGCAATTGTGTTCTATTCTAAGATCTATACAGTATAGAACCATGTATCTAACGTTTTCCAAATTCTAGGACAAAATAGCCTTCAGTCATTTCTTGATATCTAATACAATCTATATCCTGGAAGGGTTTACCAGAGAGAGCAGTACATTGACCAGTCTTTCACAGGAACCCCTGTTATTGAAGCCTGGAGGTGAAGGGATCTGGACCAAATAGGGGCAGTGGGTCATTACAGCCAATCAGATGGCATGATCAATGTTTCCAGACTATAAACTATGAAATATGAGTTATTGCTGGGGGCAACGCTCCTACTTTTTTTATCCAATTACCACAAATCAGCCCCAGAATTTAAACTCGACTATTATGGAGCTAATGTGTCACTTCCACCCAGTGTTCATGAAATTACACCATTAGTAAACAGTGTTGACAGAGTGGAATACCCTTAAATGTTATACATATGGAATGCTCAAAGCTGGAGCCATAAATTACAGCACATACAATTTAAAAGCAGTAATAATAGATAATGACATTAAAGTAGTGGGAATATGCCATGGTTTTCTCTATGAGTGTGGTGTTTTCCTAAGTATTCCTTTTAACCCAGAGTACAATAGGAAGGCCTCCCTGGAAAAGGCATCTTTTAGATCCATCCTCCATTGAAGGATTAACATGCTCTGCTGGTAAAGCACGTTAATCCAGAGGAAGAGGTGTGCTGCTGCTTAAAGTGGCTCTCCAAACCCTTGATGCTCCAAACCCAAGCCTGTTTGTCTAGACACTCATTAAGCCCCCGTTTGTCTGGCATCTCTACCTTGACCTTGGCCTTCCACACATTTTTTGAGGCCGAACAGTAAAAAATGTGGAATGCCAGGACAAAGGCTGACAGCCGGGCGCTTTCTGAGGCTTCCCAGCATTTCAAATAGCTGTCAGTCCCCAGGACCTTGTTTGTAGGTCAGTGGACAATGGACAGGTTTACTGTCGTTCCTGAGCGATGTGATTTACCGTCACAATCTGAAAGAAAAGGAGCCGGCTATTTTCTGGCTGATGTTCAATGGAGGCTGTTGTGTTGGGGCATTGTACATGACAAATGTCATCCAATGTCCCAAAGAATTCATAACACATTGTCCTGGCCGAGGTATACAAAACAGGCGTGGGGGCTGATTCACTCTGCACATCGCATCGATCAACCGATCTAAATCGAACACACCCATGTATAAAAATAAAAAAAAACCCGACTAGAGATAAACAACTACAGATCCAAAGGAGACAATGTTCATTTTCAGGCCGACCACATACAACCTATATGGAGCAGCAGAGGAAGCATTGGGAGTATTGTCTAGTGCTAGATTTCCAATCCATGGTGGAGCTTACCCTTCTACATCTATGTTATAGGTTTACTAAGGTTTTCACACAGCTTTGAATACAAATTGAAAAAAAAAATGTGAATCTTGGGGGAAAACATTTATTGATAAACCCCTAATTAGTTTCCCAATCCCAGGTACTGGATAATTCTGTGTGGGTTGTGGCTTTTTACATAGTGGCAGATCCAAGACATTCTATAGTCTTGAAATCTCCACTGAGCTCAGATTTGCAAAAGGTTAATACTATAACACAAGTATGGGCTACATTATGTGTCAAGATATTTAATCGAATTCTTCTCATGTGTCTTATAATGTATCAAATCTATTATCAAATGTATTACTTTGTGTATCAAATGTATTATCAAACAAATATGAAATGTATTATCAAACATATGTCAAATGTATTACTTAATGTATCTTAATGTATCAAATCTATTATCAAATGTATTACTTTGTGTATCAAATGTATTATCAAACAAATATGAAATGTATTATCAAACATGTCAAATGTATTACTTAATGTATCATATGTATTATCAAATGTAATACTTCATGTTTCAAATGTATTATCAAATATATATCAAGTGTATTACTTAATGTGTCATCAATAGTATTATCAAATATATCATTTAATGTATCAAATTGATTACTTAATGTATCAAATGTATTATCAAACATATATCACATGTATTACTTCATGTATCAAATGTTTTATGAAACAAATATTTAATGTATCAAAAACCATTCTTTCACCTTTCTGAATAGCTTCTAATTTTTCCCAAAATTGTAATCACTAGGACAGAAATGCAATGAACTACATATGTGATTGTGTATAGTTGTATTGTGTATTTTTTTTTAGTCTGCATTGGATCTGTATCTATGTGTTAAAGCCTGACTACATGTAAAATTGATTCAAATATATAATGCAAAAAGAGCTTGTATGTGTGTAATTATCAATCTTCATAAATATATATATATATATATATATATATATATATATATATATATATATATATATACACACACACATATATATATTATTGTTAGTGTTGTTATTATAAGTAATCTCTATAGATAGATTTTAGCAAACAATGGAGATGTTTATTCTATTGCACCTCCCCCATAGCAGTTCCATGATAAAGTTGTGACTTTCCTATTTCCTGTGCCCATGCAGCATGGAGAATCCTGTATTTTCTCTCGTGCAATGTCTCTGGACTTTTCGCATGTATATAGTATATATCTATAGAATCATTTACCCATTCACCATGCGTTGTTGAGCAAAAAAAAAAAAATGTCAAGTGCTGTCTTTCCATTTTCCTTGGTGGCCATCAGTGGGCGTCACCCTTTTCCTTGGAGGGTCCTGTGTCCTGTGTTGGTGGGAGGGGTCACGTGCCTGGGAGAGAGCCTTTTCATTGTTGTCTATGGGTCCGCGGTCACGTGCGAGCCCAGGCAGATTTCTTAATGAAGCCTCGGCGTAGACCTGCCCCCGGCCGGCGCGTTGCGCATGCGCGCCCAGAGCAGACAATAATGTGGCAGAGAATTAGGTGACTCGCTTTTGGGAAGCTGACTTTTAAAAAGCACGGCCAGACCATGCTATGACGACTTCCCTGATCCTGCATCCTCACTGGGCGGACACCTTGATGTACGTGTATGAAACGAGCCCGAATGAAACGAATCCCAAGAAAAGCCCAGCAGACATGGAGGGACTGAGTGGGAACTGTGCGAGCAGTCACTGCAGGGATTTTATTTCTCACCCAGCACTGGGGCGCCATTCCAGTTCCATCGGAAGCCACCAAGGACCTGTGTACACGGATATTACCTCTCCGGAGGCTGGCAGACAGTGTTCGGGGGCCACATCTTCCTCTAATGCCTCCCTGGGCTATGCCTACCCCTTCGGGAGCAGCTACTACGGCTGTAGGTTGTCTCAGTCCCACAACGTCAATTTACACCAGAAACCCTGCACCTACCACCCCAACGATAAGTACCCCGAGCCCAGCAACCCCATCCCCAGCGAAGACTTCTCCTCCAGGGCCAAGGAGTTTGCCTTTTACCCCAGCTTTGCCAGCTCTTACCAGGCGGTGCCCGGATACTTGGACATGTCAGTGGTGCCCGGCATCACCAGCCATCCGGAGCCTAGGCACGATACCCTCCTCTCCATGGAGGGATACCAACACTGGGCACTGCCAAACGGCTGGGATGGCCAAGTCTACTGCTCCAAGGATCAAAGCCAACCTAGCCATCTATGGAAGGCACCTTTCCCAGGTAACCTCTCCTCCATTCTCACCCCCCCCCCCAATTCTCTTTGTCTGATCCCCCCCGACCTGGAATCTCCCACACCGCAATTAAATCTGGAGGTGTCAACTGACACACTATAGTCTCCATTCCTAGGGAGCCTTCCCCCCGACTGCAGGCAGAAAGTCGGGGATATGGATTCGGAAGGGATGTCATTGCACCGTTTTGGTTTAAATAATACGGATCTGAATGGTGGAAGACTGTCACCCACAGCCCATCGCTTCCCCATGAATTATTCATTGGTCGGGGCTATAGTAAGGCGACTCGCCTGCAGCGCTCCAGCCATCTGACCCTATAGAGCCCCTATAGAGACCCTACAGAGCCTGCACAATGTGCTGCAATTCTCCCACCATAAAGCCTGCTCTGCTAACCAGGAAGTGTATACATAGCAGCCGTGCCAACCCTAATATATACTGGCACTCCCAGGGCTGGAGAACGGCTGGAGGTGCCCATCCTATATGGGGGTATCATCTATGTTATACCTTTAGATCTCTAGAAAATATTGCATGTGTTTGTGCCTGCTATACATTTATTTAGAAATACATGACACCTCAAAAAAGTGATTCCATATGTGTCAAAATGTGTTGTATAGTTTTATATATATATATATATATATATATATATATATATATATATACACACACAATGGATTTGGAATAATTTGGGATAACCCCTGTTTTATATTTTATAATATATATTTAATTTATATGTATATAAAGACACACAATGTGTTTGTGTGTATATGTATATATATATATATATATATATAAAATATATATATTATATATATGTTTACACACACACATACACATAAAGCTTGTTTCATTTCTTGTTACATTAGCATGTTTAACGTGACATTGTATTTTTTATTTTTTTGACATGTATAGTATTACTAGTGCATATATCTTTCAGAATATATGTGTTTTTGAATGAATTAGAACAGCCTTTCTCAACACTTTAAAACAATTTAAATAACTTAGATCTCCAGGAACCCCTGCTAATAATTATTATATCTATAGTTCTTGAGACATTAGCGTGAACAGTAGGTTCTAAATATAAGCATAAACACAAGAATAATAGTTGTGGTGTACTTAGTGTATTTGATATCAAGGGCTTTCATGCACAATATATTTTTTCTTTATTATAATAATACATTGAAAATATTATTATTATTATTAATAATAATAATATCCAGAAAAGGGGACGCAGACCGTGAGTGACTCCTTATGACTGAAGAAGTTCCCCCTTCTACACCGGTGGTCGGTGATGGGCCCTAGTACACTGGGGGTAAGTGGGAAGAATGCTCCTTACTTTGGGGGCCAGTAAGGAGAATGCCCCCTTACACATACCTAAAAACATCATTGTTGCCAGTGGTAGCTTATCTTAAAGGCAGAAATTGCTCATAGCTACATCTGGAGGAACCCATAGGGCGTCCATAGAACCCTGGTTGAGGAAAGCTGAATAGAACCATGTTACATGCACACATTACTGTTTTAGTTAAGTGGCATATATCACCCCTGTTCTACCAGTCTGTGTATGAGTTACATTATGTTATACAGGTGGCATATGTTATCTATCTATCTATCTATCTATCTTCTACTTGTCTTCCATTTACAATTGATGTATATGTATACTGTATTTTTCAGTGTTTCTACATATTTTTGTTTCCTTTGTGAATATTTCCATATGCCATGTCTATCTATCTATCTATCTATCTATCTATCTATCTATCTATCTATCTATCTATCTTTAAAAGGTGTATCTTTTTTTATGTTTATGTTTCTTTTTTTTACTGATATGTGTTTGTGAACATCATAATCCAATTGGGTATCTATCTATCTATCTATCTAACTATCTGTCAATCTCTAGGTCCGCTTATATATTTAGTTTTATTATTTGATCAATATAATCTATTTATTGCACGTTACAATGTAATATGTTGGTGACATCTATCTATCTATCTATCTATCTATCTATCTATCTATCTATCTATCTATCTATCTATCTATCTCTTCATCATCATCATCATCTATTTGTCCTCTGTGTCTCTGCCTTTCTCTCTGCATACCATGATGTTACAATGTATTGGTTAATGATATAACTGGTGCTTTCTATCCCCCAGACAAGCTTGTGTAGCAATTTGTTATATTGCAACAATTCTGAAAATACTACAATGAGTATCTTACAACAGCTCAATATTAAAAGTGTCAGTCATCATCCCTGCATTTAATATAAAGTGCAATCTTTTGATGGAATGAATGTCTTGCAGCCTGGCTGTATGGTGTTGGCTGTATTTGTCTGGCTGCATGGTGTTGGCTGTATTTGCCTGGCTCTATGGTGGGGGTTGTATTCGCCTGGCTGTATGGTGGGGGCTGTATTTGCCTGGCTGCATGGTGTTGGCTGTATTTGCCTGGCTCTATGGTGGGGGTTGTATTTGCCTGGCTGTATGGTGGGGGTTGTATTTGCCTGGCTGTATGGTGGGAGTTGTATTCCCCTGGCTGTATGGTGTTGGCTGTATTTGTCTGGCTGCATGGTGGGGGCTGTATTTGCCTGGCTGTATGGTGGGGGTTGTATTCGTCTGGCTGTATGGTGTTGGCTGTATTTGCCTGGCTGTATGGTGGGGGTTGTATTTGCCTGGCTGTATGGTGGGGGCTGTATGGTGGGGGTTGTATTTGCCTGGTTGTATGGTGGGGGTTTTATTTGCCTGGTTGTATGGTTGGGGTTGTATTTGCCTGGCTGTATGGTGGGGGCAGTATTTGCCTGGCTGTATGGTGGGGGTTGTATTCGCCTGGCTGTAAGGTGGGGGTTGTATTCGCCTGGCTGTATGGTGGGGGCTGTATTTGCCTGGCTCTTAGATGGGGGCTGTATTTGCCTGGCTGTATGGTTGGAGTTGTATTTGCCCGGCTGTATGGTGGGGGCTGTATTTTCCTGGCTGTATGGTGTGGGTTGTATTTGACTGGCTGTATGGTGGGGGTTGTATATGTCTGGCTGCATGGTGTTGGCTGTATTTGCCTGGCTGTATGGTGGGGTTGTATTTGTCTGGCTGTATGGTGGGGGGTTGTATTTGCTTGGCTGTATGGTGGGGGTTGTATTTGCCTGGCTGTATGGTGGTGGTTGTATTTGCCTGGCTGTATGGCTGGTGTTGTATTTGCCTGGCTGTATGGTGGGGGCTGTATTTGCTTGGCTGTATGGTTAGGGGTTGTATTTGTCTGGCTGTGTAGTAGGGGTTGTTTTTTCCTGGCTGTATGGCGAGGGTTGTATTTGCCTGGTTGTATGGTGGGGGCTGTATTTGCCTGGCTTCATGGTGGGAGCTGTATTTGCCTGGCTGTATAGTGGGAGCTGTATTTGCCTGGCTGTATGGTGGGGGCTGTATTTACCTGGCTGTATGGTGGGGGCTGTATTTGCCTGGCTGTATGGTGGGAGCTGTATTTATCTGGCTGTATGGTGGGGGCTGTATTTGCCTGGTTGTATGATGGGGGGTTGTATTTGCCTGGCTGTATGGTGGGGGTTGTATTTGCCTGGCTGCATGGTGGGAGCTGTATTTGCCTTGCTGTATGGTGGGAGCTGTATTTGCCTGGCTGTATGGTGGGAGCTGTATTTGCCTGGCTGTATGATGGGAGCTGTATTTGCCTGGCTGTATGGTGGGGGCTGTATTTGCCCATGGCTGTATGGTGTGAGCTGTATTTGCCTGGCTGTATGGTGGGGGCTGTATTTGCCTAGCTGTATGGTGGAATTGTATTTGCCTGGCTGTATGGTAGGGGCTGTATTTGCCTGGCTGTATGGTGGAATTGTATTTGCCTGGCTGTATGGTGGGCGTTGTATTTGCCTTGTTGTATGGTGGGGGTTGTATTTCCTTGGCTGTATGGTGGGGGTGGTATTTGCCTGGCTGTAGCTCATCTTGTAGTCCCCTGCTTGCTAGGAGCACAAGTCATCTTGTTGGACTAGTGAAGTGTGAAACTGCTAATGTGCTCTCATATGTTCCACAAGTCCCCACTCCCCAGCCTCCCCTCTCCTGTGCTCTGCAGGCCAGGTGCTGCTAATCTGGGCTGTGCAGTTGACTTCATCATCTGTCAGAACACCTGCAGCACCGAGCAGAACTGTTTATGACCACAAACTGTCATCTACTGTCCTCATGTGCCTATCCATTTTGCCATTTTTTCATTTTCCCAACCTCCTGGGCATTGAAATATGGTTGATATGAGCATGGACTCGATATAGATGATAAATCCAGCAGTCGTTTTACGTGTATAAGTGTTTAACTAATGTGCCCCTCTAAAAGTGTCATGGGGGATTTATTGGGAGAAGGTCCGTATAGGAGAGGGGGTACCAGGGTTGGCCGGGTATAGAAGCATTAGGGAAATGCCAGGCTGTGGGCTGTGGTTTAACCATTTGCTGTTTGTCCTCTCTATGCAGATGTGGTGCCCCTCCAGCCAGAGGTTAGCAGCTACCGCAGGGGCAGGAAAAAGAGGGTGCCCTACACCAAAATCCAGCTGAAGGAACTAGAAAAGGAATATGCAGCCAGCAAATTCATAACCAAAGAGAAAAGACGGAGGATCTCCACGGCCACCAGTCTATCTGAGCGCCAGGTCACAATATGGTTTCAGAATCGAAGAGTCAAAGAGAAAAAAGTCGTCGTCAAATGCAAATCCTCTCACCTTCAAAGTCGTCGTCAAATGCAAAATCCTCTCACCTTCACAATACCTGACACTAGGGGGAGCCTAGGGACCCCCCCCCCCCCAAAAAAAAAAAACTTCCCTCCCCAATAAATATTTATCTCATTCCCACGTATAAAGACATTTCTCCAAGTGAACTATGGATTATTTAATATAAGAATGGAATTGCAAGTGACAGAATCTATCAATGATCCCATCACCCCCAGTGTCCACCCTCCTCCATTCACCCTTAACTGTGAATACACCGGGGTCTGATGCTCTCTAGGCTTCTCCCTACATAAACGCCTATATAATATATATATATTTAAAACAATCAGCGCTTAATATGTTTCTGGGACACGGTTCTGTCACTGTCATTGATAGTCCTGATCACATCAGGCAATCTGCTCGTTTCTTCCATTTTCTGGAGTCTTAATGAATTGTCTAAGAATATAACATGTACATACGTTCAAAGGTGCATATGTAACACATGTTTTGTTGAGTATGCTTGAAAATCTTGTAAATTACACGTAAAAAATGACAGATCTCTGCACATTTATGTTTCATAAGGGAAAAAAAAAAAAAAAAAGATTTATTATTGAAACTACTGCGTATAGGATTTCTAGGCAGATGGCACACTCTTGTCTGGTACTTTAAGGGTTAACCGTCCCTCATGTTCAATTCTAGAACCCTGAGACTTGTCATGAATAGAAATGTCTTATTAATAGTTTATTTCATTCTGTGGCCACAGAATTATTACAATTGCTGAAATACAACCGTGCAGAGGTATCAGGATAAAAAAAAAAAGGCCTTTTCTTTTCTCTTATGTTTTTTAACCATCAGTGTTATGAGCTATTCAGAAAATTACTGACACACGGTGCAGAAATTACTTACATATATGCATTGTTTTGGGGAAGTATGGATTTTTTGTTTCAGTCACATTGATTGGACGTTTTATCCTAGACTATTTACTGTATCTGAAGGTTCACGTTGTACTTTTTTTCTTCTTTTTATGGTATGGGATATACTCAATGCCAGTCTTAAGCACTGCTACATGTGTCCAGGAAAAACAGAATGTGGACAAAGGTATGCTGTATAGATCTTCTTTTTATTATTTTGTCGTGTATAATGTATTAGTATTGTGGTGTCTGAATATTATCTGTCATGGAAGAAAAAAAATAATTTCTTTAAATAAATATCACCTGGCTTGATGTACGATATGGATTGTACATTCTATTGCATGAGAAACTCGTTTATTTGAAAACTTTTGTTTAAGGAGAGCAAAACTTTGTATTTAAATTTATTATACCAGTTGACTTCTGTCCAAAATGGACAAACTCAAAGAAATATGTAATACATCTCATATTATTTATCTTTATGTGTCGTTCCTTTAGTAGCTGTGTTTATATTTTTACATAACTTTCCCGTATACTTTAGTATGTTTATTAAAAAGATATATACATATTTGCATAAAAAATACCTCTTAAATACAGTATGACATCAATGTGTCTGTGTAAACTAATTTGCATAGAATGGTCATGTTTGGTGAGAGTACGGAGATATGAAACAGTGCAAAAACTGTATAGGCTGCCTGCATTATCATATTATAAATGTATAAAGCATATCTATAGTTGTATGTGTGCTTATGTAAGTACACATATGTTATACAGAGAAGGAATATTTCAGCTGCTGCTGTTGCTCTGCCTTGCTTCCATTAAAAAAAAAAAACAAAAAAAACGTAATATATATATATATATATATATATTTCTCCCTTTCTCTCTGAATATATGTATTTATATATATTATATATATATATATATATATATATATATTTATTTATAAAGAAGAGACATATTACAGCTGCTGTTGTTGCTTCCATTTAATTTATTGCCTTGGGCAGTTGTTGTCCTGGGTTGCTTTCATGAACATATATATATATAATATATATATAATATATATATATATATATATATATATTCTCTGCCTCTCTCTCTCTTTCTCTCTTTCTATATATTATTATTTATGTATAAATATATATAATTATTATACATAAAGAGGAAGAGGGAATATTTCAGCTGCTGTTGTTGCTTCTATTAAAAAAAAAAGAGAGAGATAGAGAATTAAAGATATTTATTGCCTTGGGCAGTTGTTGCCCTGGGTTGCTTTCATTAACATATATATATATATATATATATATATATATATATATATATATATATATATACAGAGAGAAATAAAGAATATTTCAGCTGCTTTTAACAAAAATAATGAGAGGAAATGAGAGGAGCATTTATTGCCTTGGGTTTGCATTTAGTAATATATATATATATATATATATATATATATATATATATATATATATATATATATATAATATATAAAAATAATGAGATAAAATGAGAGGAGCATTTATTACCTTGGGTTGCTTTTAGTAATATATATATATATATATATATATATATATATATAATATCAAAATAATGAGAGAAAATGAGAGGAGCATTTATTGCCTTGGGATGCTTTTTATATATAGATAGATAGATAGATATATAGATATATATATATATATATAAAATATTCGTTTTTAGTTGTCTACTGTTGCTTTATCCTTGCTATATATTGTTGCAATGTCCTGGTTACCTTATTGGATATGTTTTGTTCTTATATAGTTTTTACTTTTTCTACTAATTGGATTGGACACGATACAGTGGTTTGTGTAGACTTTGAAAAAAAGCTGATTTTTGGTCGTGTTTCATATTGTCGGAGAGCTTCTCTTGGTCTGCTGTATACTGCAGATGTGTCATAGGATTGTTGTGTGTAGTGGCTTGTTACAGGTGAAGATAAGTGTGGGGTATATAGCTGCAGATGTGAGTCATCATACCAAGCTTATGTGTAATGAAGTGTTAGTGACAGCACTCACACCCCGATACATCCAGCCTGACCGAGCCCAACTCCTACTGGCTCACACTAACAGTTTCATTTTGGAATGAGTGTTTTGGTAGGAAAACATTTCGTCCTAGGTGGGATCGCCTTTTTTTGTATTGTGTAAAATAAACAGGTCAGATTAATCTAAAATGTAAAAAATCTGTGTTGTAATTTTTTTTTTACTTAAATAAATAATATCGCCTGCTGTGCGCATAGGAAGTGCTGTGTGTCAGTGGTGCTGCCTGTATGATACTGCTGTATGGAGACTCAGACAATGCACAATTGTTTGTCTCCATTGATGAAGCTTCCCAGAATACATACTTGGGGAGTGCACATGGTCTTAACTGCTTGAGAGCAATATTCATTTCCAGTAAGTTTTCCACAAGCTGCATTTCCTGCAGCCACAAGACAGTAGACATCGCATATTTCAGGCAGACGCCTTGAGAAAAGACATGATTTATGGCCCTTTAAGGCAGCATTACATTATTTCTACCTGTATATTTCACCCCAGCAGGATTTTTTGCTAGATGATGTACCAGTAATAACAGCAAGGCTGCTAGGAAGTCATCTAAGTTTATAAGATAGATGTCACTTAAGTGATCATATTATGCTTTATGAACAGGAGGTGATCCCCAAAGATCATGGCAGATTTTTTTAGGTTTAGCTTTGCTTTGTGAAAAGTCTTTTATGTAGTGAAGCTGTTTCTAAATTTCAGGTCAAAGCTGAATTCACAGTAATAATCTGGTCTGATCAAAGCACTCTGCACTGTATTTCAGCAGAAAATATATTTTTTACAGGGTATAAAACAGAAGTGCTGTGTCATTTCTTGGCCTCAGATATGTAACAAGTCCCTATGTGAGCTATGTAGCACTATGGTATGACAGTTCAGTATGGTGTATCCACAGAAGGGGCTACAGGGGAAATTTAAAGATTAACTTTATCTTTCATATAATTGTACAGTGATCATTGATTTTGCTTGTATTTTCCTGACCTTAGATATGTAGCAAGTCTTTATTTGAATTGTACAGTACTGTGTTATGACAGTTGTGTTTTGTGTAGAAAGGCTAGAAAGGAAATGTATTAATTAAAACAAACTTTGTTTAGCTGTACAGTAAACATAGACATGTATGCATTTTCCTGGACTCAGATATGAAACAGGGCTGCATAGCACTATGTTATGGCAGCTCTGTATTGTGTATCACAGAAAGCTAGAGGGGAAATGTAATGAATACTTTATAGTTCATATATAGTTGTACAGTGATCATAGCTTTTCATGTGTTTTTTCTGGTCTCAAATGTGTAGCAAGTCCTTATGTGACAAGGGAAGGGTAGCAAGTCCTTATGTGACAACAAGAATGGAAGGCTAAAAGGGAAATTTACTGATGAATTCATATATAGTTGTACAGCAAACCTAGATTTGTACATAAGTTTCTGGACTCATATATGAATCAAATTGTTACATGAGCTGCACAGCACTATTTGGCAATTTTGTACTGTGTGCCCACAGAGAAGGGCCACAAGTGGAATTTAATGATTAGTACTGGTCACATATAGTTGTACAGTGGTCGTATATTTGCATGTATTTTCCTGTCCTCGGATTTGTAGCAAGTCCTTATGTGAGCTGTATAGCACTATAAGGCTACATTCACATGGCCATAACACAGCCATAACAATTTTACTGATCACTTGGCATGGAACAAAAGTTCCAGCATTAATGATCAGTAAATAGATCTTTTTTATGCATAAAAATGGTACTTCTTGTTTTTTTTTTTTTTATATATATGGTATATGTGTACGCATATGTCCTTAGATGCAGGTTTTTGGATTTACAGATATAAATGCAGTAAATTTACATACCTGTGTGAATGTCTCCATTGAAAACAATTCAGCTGCATTCAGATCCTTAAATAAAAACGCTTGTAAATGCGCTTTTTTACGGCCGTGTGAATGAGGCCTTAGGCTACATGCACACCGCAATAAGAATTTTACTGGTCATAGGCAAGGTTTTTCTGGAAAAAAAAGTACCTAATGATCAGCAAAATGCTTGCCTTTAGATCCACTT
The DNA here is from genome assembly GCA_029206835.1 of Rana muscosa. Lineage (NCBI taxonomy): Eukaryota > Metazoa > Chordata > Amphibia > Anura > Ranidae > Rana > Rana muscosa. The sequence goes on along the minus strand of CM055117.1, from coordinate 909,077,868 downwards.
TAATGTGTAGTTGCCATATCCTCCAGCTTTATTTTCAATAGCGGAATTCCCTTTTTGAATTTAGGTATACTCATATACATGCATTTACACTAGTAAGCACGTAAAATGGATTTCCCTAAATGCAAAATTTTTACAATTTTGGTTATGGATCTGAATACAATGCATGTTTACGCACTTGTGTGCATGCCCCCAATAAACAAAAAATCAGACCTGTAAACAAACAAACAAACTTCAAAAAGCTTTTTATTTTTATTTATTTTTTATTTTTTATGCCCATGTGTATGGGGCCTTATGGCAATTATTTATTGTGTACCCAAATAGTATGGGCTAGAAGGGAAATTAATGATCACTAAAAAATTATAATTTATAATTAGCAAGATTTGCATGCATATCAGATGTATAACAAAACAATAATGTGTGCATAATGGGACTAATGGGTTGTTCACTTTGCAAGGGAATCTTTACTTTGCAAGGGAATTTTCCCTTAGCTTAGTAAATGAGGTGAAGCTCTGCTGACTTCCATCATCCAATCATGTGCAAGCAAAGATACTGTTTTTTTTTTTTTATCCTTGTAGGTGATTGGGTATTTTTTTGTAAAGTGGGTTTTCAGCACATTTACTAAGCTAAGGGATATTTATTTCCCTTTGCAATGTGAACATCCTATTTGCTTTTAGTAAACCAACTCCTTATGGTATGGCAACTCAGCATTGTGTACCTACAGAATAGGCTAGAATAGAAATGCAATGATTTAAAGAAAATAATATAGTTAATTTATTTCATGTATTTTCTTGGCCTCAGATATGCAACAAGTTCTTCTATGAGCTTCATAGCACTATGGCATGGCAGTTCTGTATTGTGTACTGGCAGAGGAAGCCTAGAATGGAAATTTGATTTGTTCATTTATAGTTTATACAGTGAACTTAGATTACCATGTATTTTCCAAGTTCTTATGTCAGCTTCATGTAAGCCTGTTATCACAATTCTCTGTTCCCACAAAGGAAAGCTAGGAACGGGGAAACTAGTGAAAAAAAAACAACTTTATAATTACAAATTTAACAAGTTCTTATGTGAGCTGTACAACACGGTATTATGTACATAAAGAAGAAGGCTACAAGTGAACATAACATGTATGTTATAACTGAAAGGTCTGCATTATTGTGTATGGTGAGTGTTTTTCATTATAAACTTTATTGTTGTTGTTGCCTTTGTTATTATTAGTGAAAGTAGCAGTAGTAATAAATGTATTAGCAAGTTTAATGTATTTATTTACTGTAGCCGTACTGTTTGTGTTGTATAATTGATGTTTATATTTTAATGTCTAATTTGGATGTACATACTGTTACTATGGGATAGCACTAATTGTATCAAACTTTGGACAGTAATCTGCTAGGCAAGGTTTCTGATTATTCCAGGAGCCCCATGCTTATGTCTCCTTAAATTGTTTTTAAAGTTACCTGTTAAAGCTAGGAAATGTTTTGCGGCAATTTTCAATAGTTATTATTTCTAAAGTTTTTTTCTAATGCTTTGTAAAACCAGTTTTGTATTTGTTGGGGTGGAGGGTGCACGGGCAGTTACAAACCTGGGTTTCCTTTAAACACCCAGGCCCGATTTAGGGTTTAGGAAAAGCAACATTTTTCCCTGCATAGGAATAAAGTTTGAATTGAATGCAGGGTACAACCAACACTCTTTAGATAATGCAGATTATAAAAGTGAAAGACTGTGCATAGTGTATATAGTTTTGCCAATCTTGTGCAATAATCTGTCCTGTAATCTGTGGGACAGGGGGTCAGAGTTAAAAAAAAAAAATAGGGACTTAGGAGTTAGGAGATCCAGGGTGTGTGGTTCCAAAAACCGTAACACAAATGACATATGATATATATATATATATATATATATATATATATATATATATATATATATATAAATACATATACTGTATATACACTATAGGTTTGTGTGTGTATATATATATATATATATATATATATATATATATTTACAGTATATAGTTTGGATTTGTTTATTTTTAAACAAGAAAAATCCTAATGGTTAGTTTACCACTTCTGCTGATACCCACCCAGCTTATATATTTTTTCTGTTTTATTTTTAACAGAAAACGAAATCATGTTTTACTTTCAGAAAGCAATGACAGTACATACTGTATATCTGTTGCAGTGTTGTTTGTGAGTTTATCGTGATTGTATATTTTTTATGTCACAGTGGTAAAATAATAATGTCCTTGTTCCCTGTTGGTCATACAGCGATGATTTTCAGTGTCTCAGTCTATGCAACAATACTTTTGTATTTTAGCACCGAATACTGACAATGCTATGTGTCTTTACCAAAGTTCTAACCAACAGAAAGTAAAATGTTACAGTGTTGTTTGTGCAGTAAACGAAAAATATTTATATACATCATAGCTGACATTTTTGGAGGTGCAGCTGGCCAGTTGAAAAATAAAATCCCTGTCATCTTTAAAATACAGTGCGTAGTTGGGAGGGGCAGGTTATACACTACTGCAATTCCACCTCCACCTACTATAAAAAATCGGAGGGCAGTTAAACAAAGGTAATGAGGCCAGTAAGCATCATGTGCCTTCGTAAGAGTGGCGAAAACTAACTGCCTTTCCTATACTTGACACAAAACACAATTTGGGCCTGTAGAATATCCATAACATTACATTGTCTGTTGGATGGTTTATTCATCTTTATATTAACAGCACTATGATAAATCCCATTTTGTCAATCAACACTTTGACTTTTGGGGTTCCAGGCTGCTCTTCTTCTTCAGAGTTCATCAAAGCATTTTTTACATTGACTTTGAGATTATTCTTCAGTGTCTACAGATCCATATTCACAGTACTTATTTCTGCACTTTTCTGCATAAATTATGCATAAATAATTATGCATAAACTATGCAATATTGTGCAAACATTTTAGGCAGGCGTGAACAAATTCTGTACAGTAAGAATGCTTTCAAAAATATATATTTTATTTGTTTATTTTTATCAGTTTACTCAATACAAAGTTGAGCGAGCAGAAGAAAAATCGAAATCAAATCATTTGATGTAACTAGCCTTTGGCATCAAACCAGCATCAATTCTTACACTTGCACACTTGCACAAAGCCAGGGATTTTGTAGGATTAGTGTCAGGTGTGTGATTAACCAGTTATACAAAGTAGGTGCTGCCAATCATCATTTTCATTAGCAGGCTGAAACACAGTCATTAACTGAAACAGCTGTGTAGGAGGCTTAAAACTTAGTGAGGAAAAGCCAAACTCTGCTACTAAGGTGCAGCTGTGGAAGACATTTTTTTTGTCACAGGTCATACACTATAGACTGAGCTCAGCAACAAGACAGAAGGTAGTTATACTGCATCAGCAAGATCTCTCCCAGGCAAAGATTTCAAAGCAGACTGAGGTTTCAAGATGTGCTGTTCAAGCTCTTTTGAAGAAGCACAAAGAAACAAGCAATGTTGAGGACCGTAGACACAGTGGTCAGCCAAGGAAACCTGATGCAGCAGATGAAAGAAAAATAATGTTTACTTTTCTTTGACATCGGAAGATGTCCAGCAGTGCCGTCAGCACAGAACTGGTGAAAACCATTCGGATCAAGGTACACCCATCTACTGTCCAGAGAAGTCTGGCCAGAAGTGGTCTTCAGGGAAGAACTGCACCCAAAAAGCCATACCTCCCACATGGAAACAAGGCTAGGCAACTCAACTGTGCACAAAAACATAGGAACTAGGGTACAGAAAAATGGCAGCAGGTGATTTGGACTCATGTCAAAATGTGCAATATTTGGCTGTAGCAGGAGGGAGTTTGTTTGACTGGAAAGCGATACAATATTGAGTGTCTGCAGGCAACAGTGAAGCATGGCGGAGGTTCCTTGCAAGCTTGGGACTGCATTTCTGCAAATGGAGTTGGAGAATTGGTTAGGATCAATGGTGTCCTTAATGCTGAGAAATACAGGCAGATATTTATCCATCATGCCATACCATCAGGTAGGTGTGTGATTGGCCCCAAATTCATTCTGCAGCAGGACAACAACCCCAAACATACAGCCAATGTCATTAGGAACTATCTTCAGTGTAAAGAACAAGGATTCCTGGAAATTATGGTTTTGTCGCCACAGAGCCCTGATCTGAACATCATCGAGTCTGTTTGTGTTTACACGAAAAGACAGAACAATTTGAGGCAGCCTAGATCCACAGAAGATCTGTAGTTAGTTCCCCAAGATGTTTGGAACAACCTACCTGCCGAGTTCCTTTAAAAACTGCGTGCAAGTGTACCTAGAAGAATTGATGCTGTTTTGAAGGCAAAGGGTGGTTTACACCAAGTATTGGTTTGATTTGGATTTCTCTTCTTTTCATTTAATTTCCATTTTGTTAATTGATAAAAGTAAACTAATAACACTTCCATTTCTGAAAGCACTCTTTATTTACAGCATTTTCTCACTCCTGACTTAAATTATTGCATCGTATTTTGTATATATATATATATATATGAAAACTACATTGGTAGTGGTAACTGAATGGTTTCCTCTTAGGCTACATGCACATGGGCACATTTGCCTGTGTGTCGTAAAGACACTGTTTATTTTTCGTATGTCCTAGAGCTGCATATAGCCATCCATAGATATGAATGGATGAAGGTGGCCCTACGCAGCTATCATGTACCTGGGGAAGACTAGAACATTGTGGCGCTTCTCTTGCACCTCCTGTCTAACACTAGTGAAGGTGAAGACAGAGAGTGTGAAGGCATGGAGTGGCACAAGTGCTGTGGTAGCTGGCTGATAGAATCCACAATGTAGGTGGGTTAAACTGGAAGCCACAGCCCTCGTGACAGGACACAGGAACAGCTTGGTACCAGAGCAGGAAGTAGTAAAGGAAATGTGAGAGCAAGCCAAAAACAGCAACAGCTGGACAGCATGGGACTGAATGAGCAGACAGAGCAAGCCTGGGAAGCAAGCCAAGATTGGTAACAGCCAGGCAAAGCAGTACAGAAACAGGAGACAAAGGCAAGTCTAGTAAACAGGCTAGGGTCAGAGGTAATCAGAAGAGCTGAGGTAAGGCAGAGGCAAGGTCCAAGGGGAAGCCGAGTCATACAGGGGATAGGCAGATGCAGGGGGTCAGGTCTCAGGGAACACAGAAACAAGCTGAAGATCATTCAGCAACATCTCCCAGTGACACATCGGTCTAAATAGACCACTGGGTGCCAAGCGTGCACACCAACTGGATCGTCACTGCATGGCAGGGGACATTGAAAGAGTCCAGATGTACAGCACTGTCAGGGATATGAAGCAGGCCAAGACCATCTGCTATCAGGGTTTAGGGCTGGAACGCTCCATGGACCGCACCGTCAGCTTAGTGATGTCACTGGGGAGGAGATTCAACTAATTTCTGAGCATGCACATCCCTGACAGTGCTGTACATCTGGACTCCTCCAGCGCCCCCCACCGTGCAGTGGTGACCACAGGGTTTTATCATTGATGAGCCTTCCTGTGTTTTGCATTATCTGAGTTGCTACAATTATGAGCTTATTAAACTATATTACAGTCTACACTTAGAGGCGCTTCTCTTTTTCCCCTTTGGTCTTCACATTTATAGAGTAGGGAAACCAGTGACCATGGCTGTGCCCTAGACGGCTGCCTAGTTCACCTAGCAGTAGCGCCAGCCCTGACTGGAGCATGGGGGTGTCAGATGGGTCATGTGCTGGGAGATCAGGGGATTAGCTAAGTAAATCTCGCTTCTCCTCTCCCTTTGACAAAAATGAGCAATTAATTTGTGCAGTGCAGGCACAGCCCCACTGCATGGAAATACTTTTTTTTGTCCGGAGATGGGCTTTAAGTTGTACAGTTTGATCAAAGACCACCAAAGTCCTCTAATTTAACAAAAAGCAACAGAAGCACATGGATGACATCATCCATGTGCTCTCTCTTCCTGTAAGCAGGATTACAGTACTCACAACATTGTGCAAACCAGTAGAAATCTGATTGATTCATAGAGTTGCTCTCCCATTTCTCTGTTTGAATGCTGCTGTAAAAGTAATTAAAGGTGACAAATACAGTATAAAGACAGATACTGGTACTGCAACTTGTTGTATAAAAATGTAATTATTAACTTTTATTAAACTTGATTGAAAAGTGATTTAAAAAAAATATTTTGAGCATATATGTGCAAGATTTATTTTAACAAGCAGTTTTTTTTTTCTTTTACAATACTCTTTGCCTCTGGGGAATGGGTCATTGGCACAAGGCATATTTTTGCCACCATATTTACAAGTGCTTGACCTTTATTTCTTCTGTATTGGAAAGATGAATTGTTGCTGAACTCCTCCCAACATAAATTTAGGACTAAAACTGACTGCTCTCTGTGCTGTCCTTCATATATTCCCAATGCCTCTGTATGGTATTATGAGTGTACAAATTGATTTAATCTACTGATTTGTTTTTATTAAGTTAGTGTTCACCCAACAGAAAATATAATGTGTCCTCTAAATTTTTTATATCAACTAATAGCAATGAAAGTCAGTATTATCTAGAATCTCTCCTGATATTTTTATCTGAACACTAGCAGACTTATAATGCAAAGAGTAATTATGATGCACAAAGGGCAGTTATCCATATCAACCATCCAGGTATCAACTGATTACAGTGAGATCTGTGGACGTTAACTATTAGTTGGTTGCTATGGGCTACTGCTGGTTTACATTTTAAGCATTTTTTTAAATTATTTTTACCTTTGACAAAAAATACAAATATCTCCAAACTTTTGTTTATTTAAATTGGATATTTAATGGCATGAAAAAGGATTAGATTTTTATATAACTCCCCATATTTTTACACCCATTTGTTACATTTTTTTCATATACATCAGTCTGCATCATCATAGAGATACTGGATTCTGATTGGGTGAAGGAGGGCTTCAACTGACAACAATCTGTTGTCTGTCTTACCTGCTAGATTTTTATTATGAAATAGAAATGTATAAAACTGAATAAAAATAGATTAGTGAATAAATTCCCTGGATCTCACATCTGGTCTATAACAGGCGAATACTTGGTTGGCACAGCTAATGGACTGGTACTAATATGCCTTTTTATAATACATTTACTAGCTAAAATGAAAGTAAAAAATTACACTCCCCTCCCACTGATGTCAGCACAGTATACTAGCATGCAAACCTCTTACCCGTTTATCAGAGTGAGGGGACTGATTTTCTGCCCCCACCACTGGATAAACACATCAAATTTCCAGATTGTTAGTGGATTGAGCAAATCTCCTGGCAGATCAAATTTTGGATTTATCACTCATCTCCGTTTAAGGACATATTTTTAATGTCTAATATTGAATTTAGTTGAACAGTGAAAAAAAAAACCCTAACATCAATAATTAATTTATCTTAATTCTAAAATTGTAAAAAAAAAAAAAAAAAAATCCTTCTCATCTCTTACCAGTGAATCGGAAAATCAGTTCTCAGAAATTAGACATTGAGACACTTGAGAACATAAGAACATTTGATAGCCGTTCACATGTGATGAGCGTTTCGTGAGTCTGCATAATTTTCCACTTTAAATTAACCAGAGATTGATTGCTCTAAAAGTGGACTTGCACTTTTCTTAGGAAAATGTGATTCTTTGTACTTAGATCCTTTTTAAAAAGATAGATAAGCCCTTTATATATATATTTTTTTTATAACTGAAGTCTTTTGGTTGATTCATAGTTAATTTTTTTTATTTTTATATAATTGAGTATGTGAACTATTTAGGTGTTATGGTGAACATAGCTTAATATTATACAGCACCAACAATTTGTGGAGCACATTACAAACCATACACTATAATCTAAGGTTCCTATCTGACATGCATACATACTAAGGCCCAGCGCTTTTTTTTCTCAGAGAATATGTGCAAGCATTCTCAGCCTACCCCAAGTTACCCTTGTCTCCGCCCTTACCCACCTCCCAGCATCATCTCTTGGCTCCACCCCCTACCAACCTCCTAGCACCACCCCTTTTATAGAATACAAAACAAAGTATCATTTTGTGTGTTAGTAATTTATATATAGAATTTGTTAATGATAACAAGAAAGGCAGTAAAAATAGACCCCCCCAGCCACCTACTATAGACCACCCAGCCACCTAGCATAGACCCCCCCAGTGACAATAGATCCTCCGCAGCAACACTACACCTCCCCTTCCCCCCCCCAGCAAAAATAGATATTTCAGTAGCCAGCATCAAAAGACCCTCCAGCAGCCAGAAACAATAGACTAGACCCCATTAACAACAGACCCCCCAGCAGCCAGAAACAATAGACTATACCCCATTAACAACAGACCCCCAATCTGTCAGTGTGGACAGGAGTAGAGAATAAACGGTAACAATTTTTTACTGCAGCGGGCTACATAAAGGAACACAGACAGCAAGGAGGAGTCAGGACATCACAGTGTCTTCTTCCTTTGCAAGCAGAGGGCATATCGCATCACTGGGGACTAACTAACCTGGCCTGGAACCAACTGAGCTTTCCTAGAATTAAAAAATACGTGCCTGCAAATGTGGCTGAGATAAATCCATGGTCTAGCTGCACTTTAATAGTCCCACTGCCTGGTTTCTGCTAATGCTGACAACAACCTAGTGCCAGCTAAGGATATACTGTAGGAGTCTCTATGACAGCTGCTGTTTGGGGGTGCTAGGAGATATTCTTGGCTGCTTGCCTGCATGCCCAAGCACCCCTTGCCAGCACATACATTCAGTGCTGGAGGTGCTGCAGGTGCTAAAAACTGCCTACAGCTATGCTCCTGCTGAAAAAAAGTTTTGCAAAGGCCTAATTTGGACAGGAGCCAATAACCACTTGCCTACTGGGCACTTTTACCCTCTTCCTGCCCAAGCCAAATTTCAGCTTTCAGGGCTGTTGCACTTTGAATGATAATTGCGCGGTCATGCAACACTGTACCCAAACGCAATTTTTATCATTCTTTTCACACAAATAGAGATTGCTTTTGGTGGTCTTTAATCACCACGGTATTGTTTTTTTTTTTGCTAAATAAATGAATAAAGACCGAAAATCTTGAGAAAAAAAATTTTCATAGTTTGTTATAAAATTTTGCAAACAGGTAATTTTCCTCTTTCACTGATGAGGCTGCACCGATTGGCACTGATAGGCTGCACTGATGGGCACTAATGAGGTGGCACTGATGGGAATTGATGGGCACTGATTGGCAGCACTGTTGGGCACTGATTGGCAGCACTGGTCAGCACTGATTGTCTTCAATGGTGGGCACAGATTGGCAGCATTGGTGGGCACTGTTGGGACTGCACTGATGATCAGGACACTGATAATCAGTGTGCATATCCCTTTCACACAAGCTTGTTATTGGCTCTCCTCTCCTCGCACTGTCAGCATGAGGAAAGGAGTGCTGATACCCGGTTTCTGTTTACCTCTGTGATCAGCTGTGGTTGGACACCGCTGATTGGCTCTTTACCTCAATCTATGATAATCATTGTCCAGCGGACACTGCGATCATAGAGTGCATTGCTCGCGTCCCAGATCTGAGCTACTACACTGTAGCCATCATTCGGCTATAGTGCGGTCGGCAAATGGTTAACCTATCATAATATTATTGGATTAGGGGAGGTAACCCACACAAGCGCAGGGAGAGCATGAAAGCTCAAAAAAGTGTCCTGAAAGGGATTTAAACCAGGAACTCCAGTGCTGCCAGGCAGAAGTGTTTACCACTAAGGCCTCATTCACACCTGTGTGTTTTAGGGATGTTTTAGGTGCATTGTGTTAAAAAAACCTGCTTGCTGCATCTTTGATGCTCTTTCATGAAAACAGACGTTATATTTATATATAGTTCAATAGTAAAGCACCTAAAAAGTATAAAAAATGCACCTAAAATGCACCATACAGATGTGTTAGCTACTGTGCTGGCCTATTATTGGCTAGATCATAAACATTATAACATTTATTGGATTTTCCCATGTTTACTCCAGTTAGGGGTAGTTCTTTGAGGGTCCATCTAGACATTCTGCTGCACATTAAAGTGTTACTAAACCCACAACAGTAAAATCAGTCTGTATAAGCAGCATAGCATGCTTGTTATACTCACTGTGGAGCTGAAGGGGTTAATCCTCTGCATTGTGTAAAAAAGGCTGTTTTATCCTGTATGCACAGATCCTTCCCTCCCTGCACTGTCTATGTGGGGAAGGCCAGCCAACACAGGCAGAGTAGCCGACCTGCATGTGTTCAGTTGTGTCTTTTATGCTGGAGAGAACATTTACTTGTTGATCAGAGCTAGCCAGGTCACATGATATTGACATCACACATGTAGGCGTGTATACAAGCTGCAGTGGAAATCTCCTCCTTCCTGATCTCTCAGCACTGGAGAAACTGTGCAGTTTATGATGTAACCATGGTATACAGATCATCCAAAAAGGTATATAATGGCAGTAGTTTAATGTAAAAAGATGATTTATAAGCTGTGGGCACTGTGGGTGGGTGGATGAACTATTTTCATATTACTGGGTTTAGTAACACATTAATGCATCTCCATGCATTGAGATGTGTTGCATTAAGTCTGACTGCTCATTTTCACCTGTCAGTGCAACTCAGCACATGGAAAATACAACTAAAATATATTTTTCAATGCAATTTACTACAAGTGTTGTGCTAAAAGGTAAGTGCATTGTAGAGCACTGGGTATGTGTGTTAAGGTGCCATTCCATGTGTTACAATGTGCATTGTGGTAACAGCACAGATCTGAATAGTCCCTCACAAGCACTTGTTGGCAGTGGGTAGTTAGGAAACTTTGTTACTTTTAATTATAATGACAGCATTGTGCTCAGTATTTTCATGTTGACTTTCCTAATGCTCGCTTCTGCCAAACCTTCACTTTAAGTCTGTGCAGATTGCTCAGTGCTGTATGTAGCTAAATTTATGAGATCAACAATGGTCTTCAAAATATATCAATTAAATGCAACAACAGTAAAAGTTTTTGGTTTGGAACGAGTGGAGAAGGGTAAGACAGGTTTTACTGCTCTCTGAGCTCCCATTGGAGATGTTTCCCTTTACTTCATATTCCAGTGACACCAACTAAAGCCCCAAGACACAGGGGGGTTGATTTACTAAAACTGGAGAGTGCAAAATCTGGTGCAGCTCTGCATAAAAACCAATCAGCTTCCATTTTTTTTTTTTTTTTTAATCAAAGCTTAATTGAACAAGCTGATACTAAAAGCTGATTGGCTACCATGCACAGCTGCACCAGATTTTGCATTCTCCGGGTTTAGTAAATCAACCCCAAAGTGTCACTTGAACAGTAGGGGTCACAGGCAGCTATAAACAAAACTGACAGGGGGAAGAGAAGTGGTAAATAGGAGGTAGCTTCCCAACAGGGACATAGACAGCAATAATAAACCTGACAGAACTTCTAACTCTTCCCCAATTTTTATAAATCTAAATAAAAATAGTCCCCCTAATCAACACAGCCCAGTGCTCCTAGATTCCTGGATCATCTATTTTAAACTTTTAATATCACCAACATGATGTAAGCAGAGGTAGACTTGGTTAATTTTAGGGATAGTTTCATAAGAATTTCAAACCACAGATGCCTAGTTAGACTGTAAAGTATACACAAGAACCTGGTGTCATCATGGGGAAGATATAAGAACCCAGTGTAGTCTTTTTGCAAGTAAGAAACATATGTAACATGGCTACCCTAACTATGTTCTATTGTTCTAACTATTATATTTGACACAAAGCATCTTATTAGAAATGGTATCACACAAACCATGTTTGTTATAAGGTTATATAGTCATGGGTTTATGGCAGCTACATTTCAGGGGGCATTAATAATTTTCCAGGTTGTTTCTGGTGAGACTCTAGAAGACTAAAACAATAAATAATTAATATTTCAACTGCTGCTGCCATGCATTTAGGAGACAATTTCTAAAGAAATTGTGTGCATTCATTCCACGATTTTTTACTATATAAAGCACCCTTGGCACATTTAGGCTAAGAGTCGCACATAAGCATTCTGAATCACATTTCGTGAAGCACTTCATTGCTCACTTCCAATTACCAGTATGTTCAATGATACCAATTTACACCTGAGCACAGTGTTGTTTTAAGTTTGTTGCTCGAAGTTTGAAAAAATACATGCACTTCTTTGGGGCAGAGTTGCGCATTTTGTTTCTTATACATCTCAATGGGAACTCCTGAGTGTGATTTCTGGCCCTCTAATTCTCCTGGAAATACCTTTCCACTGACTAAAAACAAGTCTGAAATGGGCAGAAAAAATATGTACAAATGTGCATAACAAAAAAACACTCCAAAAACACTCAAGCGTGAACCCAGCCGTGCAAAGCAGTGGGGGCTGATATACTAAAACTGGAGTGAAAAATCTGGTGCAGCTGTACATGGTAGCCAATCAGCTTCTGACTTCAGCTTGTTCAATTAAGCTTAGACAAAAAAAAAAAACCTGGAATCTGATTTCTATGCAGAGCTGCACCAGATTTTGCATTCTCCAGCTTTAGTAAATCAACCCCATTGCTTGCTGTATCTTACATGTGCTTTGCACTGTACTTGCTTCAAGCAAAGTCTGGTTAATTCTAATGAATGGAGTTAAAAAAAAAGTGCCAGGAGGAGAAAATGTGTCACATGACCTGAAACTGGTTATAAGACAGAGCTCCCCACCATGAGTTTTTTCTGCAGCATTATGCAAATAATAAACCATGAGACATTTGAGGCTACACAATGTCTTGCATTTTATAAATAGATTTTAAAATGTAGGAACTCCATTATAAACAGGTCCTCCTAAAGGCTCATTTATAATCGATAAAGAATACTGCTGTTTGCTCTCTGGTGGCCACTACAGTGTAAATGCCACACTTCTGCATTTTACTACTCATTCATAAAATGTAGGCCATGGTGTGAAGCCTAATGTATTCTTTGGAGTTTCCTATGCATAGCACTGCAGAGATAGGACTTTAAAGAAGAACTAAACCTAACTAGTAAAAAAACTGTAAATAAGCAGCTTTTTATTGTAGAAGAGGCATGCTAGGTCTCTTCTGCAAGAACACGCATCTGCCCAGTGGCGTACCAACTGGGGGGCGGGGCAGTCCGCCCAGGGTTCCACACACTGCGGGGGGTGTCAGGCTGGCACCCCCAGCCCATGAGAGTGAAGCGGTGACAGTGGGCGGGCTCAGGCAGTGCAGCGGCAGCCAGGGAGAGCCGAGCTGTGACAGGGTGCGGGGGTGCCCAAGCCGGGTGTGAAATGTACCACTATCAGGGTGACACCCAGAGCTAGCCGAGCGATGCAGGAGGAAGAAGACTCTCTACCTCCTCCTATACCGCAGAAGGAGAGAGAGACAGTGAACAGCGCCAAACAGAGGAACTGCTGGGGTTAACTTTGTAAGTCAACCAGCAGGTGATTGGTTGCTAGGTGGTCCTAACAACCAATCATTATCTTGTTAATATGTAAATTTAACTCCAACAGTTCCCGCCCTCTATTCAGCGCTGCTGTGTCTCTCCCTCTGGCTGCATGATTAAGGTAGGAAGGGGCTCGGGGGGGGGTCTGTGTAACATGCAGGGGTGCAGGGTGCTGTGTAATTTAAAGGGGTCCAGAGGTGCAGGGTGCTATGTAATGTAAGGGGGTCCAGGGGTGAAGGGTGCTGGGTAAAGGGGTCCAGAGGTGTAGGCTACTGTGTAATGTCAAGGGGTCCAAAGGTGCAGGGTGCTGTGTAATGTAAAGGGGTCCAGAGGTGCAAGGTGCTTTGTAAACAGGTCCAGAGGTGCAGGGTGCTGTGTAATGTAAAGGGGTCCAGAGGTGCAGGGTGCTGTGTAATGTAAAGGAGTCCAGAGGTGAAGGTTTCTTTGTAAAGGGGTCCAGAGGTGCAGGGTGCTGTGTAATGTAAAGGGGTCCAGAGGTGCAGGGTGCTGTGTAATGTAAAGGGGTCCAGAGGTGCAGGGTGCTGTGTAATGCAAATGCTCTAGGTATGCCCCTGCATCTGCCTGCTCACAGTCTTCTATTAAAGGTACACTGAGTTGTGCATGTGCAGCTTAGCGAGCGGGCACTCCCGGAACACTCTAGCTGTACTGGAAGGACTGACATGTAAGGGATGGCGTCATCCCCCACCAGCCAATCAAAAGGCCCAAAATTCGGGACTCTGGGAGAAGATGATAGCAGCCAGCGAGTGATGTAACCACTGCACAGCTGGAAGGTAGAGGTGAATATTTTTAAGAGTTTAGTTCTGCTTTAAACTGTAAGAAAACTTTAACAATGAGCTTCTTCTATTGTCTCTCTTTTGGTCTGTTATAAATTGTCATGGATATGCATTAATGTCTGTCTGCCATCTTACCTTCCTCCTCATGTGTTCATCTAGAGACCAGACCTCCTTCACCTGGCTTCCTTTATAATCTCCTCCCAGCCTGACTCCACCCCAGGCCCTATCACTGAACACTATATTAACCTGTGCACTGCAAGCCTGCTTTGCTGATCAACGTGTTTGTTAGGCATTGTGTGTTTGGGTTCCTGCCTGCCGTGTGCTACGTCTGTCACGTTATTGGCTTGTCCCCGACTATCCCTGTCTGCTTGTGACCCTTGACCTTCGGCTCGTTCTCGTTATCCTTGTCTGCTTGTGGCCCCTGACCTTCGGCTTGTTATTCGGTTCTCTCTATCATGTGCTGCTGCTTCCCCTTATCCTATGGGGCGTGAGCTAGGAAACTCCAGGGGCCGCGACCTGGTCCCAGCCTGCAGCGTAACATCCTCACCACTAGAGGCCCTGGAGAAGACCAGCTGGGTCTTAGACTCCGCGCCCTGGGGAATCTTGGCTCTCGCTTCCGTTGGGATCCCGGTTGTGCTCCTCTGGTCCCGCTTTCCACAACCACCCAGTTTCCTATCCGCAGAAGCCAGCCATAGGGTTCACTACCTCGCGGTGCACTCCTGTCCCCCTACGGTGTGCATCTGTCACCTGGCCACAGGTGACCCTGACAGTTTGATCAGCCATGAACCCGGCTGACATCCCGCTTCCCGCGGATGATCCATTGCAGGGCATAGTTCGCAGACTTGAGACCCAGGAATCAAATCAGACCCAGGTGATGCGATTCCTCCAGGATCTGGCTTCTCGATTCGAGCAGCTTCAAGTCTCCTTGGGAACCCCGAATCCGCAACCCCAAGTACAACCAGCGGCTGTACCTATCGCACCAGTCGCAGCCTCACACTCACTAAGATTGCCAGCTCCGTTCCGTTTCTCTGGGGACTCCAAGGCCTGCAGGGGGTTTCTCAGCCAATGCACTATTCATTTTGAGCTTCAGCCTCAAAGCTTCCTATCTGACCGGGCTAAGGTAGCCTATATCATTTCCCTCCTCTCCGGTGAAGCTTTGGCCTGGGCTGCCCCTCTGTGGGAGAGGAACGATCCGGTGGTTTCCAGTCTGTCCGAATTCTTGAAGCTCTTTCGTAATATCTTCGAAGAGCCGGCTCGGGCTTCTTCAGCGGCTAGTGCTGTCTTACGTCTTCGCCAAGAATCTAGTTCAGTGGGGCAATATGCTCTTCAGTTCCGTATCCACACAGCTGAATTGAGCTGGAATAATGAGGCCCTGGTCGCTACCTTTTTACATGGCCTCTCTGACCGAGTGAAAGACGAATTAGCGGGAAGAGCCATTCCCGTCGGTCTGGACGATGTAATTTCATTATGCAACCAGATCGACATTCGTTTTCAAGAGAGGTCCTTAGAAAAAAGACGCCAGCACTCTCTGGGTCCTAGCCAGTCTGAGCTCCCCTCCCTTCATTCCGGGGAGCATCCTCTACCTGCTGAAGAACCTATGCAGCTGGGCCGGACCAGACTAACCCCCGAAGAACGTGCTAGGCGCAGAACTCTGGGCTTGTGCCTCTATTGTGGGGGCAAGGGTCATTTTCGTGACTCTTGCTCGCTTCGTCCGGGAAACGCTCGGGTCTAATACATTTGGAAGGTGGAGTATTGGACCCAGAAACATCACCTTCTCGCCTGCTCTTGCCGGTGTTCCTTCATGTAGGCACTTCTCCTCAGTCAACCCTTGCATACCTGGATTCCGGGGCTGCCGGCAATTTCATGGATTGGAGAACTGCTTCTTCTATGAAGCTTACCCTTTCACCTCTCACTACCCCATTGGTAGTCTCGGCAATTGATGGCACTGTTCTCCCAGGGGGCCCTATTCGCTTCCAGACGCTACCCATTAGGATGTCGGTAGGGATTCTCCACCAGGAGTGGATATCCTTTCTTATTCTACCCAAGGCCTCTACCCCAGTTGTATTGGGCCTCCCTTGGCTACAGCTCCACTCTCCACATGTGGACTGGGTCTCTGGGCAGATCCTGGCCTGGGGTTCCTCATGTTTCTCGTCGTGTCTTCTCAAGGTGACCACCAAGGAGAGTCTTCCGGTTGCTGCCACTTCTGTTTCTTCTGATCTTCCCGCCGCATACAGCGATTACCGGGATGTGTTCTGTAAAAAATCAGCTGAGGTGCTTCCTCCCCACAGGTCTTTTGACTGTGCTATTGATCTTGTCCCCGGAGCAACTCTGCCCAGGGGTCGTACCTACCCTCTGCCCATCCCAGAGACCCAGGCCATGTCGGAGTATGTAGCAGAGAATCTGGAGAGAGGTTTCATCCGGAAATCCTCATCGCCTGCAGGGGCAGGGTTCTTTTTTGTTGCCAAAAAGGATGGTACCTTAAGACCCTGCATCGATTATCGGGGTTTAAATGCGGTTACTATTAAAAATCGATACCCCTTACCCTTAATATCTGAGTTATTCGATAGGTTGAAGGGTGCCTCCATTTTCACCAAGTTGGATCTCAGAGGCGCGTACAATCTCATTCGAATACGGGAGGGTGACGAATGGAAGACTGCATTCAACACTAGAGACGGGCATTACGAATATCTGGTGATGCCTTTTGGTCTGTGTAATGCTCCAGCCGTGTTTCAAAACTTTGTCAATGAAATCTTCAGAGATCTGCTGTACCAGTTTGTTGTCATCTATCTGGATGACATGCTGATCTTTTCTGAAAATCTGCTCATCCACAGAAACCATGTCCGCACTGTACTTCAATGTCTTAGAGAGAACAAGCTCTATGCCAAGCTGGAGAAATGTTCCTTTGAATGTTCTGAGGTCCTGTTTTTGGGGTGCTTCGTCTCATGTTCGGGGCTTCGTATGGACCCTGGGAAGGTCTTGGCTATCACCAACTGGCCTCTTCCTGCTAGCCTCAAGGCCACACAGCGCTTTCTTGGCTTCACTAATTATTATAGGCAGTTCATAAGGAATTACTCTTCCATTGCCGCGCCTATTATCGCTTTGACCAAGAAGGGTGTGAATGCCAGAGACTGGCCTCCCGAAGCTGTCTCTGCATTTCACAACCTGAAACAGGCCTTTGTTTCTGGCCCCCTCTTGAGGAGACCAAATCCTGGGAATGCATTTTTTATTGAAGTGGACGCTTCCTCAATGGGGGTGGGAGCTGTGCTTCTTCAAATCTTTGAGAAGAGACGCCAACCATGTGCGTTCTTCTCCAAAAAAAATTCTCAGGCAGAGAGGAATTATGCCATCGGTGATCGGGAACTTCTCGCAATTAAATTGGCGTTAGAGGAGTGGCGTCATCTCTTGGAGGGTTCCCCTCACTCCATAACGATCTTTACCGATCACAAGAATTTACAGTATCTACAGAATGCTAAACGTCTGAATCCTAGACAGGCCAGGTGGAGTCTCTTCTTTGCCCGTTTTAATTTCACGATTACCTACAAACCTGGTTCCTGCAACGGTCGGGCTGATGCGCTCTCTAGGTCATTTGACACTTTGGACGAGGAGTCCGCCCCTGAACCTGAGCCGATCATTCCCACCTCATGCATTGTTGCCCACTCTACCACCCTGAAGTCTAAAATTCCGCCTGGTAAGACCTTTGTCCCCACTGAGCTAAGAGCTAAGATCCTTCGTTGGGGACATGATTCCAAGGTGGCAGGGCATTCTGGATTCCTCCGATCCTTCCTACTCATCAGTCGTCACTACTGGTGGCCTAATCTCCGCTCAGACGTCAAAGACTATGTTAAAGCTTGTCATGTCTGTGCTCAGTCCAAATCCTCCACACAAGCTCCTGCTGGTCTCCTCATGCCCTTGCCCATTCCTAAGGAACCCTGGGTCCATATTGCCATGGATTTTATCACCGATCTCCCACTGTCTGAGAATAATACAGTCATTTGGGTGGTAATCGATCGATTCTCCAAGATGGCTCATTTTGTTCCTCTTCCTGGTCTTCCTTCTGCCCCTGCCTTGGTTCCCATTTTCATTCGGGAAATTCTCCGCCTACATGGGGTCCCTTCTCATATTGTTTCCGACAGGGGAGTCCAATTCACGTCTCGTTTTTGGAGAGCCTTTTGCAAATCCCTCAATATTGTCTTGGATTTTTCTTCTTCTTACCATCCCCAATCCAATGGACAGACTGAGAGGGTTAATCAGGAGTTAGAGGTCTTTATTCGCACCTTTGTGTCTTCTCACCATGACGATTGGTCCTCTCTACTCCCGTGGGCAGAATTCTCCCATAACAATCATGTGAATACCAGTTCACAGAAGACACCCTTTTTCACAGTTTATGGAAAACACCCTCAACTTCCTCTTCCCATGATCTGTTCTCCAGACATTCCAGCTTTGGCTTCGGTTCAGGAGTCTCTCAATTCCGTTTGGGGTCACGTTCATGATTCCCTCCGGGCAGCTGCTGAAAAATTCAAAGGCTTTGCCGACCGCCGCAGGCGTAAACCGCCTTCTCTTCAGCCAGGGGACAAAGTCTGGCTCTCTACCAGGAACATCAAGCTCCGAGTTCCTTCTCTGAAGTTTGCTCCACGATTCATCGGTCCATACACGGTAACTGCTAAACTGAATCCGGTTTGTTTCAAACTCCAGATTCCTAAGAGCCTTAAAATCACTAACTCCTTTCATGTTGCTCTTCTAAAGCCTTTAGTCCTCAATAAATTCTCTCGTCCTCTCCCTACCGTGGCGCCTGTCTCTGAGGATAATCAGGAGTACGAGATCAGTCAAATTCTGGACTCCCGACTCTGTAAAGGCGTTCTTCAGTACCTCGTTCATTGGAAAGGGTTTGGTCCTGAGGAGAGGTCTTGGATCACTGCATCTGAGGTCTTTGCACCTCGTCTGTTAAAGGAGTTTCATCTGAAGTTTCCCTCTAAACCTGGGCCCAGGCGGGGAAGGGGGAGGCCTCGTAAGAGGGAGGGTACTGTCATGGATATGCATTAATGTCTGTCTGCCATCTTACCTTCCTCCTCATGTGTTCATCTAGAGACCAGACCTCCTTCACCTGGCTTCCTTTATAATCTCCACCCAGCCTGACTCCACCCCAGGCCCTATCACTGAACACTATATTAACCTGTGCACTGCAAGCCTGCTTTGCTGATCAACGTGTTTGTTAGGCATTGTGTGTTTGGGTTCCTGCCTGCCGTGTGCTACGTCTGTCTCTCTGTTACGTTATTGGCTTGTCCCCGACTATCCCTGTCTGCTTGTGACCCTTGACCTTCGGCTCGTTCTCGTTATCCTTGTCTGCTTGTGGCCCCTGACCTTCGACTTTTTATTCGGTTCTCTCTATCGTGTGCTGCTGCTTCCCCTTATCCTACGGGGCGTGAGCTAGGAAACTCCAGGGGCCGCGACCTGGTCCCAGCCTGCAGCGTAACATCCTCACCACTAGAGGCCCTGGAGAAGACCAGCTGGGTCTTAGACTCCGCGCCCTGGGGAATCTTGGCTCTCGCTTCCGTTGGGATCCCGGTTGTGCTCCTCTGGTCCCGCTTTCCACAACCACCCAGTTTCCTATCCGCAGAAGCCAGCCATAGGGTTCACTACCTCGCGGTGCACTCCTGTCCCCCTACGGTGTGCATCTGTCACCTGGCCACAGGTGACCCTGACATAAATTTTGCTAAAATCTCATTGTTATACAGTCATGGCTGAAATTGTTAGTACCCCAGAAATTTTACCAGAAAATCAAGTTTCTCTTTCGTTCATGGACGGACACAGCACTTAGTCTTGACCTTAGGGTTATACACCTTCTATCAGGAGAGGACTAGGCAGATCATGTTAAAAAAACATTAAACCTGTACAGTACCACCCAGGGGGCGGTCCCTCTGGCTATAACCCCTCACACTGCATCCAGCAGCTCAGTTTTTTTCTGCCTAGCATAGGAGAAGGACCTGGCTCCCAGTTGGGACCATTGGTCCTGGAGATTTTTTTTTTGCTTTTTTCTACTTTTGATCCTGAGATCTACTATCAACTGCCGGCTGGGTGACAGGCTGGATAATATAGATCCTGGTAGTCTCCCCAGCCCGGCCATCAAGCGTGAGCAGACCTTTAGCTACGCGCTGGGTCGGCCATGACATGCCCCGTTTGCTCCAGGGGTGGCCGGTGAGCTATATGCTCCGGGGCACACATATGACCGGGCTACTGCTGTCTGAGTCACAGTGTGCCATGGCCGACAGCCACCCAGTACCGCTCGGGTGATGGGTCTGTCCGGAATGCGTCCAGCAGTCCAAGCAGGAAGGGTAAGTAGGGTTCCACTTGCTTCGGCAGGATGGAACAGCTGGGCATTCCTGGGGAGGTAGACTATGGGCTCTCTCACTCTCCCTTTCTTCTCTCCCTGTCCTTCCCTCCTCTCCATGCATCTGTGGTGGCTGGGCCTGCTGTGTACCTGACCGGGGGGGCTCCGAGTCTTGGCTGGGGGCTGCGCTGGGTGTGCGGGGTCTGCTTTCCATAGTGGGGGGTTCTGGTCTGTCCATGTGGTATGCGCGGAGGGTCAGCTTGTTTGCCGCCATTTTCTTTACCTCAGGATGGCCGGCGGCTATTTTGGCGGAGCCCAGCGGCCATTTTCTTGTAGCCCGCTCTCGTTTTTGCTGAGGTGGCCGGCGGCCATTTTCTTGTCGCCCACGCTTGTTTTGCTGAGGCGGACATTTTCTTGTAGCCCCAGCTTAGTTTTGGCCTCTAGCACTGGGAATGTTCTTTCTGAACGACGCGAACAGCACAGAACACCTCAGACACGGGAGAGCACCTCACTTCCGGAGAGAGCGGACGGCAGCGCTGTGCAGTACCTGGGTCAGGGTGGTGAGTCCTCTGGGGGGCACCTCAGTCTGTGGCAGCAAGGAGGGTGGATCAGCATGGAGTCAGAAGCTGGCGCTTCTTCCCCAGACATCCCTGTGGTGGCAACCGGTGCCCCTGCACTTGCAGTGCCTATGGGCGCTTTGTCAGCGGTCCTGGAGTCCTTTGTTGCCAGGGTGGAAGCGGTGTGCGGGCGCAAGGGGGGTAAAAAAACACCTCCTCCCCCCACCATCTTCTGGGGAAAGCTCTGATTCAGACTCGGGCCTTGCTGTGGCATACGGCCCCTGTTCTGACGTGTCAGAGGATGCGGACCAGGACCATTCGGACAGTGAGGATGACTCTGTGTCCGGGTCAGCGCAGGAAAAGGCACTTGTTTGAGCACTTATCACCGCAGTGCGGGATACCCTAAAACTGAAAGATACGGCGGGGGCATCTACTGAGGTGTCGGTCCCTTTTGGGTCCCACGAGCTGGCCCGCACTGCTAAGGTGTTTCCCGACATAACTTATTTTGATAAGTTTATATACAAAGAATGGAAATGTCTGCAGCGGGCCTTTTCGGTCCCAAAACACATGGCGGTCCGTTACCCCTTTGAGGAGAGTTTCCTGAAAAAATGGACATCTCCCCCGGTTGTGGACCCCCCGGTATCCAGGTTAAACAAGGTAACCACGACTCCGGTGGAGGGGACACCTGCTTTTATGGACCCTGCAGACAGGAGGGCCAAGGCGGTGGCCGGGGCCATGTTCACGGTAGTGGGGTCAGCATTGCGGCCAGTGTTGGCCAAGGCCCTGGTGTCACAGACACTTACAGATTGGGCAAAAAGGTTGCACCACAAGTTGAAAAAGCAACAGGTTTCCCCGGTCTGCGTGGGACTGGCCGACCAGTTGGTGCAAGGCCTTAAGTATATCTGCAATGCGGCCTTAGATACAGCTCCCTTGCTGTTCAGAGCCTCAGTATCTGCTGTGGTGCTACGTCACCTGATTTGGCTAAAATGCTGGTCCGCGGACCAGACTTCCAAGAAGGCTCTGGTGGATTTGCCCTTCCAGGGAGAGAGGCTATTTGGAGCCTTGCTGGATGACATTATTAAAAATGTCACAGGGGGGAAAGAGCACGCTGCTCCCACAATCCAGAAAAGATAAGGAGCCATGCTGTAGGCCAGGGCCCTCCTTTTCCGCTCAGAATAGTTTTTTTCGTCCGCCCGGGGCCGCAGGTAAGCCTTCCCAGGCCGACAAGGTGCCCACTGAGGGACAAAAGCGTCCCTGGTTTCGCAAGCCAAACAAGCCTGCAAACAAATCTGCAACAGCATGAAGGTTTTCCCCCGCCCGACTCTCGGGTGAGGGGTCGCCTCCGTGAGTTTGCAGCTTGGTGGGCCTCCCTGCTTTCCGAACAGTGGGTTTGCAAACTGGTTTCACCAGGGTACAAGATAGAGTTTCTTTCTTGTCCACCAAACAGATTTTTTCCCTCCATCCTTCATCTTCTTCCGGCTCGTCGGGGCAGTGCAGGACCTGCTGATGCGTGGGGTGATAGTACCTGTGCCGTCGCCGGAAAGGTTTCAGGGATTCTACTCCAATCTGTTTGTAGTCCCGAAGAAGGACGGGGTCCGTCCAATCCTGGATCTCAAGGCCCTCAACTGCTTTGTAAAAGTACAAAGGTTCAGGATGGAATTAGTTTGCTCTGTGGTCGCTGCACTCCATCCAGCGGATTTTCTGGCATCCTTGGACATTCAGGGTGCATACATGCATGTCCCCATATGCGTCAGGCATCAGAGGTTTCTGCAGTTTGCAGTCGGAGACGAACACTACCAATTTGTAGCTCTACCTTTTGGCCTGGCATCGGCACCAAGAGATTTCACCAAGGTGCTTGCCCCGATTCTGGCTTTGCTGAGGCAGTGAGGGATCGCTATCGTGGGCTACCTGGACAACCTCCTTCTGAGAGCAGCTTCCGCCTCAGAACTAAAAGAGGATGTGGCGATCGCCAGTCAGACTCTTTGGGAGTTTGGTTGGGTACTGAACCTCCAGAGGTCGGTGTTGGTGCCATCTGGAATACCTGGGCTTGATTCTGGACTCCTCAGAGGCAAGAGTTTTTCTCCCTTCGGACAAGTTGCAGACTCTTCAGGCTGCGGTGAAGCTGTTGGCGTCCCGCAGGTGGTCGTCGCTACGCTTTTGCATGCAAGTCCTAAGTCTCATGGTATCCACCTTCGAGGCGGTACCGTATGCTCAATTCCACACTCGAGTCTTGCAAAAGGAGATCCTGTCAAAATGGGACAAATCTTCGTTGTCCCTGGATTGTCAAATCCGGGTGAGCCGACTAGTCAGGAATTCCCTGATCTGGTGGCTGAGGTCTCCGGCCCTTCAGTCCGGAAAGTCGTTCCTTCCTTTTCAATGGACGGTGATCTGACCGGTTGGGGGGGAGTTTGGGGCGTACAGTCGACACAGGGTCGTTGGACGTAGGAAGAATCCCGCCTGCCGATCAATGTGCTGGAACTTTGGCCGATCAGGCGGTGCCTCTCCACATGGTCACAGAGGCTACAGGGACGCCCAGTCAGGATCCAGTCGGACAACGCCATGGCGGTGGCGTATGTCAACCATCAAGGAGGAACAAGAAGCTTGGCTGCAGCATTGGAGGTCACTCACATCCTGCGGTGAGCAGAGCGGAGCGTGCCGGCTCTATCGGCCATATACATTCCGGGCGTAGAAAACTGGAAAGCGGACTACCTAAGTCGTCAGATG
The DNA here is from genome assembly GCA_029206835.1 of Rana muscosa. Lineage (NCBI taxonomy): Eukaryota > Metazoa > Chordata > Amphibia > Anura > Ranidae > Rana > Rana muscosa. The sequence continues at coordinate 909,054,043 of CM055117.1, read as the reverse complement.
CTGGACCAAGGAGAACGGTCGCTACACCCGGATGTGTTTAGACTCCTTTGCCTGAGATGGGGCACGCCAGACGTTGATCTCCTGGCTTCTCGACTCAATCGGAAGGTATTGAGGTTTGTGGCCAGGTCCAGAGAGCCCTGGGCGGACGCGACAGACGCGTTGGTGGCTCAGTGGGGACAGTATCAGCAAATTTATGCCTTCCCAACGCTAAAACGTCTTTCTTGTCTGCTTTGCAGAGTAGAGACCAAGGGGATTCCGATGATTCTAATTGTCCCAGATTGGCCTTGGCGTCCCACGCCGACTTAGTACGACTGGTGGTGGATGTTCCTTGGCAACTGCCGATGCGAGAGGACCTTCTATCGCAAGGACCTATACTTCATCCTGCTTTACAGTCGCTGGCTTTAACTCAGTATTCAGTAATTTCCACCATGCTGAGGGCATGGAAGTCATCTTCTCGGAAGATTTATCATCGCACGTGGAAGGCCTACATCTCTTTGTGTGAGGAGATGGGGTGGCGTCCACGTACATATTCGGTTTCCAGGATCCTGCTGTTTTCACAGCGTGGAGTGGATCAAAAACTTGCCTTAAGCACCATTAAGGGGCAGATATCAGCCTTGGCTGTCTTCTTTCAATGACCCTTGGTGGCTCATTCACTGGTGAGTACGTTTGTGCAAGGGGTTCGACATGTGGCCCCTCCGGTTTGACCACCGCTACCTCCGTGGGATTTGAATCTGGTGCTCTCGGTACTTCAGAAACCACCGTTTGAGAACATTAGAGAAATTCCCTTATTGACACTCTCTCAGAAAGTAGCCTTTCTGGTGGCTATTACATCTGCCAGGAGGGTTTCTGAGTTGGCGGCCTTGTCTTGCAAGTCCCCCTACTTGATCCTCCACAAGGATAAGGCGTTGCTCGTTTCTTCCGAAGGTTGTTTCAGCTTTTCATCTCAATGAGGACATTGTGCCTCCATCCTTGTGTCCTCAGCCGTCGCACCCCAAAGAGGTTGCTTTGCATTCCTTGGACGTGGCCCGAGCTCTGCGGGTGTATCTGTCTGCTACGGCTCCATTTCGGAGGTCAGACTCACTGTTTGTGTCAGTGGTTGGTCCAAAGAAGAACCTGTCGGTCTCGTCGGCCACCATTTCTCGTGGATCAGAAAGATCGTGATTCAGGCTTATGCCCTAAAAGGGCGGGCGCCTCCCTTTCCTGTCACAGCGCATTCGACCAGGGCAATAGGTGCCTCTTGGGCTTTCTGACATCAAGCGTCTGTTTCCCAGGTGTGTAAGGCGGCGACCTGGTCGTCCGTTCACACTTTCACTAAGTTTTGCAAGGTTGAAGTGAATGCATCTGCGGATGCTTCCTTCAGCCGCAAGGTTTTGCAGGTGGCTGTTTAAGGTTGCAACTCCTCTGTTGAGGAGCTCTGGTTGTTTTGGGTGGAAGTTTGTTTGCTTGCTGTTCTAACCCCTTGTTTTTTTGACACTGCTTGGGGACATCCCTAAGGTCAAGACTAAGTGCTGTGTCCGTCCATGAATGAAAGAGAAAATAGGATTTTTGTACTCACCGTAAAAAATCCTTTTCTCTGAAGTTCATGGACGGACACAGCACCCACCCCTCCTATTTATGTTTGTACTGCTTTTTTGACAAACTGAGCTGCTGGATGCAGTGTGAGGGGTTATAGCCTATCTGCCTAGTGCTCTCCTAAAATAAGGCGTATAACCCTAAGGTCAAGACTAAGTGCTGTGTCCGTCCATGAACTTCAGAGAAAGGGATTTTACGGTGAGTACAAAAATCCTATTATTTCATCATTGTCCTGCTGGAAGACCCAAAATCTCGGACGCAAACCCAGCTTTCTGACACTGGGCTCTACAGTGCGACCCAAAATCCTTTGGTAATCCTCAGATTTCATGATGCCTTGCACACATTCAAGGCACCTAGTGCCAGAGGCAGCAAAACAACCCCAAAACATCATTGAACCTCCACCATATTTCACTGTAGGTACTGTGTACTTTGTAGGCCTCATTCCGTTTTCGGTAAACAGTAGAATGATGTGCTTTACCAAAAATTTCTATCTTGGTCTCATCTGTCCACAAGACGTTTTCCCAAAAGGATTTTGCTTTTTTATGTCTCTGTGTCAGCAGTGGGGTCCTCCTGGGTCTCTTGCCATAGCGTTTCATTTAATTTAAATGTCGACGGATAGTTTGCACTGACACTGATGCTCCCTGAGCCTGCAGGACAGCTTGAATTTCTTTGGAACTTGTTTTGGGCTGCTTATCCACCATCCGGACTATCCTGCGTTGCAACCTTTCATCAATTTTTCTCTTCCGTCCATGCCCAGAGAGATTAGCAACAGTGCCATGGGTTGCAAACTTCTTGATAATGTTGCGCACTGTGGACAAAGGCAAATCTAGATCTCTGGAGATGTACTTGTAACCTTGAGATTGTTGATATTTTTCCACAATTTTGGTTCTCAAGTCCTCAGACAGTTCTTTTCTCCTCTTTCTGTTATCCATGCTTAGTGTGGCACACACAGACACACAACGCAAAGACTAAGTGAACTTCTCTCCTTTTTATCTGCTTTCAGGTGTGATTTTTATTTTGCCCACACCTGTTACTTGCCCCAGGTGAGTTTAAAGGAGCATCACATGCTTGAAACAATCTTTTTTATCCACAATTTTGACCAGCCCATTTTTGGGAGTTTTGTGTGACATTATGTCCAATTTGCTTTTTTTCCTCCCTTTTTTTGTTTTGTTCCAATACACACAAAGGGAATAAACATGTGTATAGGAAAACGTGTTACTGCAATACTTTTCTGTGAGAAATACTTGATTTTCTGGAAAAATTTCTGGGGTGCCAACAATTTCGGCCATGACTGTATCTGTTTGGTGAAGTGCAAAATGCTGCCAGAAATCCAGTGGGCTTGTAAGTTCCTGTGCTCTCCTCTGCATTATCTCTAGTAGTCTTATCAGTTCTGCACAGGTCTCCTATGTGAACTACAAAACCCTGTTGTGCAGAATAGAGTTGTGAGCTGTACTTTTAACACACGTCCTTTCCTAGGGGAACAACCCTGCTCCTCTATAGATAAAGTACAATGAGTAAGAGCTGTCCCCCAAGAACATGAAGTGTGCTGTTGGTAGGATTACCGGGTGAAAATAAAGAAAACAAAAAGCTTAAAAAAGATAAATATTGCAGTAACCACATTTAAGAAAGGACAAGCTGCAATATATTACATTTCTTTTCTTGGGTATAGATACACTTTAAAAATAGTAATTTATCCAGAAGTCTTTTATTCTTTTGCAGAGGGACTATGGAGATGTAATCATGTAAATATACTTAGGCCGACCATACACGGAACAAATTTCTTTACTGCAACCCGTGGTTTGAGACAGTGTTGATGCGGGAATCCATCCTGCTGGGCTATTGTCTTCTCCCGGTGGGGGGAGGGGGAGGAAAGCCTTATCCACTGGGAGACAGTGGTTATTGCTAGTGGCCAGTGGCGGCCCGTCCATAGGCAGCCCCCCCAGGCAGTCACAAAAAAAAGAAATTTAAACATGGCCCTTTAAAGAAAAAAAAGAAAAAAAAAGGTCCTTAAGTGCACTGTGTTCTGGGCACTGGACACAGTACATATGGGAAGTGCCACGTCTGTACCACGAGGGAAGTGCCACGAGGGGCTTCATTTGCAGGGGTTTGGGGCTGTTTTGTGGCGCAGTCCATCGCACCGCACAGCTTCCGCCGGGCGCCCGTAGTGTATCACTACGGCCAGGTGGTTTATTCTCAGTGTGAGTCTGTGAGACCAGACGTCACTTCCGGCGGGCTACAAAAAAGATGGCCGCCGGCCCCTATCCTCTCCACTGAACACACAGAAAAAGCCAGGAACTAGCTGCCGCTGAAGGGGACAGAGACAGACGCGGCATGAAGGAAATGTAACAAGAGGAATGTAACGTATGGGACACATGTGTGGAGGACTCTGCTACTGATGGGGACACATGTGAGGGGGACACTGATGTAAGGAGGGACTCCGCTGATGGGGACACTGATGTAAGGAGGGACTCCTCTGGGGACACTGATGTAAGGAGGGACTCCGCTGATGGGGACACTGATGTAAGGAGGGACTCCGCTGATGGGGACACTGATGTAAGGAGGGACTCCGCTGGGGACACTGATGTAAGGAGGGACTCCACTGCGGACACTGATGTAAGGAGGGACTCCGCTGGGGACTCCTGATGTAAGGAGAGACTCTAGAGAAAGGGAGCCGCTCAGGTGTGGGAATCCTTCAAATGATGTAAGGAGAGACTCTGTTGGGGCACCTGATGTAAGGAGGGACAAGGCTGGGGGCACCTGATGGCATCTGATGGCATCTGGTGGCAGGCGACGTGGCAGGTGACACGCTCAGGGCTCCCACTAATTCAGCATTATGGTGAGTTGAATGATTTAATTTTATATTACAATGTAACAATATAAATAATGCGCTTCAATCATCCTGACACCATAACAACCCTGGTGCCGTGATGGTTGAAGCGCTAACACCAGGTGTTTGGAGTATCTTTATCTAATGATTGTTAAACTTTCTGGAATACACATATTTCTATTGTTGTGTAGGATCTAGGCCTGCTGTCCCTCCATCTTTCTCCCTTCCTCCCTCTCCCTCCATCCCTCGTTCATCTCAGACGCTAACCACACCCCCTTAGAGCCACACCCCTTTAAGTCATACCCACTGTTTCGCTGGAACCACGCCCATTTTTACCAAGTGGGAGGGGTCAAAAAGGAAGGACTTAGTATGGCGCCCCCCATCCTAAAACTTCACCAGCTGCCACTGCTAGTGGCTATAGCAGCCGCTAGCAATAATCGCAAGAGAATCTGGCAGGCTTGTTGCAACCAAGTTGATTGATCAATCAACATGGTATATTCAGCCTGCCCATTAACAGTTTGAATCCGGCCGAGATTCAAACCATGTATGGCTGGCCTGACTGTCAAAGCCTAGTTTGGTGCACAATCACATGCTGTCTCCACCATGCTACAGATTTTAAACTTAGAATCAGTAGGTCATTACACTACATGATGTTCAATTATACCCCCTTGTGTCTAAATGTTCAATGACAGGTAATACAAACATTATCAAAGGGATATCAAGGGGGGGAAACAAAGGTTACATGGCTTACATCTAAAAGAGTATGCATGTTAGTAAATGGATACATCTACAATTAATTTTAAAAAATGCCAAACTCTACCGGCGTTTCATGCGCTTCCTAATAAATACCTAATGTATACAGTAAAGTGCTGGTGTGCCGTATCAAACAATTGCGCATATATCAAGATGTGCATCAATTCATATAAGATATTCAAAATAATCAGTATATGGAAATAAAAAAACAAAATCCATATACTGATGTAGAGTTTGGCATTAGGGTAAATTTTACCATTAATGCTACAGCATCCTAGCTGTGGGTAAATATTGTTGTTTTTCCTTTTACCCACACGCACATTTTGGTTTTCTTTTTATTCAACATTTTTATCTTAATTGGCATTTGTCTTTTGACACCTTGCATGAGTGACACTTATAGCACATAATAAAAAATAATCACAGAAATCCTATTTTGGGAGCAGCAACAGGTAGAATGAAAGTAAATGTATGGAGCTAAAATAGACATTTGTATTGGAAATTACATTTTGTTCTTGCTTTTATTTGAGAAAATGTATTCAAAAGTCAAAAAGATTATATTTATAATAATTTAAATGAATTACACAGTTCTGTGCAATTTAGTTACTCCTTTATTTTGTCTATAAATTTCATTTTTTATTATAATTACCATTAACGTTACAAATATAAATACCGTCTGGCTGAAGAATTGCTTATGAAAAGGTATAGTTTATAGCCAATTCCCAATAGCACAACCTACCTATGCGAGTGGCCACAAATTCACCTAAATACAGAGATTAAATAAATATATGGGAGCTGTTTTACCTGCAGAATGATTTGTGTTCTTGTCTATCCAGTCCCAAGATTTAGACAGCTCAGCTCTACAGCACAACCCTGTCTGGCATGGCAGGAAATCTTACAGATCATGGTCCTCTCACAGCCTCATACTGGACAGTGACAAAGAAGCAGTGGACTGATGAGCTCAAGGCCGGCCATAGACGGTTTGAATCTCAGCCAGAACCAACTGAGATTTGAGCCATGTATGGACAGGCTGAATGTACTAAGTTGATTGACTCATCAACTTTGGTACAACCAGTCTGCTGGTCTTTGCATATGATTATTACTAGTGGCTAGTATAGCCGTTAGAAATAATCACTGTCTTCTCCCGTCGGGGGGAGAACACAATGGCTCAGCAGGAGGAATTTCCCTGTGTTGTGTTGATGGGGAAATTGAGAAAATTTATTTCTGGCTGCAACCCCTGGTTGCAGGAAAGAAATTTGCTCCGTCTATGGACTGCTTGCATTTTAACAATTAATGTAAAGATGTAAAATACTGGATGACATTAATTTGTGACTTTTATGTTTTTCAGGAGAACATCTTTGAGAGAGTGTCTAAAAGCTTTTGAAAATCCTCAACCAACTTTCTACATGTTCCATTGATATGTATTTGAAATTATTTGTCTTTTTAATACAGTGTCTACAAAGAAAAAAATGTGTTAAAAGTTAAAGAGAATTTATAGTTTTTATACCAAAAAACAAACAAACAAAAAACAAAAATCAAACACATATATATATATATATATATATATATATATATATATATATATATATGTAAATATATATACAAATATATGTGATTAGCTTAACATAAATCATCTTATCAATGAGTGTTAATATTTTAAATTGTAAATAGTTTATAAATATTTAAGTATGTGTGGGTAACCATATTTCTGCAATAAATATATAGGCTCTACTTTCTGTTGAGGCTAGGAATCAATTTCCTCGCCTCAAGCCTCGTACACACGGCCGAAAATCTCGTCAAGAAAAAACACGTTGTTTTTCTTGATGAGATTCTTGGACAAGAAACTTGTGCCGGCCGAGTGTACACACGCTCGATTCAAAGAACCCGCGGTTCTTTGAATGGAGCGAACGCGGTGACGTCATCGACTACGACGAGCGTGCGCTCGTCACATTCGATGCCGTCGCCGCCATCTTGCTACACCCTATCTATGCCTAGGAAGCTACCGCGCATGCGTCAAAGTCATTTCGAGCATGCGCAGGCTTCCCGGAGGACAGGTAAGTGTACACACACACAATTTTCTCGTCGAGAAACAGGCTGACGAGAATCTCGACGAGAAAATAGAGAGCAGGTTCTCTATATTTCTCGTCGAGATTCTTGTCGGTTTTCTTGACGAGAAACCATACACACGAACGATTTTCTTGGCAAGAAAGCTATCTTGGCAGTTTTCTTGTCGTTTCTTGCCGAGAAACTCGTTCGTGTGTACGAGGCTTCAGAGAAATTCTATGAGGTTCATTCAGGAAAGGAGTTGAAAATACGCAGTTAGAATTAGGAATAAGATACCTTTTCTTCAATCATCTAACCTTTTAAAGTTACCCTGGCCATGATCAGGCTTTCAAAATTAAAATAGCTTTACTTTTTTCACTAAGTTAAGTTAAAAATCACTTTGCCAAGTGAACTCTTACCACTCTTTCACTCTTCTCTACCTCTATCTATCTAATCAACCTCTATGTGTAATTAAATTAAAGTGTAATAAAGTGTATTTAAATTAAAAAAGAAAAATGTAATATACATATATCAGCTTACCAGTGCTTAGATGTGGTGGCTGCATTTGTTTTATTTTATTTCACCTTTATTATCACCTGCTATTCCTGCCAGTAACATTTTCTCATGATACCGTATCCTTAGAGGAGCAACAATGTCATCCTAGGAGAGGAAATGTGTTAGGTTAATAGAACGACTCCCTCCTCTTCTCCATAACTTTTGCATAGGTGTTTTATGTAGTCCATGGAGTGAGAGTTGGAAACAATGCCAATTAATAAAAGTGCAGCAGAGATAGTGAGCATAGGAAGTTATCAGCTCTCAAGATTGCTGGCTGGATCAACAGGTATCAAACTTACAATACCCTTTCAATTGCACATATAAATTTGACATACCCAAAGGGAGAAAACAAGAGAAGCCTATAGCTATGGTTTACATACAATTTAGATAGAGAATACAATATATACAGATGGCCACTGGAGGGAGGAATGCATAAACCTATAGTTAAAAATAATTAAATATGGAACAGCTATTAAATTAGAATGTAAAACTCCTGATAAAAAATGACCCTCAGGAAAAAAAGGTGAACTTGTCCAATACGTACTATAATTTTCCTTTCAAGGATTTTTTATTTTATTTGTTGCATTATAGGGATAATACTTTTATTTTCAGGTGACTATATTTTATCATTTTTATTTTTCATGTATATGGAATACATATTTTAAATGTAACAGTACATCAAAGTTAATCCCATAATATTTTTAAACATAAAAAATAATAGCTTTCCCCTGAATAATTTCTCCTCTACTATATATATGTTTTAGAGAAGACTTCATTATTTTTTCACTGCTGACAAGCAATTCACCATATCACTGTTTCTTTTATTGTGGTCATTTCATGCATACATAGGTATTTTCATTTCATTAAGATAAACATTTTGTTTATTATCACTCTTAAAAATACAGGAAAAATAAAAATAAATCAGCTGTCTTGATATTAATATCAGTTGACTAGAATATATAGCATGTGGTGTTTTTATTACCTTTCGTTGTTTGTTATTTTTATACAATCAACATTTAAGTTCTCAATTCACTAAAGGTTATATTGTGTGGATCCACTGAATTTTTCACAAGCATGAAATATTATTAATTTTCATGGCATTGTGTCAATTCACAAAGATTAATACATAGATTTTCATGTGTTCAAATACCACTACCATCTGGATGGCATTAAAATGTAGGTAGAAAAAAATGCAAAATGTAAGTACATGTGTGCACATAAGCCTGTACAGCTAGGTTTAGTGATAGTTTGTATTAACACTCTACCTAACAACCATGATGATGCACAGTGTGCTTGTAGTCTCCCATTGTCAGCACAAGTCATTCTACCTATCACTTCTGGACATGTTTGCTGCACTGCCCCCTTCCCCTCTACTGAAGATAATATGGAGTCAATCAGCCGCCACTCTCCTCCTACAGTGAAAAGTGCACCAGGGATCCTGGGAGTTGAAGTTCAAGAGCCAGAGACCAGGACCCAGCAGTAATGTTATTGGAAGTGTCATCCTGAAACTTTATACCTACCTACTTCTCTGGCTGTCCACAAGGAACAGACACAGGAGTCTATGTGACCGCTGAATAAATATGCAAATAAATATGATTTATGAGCATTGTGAGCATTTGTACAACTTTGGAGATGCATACTGCCTTTTATGGTCTGCCTTTTATGGTCTATACCCTACTTGTTTCAACCACTTAATATTTTAATATTTTCTTTATGAATATATAATAAAAAAATGGCATTCTGTGTGAATAGGAACACATAAAAAAAACATATAGCATATAGTTTGGGCAAATTTGAGTACAAAAGTGAATACACGTTAACCTTTAGTTCTATAAGCTGAGCAGTTATATTTAAATGTTAAATAACTATATGACAAAAAATTCAATTCACACATAAAAATTTGCATGCAATATCTCTGTTCATAAATTTATATTTTTATAAGAAAATTATTATGTGAAAACTGAATAAATGCAGCTAAAATCTCACATGCAGCTTTGAGAATTGACTCCTTTGTTATGAATTGTGCTTATTCACACTTCTGTATATCAATGGTAAGTGGTAGAAAGCTAAGACGTTTTTCTTTTTATAAAAAAAAAATATATATCTTTTTCATTTGTTATATTGTTGGACACTGCTCAAAGCCTAATCTGTGGTATTAAATTCTATTTTCAAATTGATATTTATAGGTTTATATTGTCTTTTTAATATCAAATAGTGATTTGTTTTCTTTATTCCACATGTTACAGATATTTGGATAATGACCCTATCAACTATGTGGCTATTGAAATGAAAATGTTACCACAGAAATAAGAACACTAGTTTTTATCCTAAATCTACCCTAAAATATTTCTCTAGTGCCCAAATAAATGCATGCATTAGGAATAAATCTAATGTATGATGTTTTACTAAAATTCATTATTATTTGTACATATTTCTACATGAAAATTGTATAAATTGTTGTTTGACATTTCCATTTACAAATACAAGTGAACAAATAGGAAATGTAAAATGTTGAAATGTGGGGTCATGTTGTTATAGATTTATACGGATGCATTAGGATTATTAGGATACCTTTCAGCTTGAAGCATGGTTACTTTGTTTATCTTGAAGCTTGAAACAGTTTTTTCTCTATCTATATCTAAGCTCCAGCAAGATATTAGGTGCAGTAGGTTAGTAGCTTCTTCCAGATACTGCTTTGCATAGATACTGAACTGGAAGTGTTTTTGAATGAGTCCCAGCATTGTAGTACAAGGAAAAAACTCACCCAAGCTCTACTGCTATATGGAAGTTGATGAGTTAAGTTGGTGCACTGGCTGTGTAGTTCTCAGTGGGTCCATAATAGAAAAAATTGCCGGCAATCCAAAGCTTCTTCTTATAAAGATTTTATTTGGCACATTAGCAGTGTACAATCCACAAAATGCTAATGCGTTTCGGCCAAAGCCTTACTCATAGCATAAGTTAACAGCATTAAAAAAAATTATCTTTTAACAAAACAGCCCCTTTGAAAAGGGAAAAGGGGCGGTACAATACTTAATTGACAATCATGGAATTGATTTATCAAAACATGTGAACAGACCAAGTGAGATGAGATAGCCAGTGGGAGGGAAAGGGAGAAAAGCATTCAGAAAAGAAAAAGAAGCACAAAACTGAAAAATAAATATACTCTCAAAGGGGAGTGTATTTATTTCAAAAACTAATTTATATCTATCCTATTATTCGTCCCTGCCAGGACTCTGGTATTAGGGTGTAAATCCACCAAACTTCTCTCTGGAGTAGGGTGCAGTTTATGTCACTCCCTCTTGGAGGTCTCTTGATTTGTTCTAAACCAAGAAAAGAAAAATGGTCAAGGTTCCCTGCATGTACTGTTCTAAAATGTTTAGACACGTTAGATATATTCTTAGCATTGGAATTCAGTGTGTCATTATAATTCTCCAATATCCTGACCCTCAGTGGATGGATTGTGCATCCTATATACTGCATCTGACAGGCCTTGCATTCAATTGCTGGTGACGGTGGAGGCCTCTGGTGACCGTCCGGATGGATGTCTTCCTCTGACAGGGGTCGTTTGTTCTAAAGGAGGTACTTCATGTTCTCATGGTCTGTGGCAGAGACCCATCTTCACCAGGTCAGTGGCAGGCCTCATCAAAGGCCTGTGGCAGAGGCCTCAACGTTCACCCAGGTCAGTGGCAGGGACCAAATTCACAGTCGGTGGCAGTGACTGTGCGCCAAGCCTGTTTGCACTAAACGGAACAGGAGAGCCTCTATTCATTGTGTTTCTGCCTGGACCTACTCCTTCCCACACCCTGTCTGTTCTTTTAAAGTTCAACCAGCCTACTTATTGATCAAAGCAATAAAACAGAGTTGGACTTTTTATTGGTGTGGAACTCGTGTTACTGGAAGCTAAGTGTCCCTGTCAGTGACAGTGGCAATCATCCTCCATGGAGAAGCTGAGGCTCTGGCCTAAAACGCAGACCCGAAGGTAAATGGTTTAGCTCATATCTCTGTATACTACATCATAGAGCCGAGCTGGTGGTGTGCATCTTTCCCCCTTCTCCCAGATACCCCTAGACGAGTAAAACCAGCCATAACGAGAGGGGAGAAGGTGGGGGAAGACGGCTACAGAAAGTATTAACTAAAATGAGAAAGCCAAAAGAGAAAGTGCTGAAGAGAATAACCAGGAAGGTTGCTAAGAAGAGAACAGAAATTAGAGATGAGGAAAGTATTTTTAAGACTCAGTCAGTGGAGAGTTCTATATCATTCCCTTCTGAGCAGGAGAGAGTTAATTCTCTCTCCTTTGATTGGGAAGGGTTACAGGAAAATAGAGAAAATGTACAGTTAATAAAAGAGGTTCAGAAAGGTTCAGAATTTGCTCAATTGTTGAAGGATAAAATTAATTTGAAGGGAGTGATGCATTATTCTGTGTCCATGTGTTGACTTTGGTCTACATTGCTCCCCGCAGAGTTCTGTGTGTGTCTGAGAGTGAGGAACGGAGAGTGCACACATTTGTATAGAAGTAATATACAGTATAGGGAATACATCCTTAATGATTGAAAGGTATTATTACCTTGTTGTAAGTCAAGCTGTAGTTTCCTTTCAGTTTTGCATTATGTGTATTGTACAATGCTATTGTGCCAAGTAAAATCTTTATAAGAAGAAGCTTTGGGTTGCTGGCGATTTCTTCTATTATAGTTCCAGCCTTGTGCCTTTCTCCTTTTCTAACTAGTTAATCCCCATTTATTCAAATAATTCACAGACTTATACCTACAGAATATGTGGCAAACTGGCAGTTGAAGCACAATATAAAACAGTGCATTGTTAGAAGTACTCGTCTACAGAAGCAATTATTGTCTTCAAAAGCAATATTATAAAGCACACACTAAATTCTTACATCACTTATATCTCTTACAGATTCTGGTAACAATTTTTTTTCACTTGAATTTGTAGGGCTGCCAGATTTATTGCCCATTTCAAGGGGTTTTTGATTTTTTTTTTTTTTTTTTTTGTTTACAAACTTTTTTATTGTGTACAAAATAATGGTACAAACATTATGTCATGACATCAGAGAATTACAGTATTTTCAATCAATAATTATAATGATTTATGACAGAGTAACCGCCTGATTTTACTGTAGTATTTAAAGCAGAACTTTACTCATAACAATTAATAATTAGCAAGGAACATACATTCCACATAAAAAATATGCTATCAAAATTAGTGTGTGTTGTACAGTGCCTCCAGCATTGATCCTGTTTCTTCTTGCTGCAGGCTGCCATTTTATTAAAGCCCAGAGCTATGAGCAGCATTTAAAGCAGAACTAAAACCCTCCTTTGCTTTTCAGCCAAGGATACTGCCTTCTGTTTGATCTGCAACTGCCATGGTGCTGCACATGTGATCATTTATGACACCAGTCATTTGATGCTTGGACAGTTTGGTTGAGAGCACAAGCAAATGTGACTGTTAGCATTCCTGACATGCTGGACATGTAACTGTTTTTTTAAACCGTTAATTTGATGGGTTTAGTTCCACTTTAATCTTTAGGTTGTCAGCAGATTGACCTCTTAGTATAGGCACTTATTTTGAATGTTTTACATAGCTATACCTGCTAAAGGGGCCAGCCTGAAGTGGTCTAGAAAGACTTAATTTTCTGACTAAAGTACCACTTTATTGCAACAGTAAAGATGTACAAAATATCCCTCTTTCTGCTACAGCATTCTCAGTATTCTCTTTATTAAATTCAAGCTTTATATATGGATGACAGCCAAGAATTACAGTGAGCTGGCTTCACTAGAATCTATAAGAATATGTGGGTGATCTTGCTTAACCTCCCTGGCGGTATGATTCTGGAAGATTTTAGGTGCTGAAAGCGGTACCATTATTTTGCATGGAAATTTGGCGTTTTACATTGTAGGCCTGTAATTCTTAGTAATAACTCACCTAAATCTGTCCAAACCAGAGTCTAGTAGACATCACGGGTATGATAACGTTTGAAACACAAAATCATAAGTTATAATATAATAAATAATAACAAATAATAATTTAATAATAATAATACTTTTTATTCAATACATTTTAGTAAATAATATAATCAAAAACACTGAATTTTTTTTTGGGCAAACAAGGGTGCAATATTAGAAGTCATATTGCTTCAGTAAACGTCTCGGGTATAGAAAATTTTAAAACAAGGTACAGCACAAAGTCCAACGTCACAGTCGGGACAATAGAATCGGGTTTCTTTTCGGATTTTCCTTCCGGAGTCGTCACGCTTGGAGCAGCAAACCACACCGATCCTTGTGGGTGATGTCTTCTTTTCAGTAGGTGGAATGTGGTCCATAAAGTGATGACCAGTCAGGCATTCCGGGTTCACAACGCCAGCAGCCCGACGTCCAGATCTGTTTACAGTCGTTGGCGTCTGGTGCTTTAGAACAGTGTTTCTCAACTCCAGTCCTCAAGGCGCACCAACAGGCTATGTTTTCAGGATTTCCCTTAGATAAAACGGCTGTGGTAATTACTAAGGCAGTAAAACTGATCAAATCACCTGTGCAAAATAATGGAAAGCCTGAAAACATGACCTGTTGGGGCGCCTTGAGGACTGGAGTTGAGAAACCCTGCTTTAGAAAAATTAGTTCGGCAACCTTCCACACAAAGTCTGCATGAATCATAGGCCTGTCACTTTTTTTTTTTTCAGAAGAATGAAAGCATTCCACAGGCACTGTTCCACAAGATGCCTGAATATTTTTTTATAATATTTTTTTTGTTGCTTCCTCATGGCAGGATAAAAGGTCATGGCCTGGTCAGCCCTGTCCACACCTCCCATGGTATTGTTGTAATCCAACACGACCTGTGGCTTCATGACATCTTTTCCACCTTTGGTATGTACCATTACAGTAGAGGTGTTGTGAATGGTACTCATAAGGCACACATTTTTTTTGTCCCGCCATTTCAGTGCCATCATTTTTCCTTTCTGCCAGGCAACTATTTCTCCTGCCCCGAGGTTTTTATTGGCAAAGGTTGGCGGCATGTCACGCCGGTTAGGCCTAACGGTCCCATAGGCATTCGTTTTGTTCAGGAGAAGGAACTCAAAGAGTTCTGGGAACGTATAAGAAATGTCTGTGGTGACACAGTAGCCCTGGTTCAGCAATGGCTCAATCAAAGAAAGAACCGAAGCGGTTGCCATCCCAAAACTTCTGAATCGATCGCTGAATTTGGTCCCTTTCCCGGTGTACAGGACTGAATTCCAGATGTACCCAGAGCTGGATTCACATAGCATAAATGACTTTATGCCAAAACGAGCTCGCTTTGATGCGATGAACTGTATCCAGCTAAGTCTACCTTTGTAGGTCATAAGACTTTCATCGATACTTATATCTCTGTCCGGCACATAGGTCTGCTGGAAATTCTTCAGAATAAGTTGGTAAATCTCCCAAATTTTTTTCAGCTCTGGAGCTGGATGAGAACTCTCATCAAAGTCTTCATTATTTGCAAAATGCAAATATTTCATTATAAGCGAAAATTTGTATTCCGACATAACGGTGCCAAAAAAAGGAGTGCCCAGCAATTTGTTGGTTGTCCAGTACCATTTCTGCAGGGATTTCCCCACCACTCCCTGTAGAATTATAGGGGCCAAAAACTTCCAGATGTATTCTCTGGTTACCGGTTCCCATTTTCTGGTCCTTGAAAAGCGATGATGGGTAGCAGCTTGTTGCTCCTGGTAGCGATTCGTCTCCATAACAAATTTGGCAATAACTTCATCAGTCAGAAAGAGCTCGAGGCATGCCAAGTGGTTATCGTCCTCAACTTCCACTTTGATCCCAGGTGCTCCTGTAAACTGAAATCTTGGGGGCGCTACGTGCTCCATACCGCAATCAATCGAGCACCAAGTCCGCACATTGCTGGGCACAGTCGCAGGATCGTCGCTAAAATAGCTTTCTGCGTCTGATGACGAACTTCCATACGAGTCGCTGTCACTCAACTCCTCTGCAAGAATTCTGTATCGCTGTCTTCCAGCAGGTCATATAGCGATTTTGAGGTGGAGGCGCGCTTTTTGGATGCCATGGTCGCTGTGCAGTTTACAGACACGAAGTACAGTAAAACTGCAGACAAGGGCACCGGAGAAAGCACTGGGGGGGCAATCTAAGGTCACTTTATTTTATTTTTTATTGTAATCCTACAGGATTACATTGTATCAGTGTGTTTGTGCTTCATACATTTTGAATTTACCGCCGTTCCGCCCCCCTGCGTTGCGACGCTTGCAGGGAAGGGAATCAGGGGAACACACAGTGCATCGGATGGAAGGTTCGTACACTGCGGGAATACATTGCGGGATCCCAGAGACAAGGTAAGTAACCTCTTCCAGGATCCAGTGAGGCAATCCAGAGTGTGGCTTGGGGTTACCGCTTTAGGTACAAAAATCTCACCCCGAGCCACACTCGGGAATACCGCCAGGGAGGTTAACAGAGCAATGCCATCTTTAGATTATTATTTTATAGTACTAAAGTACTCTCTGTCAAGACCAGGTACCCACTCCTCCCTTACCCCCCAAAAGGTGCCAAATGTGGCAGCAGAGATGGGGAGGAGGCAAACAAGCGGAGATTCCCCTTTTGGGTGTAATATGGAAGCTTATTAGCCTCTCAAAGATATATTCCTGGCTTGCCTGTAAAGGACGTGACTTTTCAAAAAAATATATATAGTTTTGGAGCTTGACATGAGTTTGGTTGCCCCAAATTCTTTCTGCATGCTTGTTATATATTGACTAAAATTTCTAGATCTACAGATATCACTTCTGTGTAAAGTGCTTTTTTCGATTGTATTAGATGATGCTTTTGCACTTTTTTTTTTAAGTGCTCTCTGCTTCTACTGTTCATTGTTAGCCTTTTCCATTATATCCATTGGTTTCAATCACAATCTACTGGCTCCCAGTCCTCTTAGGTCCCTTTACACATCACTAATCCACCTCTTCACTCTCCTTCCTCCTGGATTTCCTCAGGAATCTTTGGGAATTGTTTTCTCCATTCCTAATTACATGATCAAGCTATCCAAGATGTTCATAGCTGTTCCATGAATGTTTTTTGCCATTTTCATATCAACCTTTTCCCTCCATAGTTATTAACCTTAATTTTCCCATTATCTGGAGATCATTTCATGTAAGATTAGAATCAGTAAAACAAGAACATTTTATGTGTATAAAGGGTGACCCTAGCGGAGGGGGGGTGATTACTTGGGCTCCAAAGGCTGTGTATCTATAGGCTGCAGTGATGGCATTCCAGCCCTGAAATTAGGTTTATAAATCCGAATTTTAGATTCCAGTGACAAGATCATTAATCTCATAGCTGTCCTTAACAAATAACATCTTGCCCCAGCAGATGCCTTTGGTTTTGTTGTCTGGTAAATGGCATTAATTGTGCAACTCAGGTAAAAAGATTGACTTAACTCTTTTATATCTATTGTCTCTGCAACATATTTATGTCAGATTTTTTTTTTTTTTACTATTTCACTGTCATAATCATTTATGTAGTCTTCCCTAAATTAACCTTTAATTCAAATTTCTTTGATTATTTCATTAACTTGCTCATCTTTTCACTTAGAAAGACCTGACTATATTTTACCATAATATCATTAGCATAAGTTATACACTCTGCTTTACTATTCTATTATGGTGCCTTTAGGGTAATCTTTTATCTTTCTCATTACATGCTCTAGAAGAAGGTTCAACAGAATGAAAGTAATATTCTATCCTTGCTTTTGGCCCTCTTCTGATAGATTATTTTATCAAAGTGCTCAGTTAACTTATTTTCTCTTCATTGTCTTTGTGGCTCATAACCAATCTTACCAATATCATTAATATAATATTCCAATTTTATCTAAAAAATTTACCATCTTTTTACAATAACATGGTAATTTTCTTGTTTACAAACATCATATAGAGATTCATTTGGCACTCATAGAAGTTTTCCAATACAGGGAGTCCCCGAGTTACGAACATCCGACTTGCGAACGACTCCTACTTACGAACGGAAGGCTACATGGCCACTTTTTGACGGTGGGCACATTTGACGGAACCTTTTCGACGGCAGGCACATACGACGGGACCTTTTCGACGGCGGGCACATTCGACGGAACCTTTTCGACCGCAGGCACATTTGACGGAACATTGGAAAACAATGTTTCTGCCATTCTGCGCATGCTGTTCCCACTTACGAACATATTCGACTTAAGAACAAGCCTACAGACCCTAACCCATTCGTAACTCGGGGACTGCCTGTATCTGACAAATTGTAAAAATATCATCAAATGGCCTCATATCAGTACACTCAAGCCCCGTACACACGATCGGATAACCTATGGATTTTCGTCCGATGGATTTGTCCATCGGATATCCGATGAAACTGTTTTCCATCAGTCTTGCCCACACACCATCAGTCAAAAAACCGACCGTTCCAAACGCGGTGACGTAAAACACTCCGATGAGCCGAGAAAAATGAAGTTTAATGCTTCTGAGCATGCGTGGACTTGATTCTGAGCATGCGTGGGTTTTTGATCCGATGGACTTTCCCATAGACAATCGGAGTTTTCGATCGGTTTTTTATCCATCGGAAAATTTTAAAACAAGTTCTATTTTTTACAACCGATGGAAAAAAGACCGATGGGTACCATACACGATCGGTTGGTCTGATGAAAACCATCCATCAGACGGTTTTCATCAGTCAAACCGATCGTGTGTACGGGGCTTAACAGTTAGTTACCTCCTCCGCCTCCATGTAAGGATTTAGGCTCTTAGCTAATCCTTTTGTAAAATGCTTGTATATTATACCCAATAGGAAAATACCTGCGTAATTTGTATATATGACTATGTACAGTATATATATATATATAGGGACCTTGCCTTAAGCTGGAGTGTCCCTAGACTAAACATATTGTTTGCAACCATGCTGTAGTCAGCAGGAGCTCTGTTTCTGTTGTCTTAGGTTTTTCCCAATGCTTTGTGAAGATACAGTGTGTTTGGTTGTGAATATTTATTTTGCCTTGGATAATCACTGAGGGGTTTACGTCAGTGATGTGGGCTGAGGAAGAAGATGAATATTTGGAGAGAGCTTCTAAAAGGGTTTTAGCCTCCTAGGCTTTGTAGCGTGAGAATGTGTTTTTAGCGGAGTCCAGTTCTTGCCTTCCAGGCCTGCTGCCTGGGTAGGATATCGCCACAGTGAAGTTCCTAAGCCTGGGTCTAAGGATTCTAAGCTGGCCTGTCTTAGGGCCTAAAGAATCAGAATGATGTCTGCTCTTTGGAGACTTCAGAAGAAGTCTGCTATGCAGAAGAATATCCAGGCGAGCTTAGGGGAATGGAAAAAGACACACCCGCCGCTCCAGGTGAGACCAGGAAGCCTAATGATCCAGTAGGTGCTCGCCTCTGCACACAATGAAATAAGAAGAAATGGCCGCACACCACTGTAGATCAAAATCCTTTTATTTGGACATCCCAAAAACTACAGGAATCAGAATGCTGGGTAAACGCGTTTCGCACACTTCACGTGCGTTTAGTTATTACACCATAGGGGAAGCCACTGCCAGATGGACATTGCATGAGGATCTCATTATTCAGCTCTTTAAGGTATGTGTGACTGCTCACATGGGGCCCAAGAACCAGGTTCTATTGGGAGGCTGCTACTGCAGTATCTAAGGCCATCAATAGAGGTACTTAGACAATCCATTGCCATTGGGAGGTTGCTGCTGAAGAATCCAAGACCACCAATTAGCCGTTCTTAAAGGTATCATGTGTAGCTGGAAAGATGATACATCCCCACAATAGGGATAAAACTCTTTTGCGGTAGGGAGTTTAAGACACGTGGCCACTCACTAAAATTAGAAGAAAATAGGTTTGCACTACTCGTTTTAAACAAACATAAGTGAGGGGGGAAAAGAAAAAGATCAGGGGCTCACCAAGGACATTACAAGGAGGCAGAAAAGCACAGTTAAGTAGTAGATGTGTATAGATTATTTTTGGAGAATAAGGATATTGTTTATTCCCATGTTAGTTGACAATCTGTAAGCATGTGCCTTTTTGGAAACACTTAAATTGTTCACTGCTGCAAACCCTTGAAAACCCCTAATAAAAAGTATTGAAAGGAAAAAGTAGATAGACAGAATAGTTTAAACTGTAACTATTTTTTATAGTTTTGGAAAGGTTCAAAAGTATTGGAACTTCTATTATGATTGTCTGTCTGAGGCCTTGAGTAGATTTACCCATGCTTCTTGTCGCAATAACAATGTTGTCACACAGACAAGAGGTGAGGAATATCTCCAACAGGGATATAGCAATAAAAAGCTTTCAAGGTTTTCAAGGCTTTTCTCCTATAGTAAAAAAAACAGAGTGCTTTATAGATATGTGTTTCTCTTGAAGATTTCCTCTCACTTCCTTGATGAGACTTTGGGATTGATCTACTAAAGTGAGGAAAGCATTTTCACTTTGTGACATGTATGTTCACTTGCCAAAGTGAATGTTCACTTAGCTTAGTGAACAAGGTGAAACTCTGTTCAATTAACAAATCAAATGCAAGTTAAAATTATATTTCATAAGATTAGGAATTTAAAGTGATCACAGCTTCAAAGACCCTATTTACTAATATATTTTTCTAAATGAACCTTAACTTTGCTAAGTGAACAGCTTCTACTCCTTTAGTAAACTAAAAAAAAAAAAAAACACATCAAAAATGCTTGAAGAAGCTTACTCTCTTACTCTCAAGTGTGAACCTAGTCTTGTAAAGCAGTGTGGTTGGTTTACTAAAACTGGAGAGTAGGGATGAGCTTCGTGTTCGAGTCGAACATACGTTCGACTCGAACATTGGCTGTTCGATCGTTCGACGAAGATCGAACGATTTGGGCCGTTCGCGCCAAATTCGAGTGACGCGAACGGCCCACAATGCACTACGCCATCGCAGTGTCATCCAGGCGCTGTGATTGGCCAAGCATGCACTGTGACCCCGCATGCTTGGCCAATCACAGCGCCGGCAGCGAGGAGAGCAATGATTGGCCACAGGCAGGATGCCTGTGGCCAATTATTGCTGAGGGTGTTTAGTACACGCCCCACACTATAAAAGGCCGCCAGCACGGCGGCCTAGTGTAGTGTGTTCCGGAGCAGGGATAGAGTAGCATAGGCAGGGACAGTGACTGTTATTTCTTTCTTGCTTAACCTGGATTCCTTTAGTTTAGGGAAAGAGAAGGATAGGTAGGGAGAGTGTCAGTGTGTTTTGTGCTTCTGCTATAGTGTGCTTAAAAAAAAACATTTATTCTAGGGACAGAAAACTCTAGGTAGGGACAGTGTCAGTTTCTTTCACTCTGCAAGTCCTTGTTTCCAGGGACCTGGAAGGACAGTGAGTGAATTGTCCTTTTGCTATATTGTGATTAAAAAAAACATTTATTCTAGGGACAGAAAACTCTAGGTAGGGACAGTGTCAGTTTCTTTCACTCTGCAAGTCCTTGTTTCCAGGGACCTGGAAGGACAGTGAGTGAATTGTCCTTTTGCTATATTGTGATTAAAAAAAACATTTATTCTAGGGACAGAAAACTCTAGGTAGGGACAGTGTCAGTTTCTTTCACTCTGCAAGTCCTTGTTTCCAGGGACCTGGAAGGACAGTGAGTGAATTGTCCTTTTGCTATATTGTGATTAAAAAAAACATTTATTCTAGGGACAGAAAACTCTAGGTAGGGACAGTGTCAGTTTCTTTCACTCTGCAAGTCCTTGTTTCCAGGGACCTGGAAGGACAGTGAGTGAATTGTCCTTTTGCTATATTGTGATTAAAAAAAACATTTTTTTCTAGGGACAGAAAACTGTAGGTAGGGAGAGTATTTTTTTTCTTTCACTCTGCAAGTCCTTGTTTCCAGGGACCTGTAAGGACAGTGAGTTAATTGTCCTTGTGCTATATTGTGCTGAAAAAAACATTTATTCCAGGGACAGAAAACTCTAGGTAGGGACAGTGTCAGTTTCTTTCACTCTGCAAGTCCTTGTTTCCAGGGACCTGGAAGGACAGTGAGTGAATTGTCCTTTTGCTATATTGTGATTAAAAAAAACATTTTTTTCTAGGGACAGAAAACTGTAGGTAGGGAGAGTGTTTTTTTTCTTTCACTCTGCAAGTCCTTGTTTCCAGGGACCTGTAAGGACAGTGAGTTAATTTTCCTTGTGCTATATTGTGATTAAAAAAAACATTTATTCTAGGGACAGAAAACTCTAGGTAGGGACAGTGTCAGTTTCTTTCACTCTGCAAGTCCTTGTTTCCAGGGACCTGGAAGGACAGTGAGTGAATTGTCCTTTTGCTATATTGTGATTAAAAAAAACATTTATTCTAGGGACAGAAAACTCTAGGTAGGGACAGTGTCAGTTTCTTTCACTCTGCAAGTCCTTGTTTCCAGGGACCTGGAAGGACAGTGAGTGAATTGTCCTTTTGCTATATTGTGATTAAAAAAAACATTTATTCTAGGGACAGAAAACTCTAGGTAGGGACAGTGTCAGTTTCTTTCACTCTGCAAGTCCTTGTTTCCAGGGACCTGGAAGGACAGTGAGTGAATTGTCCTTTTGCTATATTGTGATTAAAAAAAACATTTATTCTAGGGACAGAAAACTCTAGGTAGGGACAGTGTCAGTTTCTTTCACTCTGCAAGTCCTTGTTTCCAGGGACCTGGAAGGACAGTGAGTGAATTGTCCTTTTGCTATATTGTGATTAAAAAAAACATTTATTCTAGGGACAGAAAACTCTAGGTAGGGACAGTGTCAGTTTCTTTCACTCTGCAAGTCCTTGTTTCCAGGGACCTGGAAGGACAGTGAGTGAATTGTCCTTTTGCTATATTGTGATTAAAAAAAACATTTATTCTAGGGACAGAAAACTCTAGGTAGGGACAGTGTCAGTTTCTTTCACTCTGCAAGTCCTTGTTTCCAGGGACCTGGAAGGACAGTGAGTGAATTGTCCTTTTGCTATATTGTGATTAAAAAAAACATTTATTCTAGGGACAGAAAACTCTAGGTAGGGACAGTGTCAGTTTCTTTCACTCTGCAAGTCCTTGTTTCCAGGGACCTGGAAGGACAGTGAGTGAATTGTCCTTTTGCTATATTGTGATTAAAAAAAACATTTATTCTAGGGACAGAAAACTCTAGGTAGGGACAGTGTCAGTTTCTTTCACTCTGCAAGTCCTTGTTTCCAGGGACCTGGAAGGACAGTGAGTGAATTGTCCTTTTGCTATATTGTGATTAAAAAAAACATTTATTCTAGGGACAGAAAACTCTAGGTAGGGACAGTGTCAGTTTCTTTCACTCTGCAAGTCCTTGTTTCCAGGGACCTGGAAGGACAGTGAGTGAATTGTCCTTTTGCTATATTGTGATTAAAAAAAACATTTTTTTCTAGGGACAGAAAACTGTAGGTAGGGAGAGTATTTTTTTTCTTTCACTCTGCAAGTCCTTGTTTCCAGGGACCTGTAAGGACAGTGAGTTAATTGTCCTTGTGCTATATTGTGCTGAAAAAAACATTTATTCCAGGGACAGAAAACTCTAGGTAGGGACAGTGTCAGTTTCTTTCACTCTGCAAGTCCTTGTTTCCAGGGACCTGGAAGGACAGTGAGTGAATTGTCCTTTTGCTATATTGTGATTAAAAAAAACATTTTTTTCTAGGGACAGAAAACTGTAGGTAGGGAGAGTGTTTTTTTTCTTTCACTCTGCAAGTCCTTGTTTCCAGGGACCTGTAAGGACAGTGAGTTAATTTTCCTTGTGCTATATTGTGATTAAAAAAAACATTTATTCTAGGGACAGAAAACTCTAGGTAGGGACAGTGTCAGTTTCTTTCACTCTGCAAGTCCTTGTTTCCAGGGACCTGGAAGGACAGTGAGTGAATTGTCCTTTTGCTATATTGTGATTAAAAAAAACATTTATTCTAGGGACAGAAAACTCTAGGTAGGGACAGTGTCAGTTTCTTTCACTCTGCAAGTCCTTGTTTCCAGGGACCTGGAAGGACAGTGAGTGAATTGTCCTTTTGCTATATTGTGATTAAAAAAAACATTTATTCTAGGGACAGAAAACTCTAGGTAGGGACAGTGTCAGTTTCTTTCACTCTGCAAGTCCTTGTTTCCAGGGACCTGGAAGGACAGTGAGTGAATTGTCCTTTTGCTATATTGTGATTAAAAAAAACATTTATTCTAGGGACAGAAAACTCTAGGTAGGGACAGTGTCAGTTTCTTTCACTCTGCAAGTCCTTGTTTCCAGGGACCTGGAAGGACAGTGAGTGAATTGTCCTTTTGCTATATTGTGATTAAAAAAAACATTTATTCTAGGGACAGAAAACTCTAGGTAGGGACAGTGTCAGTTTCTTTCACTCTGCAAGTCCTTGTTTCCAGGGACCTGGAAGGACAGTGAGTGAATTGTCCTTTTGCTATATTGTGATTAAAAAAAACATTTATTCTAGGGACAGAAAACTCTAGGTAGGGACAGTGTCAGTTTCTTTCACTCTGCAAGTCCTTGTTTCCAGGGACCTGGAAGGACAGTGAGTGAATTGTCCTTTTGCTATATTGTGATTAAAAAAAACATTTATTCTAGGGACAGAAAACTCTAGGTAGGGACAGTGTCAGTTTCTTTCACTCTGCAAGTCCTTGTTTCCAGGGACCTGGAAGGACAGTGAGTGAATTGTCCTTTTGCTATATTGTGATTAAAAAAAACATTTATTCTAGGGACAGAAAACTCTAGGTAGGGACAGTGTCAGTTTCTTTCACTCTGCAAGTCCTTGTTTCCAGGGACCTGGAAGGACAGTGAGTGAATTGTCCTTTTGCTATATTGTGATTAAAAAAAACATTTATTCTAGGGACAGAAAACTCTAGGTAGGGACAGTGTCAGTTTCTTTCACTCTGCAAGTCCTTGTTTCCAGGGACCTGGAAGGACAGTGAGTGAATTGTCCTTTTGCTATATTGTGATTAAAAAAAACATTTATTCTAGGGACAGAAAACTCTAGGTAGGGACAGTGTCAGTTTCTTTCACTCTGCAAGTCCTTGTTTCCAGGGACCTGGAAGGACAGTGAGTGAATTGTCCTTTTGCTATATTGTGATTAAAAAAAACATTTTTTTCTAGGGACAGAAAACTGTAGGTAGGGAGAGTATTTTTTTTCTTTCACTCTGCAAGTCCTTGTTTCCAGGGACCTGTAAGGACAGTGAGTTAATTGTCCTTGTGCTATATTGTGCTGAAAAAAACATTTATTCCAGGGACAGAAAACTCTAGGTAGGGACAGTGTCAGTTTCTTTCACTCTGCAAGTCCTTGTTTCCAGGGACCTGGAAGGACAGTGAGTGAATTGTCCTTTTGCTATATTGTGATTAAAAAAAACATTTTTTTCTAGGGACAGAAAACTGTAGGTAGGGAGAGTATTTTTTTTCTTTCACTCTGCAAGTCCTTGTTTCCAGGGACCTGTAAGGACAGTGAGTTAATTGTCCTTGTGCTATATTGTGCTGAAAAAAACATTTATTCCAGGGACAGAAAACTCTAGGTAGGGACAGTGTCAGTTTCTTTCACTCTGCAAGTCCTTGTTTCCAGGGACCTGGAAGGACAGTGAGTGAATTGTCCTTTTGCTATATTGTGATTAAAAAAAACATTTTTTTCTAGGGACAGAAAACTGTAGGTAGGGAGAGTGTTTTTTTTCTTTCACTCTGCAAGTCCTTGTTTCCAGGGACCTGTAAGGACAGTGAGTTAATTTTCCTTGTGCTATATTGTGATTAAAAAAAACATTTTTTCTAGGGACAGAAAACTGTAGGTAGGGAGAGTGTTTTTTTTCTTTCACTCTGCAAGTCCTTGTTTCCAGGGACAGAGAAGGACACCTGAAGGTAGCCCTTATTGCTTTTTTCCCATCTCCCTGCAGGCCATCTATTAGAATGTCTGGAAGGCAAACAAGGAGAGGCAGACAGTCAGGAGGCAATAAAAGAGGGCAAGCAGGCTCTGTGTCTGGGGGCAACAGTGCTGGTCGTGGACGCGGTGCATTGTCATCAGCACATGGCCATGGGACACGCTTGTCCTTCTTTTCGGCAGCTGGACATGTTGAGCCACATCATGCCGAAGACTTGGTAGAGTGGATGACCAAGCCCTCCTCCTCCTCCTCATCCTCTCTCACCCAGGCTCAGGGTACTGGAAAAGCAGCTGCCAAAGCGTCGTCTTCCCTGGTATCAATGTCAGACAAATCATCAGTCACTCCTTCCCTAGACCCACCATGTCCTCCTCCTGAGGAGTCCCCCGAACTGTTTCAGCACAGTGTTGGGTACATGCTCCAGGAGGATGCCCAGCGTTTCGAAGGGTCTGATGATGAAACCCAGCTAGAGGAAGGCAGTAGCGTGAGAGCAGACAGAGGGGATGCTCAAGAAGGACACCAATCTGGCAGTCATGTTCCAGCAGCTGCAGCATACTGCCAGATTGGCTCCAGTGATGAGGAGGGAGGGGATGATGAGGTCAATGACTCCACGTGGGTGCCTAATAGGAGAGAGGAGGAGGAGGAGGATGAGGAGGAGGCACATCTCCAACGAGGCAGGATGCCCTTTGGTGGCCAGCGTAAGGGCAGTACACCGACGGAATCACACCGCAGAGCTCCGCCTGTGCAGGGCGCTGCCTCTGCCCGTCATTCAAAAAGTTCTTTGGTGTGGGCCTTTTTTGAGGCTAGTGCATCAGATCGCACAGCTGCTGTTTGCAACATATGTCTCAAGCGTATATCGCGTGGCCAAAACATCAGCCGCTTGGGTACCACATGCCTGACCAGACATATGTTGACCTGCCATGCAGCTCGTTGGCAAGCCTACCTCAAAGACCCACACCAAAGAACAAAGCGGACCTCTCCTTGCACCGCATCAGCTGGGATCTCCAACCCCACTATAACTTCAGTCCTCTCTGAAACATGCACTGAGAGGAATGAAGGTGTAGAATTAGGTGTGTCACAGCCAAGTACTTGCGCCCACTCTGCTAGCAGTACACCGACGTCCGATTCTAGCAGGCAAATTTCCCTGCCCCAGCTGCTGGACCGTCGAAAGAAGTTCACTCCCAGCCATCCACATGCCCAGCGGTTGAATGCTAGCTTGGCTAAATTGCTAGCGCTTCAACTGCTGCCTTTTCAGTTGGTAGACTCGGCCCCCTTCCGTGAGTTTGTGCAATGTGCGGTTCCTCAGTGGCAGGTTCCCAAACGCCACTTTTTCTCACGGAAGGCTATTCCGGCTCTCTACCGGCATGTGGAAGGCAATGTCTTGGCCTCGCTGGACAGGGCGGTCAGCGGTAAGGTGCATATTACCGCTGACTCATGGTCCAGCAGGCATGGACAGGGACGTTACCTTTCTTTCACGGCCCATTGGGTCACTCTTTTGGCAGCTGGGAAGGATTCAGGACAAGGTGCAGTAGTGTTGGAGGTTGTCCCACCGCCACGCCTCCAAAATGCTACTACTGGTTGTGACACACCTCTCTCCTCCACCCCCTCCTCTTCTTCTTCCTCCATGGCCTCTTCCTGTGGTTTGTCCTATGAACCAGCGGTGCTCCGTAGCCGTTCACGGGGCTACGCAAGTACGCAGGCAAAAAGATGCCATGCCGTGCTTGCGCTGGTGTGTTTGGGGGACAGAAGCCACACTGGGGCAGAGGTCCTGTCTGCTCTGCAGGGCCAGGCCGAGAGGTGGTTGACGCCACGCCAGCTTAAGCCAGGAATGGTGGTTTGCGACAATGGCACCAACCTCCTCTCCGCCCTCCGACAGGGACAACTGACCCATGTGCCCTGTGTGGCTCACGTCCTTAACCTGGTGGTGCAGCGGTTCTTGGGCAGGTACCCGGGCTTACAGGATGTCCTGAGGCAGGCCAGGAAAGTCTGTGTGCATTTCCGCAGATCTTATAATGCCAGTGCTCGCCTGGCTGAGCTGCAAAAGGAGTTGAACCTGCCCAAGAACCGCCTTATATGTGACATGCCCACCAGGTGGAACTCAACGTTGGCCATGCTGCAGCGGCTGCACACGCAGCAGAGGGCCATCAATGAGTACCTGTGCGACTACGGCACCAGGACAGGGTCAGGGGAGCTTGGTTTTTTTTCTCCACGCCAGTGGGGCATGATCAGGGATGCATGCACTGTCCTGGCACCATTTGAGGAGGCCACGAGGATGGTGAGCAGTGACAGTGCATGCATCAGTGACACTGTACCTCTTGTCCACCTGTTGGAGCACACGCTGCGTGGAATAATGGACAGGGCACTTGAGGCAGAACAGAGGCAGGAAGAGGAGGACTTCCTTGCCTCTCAAGGCCCCCTTTACCCAGACAGTGTTCCTTCTGTCCCACCCATCGCACAGGAAGAGGAGGAGGAGGAGGAGGAGGAGGAGGAGGATTGTGTCAGCATGGAGGTGGAGGCTGGCACTCAGCATCATCAGCAGCAGTCTTTTAGGGATGATTTACAGTCCCAAGAAACCAGTGGACTTGTACGTGGCTGGGAGGAGGTGGCTGCGGATCATGTCGTCCTTAGTGACCCAGAGGACTCCGGAGCGAATGCCTCAGCAAACCTACGCTGCATGGCCTCCCTGATCCTGCAAAGTCTGCGGAAGGATCCTCGTATTCTTCGGATCAAGGAGAGGGACCATTACTGGCTGGCCACTCTCCTTGATCCACGGTACAAGGGTAAGGTTGCGGACCTTATGTTACCGTCGCAGAGGGAGCAGAGGATGAGACAACTCCGGGAGGCCTTGCAGAAAGGTCTGTGCAACGCGTTCCCAGAGACTGGGAGGTTGCAAACTCCTGGTCCTGGACAACGAGTTGCTGAGGCTTCGGCCAGTCAAAGAAGGAGCGGTGGGGAAGGTGGCCGTCTGACCGATGCGTTCAGACAATTCTTTAGTCCGCAGCCCCAAAGTATGATTGGTTCCAGCAACCATCGCCAGCGTCTGATAAACATGGTGCAGGAATATCTAGGGGCAAGGTCAGACTTGGACACCTTCCCCACCGAAAATCCTCTGGCTTACTGGGTCTTGAGGATGGATCACTGGCCAGAGCTTGCACAGTATGCAATTGAGCTACTGGCCTGTCCTGCATCCAGCGTTCTTTCGGAACGCACATTCAGTGCTGCTGGAGGATTTGTCACGGATCACAGGGTGCGCCTGTCCACCGACTCGGTTGATCGACTGACTTTCATCAAGATGAACCAGTCTTGGATCACCACCAGCTACCACACACCTGATGCTGATATAACAGACTAATTGATTTTAAAATGTCACATCCCTTCAAGACTGATGCTGATGCTGAGTGCCTGTGCTGTTATGTTGACTGGCTATCCTCCTCCTCCGAGTCCTCAATGATACGATTGATGATGATAGCTTGGAAGATCATTTTTGTTTATGGGTGCCGCCACCAGTGCCTAACGCCCAATTTTTCAGCCCCTGTTTAACAGGGGCGTGTAATTACAATTTTTGAAGCAATACTTTGCAACAGGGCTCATTGCTGTGCTCCAAGTACAGTATCTGTGAGGAGTTGCAGTGTTGTGCCACCAGTGCCTAAGGCCCAATTTTTCAGCCCCTGTTTAACAGGGGCGTGTCATTACAATTTTTGAAGCAATACTTTGCAACAGGGCTCATTGCTGTGCTCCAAGTACAGTATCTGTGAGGGGTTGCAGTGTTGTGCCACCAGTGCCTAAGGCCCAATTTTTCAGCCCCTGTTCAACAGGGGCATGTAATTAGAATTCTTGATCTAATAATTCACAGCAGGGCCCATTGCTGCACCCACCAAGAGTAACTGTCAGGGCTTACAGTGTTGTGGCACCAGCACCACCATCAAAGGCCCAATTTTTACTACCACTGTTCAACAATTATATGTAATTAAAATTCCTGATATAATAGTTGACAGCAGGGCGTTCCAGCACCAACCAAGAGTAACTGTGAGTGCTTACAGTGTTGTGCCAACACCAACAACTAAGGGGCCTATTTCTGCAGAGTATATACGGCAGGTCCCTACTTTCAAACATCCAACTTACAAACGACTCCTACTTGCAAACGCAAGAAGACAACAGGAAGTGAGAGGAAATCTACCACTAGGAAGGAAAATTCTCTCCTGTAAGAATAAATATGGGAGAAAGGTGTCTCCTCTGTACTGATGCTTTATCAGCAATCCTTGTTTCAAGAAAAACACCACATTTCAAAAACAGTTGTCATTGGGACGGAAAGTGAGGTGAAATGTTCTGAACAGGGGCACAGACAGCAAAACAAATGTTACAGGGGTGATAACCCTTACCTATGTTTTCCAAAAAGTTTAAAAATAGATTTTTGGGCTGGAGCTACACTTCAACAATGTACCTGTTCAAAATTACAAACAGATTCTACATAAGAACAAACCTACAGTCCCTGTCTTGTATGCACCGCCTGTATACGGCTGTTCAGAGTATATAGGGCCTTTTTTATTTTATGTGCGGGGTTCCCCTTAATATCCATACAAGACCCAAAGGGGCTGGTAATGGGCTGGGGTAGGGGGGGGGGGGTCATGGGGTAGCTATGCCATTTTTCTTAAAGAATTTCATCCATATTACCGGGACCAGACATTACATTAAAGCCGCAAGCAGTTTTAAATGGCTTTTTTTTCCTTTAGAAGTGTCATTTTGTGCAGGGACAGTTCTAAACACGGGAAACACGTGGCACTTCACAGGCATACTTTAGACACCCCCCAGGTACGATATTTAAAGGAATATTTGACTTTTTTTTTTTCACTTTATGCATCATTAAAATGACTGCTCCCGAAAAACGACCGTTTTTAAAACTTCTTTTTGCATTGATACATGTCCCCTGGTGCAGAACCCGGGTTCCCAAACCCTTTTTAGGACAATAACATGCATAATAGTTGTTATAATTAGCACTTTAGAATTCGAACGTTCGCATCCATTGTATTTAATAGGGTTCTAATGTTCGTTCGAACTTCCGGTCCGTTCGCGGGTTCTGGTGCGAACCGAACCCGGGGGTGTTCGGCTCATCACTACTGGAGAGTGCAAAATATGGTGCAGCTGTGCATGGTAGCCAATCAGCTTCTAATTTCAGCTTGTTTGGTTAAGCTTTGACAAAAAAAAAATGGAAGCTGATTGGTTTAAATGCAGAAGTGCACCAGATTTGCACTCTTCAATTTTAATAAATCAACCCCTATAGGTCCCAAAATGCATTGGCTTGTTGTCATTGGACATCTTTGATGAAATGAATACTATTAAACTCCTAAACTTTTGATGTGGCACTCTTGCTTTTCTCTGTACACCTTGCTTATAAAAAGCATGGTCTGTGAATTGCCAGATTATCGGAAGACATGAAGACCAGCTAAGTCATTGAATTGAACATCCAGTACTGAAAATGATGGCGAGGATGAGTTTTATGTATTGACTATAATCTCCAGATTAGCAGGTTTTGGTGTTGTTGTGTGCAAAGGTGCTCTTGTCATTATGCACTTATTTGTTCCCTCCATGTTGCTCAGTCCTATTAAAGAGAATGCATTGGCTTTACATATATATATATATTTATAAATTTATATGTGTGTAGCAGGGTATTGCCCTTTAAATCTCAAGAGACTACAGTACCCAGTACACCTTGAGGCACCCAGGGTGCATTGCCTGTGCAAAGACTGCTGGGGTGGACTTTATAAGAGGGAGGCGGGCCCCAGTTTCTTTTCTCTTTGGACACCGCCCTCCCAGCAAGAGGATCCCTGTGCTGACCTGCTGTGTGTACAAGGCCTGAATCCTGGGCCTTGTGCTTTTCCAAAGAGCCTTCCGCTCCACCGGGGAGCCTGCGGAGCGTCTGATCCTGTTGCTGAGTGCTGTCATCAGGAGGACCGAAGACCCGGGGGTCGTGGACACTGTGAAGTGAGTCACAGTAACGGAAGTAACGGACAAGGACTAGTCCGGTCGGGTGAGAGAGCACCTGCTCTGAGCTACATTACAATATCTTTAGGCCCATTAACTTTATTCAGGGCCATCACAGTGATTGCAGTTACACTCTGGGGAGACTATCTGCTGAACTGAGTTACTAGTCTCCCTGGCATTACAAAGTTACCGATCATCATTTCTTTATTGGATTACAATTGTTCCTGAAAGTGCACCACCGTGTTTTGCTAGCGAAGATTTCTTCCACAGAACTATACCCAAATCATAGTCAGGCCTGACTGGGTAGTATAGGACATTGCTGGGCGCCATTTTGCTCACGAGGGAGGATAGCTGCAGCGGGGTTTGTTAAACTGTCTATCATATTGCTGAACGTTTAATGTTTTAATAACTATACCCATATTGCAGGGCTCTGCATGTGACATTGCTTACTGTTTTATCATTTTAACCTTTACCAACAGTAAAATAATAGAGTTAAGTATATTGGTTGTCAGTGTCATTTACTGGTCTATACCATTACTGTGTGCCTTACTGTGGGATTGTGTCATAGAGAATGTTAGAGTGATTGCAATTCTATCATCCCCTTTACTAACTGTGCCACGAGAGGTTAGAGCCGATTGCTGGGGGTTGACAGCGGTGCACTACAGGGCCTGAAACAATCAAGGCAGCCCTCTTAACTGGGGGTATCGCTATATGTAAAAGAGACAAGCTTGACATAAACATTGTTATCCATGCGTATTAATGTTTTTAAGAATTTTTTTATATGTTTAGCTTGTAATTTTATGTGTATATGAGGACAGTCATATTATTCATTACATTCAGGAACTTCCTCCTGCTTTTTGTGGACAATGTGACACATAAGAATATCAAAGAAACAGTAGTGCTTTCAAAGGTATGTCCAATCTAATCTTTGACATTTTAGCTATAGGCGAAGTGCATTGGTCTATTTCATCTGCTGGCTCCTCCTATTTCCTGGGTACTTCAGATGTATGGTTCTGTTATGTCTGCTGATAATCTACCCACCCACCTTGGAGCATTCCTAATCCCCCTATTGAAATCCCCCTACATAAAATCCAAAAGCACTAATGGACCATTTCATAACTGTTGCGGCAGGTATGCACATGCAACTCAGTAATTTAAACATAAAGAGTTCACTACCAGAATCTCTGAGTAACAGATAAAGCATATCTCCCAACTTTTTTAACCACTTAAGCCCCGGACCATTTGGTAGCTAAAGGACCAGAGGTGATTTCAGAATTTTGCACTGCGCTGCTTTAACTGTAAATTGTGCGGACATGCAATGTTGTACTCAAACGAAATTTGCGTCCTTTTCTTCCCACAAATAGAGCTTTCTTTTAATGGTATTTGATTGCCTCTGCGATATAAACGGAAAAAGACCGAAAATTTTGAAAAAAAAAAGATATTTTCTAATTTTTGTTATAAGAAAAATCGAATAATCTCAATTTTAGTCATACATTTAGGCCAAAATGTATTCAGCCACATGTCTTTAGTAAAAAAAATGTCAATAAGCGTATATTTATTGGTTTGCGCAAATTTTATAGCGTTTACAAACTAGGGTACATTTTCTGGAATTTACACAGCTTTAAATTTATGACTGCCTATCTCATTTCTTGAGGTGCTAAAATGGCAGGGCAGTACAAAACCCCCACAAATGACCCCATTTTGGAAAGTAGACACCCCAAGGAAATTGCTGAGAGGCATTATGAGCCCATTGAATATTTTTTTTTTGTCCCAAGTGATTGAATAATGACAAAAAAAATAAAAATTACAAAAAGTTGTCACTAAATGATATATTGCTCACACATGCCATGGTTATATGTGGAATTGCACCCCAAAATACATTCTGCTACTTCTCCTGAGTACGGGGATACTACATGTGTGGGACTTTTTAGGAGCCACGTACGGGACCCCGGAAACCAAGCACCGCCTTCAGGATTTCTAAGGGCGCAAATTTTTGATTTCACTCCTCACTACCTATCACAGTTTCGAAGGCCATAAAATGCCAAAATAGCACAACCCCCCCAAATGACCCCATTTTGGAAAGTAGACACCCCAAGCTATTTACTGAGAGGCATGTTCAGTCCATGGAATATTTTATATTTTGCCACAAGTTGCGGGAATATGACAAACTTTTTTTTTTGCACAAAGTTGTCACTAAATGATATATTGCTCACACATGCCATGGGCATATGTGAAATTACACCCCAAAATACATTCTGCTGCTTCTCCTGAGTACGGGGATACCACATGTGTGGGACTTTTTGGGAGCCTAGTCGCGTACGGGACCCCAAAAACCAAGCACCGCCTTCAAGGTTTCTAAGGGCATAAATTTTTGATTTCACTCCTCACTACCTATCACAGTTTTGAAGGCCATAAAATGCCAAGATGGCACAAAACCCCCCCAAATGACCCCATTTTGGAAAGTAGACACCTCAAGCTATTTGCTGAGAGTCATGTTGAGCCCATTGAATATTTTTTTTTTGTCCCAAATGATTGAATAATGACAAAAAGAAAAAAAAATGTACAAAAAGTTGTCAATAAATGATATATTGCTCACACATGCCATGGTTATATGTGGAATTGCATCCCAAAATACATTCTGCTGCTTCTCCTGAGTACGGGGATACCACATTTGTGCGACTTTTTGGGAGCCTAGCCGCGTACGGGGCCCCAAAAACCAAGCACCGCCTTCAGGATTTCTAAGGGCGTAAATTTTTGATTTCACTCCTCACTACCTATCACAGTTTTGAAGGCCATAAAATGCCAAGATGGCACAAACCCCCCCAAATGACCTTATTTTGGAAAGTAGACACCCCAAGCTATTTACTGAGAGGCATGTTGGGTTCATGGAATATTTTATATTTTGCCACAAGTTGCGGGAATATGACAACATTTTTTTTTTGCACAAAGTTGTCACTAAATGATATATTGCTCACACATGCCATGGGCATATGTGAAATTACACCCCAAAATACATTCTGCTGCTTCTCCTGAGTACGGGGATATCACATGTGTGGGACTTTTTGGGAGCCTAGCCGCGTACGGGACCCCAAAAACCAAGCACCGCCTTCAAGGTTTCTAAGGGCATACATTTTTGATTTCACTCCTCACTACCTATCACAGTTTTGAAGGCCATAAAATGCCAACATAGCACAAAACCCCCCAAAATGACCACATTTTGGAAAGTAGACACCCCAAGGAAATTGCTGAGAGGCATGTTGAGCCCATTGAATATTTTTTTTTGTCCCAAATGATTGAATAATGACAAAAAGAAAAAAAAATGTACAAAAAGTTGTCACTAAATGATATATTGCTCACACATGCCATGGTTATATGTGGAATTGCACCCCAAAATACATTCTGCTGCTTCACCTGAGTACAGGGATACCACATGTGTGGGACTTTTTGGGAGCCTAGTCGCGTACGGGGCCCCAAAAACCAAGCACCGCCTTCAGGATTTCTAAGGGCGTAAATTTTTGATTTCACTCCTCACTACCTATCACAGGTTTGAAGGCCATAAAATGCCAAAATAGCACAAAACCCCCCCAAATGACCCCATTTTGGAAAGTAGACACCCCAAGCTATTTACTGAGAGGCATGTTGGGTTCATGGAATATTTTATATTTTGCCACAAGTTGCGGGAATATGACAAACTTTTATTTTTTTTGCACAAAGTTGTCACTAAATGATATATTGCTCACACATGCCATGGGCATATGTGAAATTACACCCCAAAATACATTCTGCTGCTTCTCCTGAGTATGGGGATACCACATGTGTGGGACTTTTTGGGAGCCTAGCCGCGTACGGGACCCCAAAAACCAAGCACCGCCTTCAAGGTTTCTAAGGGCATAAATTTTTGATTTTACTCCTCACTACCTATCACAGTTTTGAAGGCCATAAAATGCCAAGATAGCACAAAACCCCCCAAAATGACCCCATTTTGGAAAGTAGACACCTCAAGAAAATTGCTGAGAGGCATGTTTAGCCCATTGAATATTTTTTTTGTCCCAAGTGATTGAATAATGACAAAAAGAAAAAAATACATTTACAAAAAGTTGTCACTAAATTATATATTGCTCAAACATGCCATGGTTATATGCGGAATTGCACCCCAAAATACATTCGGCTGCTTCTCCTGAGTACGGGGATACCACATGTGTGGGACTTTTTTTGGAGCCTAGCGCGTACGGGACCCCAAAAACCAAGCACCGCCTTCAAGGTTTCTAAGGGCACAAATTTTTGATTTCACTCCTCACTACCTATCACAGTTTTGAAGGCCATAAAATGCCAAGATAGCCCAAACCCCCCACAAATGACCCCATTTTGGAAAGTAGACACCCCAAGCTATTTGCTGAGAGGCATGGTGAGTATTTTACAGCTCTCATTTGTTTTTGAAAATGAAGAAAGACATTTTTTTTATTTTTTTTATTCTTTTTTCAATTTTCAAAACTTTGTGACAAAAAGCGAGATCTGCAAAATACTCAACATACCTCTCAGCAAATAGCTTGTGGTGTCTACTTTCCAAAATGGGGTCATTTGGGGGGGTTTTGTGCCATCTGGGCATTCCATGGCCTCCGAAACTGTGATAGGCAGTGAGGAGTGAAATCAAAAATTTACACCCATAGAAATCCTGAAGGCGGTGCTTGGTTTTCGGGGTCCTGTACGCGGCTAGGCTCCCAAAATGTCTCACACATGTGGTATCCCCGTACTCAGGAGAAGAACCAGAATGTATTTTGGGGTGCAATTCCACATATAACCATGGCATGTTTGAGCAATATATAATTTAGTGACAACTCTTTGTACTTTTTTTTTTCCTTTTTGTCATTATTCAATCACTTGGGACAAAAAAAAAAATATTCAATGGGCTCAACATGCCTCTCAGCAAATAGCTTGAGGTGTCTACTTTCCAAAATGGGGTCATTTGGGGGGGGGGGGGTTTGAACTGTCCTGGCATTTTATGCACAACATTAGGAAGCTTATGTCACACATCATCCACTCTTCTAACCACTTGAAGACAAAGCCCTTTCTGACACTTTTTGTTTACATGAAAAAAAAAAATTTTTGGCAAAAAATTATGTTGAACCCCCAAACATTATATCTTTTTTTAAAGCAAAGGCCCTACAGATTAAAATAGTGGGTGTTGCATTTTTTGTTTCCACACAGTATTTGCGCAGCGATTTTTCAAACGCATTTTTTGGGGGAAAAACACACTTTTTTTATTTTTAATGCACTAAAAAACACTATATTGCCCAAATGTTTGATGAAATAAAAGAGATGATCTTAGGCCAAGTACATGGATACCAAACACGACATGCTTTAAAATTGCGCACAAACGCGCAGCGGCGACAAACTACATTCATTTTTAAAAGCATTTAAAAGCCTTTACGGGTTACCACGTTAGATTTACAGAGGAGGTCTACTGCTAAAATTACTGCCCTCGATCTGACCTTCGCGGTGATACCTCACATGCATGATGCAATTGCTGTTTACATATGACGCTAGACCGACGCTTGCGTTCGCCTTTGCACAAGAGCAGGGGGGACAGCGGTGCTTTTTTTTTTTTTTTTTTAATGATTTATTTTGCTTTTTTATTTTATTTTTAAACTGTTCCTTCCATATTTTTTTTTTTACCATTTTTATTGTTATCTCAGGGAATGTAAATATCCCCTATGATAGCAATAAGTAGTGACAGGTACTCTTTTTTTGAAAAAAAATTGGGGGGTTAGACCCTAGATCTTTCCTCTGCCCTCAAAGCATCTGACCACACCAAGATCGGTGTGATAAAATGCTTTCCCAATTTCCCAATGGCGCTGTTTATATCCGGGGGGGCATTCCCTCCCACTGCTTGTAAAAGCAGTCTAGAGGCTAATTATCTACTAGAATTGCTTTTACATGAAAGCCGGCCACTGGCTGAAAAGAATGATACCAAGATGATACCTAAACCTGCAGGTATCATTCTGGTATAAACATTCAAAGTCCAGCAACATACCAGTATGTTGCTGGTCCTTGTTGGACATGTATTGTAATCTTTTTTTTCATGCAGCCTGTTGGCTGAAGGAAAAAAATAGATTGATCGGTGGGTATGCCCACCATTAGAATACCTCCCTTCATCCACCCACTTCTAATGATGGGCATACATGCACCATTTATATATGCCGAAGCATGGGGGCATCCTCCCGCAAAAAAGTTATGCCGCGTACACACGGTCGGACTTTTCCACGGGCAAGCCTTCGTCGGAATTTCGACCGTATGTACGCGGCATAAAAGGTTATGCCGCGTACACACGGTCGGACTTTTCCACGGGCAAGCCTCCGTCGGAATTTCAACCGTATATACGCGGCATTAGGAGCAAAATCGCTCCTCCGCCCCTGCTGCCCCCATGCTTCGGCATATATGCTCTTTTTTTTAACTGTGGTGGTGAAATCACCTCCTACAGCGTTGGAGTCA
This sequence comes from Rana muscosa, assembly GCA_029206835.1. NCBI lineage: Eukaryota > Metazoa > Chordata > Amphibia > Anura > Ranidae > Rana > Rana muscosa. Next base: position 909,015,981 of record CM055117.1, on the reverse strand, counting down.
CGGCTTTATGTATCGTGGGAGCAAACGCTGTTGCTGTCAAGATAAATAGATCCGCTCTGCAACTGAATGGCGTACCTGCTAAGCAAATGATGGTTAACATTAAAACAAAGTAACATTACAGTACAACAGTAAGACCTTACCATACCATACCTGCAAAGCAAATACCAAAACAAAACCTAGTAAAAAATAAAACATTTTTTTAACGCAACCTGTGCCTAAAATATATATATGCCGAAGCATGGGGGCATCCTCCCGCAAAAAAGTTATGGCGCGTACACACGGTCGGACTTTTCCACGGGCAAGCCTTCGTCGGAATTTCGACCGTATGTACGCGGCATAAAAGGTTATGCCGCGTACACACGGTCAACTTTTCCACGGGCAAGCCTCCGTCGGAATTTCGACCGTATATACGCGGCATTAGGAGCAAGATCGCTCCTCCGCCCCTGCTGCCCCCATGCTTCGGCATATATGCTCTTTTTTTTAACTGTGGTGGTGAAGTCACCTCCTACAGCGTTGGAGTCACGGCTTTATGTATCGTGGGAGCAAACGCTGTTGCTGTCAAGATAAATAGATCCGCGCTGCAACTGAATGGCGTACCTGCTAAGCAAATGATGGTTAACATTAAAACAAAGTAACATTACAGTACAACAGTAAGACCTTACCATACCATACCTGCAAAGCAAATACCAAAACAAAACCTAGTAAAAAAGAAAACATATTTTTAACGCAACCTGTGCCTAAAATATATATATGCCGAAGCATGGGGGCATCCTCCCGCAAAAAAGTTATGCCGCGTACACACGGTCAGACTTTTCCACGGGCAAGCCTCCGTCGGAATTTCGACCATATGTACGAGGCATTAGGAGCAAAATCGCTCCTCCGCCCCTGCTGCCCCCATGCTTCGGCATATATGCTCTTTTTTTTAAACTGTGGTGGTGAAATCACCTCCTACAGCACTGGAGTCACGGTTTTATGTATCGTGGGAGCAAACGCTGTTGCTGTCAAGATAAATAATTCCGCGCTGCAGCTGAATGGCGCACCTGAAAACAAAAAATTACATACCTGAAAAGCAAGCATGATAAAACATTGCAGAATAGAATACAGTAAAAAAGAGCAGAACAATAGAGAGAAAATAGAGAGAGAGAGAGAGAACAATAAAACGACAACTATTTTTGTTTTTTTTCTTTTATATTTTTTTTGTATTTTGTTTTTTATGTTTTTTTTTTCTTTTTTACACTTTTTTTGTAACTTTAACAACTGTAATGGTTCGGGTCTCTCAAAATGTAATGGCATCTTGGGAGACCCTGTGTAAGTGTGTCCTAGTCTGTGAAATGCTGTACCCTACGCTAAAAACTCACTTTTGAGTGGTAGCGTTCAAAACATTCACCAAGGCAAAGACCAGGTTTGTCAGGACAGAGTGGACAAAAAACACGGGTGTCACGCCTAAATCCGCGCTTGCTACAGACACGACATCTTTTTTGGGGGGTTCGTTGGGTAGGGGTACTCGGGAGGGCATACGGATAATGCCTCTCATGCAGCCGGCTTACTGCATTTGGTAGGGGATGGTGAGGTGCAGAACCGCCTGGATACAGGAGGTCTGTGACTATCTCATTCTGGAATTTTAGAAGAGATAAAGTCCCGCCTGAAGCTCTGTATAGCACATGAGCGTTCAGCAAAGTCAATTGGAATAAGGATAGAGACACTTTTTTGTACCAGCGTCTCGCCTTATGGTCAATTAGATACGGTGCCAACAACTGGTCGTTGAGGTCCACCCCTCCCATATTTTGGTTATATTCGTGGACACAGAGGGGTTTCTCCACAACACCAGTCGCCGTACGAATTTGGACTGTCGTGTCTGCATGAAGGGAGGTAAGAAGGAAAACATTCTTATTGTCCCTCCACTTCATAGCGAGCAAGTTATTACACTTCAAGCAGGCTCTCTCCCCCAGCCTAAGACGGGCATCTACAAGCCGCTGGGGAAAGCCCCGGTGATTAGGTCGCACGGTGCCACATGCTCCAATCTAATGATCAAACAAGTGGCTAAACAGTGGCACGCTCGTGTAATAATTGTCCACATACAAGTGGTACCCCTTTCCGAATAAGGGTGACACCAAGTTCCACACTATCTTGCCAGCGCTCCCTATGTAATCCGGGCAGTTGACCGGCTCAACCTGACTGTCTTTTCCCTCATAAACCGTAAAGCTCCATACATAGCCTGTTGCCCTGTCACAGAACTTATAGAGCTTGACCCCGTATCTGGCACGCTTGCTGGGAAGGTACTGCTTGAAAGACAAGCGGACAGAAAATTTAATCAGGGACTCATCAACGCAGACAACTTGATCGGGAATAAACAAGGCTGCAAAACGTTCGTTGAAGTGGTTTATGAGGGGCCAAATTTTATAGAGCCGGTCGTATTCAGGGTCTCCACGTGGACGACAAAGTTCATTGTCGTTGAAGTGCATGAACCGCAAAATCTGCTCGTATCGTGTCCTGGGCATGTAGGCAGAGAACACGGGCATGTGGTCAATTGGGTGCGTGGACCAATAAGCACGCAATGACGGGAATTTATGTGTGCCCATGTTGAGGCAAAGGCCCAGAAAGGTCTTAAATTCAGAAACCATAATTGGTTTCCAATCTTTGGCAATGGAAGGCAACTGGGGGTTAGCGGCGATGAATTGACCAGCATATAAATTACTCTGGTCCACAATAGATCTATAGAGATCTTCCTTGAAAAACAGCGAATAAAAATCAATTGGCATAAAATCAGCTGTTTCCACCTGAATACCGGGTTGGGCAGTGAATGGGGGAAGTACGGGTTCTGCAGAAGTGGTGGGGACCCAATCAGGATAGGCAAATTCTGCATGAAGGGCACTATGGGCACGACGGGCCTGCCTTTGTCTTCTTGGTGGCAGCGGGACACTACTTGTGCTTGCAACCTCGCCAGCTTGAACTGCACTTATGGGACTCGCCACGTCACCACGTGATACTGCAGTGCTGGATGTACGCCCAGGCTGTACTAGGCCGCTGGTGCTTGCCAATTCACCAGAAGGAATAGCGGCGCTAGTACTACTCTGCTCCATGATACGAGAGACCTGCGGTTCTTGCTCCTCAACAACCTCAGAAGATCGGGATCGGGTACGCCTGACCTTAGCAGGGACCTCAACTTCATCGTCAGAACTATCTGACGAGGAGCCGCTGACTTCACTGTCTTCTACGGGAAGATATTCTGAGCCTGAATCTGACAGATGCGTGACCTCTTCCTCACTATCTGTCATGCTCAGAATCTCGTAGGCCTCTTTACTAGTGTACCTTCGTCTTGCCATTTTGGGCTCTAAATTTAGGGGTACACTAGTAAGATTCACAGGTAAAAAAAGCACCTGACTGTCAGCAAATGTATCAAACGCTAGCAAAAAAACTGTTAGCGATCGCAGGGATCAGGTCTGTCTCTGCGAACGCTGCAGTTATGTGTGTTGTGTTTGGTAAGTGACAGTGATCGATCGATACTGCACTTGGGTGTGCTGGGCTGGGCTGGGCTGGGCTGGGCTGGGCTGGGCGGAGGGGCTAAACGCAGGTGCTAGCAGGTATCTGGGCTGATCCCGCTAACACTGCATTTTTGGGAACCCTAAACCACTGGGGACGCTAGTATAGATCTGTTCAGATACTATACCACTAAGGGAGGTGTATGCTTTGCGCGTGGGTGTTAGCATTACTGGCACTAACCTGACGCTGCCTGGGGTGACGCAGTCCCTCTCTGGTGCTAAAACCTAATTGATATCAGCCGCCGGGTGATCAGGGGGTTAAACCTTTATTGGGTTATATACGGCGGGTGCCCTGATGCTATAAAAAGCAAACTAACCAACCAGCGTCACCCGTAAAACTTATATGGTGATCACTGGTGAAAGGGTTAACTAGGGGCAATCAGGGGGTTAAAACCTTTATTAGGTTATATATGGGGGTACCCGACGCTATATAAAAACCTGACGGGTAACCTAAATAACGAAATAACTAACCGGCTAACCAGTGTCACCAGCAAAACGTATACGGTGATCACTGGTGAAAGGGTTAACTCTAGGGGCAATCAGGGGGTTAAAATAATATATGGGGGTACCTGACGCTATAAAAACCTGCGGCGAAACTAAAAATAAATAACTGGCTATCTAGGGCACCACCGGCACTAAATACAGCGATCGGAAATACGATCGCTTAGTGACGCTGGCGTTAGGGGGTGAAAGGGTTACCTGGGGGGCGATCAAGGGGTTAAACCTTTATTAGGGGGGGTTAGGAGGCTACCCTGGACCTAAAGGGGCCTAAACCTAACTGCCCTGCAACTTTTTACTGTCACAAATGACACTGATTGCAGTGATCAGTAAAAAAATGACCACTGCAAACGGTGCACTGTGACTGGGGGTACTGGGGGTGATCTGGGGGGTGATCTGGGGGTGACTGGGGGGTGAAAAGTGTGCCTACGTGTACTGGTGTCAGTGGGCTGTTGGTGCACTTACTGTGAGATGTCTTCACTCCTCGCGCCGGATCGAAAAGACCGACACGAGGAGAGATGACATCACTTCCTCTGCCTGTGTTTACATTTACACAGCAGAGGAAGCTTTTCATTCGCCGGGAGCGATCGCGAGGGGGTGGCCGGAATCGAACGGCCGTCCCCTCATCCCGGATCGCTCCCCAATGGAAAATGACCGCTCACTGTAAAGAAGGGGGGTCCGATAGGACCCCCCAACTATACAAAGGCAATCACGTAGATATACGTGACTTTGCCTGTCGGTGTCATTCTGCCGACGTATATTTACAGTGGGCGGTCGTTAAGTGGTTAAATGGGAATGAGGGACACCTATCAGCAAAAGTATGCAGGCATAGGACACACCCCGTTGCCACGCCCCCTTAAAGGAGAATTGTCCAAAAAAACAAGATTGGTTAAACCCACAAGTGCTTTTTTACCACTACTATTCCTTTATATTGGCTTTTGAAATTTACAAATGCAGCAATTTAGAAATCAGATGAAAGGTTTAGCACTGGGAAACACTTTTTGATAGATAAAAAGTGCATTTTATATACATCTTTATAGATCAGACCAAAATGAGGGACAAAGGAGGAGGAATGAGGGACAGAGGGACATCGCTCCAAATCAGGGACAGTCACTTCAAATCAGGGACAGTTGGGAGGTATGGATAAAGCATGTACGTATTTTAATTCCAGCATTTACAAAATCTGAAATATCAGTTACTGGTACAGTGATACTTTATTTTACAGTATAATAAACAGCATCCATTTAAAATGTCTGTGTAAGCATTGTAGCAGGCCTTTGAATCACTAGCATTAATAATCAAGATACAGAGGCTCTCTGATGGGTGCTTTGAGTTTATTATCTCAATAATTTTGGCAAACAACATTCACTGAGCACTGTGAAAACTATAAACCAAACATAAATGGCCAAGCAATGAATACAGCATACATCAAACAGAATGCAACAGGCATAATTTTAAAAAGTATAAATGACAACTTTAATATTGGGATACATACCTTGTTCCACTTCCGGGTATAAAACCCTAAAGTGTATTTCCACCTTTGCAGCCAAATTCGGAAAATACCTACTTTCTGTGTTGTCTCCTTCTTTTGTTATCCTCATGAGCAGTGGCGGCTGGTGAAGTTTTAGGATGGGGGGCGCAAGACCCCGCCCCTCCACGCTTGGCCCCTCCCACTTCTCATAAGCCACACCCCTTATAGAATCCACCCACTCAGTCCCCTGTATTCCACTTGCGAACAGGGAAGGGTCTGTTGTAGTTATGTCCAGTTCATGAACGAATCGTTCTTTTGAATCGATTCTTTTCAGTGAACTGGATGAATCGATTCATCTGACTGAACTTATCCGTTTGAAACAGTTCATACTAGTATGCACTCAATAGAACAGCAGAGCAGGCCTGGTAATATGTTCCTAGAGTGAGAGCTCAGCCCCTCCCTGCAAGTGCAACCAATCAGCCGGCTCACAGCACACTGACACTCAGAAGTTTGTATCCAGTTCTTGATTGAGGAGTACACAGTACACCGAGTTAAAGAATCATACGAGTTACTGAGTCAAAGAATCATATGAGTTGTTAGAACACAGTACACTGAAAGAATCGTGAGTCACAACCAGTAGAACAATAGACTAAATCAATGATCAGGTAGCAGCAGTGCGACTTGTCCTGCGACTTGGGACTGCAAAGTCGCATGACAAGTCATACCCCATGATTTCCAACGAGTTCAATTCATATCTGTGCGACTTGAAAGTAGTCCCTGTACTACTTTCGTCCATCTTTGATGCGACTTGAGGCAGAGACCTCAAGATTACACAGACATTGCTTCAAGTCGCGGCAAAAATCATGGCAAAATCACGTGACTTTCAAGTCGCACAAACGTGAAAGGAGCCTTAACGATTGGATTTTACTACCATGGGTACCCAGTAAAATCTGATCATTATTCCTGCGCATGTGCTGTAAAGACTACGGACAAATCTGATAGCTAGCAATGCTAACTGTGAAGTTTGCCCATCAGAATTCAGTTCACATGCACAAAAACACGCTTTTCATTTGGGCACCGTTTCCACTTGTGCAACTTGTCCTGCGACTTGGGACTTCAACGTTGCTTGACAAGTCGTACCCCATGATTTCCAATGAGAACCGTTCATATCTGTGCGACTTCAAGTCACAGCGACTTCAAAGTAGTCCCTGCACTACTTTGGTCCCACTTTGATGCAACTTGAGGTCCATAGACCTCCAGAATACACAGGAATTGCTTTAAGTCGCATCAAAATTGCGGCAGAATCGTGCAACTTTCAGGCTGCGTTAGCCTGAAAAGCCTGAAAGTCGCAAGATTCTGCCACAATTTTTTGCCGCGATTTTGCAGCGACTTGAAGCAATGCCTATGCATTCTGGATGTCTATGGACCTCAGGTCACATCAAAGTGGGACAAAAGAAGTGCAGGGACTACTTTGAAGTCGCTGTGAATTGACATTGCACAGATATGAATGGTTCTCATTGGAAATAATTCAGGTACGACTTGTCATGCAACTTTGCAGTCCCAAGTCGCAGGACAATTTGCACAAGTGGAAACAGAGCCTAAATGAAAAGTGGGTTTTTGTGCATGTGAACTGCATTCTGATGGGCCAACTTCACAGTTAACATTGCTAGCCATCAGATTTGTGGAAACCTAGGCTCAGGGCCGGTTCACACTGCTGCGTGGTGCAAAATCGCATGTGATTTGCACCGCACTGCGGTGCAAATCACATGCGATGTCCGTGCGATGCGATTTCAGCCATACAGTTAGTATGGCTGAAATGGTATCGCATTCGGACTAAATTTGCACAGGACCCTTTTTTTGGTCCGCGCACCAGAGTCGGATTGCATGGGTATTTTGAGGCCTGCAACCAGGGAACCTGTTTCATTTTCCCTGGAATGCTGTGCTGTTCAATTAATATTCACAAGTAATCCCAATCAGCTACTGGCAGCCAAACACCTGCAGCACTGTTATCTCATACCTCCCAGCATTTCGTGGTGGGGTGGGGGGGGGGGCCGGGGGGGTTCCTCTGCTGTCGCCGACCACCTGTTTAAAAAAAGTAAAAATTTATAACCGGGTCGGGGAGGGTTCCGCTACTGCCGCCGAACACCTAATGGTGAAAACAGTTAAAACAGGTTGATCAGCGGGAGGGGATTTTAACATTTCAATAGGGGGAAGGCATGGCGAGCTTCAGCTTACCTGTTGAAGATCCTCTCAGGCAGTGCGTTCCACTGAGCTCCCGAGTGCCGACGTCACTTCCTGTACTTTGAGTGACGTCGGAGCTAGAACAGAAAGCACCGCCCATGTCCTAGGGCGGTGAAAAAAAGTCTATGCAGTGTGCACCCGCTCAGCCATAATATAGTCCATTGCGCCGGAAGCTGTGGCGTGATCGACTGCACCACAGAGCGAGTTTTTGGCTGCAAATGAAGCTCTTCGTCTGCAATCTCGTGATTGCATAGACGTGGCGCTTCCCATATTGAACTGCACCCGGCGCCCGGACACAGTGCACATAAGGACCTTTTTTTCAATTTTTTTTTCTTAAAGGGACATGTTTAAATACATGTTTTTTTTTTTAACTGCCTGGGGGGAGGGGGGCGGCGCCCGGGCGCCCCCTATGGACGGGCCTTCACTGCTCATGAGTCACTTCTGACAGTTCATGCAAACACCAAGGCATCCCTGGGGGGACTTTCTCCTAGGGAAACATGCACAGCTAAAACTGCTTTACCAGATTTCATGTGTATTTACAAGAATCAGCCCTAAATCCAAATATGTTTCATGCAAGCCTTTTAAAAAAATATGTATGTCACAGAAGAGGCCATTGTACCATACCATGAGGGCCTTTTGGGATAAACCATGAGCCTGTGTTCAGATTTTGCTCTATGTGTTAGTTTGTACAAGGACCTAAGAAGGCCATGAGGTTGGTTTTAAAAAGAAATATAGGCTGTTTGGGTTTTTTGTTTTCTAGAAATCATACTTACCTAGGTATATGCTGCATCTGTCCCCCGCCGGTTTTAAGACTGAGAACTGAGCAATCAAACACTGCTGATCGCTCATTTCTCAGTGCTGCATGACTGGTGATTGTTCTCTGCTCTGCCCCTCGACACTCACTGGTGCACTGGGCTGTGGAGGGGGCGGGAGCGGCTGGCTCAGGCTCTTAGCAGCTGAAAACGGGTTACAGGAGTGCAGAACAAACTGCAAAATGAGCTTTGGCTGTACTTCTCCTTTAACCACTTGAAGATTTACCCCCCTTCATGACCATACAACAATACAGCACTGTGTTATTTTAAATGACAATTGCTCGGTCTTTCAATGCTGTACATAAATAACATTTATGTTCTTTTTTCCCCCACAAATAGAGCTTTCTTTTGGTGGTATTTTCATCACATCTGCATTTTTTTTTGCGCTATAAACAAAAAAAAAAAACAAAAACAAACAATTTAGAAAAAAGACCAATGTTTGGCTCGAACATTATGGGCCGCTCGCGCCAAATTCGAGTGTTGCGTCACGGCCCATAATTCACTGCGGCATCGCTGTGCATTGCTGGCTGATGATTGGCCAAGCATGTACTATGACCCGCATGCTTTGGCCAATCAAAGCGCGGTAAGAACGGAGAGCCGTAATTGGCCGAAGCCAGGGTGGCTTTGGCCAATCATGACTCAGAGGAGTAGGTACATGCCCCACACTATATAAGGCCGCTGGCTTGGCAGCCTTGTGTAGTGTGTTGGCGTTGGTTAAAGTAAAGAGACAGAGAGAGAGAGAGAGACAGTGTCATTTATATTGAGTTAGATAGAGCAGGCAGGCGAGTCAGTTAGCTGCAGTTACAGTGTGTAGAGGATATATATGCATCTGTAGCGACACCAACCCTCTCTTTACCTGCTTTTTTCGGCTCCTCGCAGGAAGAGAGGGCACACCACGCCACAAGCACGTACCCTCCTATGTGAAGAGGTTGAGCGGTGTTGTTGGTGGGTCTCCACAGCCAGAAAGCCAGAATCCTCCAGAGAATGGTTCTCACCTCTATAGTTAATAAAGATAAGTCTCTATTTCCCCCAATGACTTCAATGTCCACACGAGCCGTAACTCCAACGTAGAGTTTATTTCTCTTAGATAACAGTCTCTGATAGAAAAGGTTGGAGAAAGAACAGGACAGCATAAGGTGTGGGAGAGGTCCAGGCACAAACGTAAATACACTTCACTGCTTGGCTTCTCAAGCAGACTCAGCCCATTTGGATAGTCTCCCTAGATAGGGACTAGCAGCCAGAATGGTGCTCTCACTTAACCGCAGTCTCTGCCACAGACTTGGTGAACTCGGTCTCTGCCACAGACCTGGTTAACTCGGTCTCTGCCACAGACCTGGTGAACTTGGTCCCTGCCACAGACCTGGTGAACTTGGTCTCTTTTTTAAAGCTTGACCTCTGTTAAGGAGAAGACATCCCTCCAGAGAGTTACCGGGCCCCTTCCTTCACTGTGACTTCTCACCAGTCCCTCGGAACAGTTCCTCCCCCGGCCTCCTCGTCTAAGACGCGGGTCCCTTCGCAAGGCGGCACCCTGGGATTCCTCGATCCTTGATGGGCCCCAGCCGAAGGTGCTGGGCCCAAGGCCTTTGCTGCAGCCCAGGGCTAAAGGTGCCTGGGACTGATTCACTGACCTCTGCCCCTGGGCCAAAGGTGCCCAGGGCGGACAGGAACACACTCCCTGGGGTAGGACCCCCGACCACGACAGAACCCCAAACAGGCAGCGTCTGCCCCTTTTATATCCTCTCCCAGCTTGCACAGCAGGCCTACCACACCCACTGTATGGCTGCTGAGAGGGGACACACAAGGCACAGCACTGTATCAGTGGTTCGACCCTGGCCTACCATGGCAGCGCCACCTGCAGGCCACAGGGAACTGTACACTGATACTCTGCCTGCGGACAAAAAATGGTTGATAGAATCCTGACAATTGGGGTGTTTGAGCATAACTACCACTCAAACACTTCCCCTAAAATTGGGACCCCGCTACACATCCTAGGTGTTGTATATATATTTATACACTGTATTCAGTTTAGCTAGATCCGTTCCTGTTATTCTCTAATCTCTATACTGTGACAGGCAGGCAGGTGATTGTGCTAGCTGCAGTCAGTGTTTCACTTAGTGTACTGTGTGCTTTGCATAGCGTTCACCTAAAGCAGGGGTGCCCAACCTTTTGAGGAGTGAGGGCCACTTTATCGTCTTGGTAACCGGTCGCGGACCACAATGAGCGTCAGTGGTGTAGTGTGGGTTGTCAGCGCCCGGGGCAAGGCAAGTAATTTGCGCCCCCTAACCTGTGGACTTTTAGCACTTCCTGAGTCCCTTCCCTTCCTACAATAGTACTGACCAGCTTGATTCCCACACTGACCACTACACTAACCTACCTACCTTATTCCTACACTGACCTACCTGACCACTGCACTAACCTACCTGATTCCTACACTGACCTACCTGACCACTGCATTAACCTACCTGATTCCTACACTGACCTACCTGACCACTGCACTAACCTACCTACCTGATTCCTACACTGACCTACCTGACCACTGCACTAATCTACCTGATTTCTACACTGACCAACCTGACCACTGCATTAACCTACCTGATTCCTACACTGACCTACCTGACCCCTACACTGACCACTACACTAACCTACCTGCTTCCTATACTTGCCACTACACTGACATACCTGTCCACTATCCTGACCACTACACTACCTGATTCCTACACTGTCCAATACACTACCCACTACACTACACTGACCACTACACTGTCACCTACACTGCACTGACCACTGCACTGACCACTACACTACACTGACCACCTCACTGCACTGACCACTACATTACACTTCACCGCACTGACAATTACACTGACCACTACTCTACACTGTCCACTGCACTACACAGACCACTACACTGCACTGACAATTACACTGACTACTACACTGACCACTACACTACACTACACTTATACTGACACCAGACGTTTTTTCTATTTACACTGACTCTAACTCTGGCTGGCTGCTCCCTCTCTCCCCAGACCGTATCCACCCCCTCACCTTCAGCTTGTAGCTTTCATCAGTCCGGAGAAGAGGGGGAGCCTGGAGGAGGTGAAGGCAGCGGTGTTCACAATGCGGTGGAGGCGGGACTCCAGGCTGGCCGCGTTCACGGATAGGCCAGCCCCACCGCGATCACTGATAGGCCAGCCCCGCCGCGATCACAGATAGGCCAGCCCCACCGTGATCAGTGATTGGCCAGCCCCACCGCAATCACCGATAGGCCAGCTCGCCGCGGCCGCCGCACATGACCTTATTCTTCGCACTAATACTTAGAGATGGCGGGTCAGGAATCCGCAATCTGGGCTTGCCGACCTGCCATCTCAGAGCAAGACATGGCGGGCCACATCGGAGGGCGCCGCAGGCCACATGTGGCCCACGGGCCAGCGGTTAAGCACCTCTGACCTAAAGTTTACCTGAATACAGTTAGTGGTGTTCTCATAATAAATCCACAGGCAGGGAGCTGCATTAATTTCATGTAGTGTACTTCTGTCCTTTGCACAGCGTTCACTTAAAGGAACCTGAATACAATTTGTGGTGTTCTCATAATAAAACCACAGGCAGAGAGCTACAAGTATTTTCAGTTAGTGTACTGTGTCCTCTGCACAGTGTTCACCTAAAACTAACTGAAGACAATTGCTGCTTTTCTCATACTAATACCACAGCAGGCAGTTGATTCTGATTGCTGCATTATCAGTACAGAGATATATATATATATATATATATATATATATATATATATATATACAGTGGGTACAGAAAGTATTCAGACCCCCTTGAATTTTTCACTCTTTGTTATATTGCAGCCATTTGCTAAAATCATCATTAATGTACACACAGCACCCCATATTGATTGAAAAACACAGAAATGTTGAAATTTTTGCAGATTTATTAAAAAAGAAAAACTGAAATATCACATGGTCCTAAGTATTCAGACCCTTTGCTGTGACACTCATATATTTAACTCAGGTGCTGTTCATTTCTTCTGATCATCCTTGAGATGGTTCTACACCTTTATTTGAGTCCAGCTGTGTTTGATTATACTGATTAAACTTGATTAGGAAAGCCACACATCTGTCTATATAAGACCTTACAGCTCACAGTGCATGTCAGAGCAAATGAGAATCATGAGGTCAACGGAACTGCCTGAAGAGCTCAGAGACAGAATTGTGGCAAGGCACAGATCTGGCCAAGGTTACAAAACAATTTCTGCTGCACTCAAGCACAGTGGCCTCCATAGTCCTTAAATGGAAGACGTTTGGGACGGCCAGAACCCTTCCTAGAGCTGGCCGTCCGGCCAAACTGAGCATTCGGGGGAGAAGAGCCTTGGTGAGGAGAGAGGTAAAGAAGAACCCAAAGATCACTGTGGCTGAGTTCCAGAGATGCAGTCGGGAGTTGGGAGAAAGTTGTAGAAAGTCAACCATCACTGCAGCCCTCCACCAGTCGGGGCTTTATGGCAGATTTGCCCGACGGAAGCCTCTCCTCAGTGCATGAGAGACCAAGATTTGGCCTTAATTCTAAGCGGTATGTGTGGAGAAAACCAGGCACTGCTCATCACCTGTCCAATACAGTCCCAAAAGTGAAGCATGGTGGTGGCAGCATCATGCTGTGGTGGTGTTTTTCAGCTGCAGGGACAAGACGACTGGTTGCAATCGAGGGAAAGATGAATGCGGCCAAGTACAGGGATATCCTGGACGAAAACCTTCTCCAGAGTGCTCAGGACCTCAGACTGGGCCGAAGGTTTACCTTCCAACAAGACAATGAACCTAAGCACACAGCTAAAATAACGAATGAGTGGCTTCACAACAACTCCGTGACTCTTCTTGAATGGCCCAGCCAGAGCCCTGACTTAAACCCAATTAAGCATCTCTGGAGAGACCTAAAAATGGCTGTCCACCAACGTTTACCATCCAACCTGACAGAACTGGAGAGGATCTGCAAGGCAGAATGGCAGAGGATCCCCAAATCCAGGTGTGAAAAACTTGTTGCATCTTTCCCAAAAAGACTCATGGCTGTATTAGATCAAAAGGGTGCTTCTACTAAATACTGAGCAAAGGGTCTGAATACTTAGGACCATGTGATATTTCAGTTTTTATTTTTTAATAAATCTGCAAAAATTTCAACAATTCTGTGTTTTTCTGTCAATATGGGGTGCTGTGTGTACGTTAATGAGGGAAAAAATGAACTTAAATGATTTTAGCAAATGGCTGCAATATAACAAAGAGTGAAAAATTTAAGGGGGTCTGAATACTTTCCGTACCCACTGTATATACATCCCACCTTTGTGCAGCTACATCTCACTGCAGGCCATTAGTATGTCTAGAAGGCAAACAAGGAGAGGCAGACAGTCACGAGGCAATAAAAGAGGGCAAGCAGGCTCTGTGTCTAGAGGCAGCAGTGCTGGTCGTGGACACAGTGTATCCTCATCAGCACGTGGCCGTGGGACACACTCGTCCTTCTTCTCGGCAGCTGGCCATGTTGAGCCGCAACATGCCCAAGACTTGGTAGAGTGGATGACAAAGCCGTCCTCATCCTCCTCATCCTCTCTCACCCAGGCTCAGGGTACTTTGTCTGGCAAAGCAGCTGCCAAAGCAGCCTCTTCCCTCGGCTCAATGGCATCAGTCACTCCTTCCCTAGCCCCACCATGTCCTCCTGAGGAGTCCCCCGAACTGTTTGACCACAGTGTTGGGTGCATGCTCCAGGAGGATACCCAGCGTTTTGAAGGCTCCGATGATGGAACCCAGCTGGAGGAAGGCAGTAACGTGAGCCCAGAGAGAGGGGGTAGTAACGTGAGCCCAGAGAGAGGGGGTGCCCAACAAGGACAGCTATCTGGCAGTCATATTCCCTCAGCTGCAGCATACTGCCAGATTTGCTCCAGTGATGAGGAGGGAGGGGATGATGAGGTCACTGACTCCGCATGGGTGCCTGATAGGAGAGAGGAGGAGGAGGAGGAGGCACATCTCCAACGAGGCAGGATGCCCTCCAGGGGCCAGCTTAAGGGCAGCACACCAATTGCATCACACCGCAGAGCTCCGCATGTGAAGGGCGCTGCTGCGCGTTATTCCAGAAGTTCTTTGGTGTGGGCCTTCTTTCAGATGTGTGCAGCAGATCGCACCATTGCCATTTGCAACATATGTCTCAGGTGTATCTCGCGTGGCCAAAACATCAGCCACTTGGGCACCACGTGCTTGACCAGACATATGTCAACCTGCCATGCAGTTCGTTGGCAAGCCTACCTAAAAGACCCACAACAAAGAACAAAGCGGACCTCTCCTTGCCCCTCATCAGCTGGGATCTCCAACCCCACTATACCTTCAGTCCTCTCTGAAACCTGCACTGAGAGGAATGAAGGTGTAGAATTAGGTGTGTCACAGCCAAGTACTTGCGGGCAATCTGCTATTGGTACACCAATGTCAGATTGTACCAGGTGTGAGGGGGCTAGCTCGGCAGCGGGTATGTGTGACCCCCGGGATGGGCTCCCCACCCAAAACAGGCCCAGCAGACGGAGGTTGTGGTTTTCAAAATCAAAAAGGTGCGGTTTATTTTCTATTTACAGTGACAAAAACACAGCAAGGCAAAAAAAACATAAACAAAATAAATCCTGGTCAACTTGACCTCTGACTAAACTTACAGGTTTCCTAACTAACGACTGGGATCAGCCTAGTGCTGTCCTAGTCCCTGGTTTTAAATGTCCAAGCAAAATATAGCCACACAGGCTTTCTCTCACCGCACAGGGGTTCACTCTCCCTAGACAGTCCACACAGGTCTGCTTCCAGGCATGAGCTAACATCTAATGAATCTGGGAGTTTTTTATAGAGGCCTAAATGAGCTGACAAGCTTCAGCTGGCCTCATCAACTCCCTGTCTGCACGACGCCCAGCCCTCTCCCTAGAGGTATGAGTCATCAATGAGCCCACTAGTCTCAGCTGGGCTTATACAACTCTCCACCTAGCTGTACAAGTCAGCGTAAAGCCTGAATCTGGGCGAAATATATCTACCCCCCTGGATGCAACCAGGTGACTTTACCTTCCTGCTGTCACATACCCCCCCCTCTTGTTTTAACCTCGGGGTTGGAACACCAGCAATCAGGCATTCATGTACTCGAGACAAAGCATCCACATTCCCCATTTGAACGCCAGGGCGATGCTTTACTGTGAAGTTGAATTCCTGGAGGGCCAGGAACCACCTATTCACTCTTCTATTTGTTTCCTTGTTTTGAGCCATCCACTTTAACGGAGCGTGATCCGTAACCATGTCAAAGTGCCTACCTAGCAGGTAGTACCGAAGGGAATCTAGAGCCCACTTCACCGCTAAACACTCCTTTTCAACGGTGGCGTAATTTACCTCATGGGACTTCAACTTCCTGCTGAGGTAAATGACTGGGTGCTCTTCCCCGTTCCAGACCTGGGACAATACTGCTCCTAACCCCACATCTGACGCATCACTTTGTACGACAAAGTCTCTAGAGAAGTCGGGTGAGTACAACACTGGCTGGCTACATAAGGCTTGTTTCAAGAATTGGAATGCTGCCTCAGCCTCGGGGGTCCATTTAATCATGACCGACCCTTTCCCCTTCGTCAGGTTGGTTAGGGGCACAGCCTTAGAAGCAAAGTGGGGAATGAATCGCCGATAATACCCAGCGATTCCCAGAAAGGCTCGTACCTGCTTCTTGCTGTTGGGACGTGGCCAACTCTGGATGGCCTCGACTTTGTTGAGTTGGGGTTTTATTACTCCCCTCCCAATGGTGTACCCAAGATATTTGGCCTCCTCCTGCCCAATGGTACACTTCTTGGGGTTAGCCGTAAACCCTGCTTCCCGAACAGAGTCCAGGACTGCTTGCACTTTTGGCAGATGTGAGGCCCAATCTGTGCTATGGACAATTATGTCATCCAGGTAAGCCGCAGCATACTTCCGATGGGGCCTCAGCATCTGGTCCATTTTCCGCTGGAATGTGGCCGGCGCATTCTGTAACCCGAACGGCATTCTTTTATATTGGAACGCCCCGTCTGGGGTTACAAATGCGGTTTTCTCTTTGGCCGACTTGGCCAGGGGGATTTGCCAATACCCTTTTGTGAGGTCAAGAGTCGTCATGTATCGGGCTGTTCCCAGCCGGTCGATCAACTCATCTATACGTGGCATGGGGTAGGTGTCAAATTTTGTAACTTTGTTCAACTGACGAAAATCGTTACAAAATCGCCAGCTCCCATCCGGTTTAGGCACCAACACAATGGGACTAGACCAATCACTTTGGGACTCCTCTATCACCCCTAAGTTCAGCATTCTCTGTACTTCCTCCCGTATTGCCTCCCGTCGGGCCTCTGGGATCCGATAGGGTTTTAACTTCACCCTTTCACCGGGCGGGGTAATAATGTCATGCTCTACCCCAGATGTTTGTCCCGGCAGCTCAGAGAATACCTCCTTGTTGCGAAGTACAAACTCCTTAACCTCCTGTTGTTGGGGTTGTGACAAGGTGGCTGCGATTCCAACCTCAGGAATCACGCAACCAGTTTGAGCTGGTGACCAAGTGTCTGCGACTAGGGACTCTCTATCCCTCCAGGCTTTCAACAGATTAACGTGATAGATCTGTTCGGGCTTTCGCCTTCCTGGTTGTCTGACCTTGTAATTCACTTCGCTCACTTTTTCCATTATCTCGTAGGGGCCTTGCCATTTGGCAAGGAATTTACTTTCAACCGTAGGGACAAGTACCAATATCCTATCCCCCGGGGAAAAGGTACGGGTCTTGGCTCCACGGTTGTACACTCTCTGCTGTGCCAACTGCGCTTGGGCCAAATGTTCCTTCACGATGGGCATTACCTGTGCAATTCGATCTTGCATCAGGGCGACATGCTCAATCACACTCCTGTGGGGAGAACTCTCACTTTCCCAAGTTTCCTTGGCAATATCCAACAGCCCTCTTGGGTGTCTCCCATACAGTAACTCAAAGGGGGAGAATCCCGTAGAGGATTGGGGCACCTCCCTAATAGCAAACATCAAATAAGGAAGTAGACAGTCCCAATCCCTTCCATCTCTATCCACCACTTTCTTCAACATTTGTTTTAGGGTTTTGTTGAATCTTTCAACCAGCCCATCGGTTTGGGGGTGATACACAGATGTACGCAATTGCGTCACTTTGAACAATTTACACAGCTCTTTCATAACCCGGGACATAAAGGGTGTACCTTGGTCCGTAAGCAGTTCTTTACAAATACCCACCCGGCTAAAAACAAGAGATAGCTCTTTGGCTATGGTTTTGGCCGAGGTATTTCTGAGAGGGATCGCTTCTGGATAACGGGTGGCATAGTCCATTATAACCAATATGTACTGGTGCCCCCTAGCGGACTTGATTATAGGACCTACCAAATCCATTGCGATTCTCTCAAACGGGACCTCAATGATGGGTAGAGGGACCAGCGGGCTACGGAAATGTGGCATCGGGGCCGACCTCTGACACACAGGGCAGGAGGAACAATAATTTTCTATGTCCTTCATCACCCCAGGCCAATAGAATCTCTGTAATACCCTCTCTCGGGTTTTCTCTGTCCCCAGATGACCTCCAAGAATGTGCCCATGGGCCAACTCCAACACCAACTTCCTGTAAGGTTTGGGCACCACAAGCTGCTCAACGGTTTCTTCTGCCCTTTTTGCCACCCGATACAGTAGGTCCTTCTCTACGCTGAAGTATGGGTAAGTGCCAGTATTATCTGGGTTCACTAACTCGCCATCTATTTTCACTACGTTTTCCCGTGCCTTTATTAGGGCGGGGTCTTTCAACTGTTCTGTGGCAAAGTTTTCCCTGTGAACCTCAAGATCAGAAAACTCCACAGACGGTAGGTTTTCGTCTGAGGAGGTGGGCTCCTCTCCAGTTTCTTGAGTCTCCCCTGCCAATACTGACAAGGGAAATTCCGGAGAGTCCTCACCACTCTCAGGGGAGTTCTGGCTATCACATTCCTGGTACATAGGGGCACCAGTGGGGGGCTCAGGATCATCCCACAGTTCCCAGAACTTCGGAAAATCCCTTCCCACAATGGCGTCATGCGGTAACTGAGATACTAAGCCCACTGGATGAGAGAGGGTACCTTTGGGGGTCTCGAAACACACCGTAGTCACTGGATACTCTCGGGTGTCCCCATGCACACAAATAACGGCTACCTTGCTATTCCCAGAGACCTCTGTTTTAACTAACTCAGCCTTTATCAGGGTCACAAGGCTACCTGAATCCAGCAATACCACAACATTTCTACCATTAATACACATTTTGCATAAATGTTTCTCAGTTCCCCGAATGGCAGTGCATGCGACTGTCGCACACAGCGACTGACGTCTGCCCGTCAGAAAGTCACACTGCATGGGTTCCTCCACAACCGGGCAATTTGCTGCAATATGTCCCGCTTGCCGGCAGCGGTAGCAAACGATCCTTCTTGCGGCCTCTTGAGCCGCTGATTTCCCAGGCTGTTCTCGCCAAACTTGGGGTAGAGCTCCCACCCTCTCACTCTCTCCACCCTCACCCCTTGGAATCCTCTTATCTGCCCCTGGGGATGGTCTGGTCTTAGGGTGGAAAGTCCGAGTGTCTCTGGAAGAGGCCGTCAGGTTCTCTGTAGCCAAGTATTTCTCCACACGATCCACAAGACCATCGGCCGTCTCTGGGTCTCCATGGCTTACCCACTTTTGGATGGCAGTAGGAAGAGCTCTCAAAAACCGATCCATTACAACACGTTCCACAATCTTTGGTGCGGACAAAGTCTCTGGCTGTAGCCACTTTCTGCTCAGGTGAATGAGATCATACATTTGAGACCTGGGGGGTTTTCCAAGCTGGAAAGTCCAGTTATGCACACGCTGAGCCCGGACAGCCAGGGTGACACCCAGCCTTGCCAATATTTCAGCTTTTAGCATCACATAGTCTTTTGCTTGGTTAGGCTCTAGGTCATAGTAAGCTTTCTGCGATTCACCAGTTAACAGAGGAGCCACTAGTCCAGCCCACTGCTCCTCAGGCCACTTTTCTCTTTCAGCGGTCCTTTCAAATGTGGTCAAAAATACCTCTGGATCATCCTCTCCAGTCATTTTTGTCAATAAACGACTCACCCCAAAGGACGCGGTATTAGTGGGACGGCTTTCCTCACTGGTCTGCGGACGTTGCTGCATTACTGCTTCCATCTGTTGTTGTAGTCTCTGCTCTTGCTTCTGCAACAGGTCTATGAAGCGGGCCTCAGATTGCTGTTGGGCTTGTTGCTGAGCCTCCAGACTCTGTTGTAAAGTTGCAAGGCTCTGTTGATGAGCTTGCTGCTGGGCTGCAAGGCTCCTTTGCAAACCTGCATTTGTCTGCTGTTGATTGGCATTTGCTAGAGCCAGCTGTTTCAGTATCTCCTCCATGCTGGCTTAAAAAAAAACTGCCACTGGTTCTCCACCAACTGTGAGGGGGCTAGCTCGGCAGCGGGTATGTGTGACCCCCGGGATGGGCTCCCCACCCAAAACAGGCCCAGCAGACGGAGGTTGTGGTTTTCAAAATCAAAAAGGTGCGGTTTATTTTCTATTTACAGTGACAAAAACACAGCAAGGCAAAAAAAACATAAACAAAATAAATCCTGGTCAACTTGACCTCTGACTAAACTTACAGGTTTCCTAACTAACGACTGGGATCAGCCTAGTGCTGTCCTAGTCCCTGGTTTTAAATGTCCAAGCAAAATATAGCCACACAGGCTTTCTCTCACCGCACAGGGGTTCACTCTCCCTAGACAGTCCACACAGGTCTGCTTCCAGGCATGAGCTAACATCTAATGAATCTGGGAGTTTTTTATAGAGGCCTAAATGAGCTGACAAGCTTCAGCTGGCCTCATCAACTCCCTGTCTGCACGACGCCCAGCCCTCTCCCTAGAGGTATGAGTCATCAATGAGCCCACTAGTCTCAGCTGGGCTTATACAACTCTCCACCTAGCTGTACAAGTCAGCGTAAAGCCTGAATCTGGGCGAAATATATCTACCCCCCTGGATGCAACCAGGTGACTTTACCTTCCTGCTGTCACACAGGTAAATTTCCCTGCCCCAGCTGCTGCACCGCCAAAATAAGTTCGCTCCCAGTCATCCACATGCCCAGCGATTGAATGCTAGCTTGGCTAAATTGCTAGCACTTCAACTGCTGCCTTTTCAGTTGGTAGACTCTGCCCCCTTCCGTGAGTTTGTGGAATGTGCGGTTCCTCAGTGGCAGGTTCCCAAACGCCACTTTTTCTCACGGAAGGCGATTCCGGCTCTCTACCAGCATGTGGAAGGCAATGTCTTGGCCTCGCTGGACAGGGCGGTCAGCGGTAAGGTGCATATTACCACTGACTCATGGTCCAGCAGGCATGGACAGGGACGTTACCTATCTTTCACAGCGCATTGGGTGATTCTGCTGGCAGCTGGGAAGGATGCAGGACGCCTCCAAAATGTTACTACTGGTGATTCTGACACACCTCTCTCCTCCATCCCCTCCTCTTCTTCTTCCTCCATGGCCTCTACCTGTGCTTTCTTCTCTGAACCAGCGGTGCTCCGTAGGCGTTCAATAGGCTACGCAAGTACGCAGGCAAAAAGATGCCATGCGGTGCTTGAGCTGGTGTGCTTGGGGGACAGGAGCCACACTGGGGCAGATATTCTGTCAGCTCTGTAGGGGCAGGCTCAGAGGTGGTTGACGCCACGCCAGCTTAAGCCAGGAAAGGTGGTTTGCGACAATGGCACCAACCTCCTCTCCGCCCGCCGACAGGGACAACTGACCCGTGTGCCCTGTTTGGCTCACGTCCTTAAGTTCTTGGGCAGGTACCCGGGCTTACAGGAGGTCCTGAAGCAGGCCAGGAAACTCTGTGGGCATTTAATGCCAGTGCTTGGCTGGCTGACCTGCAAAAGGATTACAACCTGCCCAAGAACTGCCTAATCTGTGACATGCCCACCAGGTGGAACTCTACATTGGCCATGCTGCAGCGGCTGCACACGCAGCAGAGGGCCATCAATGAGTATCTGTTGCAATATGGCACCAGGACAGGGTCAGGGGAGCTTGGATTTTTTTTCCCCACGCCAGTGGGCCATGATCAGGGATGCATGCACTGTCCTGACACCATTTGAGGATGGTGAGCAGTGACAGTGCATGCATCAGTGACACTGTCCCTCTTGTCCACCTGTTGGAGCACACGCTGCGTGGAATAATAGACAGGGAACTTGAGGCAGAACAGAGGCAGGAAGAGGAGGACTTCCTTAGCTCTCAAGGCCCCCTTTATCCAGACAGTGTTCCTGCTGGCCCGGCTATCACACAGGAAGAGGACGAGGAGGAGGAGGATTGTGTCAGCATGGAGGTGGAGACTAGCACTCAGCATCAGCAGCAGTCTTCAAGGGATCAATTACAGTCCCAAGACACCCGTAGACTTGTACGTGGCTGGGAGGAGGTGGCTGTAGATCATGTAGATCATGTCGTCCTCAGTGACCCAGAGGACTCGGCACCGAATGCCTCAGCAAACCTACGCTGCATGGCCTCTCTGATCCTGCAAAGCCTCCGGAAGGATCCTCGTATTCGTGCGATCAAGAAGAGGGATCATTACTGGCTGGCAATCCTCCCTGATCCACATTACAAGGGTATGGTTGCGGACCTTACTTTGCCATCGCAGAGGGAGCAGAGGATGAAGCATCTTCAGGAGGCCTTGCAGAAAGGTCTGTGCAATGCGTTCCCAGAGACTGGGAGGTTACAAATTCCTGGTCCTGGACAACGTGCTGCTGAGGCTTCGGTCAGTCAAAGAAGGAGCGGTGGAGACCGATGCATTCAGACAATTTTTTAGTACACAGCCCCAAGGTATGATCGGCTCCAGCAACCATCGCCAGCGTCTGGTTTACATGGTGCAGGAATACCTAGGGGCAAGATCAGACTTGGACACCTTTCCTTCACCGAAAATCCTCTGGGCTACTGGGTTTTGAGGATGGGTCACTGGCCAGAGCTTGCACAGTATGCAGTTGAGCTACTGACCTGTCCTGCATCCAGCGTTCTTTCGGAATGCACATTCAGTGCTGCTGGAAGCTTTGTAACCGATCACAGGGTGCGCCCTTCCACGACTCGGTCGATTGACTGACCTTCATAAAAATGAATCAGTCTTGGATCACCAACAGCTACCAAGCACCTAAGGCTGATGTAACTGAATATTTTTTTGGAAATGTCAGATCCCTTCAAGACTGCCTATGCTGATTCTGAGTGACTATCCTGTTATGCTGAGTGACTATCCTCTTCCTCCTCAATGATCATGCTGATAGCTTGTAAGAACATTTTTGGTTCTGGGCACCGCCACCAGTGGCTAAGGCCCAATTTTTCAGCCCCTGTTCAACATGGGCGTGTATTTACAATTTTTGATGCAATGCTTTGCAGCAGGGCTCATTGCTACACTCCAACTACAGTATCTGTGAGAAGTTGCAGTGTTGTGGCACCAGCACCAGTGCCTAAGGCCCAATTTTTCAGCCCCTGTTAAACAGGGGCGTGTAAATACCATTTTTGATGCAATACTTTGCAGCAGGGCTCATTGCTGCGCTCCAAGTACAGTATCTGTGAGGGGTTGCAGTGTTGTGGCACCAGTGCCTAAGGCCCAATTTTTCTGCCCCTATTCAACAGGGACATGTAATTACAATTCTTGATCTAATAATTCACAGCAGGGCCCATTCCTGCACCCACCAAGAGTAACTGTGAGGGCTTACAGTGTTGTTACAACACCACTACCACCACCACCACCAAAGGCTCAATTTGTCTGCCCCTGTTCAACAGGGGCATGTAATTGCAATTCTTGATCTAATATTTCACAGCTGGGCCCATTCCTGCGCCCACCAAGAGTAACTGTGAGGACTTACAGTGTTGTGGCACCAGCACCACCACCAAAGGCCCAATTTTTCCTACCACTGTTCAACCATGGCATGTAATTACAATTCTTCTTGATATAATAGTTCACAGCAGGGCGTTCCAGCACCCACCAAGAGTAACTGTGAGGGCTTACAGTGTTGTGGCAACACCAACACCTAAGGGCAAAATTTCTGCAGAGTATATACGGCAGGCCCCTACTTTCAAACATCCAACTTACAAACGACTCCTACTTGCAAACGGAAGGAGACAACAGGAAGTGATTTGAAATCTACCCCTAGGAAGGGAAATTCTCTCCTGTATGAGTTAATATGGGAAAAAGGTGTCTCCTCTCCACTGATGCTTTATCACCAATCCTTGTTTCAATAAAAAAAACTAATTTTCAAAAAAACATTTGTCATTGGGATGGAAAGTGAGGTGAAATGTTCTTAACAGGTGCACAGACAGCAAAACAAATGTTACAGGGGTGATAACCCTTCCCTATGTTTTTCAAAAAGCTTAAAACTGATTTTTTGGCTGGAGCTACACTTAAAAATGTACCTGTTCCAAATTACAAACAGATTCTATTTAAGAACAAACCTACAGTCCCTGTCTTGTTTGCACCGCCTGTATACTGCTGTTCAGAGTATAGAGGGCCTTTTTTTAATTTGGGTGCAGGGTTTCCCTTAATATTCATACAAGACCCAAAGGGGCTGGTAGTGGGCTGGGGGGGGGGGTTACCCATGCCATTTTTCTCAATGATTTTCATCCATATTGCCTGGACCAGACATTACATTAAAGCCGCAAGCAGTTTTAAATTACTTTTTTTCCTTTAGAAATGTCATTTTTTGCAGAGACAGTTCTAAACACGGGAAACACGTGCCACTTTACAGGCATACTTTAGACACCCCCCAGGTACGATATTTAAAGGAATATTTCACTTTTTTTTCCACTTTAAGCATCATTAAAATCACTGCTCCTGAAAAAATGTTTTTGCATTGATACATGTCCCCTGGGGCAGGACCCGGGTCCCCAAACCCTTTTTAGGACAATAACTTGCATATTAGCCTTGATAATTAGCACTTTTGATTTTGAACGTTCGAGTCCATTTTATTTAATAGGGTTCTAAAGTTCGCACAATCTTTCGGTCCGTTCGCAGGTTCTGGTGCGAACCGAACCGGGGGGTGTTCGGCTCATCCCTATTGATTGGTATAGCGTCTACAAACTATGGTATTTATATTTTTTGTTTAATTTATTTATTTATTTTATACTAGTAATGGCGGTGATCAGTGACTTATAGCAGGACTGCGATATTGTGGTGGACATTCTGACACTAACTGACATTGTTGACACTTTGTGGGAGCCAGTGACGCTAATACAGTAATCAGTGCTAAAAATATGCACTGTCACTGTATTAATGACACTGGCAGGGAAGGGGTTTAACATCTAGGGCGGTCGAGGGGATAAATGTGTGCCTAGCCAGTGTTTGTGTACACTATGTGTGCTGCTTTCACTAAGGGAAGTAATGGATTTCATTCCCTGCTTTGCAGGAAAAAATAAATCCATTACTTCCCTGCTAACAGGACAGGGCTCTGCCTTGTTTGCATAGGTAGAGCCCTGTCCTGTGTGGGGTTTTTTCGGATGATCGGTGGGTGCCGACAGTGATCTATTGGCCCGCACCCGCTGATTGACATATGCTGTTTTTAATCACAGCACAGCCAGGTCACGAACAGCGTGCACACGCACACCCTACCCGAAAGTTCCGGATCACGTACTGGGTACGTAATCTGGTGCAGCAGGGTCTCCTTGCTGCTGTATATCTAAGTTATATGGTCGGCAAGCAGTTAACATCAAATACCCTATCTTGTCCAAGAAAACAGGATGTTTGCTTGCACATGATTGTGATGATTAATTCACTTTGTAAATAGGACATACACTTTCTCAAGTAAACAATCAACTTGCTAAGTGAACAGTCTCTGTTCCTTTAATAAAGCAACCCCAATGTTTGAATCAGAGAATGTAAGAATATAAACATAGGCAGAATGTATGAGCTCTAGTGGTGTAGAGTGTAATGTTATCCACACTAGACATCTTCTGCTAAGAAAAGGAATACAGACATAGATAGAGGAAAAGCTTCTGTGGAGAAAAATAATAACTGAGCTATTAACATCAAAATGTTTGCTGAACTATTCAGATATATTGCCATACATTTGCATTAAATACTTTATCAGTGTCAGTGTCTTTATCAGTGTCATCACAGAGCCAGAAGAATTATCACTTGTAAAAACTGTATCTCTATATTCCCTATGACTGCAGAACAGGTCTGGATTTTAAATCCTTGGCTGATAAAGAGGACTTGAATTCAAGAAGTAAAAATTTGCAATCTTATAGAGATCATCTACAGTTGTAAAATTGTTAATTGTGCCTAGACCGTACCCTGGAAAAATGACTTTCATCTTGAACTCCTCCTGTAAAATAGAAGTGTATTTCCTCCTGTGCCTTGAGCCTTATGCCGTGTACACACGACCGTTTTTAATGATGAGAAAAATTAATCTTTTTTAAATGGTCATTAAAAATGATTGTGTGTGGGCTTCAGAGCATTTTTCACAACGTGAAAAACGGCAATGAAAAAATTGGAACATGCTCTAATTTTTCACGTTGTTTTTTACATCGTCATTTTTCTCGTCATGAAAAACGGCCGTATGTGGACTTTAACGACGTGAAAAAAAAATATGCATGCTCAGAATCAAGTATGATGGGAAAACTGCCACGGAAAAAAATGCAGTGAATCACGACGAGAAAAATTAGAGCATATTCTAATTTTTCTCGTCGTGATTCTTGCCATTTTTCTCGTCGGGAAAAATGATGGAAAGCCCACACACGGTCGTTTTTCTCGTCAAAGAGAAAAAATGAAATTTTTCCTGATGAGAAAAATGATCGTGTGTATTCGGCATTAGATGGGAGCGCTCGTTCTGGTAAAACTAGCGTTCGTAATAGAGATAGCACATTCGTCACGCTGTAACGGACTGAAAAGCACAAGGCTGAAAAGCACGAATCGTCGCTCAAAATTTTTTACTAACTTGAAGGGTAAACTTCCCCTTTATAGTGCCGTCGTACGTGTTGTACGTCACCGTGCTTTACTCAAACATTTTTTTCCACGATAGTGTGTAGGCAAGGCAGGCTTGAGGGGAAACACGAAAAATCACGTCGAGAAAAATTCAGTTTTTTTCAATGACATTAAAACCGGTCGTGTGTACGCGGCATTATAGCTATATATCTGCAGTGTGAGATCTGACACACTGTTGGGGGGATTTACCAAAACTGTTGCACTAAAATCTGGAGCAGCTTCGCATGTTTGCCAATCATCTTCTAACTTCAGCTTGTATAGTTAATCTTTGACAATAAAACCTGAAAGCTGATTGGTTACTATGCACAGATGCACTAAATTCTGTATGGACCAGTTTTAGTAAAGCCGGCCATAGATGGTTCTAATCTCATTCAAACCATTAAAGTGGTTGTAAACTCAGAAAAAAAAACTGCAAGACAAAGGCATAATGAGCTAGTATGCATTGCATACTACTAGCTCATTATGAAATACTTACCTTAGATCAAAGCTGTTGCACCGCGGGTTCGGGGGCTGCAGCGCTGTGATTGGCCAGAGCCGCGATGACGTCACTCCCGTGCATGCATGCAGGAGCCGCCGGTAACGGCACAGCTACTAAAGAAACAGCAGGAGCGGGCCGTTTCTTCAGTTCGCATGTGCTGATGATGTTGGTACATGCGAAAACAGTTGGTGCTTGCGATTATAGCAAGTGGCTGCTATAGCCACAAGCGATAATCTCTGTCTTCTCTGATGGGGATGGCTTCCCCCGCCCGCTCCACCCCACACCCCCTCCCCCTGCCGGGAGAAGACAATTACTCTGCAGAAAGGAATTCCCCTGTCAGTACTGTTTGTCTTGAGTATTTTCCCACCAATCAGCAGGGGTACAGTACTGACATGAGGGAGAAAAGACTTTACCAAAATAACTAAGGCCTCGTACATACGGCCGAGATTCTCGTCAGGAAAAAAACGTTGTTTTTCCTGACGAGAATCTTGACAAGAAACTTGTCCCGGCCGAG
Source organism: Rana muscosa (assembly GCA_029206835.1). Taxonomy (NCBI): domain Eukaryota; kingdom Metazoa; phylum Chordata; class Amphibia; order Anura; family Ranidae; genus Rana; species Rana muscosa. The sequence continues at coordinate 908,988,427 of CM055117.1, read as the reverse complement.
TGTACACACGTACGATTCAAAAGAACCGCCGTTCTTTTGAATGGCACGAACGCGGTGACGTCATCGACTACGACGAGCGTGCGCTCGTCACATTCGATGCCGTCGCCGCCATCTTGCTACACCCTATGCCTATGCCTAGGAAGCTACCCACATGCGTTGAAGTCATGTCGAGCATGCGCGGGTTTCCACGGCGACAGGTAAGTGTACACACGCTCGGGTTTCTCGTAGAGAAACAGGCCGACGAGATTCTCAAAGAGAAAAAAGATCGCAGGTTGTCTTTTTTCTCGTCGGGGAATCTGGCCAGTTTTCTTGACGAGAAAACTGAAACCCGCGTACACACAGCCGGTTTTCTCGGCAAGAAAGCTCTCCCGGCAGTTTTCTTGTTGTTTTTTGACGAGAAAACCAGTCGTGTGTACGCGGCCTAAGAGTCTACGCAAAGATAAATGGAACAAGGCATGGCAATTCAGTAATGAGGAATTGATCAGCTGCATGGAGACCACAGGCAATACTGGTTAGTAGTAAATGCCGATTATCTTCTTTATCCTTTTTTTGTAAGTAATCCTAAACTGACAGGGTTACTTTAAAGTGGAACTTCAAGTGTTTGTTACCCCAACATTTCATATTCATGATATGTGCCTGCTGTATCGTGTACCTGTATGAGAAAGTATTCTGTTCTCTTTGTATTGCTTCCTTTATGTGAAATCCCTGGTGAGCCTGTCAGTCTTTCTGCTTTCCTCTTACAAACTGACTACAATAAGCAGGAGAGCATATCATGGTCAGTTCTCTAGCTGTGCTGGGCTCAGTGTACTTTCCTCCAATGATCGGACTTGCCCTGACCTGCCCCCCCTGCACAGCCAGTCACTGGGAAGACCAGTATTCTGTTGCTTCTCCTCCCCTCAGCTCTTATGCATCTGAGAATAGAGGAAATGCGATCACTTATAAAAAAAAGGGAAAAAAGGTGATTATAATGGTTTTTTTTTCTTATCTATACAAAAATGTGTTGCCATTCATTTCTGTTTTAAACTGACCGGGTTGTTTTACAAGGTGATCGTTTACAATCACTTTCACTCTCCCAATTAACATTGATTATTTTTAATCTTCACATTGCTAGCATTAGTAAATTGATAAGGAAGTATATATATATATATATATATATATATATAATTTCTTGTTTAAAAACGTTTTTTTTTTACATTTCTTCAGTTACAGTACTTCCTGGTTTCTTGCCTAGGCGATTGATGTCATACATCCCAGGTGTCTTCAGGAGGGGAGGAGGGGCTTTTTCTGCTAAGCACACCCTCCTGCATGCATGCCTGAACTAAAAGGGCAGATGCATTCCAATAAATAAATGCTACATGAATCATTTGCCCTTAATCAAGATGGCCATGGTCAGAAATGCTAGGGGGTGTTTTTCAAAGTGATTTCTCAACGTAATAAAGCATGGAGACATGGATGGATGGGGAGCTTGCCTTGAATAATAAAAATGTATTAAATAGTGTTTTTGGTTTGTGGTGCTAAGATGCAGTGAAGATCCACATTAAGCTCCCAGGCTCCCAAAGCTATGACTTTTTCATTTATATTCAAACAATGTCTTTATTTTTTATAGGCAAGGACTAATGTTAATAATTGAATGCTCCCTATAAAGTTCTACCAAATTCCGCGCTTTTCTTAAAAAGTAACTAATTCCAGAACAAAAAGACCACCAGATGAGGTGGCTGCATTTGTTTTCTTTTTCAAGGCGTATTTTCCTTTATTTTTACCTGATGATCCTGCCAATAATAAGCTTCCTGCTTTAGGGTGACAACACTTACTCACTGTATTGTATCTATGGAAGAGCAACAATGCAACCCTATAAAATAAGAGTGTTAGGTAGGAACAGTGAAAATCACAAACTAACCCAGACACAACCCCACCTCCCCCATATGGATTCAGGGTATATCTGGAGAAGCATGCTGAATTACACCTACCTAACTTATTAATCACATGAACGGGACCCCTTGGTGAGAAGCAGTAGAAGCCGCACCTATCCTGAAAGAATGGCCGGAATAAGCTTTGGAGTCCAAACCCAGGTTTGATAGCAGGGTACGGCAATGTTTCATGAATTGTGCTGAGGAGAAGGGAGCACTAGGGAAAGGCAAAGTGGAATCTCCCTGTGTTTATCCGCTGTTGCCACAATGAGTTGGTCTAAGACTGTGACCAGGCACCAGGCATTGCTGGTCTGAATCTCTCTAATGTCAGTACCGGCTCCTGTCTGCTGCGTCTTGCAAGCATCCATATGCAACCGGAAATTATCGGGGTACCTAACTAGCTGGCTGATCAAGAGTGTATGGGATCTCATCCCAGTACGAATTAACTCCCCGGCCTGAGGAAATCATAGTAAGCCAGATACATGGCGAACCACGAGGACCAAACTGGGTAGCCGCCCGAAAGGAGACCTGGAAAGTATATCTGACATGCTCGGGAATATATGCCTTGTGATGGGGAGTCTGCTAACCATGAAAGGAGGCTACTCTTCGTCGGCGCAGGGGCAAACTGGTCCATCGTTAGCAGTGGGAAAAGTGGAGACAGTGAGGCACAGGCGTCTGGGAACTGCCTGAAAAATAGCAGGTAGATAAAGCGGGACAAAGCATCGCTGCTGTATTCTCTACCCCACTGATGAACCTACAGTGTATGTGGAAATGGAACTGAAGGGGCAGCCAAATCAGCCTATGTACAAAAAAAGTAAAGACCTGGATCTGCCTTTGTTAACAGTTTGAGGGGTAGCCCGATTGTCTGTGGAGAAAACAGCAGTTTACCTGTCCAAAAGTGACCCCACGCCTGCACTAAGGGGTAAATCTCGAACAAAGCTGATGTCCCTGAAAACCCTGGAATAGCCAAGATCTCGTCTGGCCATGACCCAGCTAGCCAGTGAGTGCGAAAAATAGCCGCATAGCCTTTGGAGGCTGCTGCATTAGTCAAGACTTGAGGAGAAAACCCACTCTGCACGGATGAACATGGTGATACCGTTTCTGTGTTGGAGGAACTTGTCCCACATACTCAAGTCAGATAGAGCCGCGGAATCTAATTTGACCTGAGAGTCCGAATCAGGGGCTAAGGGTAACAAGGGCCACAACCGAGAAATTAACGACCTACCCTGGGGAATGATCCTCACGGCAAAATTTAGCATGCCCAACAATGACTGCAATTCTACTCTGGAACAGGCCTGGGAGATCGTAAACACATGTATACGGTCTCTGATCCTCTCTAGCTTATCTGTAAGCAGACTGGCCTGCATGGCCTGAGTATCCAGCGTGAACCCCAGGAATGTAAGTGCAGTCACCGGGCCTTCCATTTTCCTTGCCGCCAGAGGGACATTAAGTGCAGAGAAAAGTGATATCAGTTTCCGTAGATCGGCGGGGGCCTGTTTGGAACCTTCAATGAGGAGGAAATCGTCCATATAGTGGATGACTTCATAACATCGTACTATATGGGTAAGTATACAGCTGAGTGCCTGAGCAAAAGTATCCAACAGCCAAGGGTTGATTTTGGACCCAAAGGTTAGTTTAGTATCAAAATAACACAGACCCCTCAACTTCATCCCATGCCACTGCCAGAGTGACGGCAGAATCGGGAGGAGTTTGAAAGCATCCGCTATGTCAGCTTTGGACAGCCAAGCGCCCTCAACCACCCCGATGATACATTGTATAGCCTGATCCACTGATGCGTACTTACCATGGTTGAAGTTGTTACAAATCTGCGACTTCTCTACAAAAAAAAAAAGAATCGGCCGACCTAAAGAAGCAAAATGAGCTGGATCCAGGAGTAACCTGGGGAAAGTCCTGGACGAACCTGGTAGAACAGGATGTTCCCTATTGGGGCACCAGTACGTCGTATGAGAGGACGACTGACATGTCGCACAAACTGGCGACCTTAGCCCCGTCAAAATGTTGGCAAAACAGCTCTTTTTTAATATCCCCAGGAATGAAATGTGCCGGGGTAATGGAAGGAGCACTTGTATTTTTACCTAAAGCTAAAGGTACAGGGCATGGTACCAAGGGGGTCCCAGGACCTGCTGATGTCCCTAGAATGGTAGGAGCCTCTGAGGCTGGACTCGGATGGTTTTCCAAAACCTCAAACCTGGCCGGCAATGCCTGACAGAAGGTTGCTTTGGGTGGCGTGAAACTGTGAAAGGGATGAGACAACAGACAGTAGGGTAACCTGATCAGCATTAGAGCCTGAAGCACGGGGGAATAATAATGTGAATAGCTCTGCTTTGCGAGCCGAAGCCGGGTACTTAATACCCCTGTGTTGCAGTTCCACCATGAGTCTTGGGATGGTCCAGGATCTTAAGGAGGGGGTCCTACCATGTTCAGAACCCCTAGCGGGAGCAAGAGGGATAGAGGCAAAGTCTTCGATATCCACTCCCTGTGACATGACCTATGCAATCGAGAACAACACCATCATAAGCAAGAGTTATCACCAAATGTACCCCAACTTATGCCACGTACACACGATCATTTTTCCCGTCGGGAAAAATGAAATTTTTTTTTTTCGCCGAGAAAAACGATCGTCTGTGGGCTTTATGCCGTTTTTCTCGTTGAGAAAAACGGCAGGAAAAACGAAGAGAAAAATTAGAACATGTTCTAAATTTTCTCATCGTTTTTTCCATCATTTTTTTCCGCTGCAGTTTTCCCATAGGGAGACACTGCCGCGGAGCCCACAGACGGTCGTTTTTCTCGTCAAAGAAAAAAATGACGGGAAAAACGGTCGTGTGTGGGGGAACATGCCGTTCCCTCGTTTTTCATTTTTTTTCATGCCGTGATTCACGGCGGTGTTTTCACCACCGTGAATCACGATCGTGTGTACACGGCATTACCCTAAGCAAAGGAAAACCTCTTTACGAGAGAACCGTTGACAGGCAATGGAGGATAGAGGGCAGGTTTAAATACAGCCCGACTCCTCCTACAATTGCAGTCTGACCTGCGTCAGCCTTCCCATTTGTACAAAGCCAACGCTATCTCCAGCTGCTGCACTCACATTTCTGTTTACATCCATCCCGCTCCGCACTGCTCGCTTCCCGGTCTGAAAATCATGTTGGAGCAGCAGTGGGGGGGGGAGGGGGGGATTAACTTCCCCCGTCCGCAAGAGATGACTCTGTCTGACAGAAGTGCTGTTTCTTCATGCAAAATGCAGGAGCAGAGAGAGAGCTACAGTGCTCAGCATCCGCTGCCACTCCTCTCTCCTCTCAAAACTTAACAAATAAACACAATATATTGGTGTAAAGTTCCCTTAATTGTGAAAAAACTAAATTATTAACTTGATCACAGGAACCTATGTGAACAGGTTAACAGGAGAGTGGACAACTGCCACTATATTGTATGTGTCAGATCTCTCCCTTCTGCCTCCTCAACTCACAGGCCCGCAAATCCTACACAATATGGAAAACCGTGTAAACAAGATTATATTCAATAGGATGGCTCCATTTAGCAGTTCAATGCAATAAAGGCTGATGAGGGGAAAAAATGATAAAAGGGTGAAAAGGGTATTCCTTGAAATCCAGATATCTTCAGCTAGCCTCTTTATGTTGTAAATAAATTAATCCAAAATGGCAAGGTATAGCAAAGTTAGCAAAGCTGTAATTTATCCTGGTAGTATTATAACGTCCTTCTATTATTATGACAAAAGATGTCATCTGAGGTGGTTACTGAAAATTAGTAATGTATACTGAGCATAGGCATCTGTTTTCTGTGTCCGTTATGAAGTAGGATTTAACTTCTGTGGGACTACAAGTACCAACAGCTAAACTTTGGGGGTGAAGGTTAACAGCAGTGTCCTTAACTATAACATGGGCTATGCCCGCTCACCACTCTGGATCTCAGATGGATTAGATAGAGGTGCAGATGATGAGAAGACTTCAGCCGCAACTCTCTCTCTGTGTCTTTACTCTGGATAACGGCAGCCGCCACGCCACGCTGCAGCTCACAGGAATCTGAATCGCGGGAGCCTCTGGATGACCCGGAACACCCTCTGGTCCACTGCACTGAAGAAGCAATGCTGTCCGCAGCGACCCTTCTGGGTATAGCTGTCCGGCTTCACGCTGTATAGGCCACAAATCGTCAGATAGCTCCCTATCACACAGACCTCCTGCTGGCAGAGTAAAAACCATGTCGAGAGAGTGATCTAGGCTGCGCCCAGGGCCGATCCTAGGCGGGTGCCCAGGGTGCAGTTCACCCAGGCGCCACAAAGGTGGGGGTGCTCAAGCGCCAGAGTGCTCCCCTTCCTCCTCCTCTCCTTGTTGGTGTCCGAGGCGAGGGCGCTCTCTCCGCCAGTCACCGCCGCGGTGCCGCCGCTGTATTTTCTGCCCTAGTCCACCCCCTCCATCCTCCTTTCAGAGGAGATCGAACGCCTGTCTCTGTTCGGAGAGAGACCCGTGCTTTGACGTCGTTGGGGGGCAGGGCGGTCCGTGCCGTGCAGTGTCCATCATTTGTGCTTCTCCTCCTCTGTCATGATCTTCTTCATCTGGGCGGCGCGGCTGCACACTATCCTCTCCTCTCCTCTCCAGCTGCTGCCCGGGTAGGGTTTGTCCCGAGACGGGGTATGTATTAATAGAGGGGGGTCTGTTCTAATGGAGGGGGGTGGTCTGTTCTAATGGAGGGGGTCTGTTCTAATAAAGGGGGGGTCTGTACTAATGGAGGAGGGTGGTTTGTGGTGGGTCTGTACTAATGAAGGGGGGTCTGTTCTAATGGAGGGGGGTCTGTTCTAATGGAGGGGGGCCTGTACTAATGGAGGGGGGTCTGTACTAATGGAGGGAGTGGTTTGTGGTGGGTCTGTACTAATGAAGGGGGGTATTTTCTAATGGAGGGGGTGTCTGTCCTAATGGAGGGGGGTCTGTACTAATGGAGGGGTGGTTTGTGGTGGGTCTGTACTAATGAAGGGGGGTCTGTTCTAATGGAGGGGGGTCTGTACTAATGGAGGGGGTGGTTTGTGGTGGGTCTGTACTAATGAAGGGGGTCTTTTCTAATGGAGAGGGGCTGTTCTAATGGAGGGGGGGTCTGTACTAATGGAGGGGGGTGGTTTGTGGTGGGTCTGTACTAATGAAGGGGGGTCTGTTCTAATGGAGGGGGGCTTGTACTAATGGAAGGGGGTCTGTTCTAATGGAGGGGGGTCTGTACTAATGGAGGGGGTGTCTGTAATAATGGAGGGGGTGGTTTGTGGTGGGTCTGTACTAATGAAGGGGGGTCTGTTCTAATGGAGGGGGGTCTGTTCTAATAAAGGGGGTCTGTACTAATGGAGGGGGTGGTTTGTGGTGGGTCTGTACTAAAGAAGGGGGGTCTGTTCTAATGGAGGGGGGTCTGTTCTAATGGCGGGGGGGTCTGTACTAATGGAGGGGGTGGTTTGTGGTGGGTCTGTACTAATGAAGGGGGGTCTTTTCTTTTCTAATGGAGGGGGTGTCTGTCCTAATGGAGGGGGGGTCTGTACTAATTAAGGGGGGTGGTTTGTGGTGGGTCTGTACTAATGAAGGGGGGTCTGTTCTAATGGAGGGGGGTCTGTACTAATGGAGGGGGGTCTGTACTAATGGAGGGGGTGGTTTGTGGTGGGTCTGTACTAATGAAGGAGGGTCTTTTCTAATGGAGGGGGGGCTGTTCTAATGGAGGGGGGTCTGTACTAATGGAGGGGGTGGTTTGTGGTGGGTCTGTACTAATGAAGGGGGGTCTGTTCTAATGGAGGGGGGCCTGTACTAATGGAAGGGGGTCTGTTCTAATGGAGGGGGGTCTGTACTAATGGAGGGGGAGTCTGTAATAATGGAGGGGGGTGGTTTGTGTGGGAGTGGTTTATTGGGGGTCTGTACTAATGGAGAGGGGTGGTGGTTTGTGGGGGGTCTGTACTAATGGAGGGGGATGGTTTGTGGGGGATCTGTACTAATGGGGGGTGGTTTGTGGGGGGGTCTGTACTAATGCGGATGGTTTGTGGGGGGGTCTGTACTAATGGAGTGGGGTGGTTTGTCGGGGGGTCTATACAAATGGAGGGGGTGGTTTGTCCGGGGGGTTTGTACTAATGGAAGGGGGGTCTCTACAAATGGAGGGGGGTGGTTTGTCCTGAGGGGGGTCTGTACTAATGGATGGGTGGTTTGTGGGGGGTCTCTACTAATGGAGGGGGGGGTTTGTCTTGAGGGGGGTCTGTACTAATGGAGGGGGTGGTTTTTCCTGGGGGTTCTGTACTAATGGAGGGGGGTGGTTTGTCTGAGGGGGTATCTACTAATGGAGGGGGTGGTTAGTCCTGAGGGGGGTCTGTACTAATGGGTGGGTGGTTTTTCTGGGGGGTCTGTACTAATGGGTGGGTGGTTTGTCCAGGGGGTCTGTACTAATGGAGGGGGGATGGTTTGTCTGGGGGGTCTGTACTAATGGAGGGGGGTGGTTTGTCCTGAGGGGGGTCTGTACTAATTGAGGGGGGGTGGTTTGTCCTGAGGGGGGTCTGTACTAATGGAGGGGGAGTGGTTTGTCCTGAGGGGGGTCTGTACTAATGGAGGGGAGGTGGTTTGTCCCGGGGGTCTGTACTAATGGAGGGGGGTCTGTACTGAGGGAGGGGTTTATACTTAGTTGGGAGTCTGCACTGACGGAGGGGGGTCTATACTTAGTGGAGGGGGTCTGTACTGAGGGGCGACTATAGTTGGTGGAGGGGGGTGACACCAACCCTAGTGACGCCACTGCAGCCGCGGGCTCTTCTTCCCCCCTCCCTCTCCCTCTTCCCCTCCTTCTCCTCACGCTGCTGTACTAGTGAGCAGCGCTTGCCAGCACAGCATATCGGCCAGGGAAGAAATTGAATAAAAAAATGAGCAGAGAAGAGGATTGTGGGACATCTAGTCCCGAGGACTGGCAGCCCCACTGTAACATGGAAACTGCAGCCCACACAGCATGCCCAGCTGAATAGGAGAGAGAGAGCCAGGAGCCCAGGAAAAGCTTTCAGGGAAGTGCACCCAGGACTCCAGAGGGAGAGGAAAGTGCTGAGAGAACACCATCAGAGAGAGAACCTCGCTGCCCTGCACCACCAGAGGGAAAGCAACACAGCCTGGCGCCATTCCTGGCAGAGAAAGGAATGGAGTCATTGCCAGAATACAGATCTGGACTCTACCTAGCAGAGTCGCCACGGGCAATTCAGAGTGAGCTGACTCCTGATCAGAGGAACCATTGTTGCTGTATCGCTGGGTCAGGTGAGAGGGTCGATCAGCCATTATCTCCAGTAGTATGTCTGCAGTCTCTGACCATCTTCTGTATTATATCTGCAGTCTGTGATCATCTCCTGTGCTATGTCTGCAGTCTCTGACCATCTCCTGTGCTATGTCTGCAGTCTCTGACCATCTCCTGAGCTATGTCTGCAGTCTCTGACCATCTCCTGTATTATATCTGCAGTCTCTGACCATCTCCTGTGCTATGTCTGCAGTCTCTGACCATCTCCTGTAATATGTCTGCAGTCTCTGACCATCTCCTGTAATATGTCTGCACTCTCTGACTGTCTCCTGTAATATGTCTACACTCTCTGACTGTCTCTTGTAACGTGTCTGCAGTCTCTGACCATCTCCTGTATCACGTCTGCAGTCTTTGACCATCTCCTCTATCATGTCTGCAGTCTCTGACCATCTCCTGTACTATGTCTGGGGGCTCTTTCTAACAGACTCTCTAACAGTAGCCCTCTCTGTGTGCATCAGAGAGACTCCCCTCCAGGTCTCATTAGTGTAGGCTCTTCCTGTATTTTCTTTATTGTTAAAAGATCATGGGAGGATCCCAGGGAAACAAAGACTTCTTAGGGGAGCATCTTTGTGTTTGAGTCGTTGCCATAGAAACATGTGTAAAGGGGAGGAGTTTGTAAGATGACCACACCCATGTGGGGGGCGCCAGAAATATTTCTGCACCCAGGCGTCTGTGACCCTAGGATCGCCCTGGCTGCGCCAGCCCCTTTTATATCCTCTTCCAGCAGTCTGTTCTGTTCACTCAGCATTCTGTTCCTTGTAATTCAAATCAGTCCTGCTGGCAGAGTCAACTCAGCATTCTGAACTACACGTCCCATGATGCTTTGCTCTACATCCTCACACAGGAAGAAAGGAAATTCACACATAGAGTCCAGCAAACACTAGAGGGAGCCAACCCCACATTAACAACACGGAAAATGTCTCCTAATTGTAAGCATATTAGCCGACCCTGGCTTAATTAACCACTTCAGCCCCAAACCATTTGGCTGGCCAAAGACCAGGCCACTTTTTGCGATTCGGCACTGCGTCGCTTAAATTGACAATTGCGCGGTCATGCGACATGGCTCCCAAACAAAATTGACGTCCTTTTTTTCCCACAAATAGAGCTTTCTTTTGGTGGCATTTTATCACCTCTGCGATTTTTATTTTTTGCGCTATAAACAAAAATAGAGCGACAATTTTGAAAAAAATTCAATATTTTTAACTTTTTGCTATAATAAATATCCCCATAAAATATATAAAAAACAATTTTTTTCCTCAGTTTAGGCCGATACGTATTCTACATATTTTTGGTAAAAAAAATCGCAATAAGCGTTTATTGATTGGTTTGCGCAAAAGTTATAGCGTCTACAAAATAGGGGATAGTTTTATGGCATTTTTATTAATATTTTTTTTTACTAGTAATGGCGGCGATCAGCGACTTTTATCGTGACTTCGACATTATGGCAGACACATCGGACACTTTTGACACCATTTTGGGACCATTGTCATTTTTGCAGCGATCAGTGCTATAAAAATGCACTGGTTACTGTAAAAATTACACTGGCAGTGAAGGGGTTAACCTGTAGGGGGCGCTGAAGGGGTTAAGTGTGTCCTAGGGAGTGATTCTAACTGTTAGGGGTCGTGGCTACAAGTGACACATCACTGATCGTTGTTCCTGATGAGAGGGAACAGACGATCAGTGACGTGTCACTAGGAAGAACGGGGAGATGTTGTGTTTACACTGACATCTCCCCATTCTTCAGCTCTGTGACACAATCGTGGGACACCGGCGGACAGGGAGGGCCGGGCTTGGGGGGCTGGAGCCCCGAATGGGTCCCCGAAAAGCCTCGAGTCTCAGGAATGCACCGACCAATTGTTAGCCCCAAGCGCCGCAGAGCGGGGACTATCTCGGCCGAGTAAGGCCGAGTGACATAGCAGGTCCCGCCTTCTGGAGCCTGCAGCGCCTATGATGGACGTCCCACTGGTCCAATGCCGGGACCGCAGGACGCCTGTCATCCATCATAGGTGCTGCAGGCTTCAGAAGGTGGGAATTACAATGCCGCCGCCGCGCCACGCCACATCACTGAGATCCCTGCTCGGGCGGGCGGCTCTCAGAGCGATCGAGAGAGATCAGGGCAGCGGAAAAGCGATCGGACGAGATCTGCCACTCTACCAGTGACTGCACGATCATTGTAGAGGAGGAGATGAGGATGACCGGAGGAGCCCGCGGCGCTGGGGTGTGTTGATGACCTGAGCTGTGCTGGGGGCGGATAGCAGAGTGAAAACTCCGGATCTCGGTGTGTCCGATCATGGGCACCGGAGTGTGCAGCAGGAGGCAGAAGAGTCTTCTCCATACCACCTTGTGCCTGCTGGCCATGCAGGTGATGAAATCCAAGCAGTCTCCTCTCCTCCTCTGGCTGCCTGCTGTAACACATGATGGGCGCGCTGCACACCTCACACTATGGCTGAGGCTGAACTGAACTGCAGGACACCTGGACACATGAAGTCCGTCTCCTGGTCAGGTAGGTGAGGTCAGTGTAACTGTGTATGTATGTCAGGTAGGTGTATGTAGGTCAGGTAGGTGTATGTAGGTCAGGTAGGTCAGGGTATGTAGGTCAGGTAGGTGAGGTCAGTGTATGTATGTCACTCAGATAGGTGTATGTATGTCAGGTAGGTGAGGTCAGTGTATGTATGACGAGTAGGTCAGTGTATGTAGGTCAGGTAGGAGAGGTCAGTGTATGTATGTCAGGTAGGTGTATGTAGGTCAGGTAGGTCAGTGTATGTATGTCAGGTAGGTGAGGTCAGTGTATGTATGTCAGGTGGGTCAGTGTATGTATGTCAGGTAGGTGAGGTCAGTGTATGTATGTCATGTAAGTCAGTGTAATGGTCAGTGTGTCAGGTAGGTGAGATTAGTGGTCAACCAGCTAGTGAGCTTACCCCCCGCCACACAACCCCACCGCCCAGCCAAAAAACCCTGCATTGCGACCAACCCGGATCCCCCCCCCCGTGCCAGCCTCGGACTTCGGGCGACCACACGGCGGCAAATTAAAGGGGACGTACCTGTACGCCCATTTGCCCAGCAGTGCCATTCTGTCGACATAAATGATCGTGCGGCGGTCCTTAAGCGGTTAACAAATCTGCTCATATATTACAGCGATCTAAAAACCCAAACACTACCACCTTGTTAATCTCAAATTGAAAATGAACCCTATAAGGCCAGCATATTAAAAGGATACTCCTACCCACAAAAAATGTAGAAATATAAAAAATATGTAAAAAAAAATCACTCATTTGTCATCTCGTGACCATCTTTAACAAAACTAATAAAAACATATTATAACTCAAATAAAGCTATAATCATAAACCCCATAGAACATTGTTTATCTGTTGGCTATAAAACAATTCAGGTCAAATTCTACATTCAAGCCGGCAGGAGTCATAACTTTGGTTTCATATATCCAAAAAGACTCTCTGCGGCTTAACTGTCGAATAAAATTCCCACCTCTCCAGGATCTAAGGGCCTTCTCGACCTCCAAAACTTGAGACCCCTAGGGTCTCTATTATGACACATCCTGAAATGTCTGGAGACACTATGTGTCTTTAGACCTTTTCTAATATTATTCATATGCTCATCTACATGTGGTCTCAGACCCCCTCCCTTCACTTCTTCCTTCTGTGGTTTTCAACACAACAACCCTGAGACAAGAAGTGCTATACATAATTAATTCTGTGATAAGAAGCACAGCTATTTACAAATACAGACAGTAGAGGACAGCAAGTCCCTACATTCCCTTATTACCTTCCATCCTGCCGCTGCTACTGCCACTCTTACAATTAGTGAAGGCCAGCATCATCCAACCCATTTCCTATGGTCCCAAGCTGTCATGAATCTGCCCCCAACATCATCTTGCAGCTTAAGCCCCTGGTCTGAGCAGCACTCACACATCAATAAATGAGTGTTGCTTAGATCAGGAGGAACCTGCTACTGTCGAAGAGCAACAGGAAGAAGCCAAGATGTCTGCAGAAGAATGAAAGCGATATCAAGAAAACTGAAGTACATCTTTATAATAAAACTTTTCATACCCATAATTTATGAAATGGTTGTACATTTGAGTTTAAGATGTAAAACTGTGGGAGGTGTGGCCAGCATGTGAACCAGGGCAGACGTGCTTCACAGGAGCTCTGATCCTGCTGCCCATCTACCAGTGTTTTCCAGCTGTCCCAGACCTCGTCTTTCATTTTACTAACCACCATCAGCTCCCCGATCGCCCCAGGATCACAATCATCGCTCTGGTTCTACTCATTTGGGACCACCGAAGACCCGCTCCGCACAGCCTGACTCCGGTGCTCTCCCTTCTTGTCAGCTGGCTGCTGCATCCCTTCCTGGCAAATAGTTCATCCACCTCACAATCATCTCCCACTTTGGAAGACGACTCCAAATCGGAGGTGTCATACTCCTCCGCTGGCAGGTAGTTTTTGGTAGACATAGACTCACTGTCTCTCAAAAGTTCCCACGGGTCAGGCACCCAAGCGTCCCCTATAGTACGGACACTGAGCCTCTTCCCTTTCCCCGACAAAATTTTCACTGTCATGTCCCCAGCTTCCTTACCGTCGCCTGTCGTGGATCTCCTGGAGGTCCCTCCGGGTTGGAGCTCCGGTTCAGGTAGGCGCTGGGGTGTACCTCGACCGCGGCCGCGGGAGGCTTTCACGTAGCCCACCTTCCGCTTGGGAGGTGGAAGGGAAGTCTCGTAGCAACAGAGACAGCATCCGCCGGCTTCTCCGTCTTCGGGTCCGCAGTAACCGGAATCTCGAGCTTGACTTCCTTCTCAGTCACAGTGGTGTGCGTGGGGGTGGCTGTGGAAGCGCAGGTTTCCTCTCCTGGAGTTGTGGCGCCTGTTAAGCAATTCACCCGGTAGGCCCGGGGCTTTTCCGTGGGCTGATCCACCTCAAAGAGGAACTCTCCACATTTAGTACATCTCCCGAAGGGCTGAAGGTGCACCACCAGTCCCTGGCACGTGGGACAGACCATCCCCAAGGCCTCCGCATCTCGGCACGTGTACAGTGCGAAGCGGCCCCGAGGCTTCAACCGAATCCCCGTATCTGTCAGAGGGGCAGCCAGTGAGGCAACGTCCATGGTGGAAGCAGAAACCGAACTCCATGGGACAGCAGACATGTTACTCACTCGCTAGTCCGGCACGCACTGTCCACTTGGCGCCAAAGTCACCACGTGCAACTCACGATATGTCGGGGCTCCTCCCCCTTTCTTCTTGTTGCACGCAGCTCGCAGGCTTTTCTTGTTGAGACACGCCCACGAACTACGCAGCCAGAAATACAGTTTAGGCCTATACCTCCATTATTCTCATCAGTGGCGCAGTTCAAAATTCACCAAAATGGCCGACCTCCACTGAACCACACGGGGAAACAAAGTCCAACCTCTGGGGGGGTATAGCTGCAGAATCCCAGACTTGAGCCCCCAATTGTAGCACACGGACCCTTTTTCCTACCTTTGGCTCACTTGCAGGAAAAGGGCACACCGTACTATATGCCCGTACCCTCCTGTTTGAAGAGGTTGAGCGGTGTCATGTATTTGGGTCCCACAGCTAGGTTCTCCATCAGTTGGTTCTCATCTCCTAGGATATAGGGACAAGTCTTTGTTTTCCCCCAAGTAATTCCAATGTCCACACCACTCTAAACTCCAACGTTGAGTTCACTTTTCATCAATGTTCAGCAGATAGGAAAGAGTGGATAAGAGACAGGACAGCAAGGTTTTGCTATACACATACACATGATACTAATTAATTAAGTAATATGTCGCAATTCGAACGTATATGTAAGCAAGACCCTCATACCAAAGGTCTTATTTCAATGTTATATAATCATCTGATCACTACTTCTGACTCAAAGCTACCTTCATATGTGGAAAAATGGGAGAACTTGGAACTAAAATCTACATTTCCGACTGGAATAAAGTCTGGACCAATACAAAAATGTCTTCTCAAATTATAATTGCTTTGGAAACAAACTATAAAATAATCATGCACTGGTACTTGGTTCCTGTTAAAATTGCAAAATATGCTCCTCAATCCTCCCCATTCTGTTTTCGTGGCTGTGGTGGTCTGGGAACACACTTACATACATTCTGGGATTGTCCGATTGCAAAAAAGTTCTGGAATGAAATTTTCCTCATGGTATCTAAAATATTTAAGATAGCTATCATTCCAGACACGACTATTGCACTTTTAAATATAAAACCAGTTCATATTTCTTACACTCAATTTAGGCTCTTTCTCCAGATCACCACAGCCGCAAAGCAAACTATTGCCAAAGCTTGGAAAACCAATACATTAATGATCTCTGAAGCTAAAAACAGAATAAACCAAGCAATGATCCTTTCCAAATCAGAAGCCATAACCAACGATACTATACAAAATTTTGAGAAAATATGGAATCCTTGGATGACGTATTTTCTTCCTACGATCCCTGACAATTCCCTATTAAGACCTTGATATACTATAATACTATAATATTATACAACAATATGAGTGAAAACAAGTACTAAACATGAACATTTATCTTCTGTACTAACTTAATAATATTCTTACAATATAGATGCTCCGGAGAACTTTCTTACCCTAGACACTTTTCTCTCTTTCTTACCTTCATTCGTTCCCTATTACTCTGTCCTTTTTTCCTATTTCCCTATTTTTTTGTATTACCATATTTAAATGGTAATGTATTATACATAAATACTATATTTAGTTATTACTTACAATAATTATACATTTTTGAAGTTTTTTTTTTAATTAGTTGATTTCCAATTAGCTTTCTTTCCATAGTGACTATATATTAATTGAATATGCCTGGAACTAAGTGTATTAGCACATATTTACATATTACATTTTTCAATTGTTTATATTAACTTAACATTTAATTTTCGAGTTGATTACCTGTTTATGTAAAATATCTAATCTTCAGATATGTATAATTCCATCCAATTTATTATCATATACTTAACTAATATTACCATTTGTTGTAACTATTTATTACTAATTGTAACTGTCTTTATTATTTAATATTTAATAAACAAAATTGACAAGAAACCCACTTCTCAGCTATACTCTCATTTGATAATCACCTCCCTTCCAACTCTGGAGAAACTTAGATCTAAATGGTCACATGACATCCCAGACTTCGACAACGACGATTGGGACGACATGTGGGACTTTCCTTTTAGCTCCCTTGTCTCACTAAGAGATCGTCTGATCCTTCAAGATGGTCCACCGTGCATACTTTACCACCCCACAGACTACACAAAATGAATACCGACTCCCCCCTGGGTGTTGGCATTTCGGGGGGACTCCCGGGGACTTTATCCATATATTCTGGACTTGCCCGGCTATTGTCGGGTACTGGAAGGAGATATTAACTTTCGTAACCCAAATCATCACCATACCATTACAACCTTCTATGGAAATTTGCATGTTGGGCTTGATAGAGCAATTAATCCTTACAGTAGCAGGACGCACTCTGGTGGGGTTGCTCTTATTTTATGCCCGCAAAGCCATAGCCATCAGCTGGCGCAAACCTACTTCCCCTTCCCTCTCCCTGTGGAAACAACTAATCAACAACAGCTTACCCCTCTACAAAGACACTTATGCTAACAGAGTCTGCCCTCAAAAATACTACAAGGTCTGGTCCAAATGGCTAGCGGACCCCTCTACAGTCTCCGAAGCCCCCTAAATAAACCAGATCTCCAGGATACTCCTTGCCAGATGCTAGTCGTGTACTGCTGAAAATTTAATGTCCTGCTCCGACCTGTACATCCAAATCCTGCACTGATTCATAACCCCAGGAGTCAGTCTGCTGTAAACATTATAGTGACCCATATGTCCTGATATGCTTTGTATAATTGACTACCAGATGACATGTTCCCTGCAAGGGTCACCCTGATACTCTTTATGACCAATATATGTTGTTCTGTTTTTTTGTGTTTTGAAAATCAATAAACAGATTTTTCCCCAAAAAAAAGAAAAAAGAAGATGTAAAACTGTTTATAACAAACATACATATGCACATATTATTATTATTATTATTATACACAATTTATATAGCGCCAACAGTTTACGCAGCACTTTACAATGTAGAGGGGGGGGGGGACAGTACAATTACAGTACAGTTCAATACAGAAGGGACAGGAGGGCCCTGCTCATAGAACTTACATTCTAAAGGGAGGGGGTGGTACAAAAGCTAATAGCTGCAGGGAATGATTTGATGGGATACATATCAGGTATAAGGCACAGAGCAACATGTAATAATGCATTACCTCTTCAATCCACAATATATTAAACCCCTGAAATGTAAAACTAACCAGAAGATTTGTAACATGGCTTCTATCAAGTACATCAGTTTGATTTCTATGTGTGTTTCAACAGTACATGCTTCATAATATTTCTAATTCTCTAGCGATGTGCCATGCTGTTTACTGGAAATCATTCATTAAAGTATATCGTCTAGACAGAATCTGCAGGAGGAACTGCAATGGTTGCCGTGGATTCACTATTAGGAAATAAAAGATGCTCCTCTGAGAGATACATACAGTATGTGAGAGCTAAACTCAGCTGAACTCAGTGGTGTACTATGGTATGTCCTTAAAATCTGGCTATGCCAACCAAGGCCTTGTACACATAGATACTGGGTCATCATTATAGTATGGACACTCTAGATTTACCAGTCTATTTAGAATGGTGTCTAATTTACATGTTGCATCCAGTTGGTAAGAATAAGCACTCTATAATATATATATCCGCCAAGAAATCTTCAATATGCAGTAGCATAGAAACACAAGGGTTACCAGGTTATTTATCATGAGGTCTAATTTTCATGTTGCATTTAACTGGTTGGAACAAACATGCCATGATGCATATGCCCACCAAGAGAGCTTTCATTATAGTATGGCCACACTAGAGTTACCAGTCTATTTATCATGGTGTCTAATTTTTATGTTGCATTCCACTTGTTGGAACGACTAACCTATATTGTATATGTCCACTAGGAAATCTATACAGATGTATTGTTCTCTGGTAAACTTTTGACTACATGAATTCTGCTGCTAGACTAATACACCTCACTAACCGATCCGTGACTGCTGCACCTCTCTGCCAATCCCTTCACTGGCTTCCCCTACCCCACTGTGTAAAATTCAAAATGCTAACCATAACATACAAGGCCATTCACAACATTTTCCCCATCTATATCACCAACCTCATCTGCAGATATCACCCAAATCGTCCCCTCCGCTCCTCCCAGGACCTCCTGCTCTCTAACTCCCTTGTTAACTCCTCCCATGCTCGCCTTCAGGACTTCTCCAGAGCCGCTCCTATCCTCTGGAACTCCCTGCCCCAGTATGTCTGATCATCCCCTACCCTGTCCACCTTTAGGAGATCCCTGAAAACTCATTTATTCAGGGAAGCCTATTCCACACCCCCCTAACAACTGTCCCAGAGCCACCCCCATCAAATCATTCTCTGCAGCTATTACTTTTTGTACCGCCACCCTCTTCCTTTAGAATGTAAGCTCTATGAGCAGGGCCCTCCTGTACCTTTTGTATTGAACTGTACTGTAATTGTGTTGTCCCCCCTATACATTGTAAAGCGCTGCGTAAACTGTTGGCGCTATATAAATCCTGTATAATAATAATAATAATACATGAATGTATACAAAATGCAACTCAGAAATGACATAGATATGGCCATTTTGCAGCCACCACACATTAATCACCTCTAAGGTATTTTCCTGTTAAATGGCTTAAGAGGTTTTTTGGCTACTGTGCACATTTTTTTCTTCTTAGTTTTGGACGATGTGAGATCTCCCCTGACTTCCTGTTCTGGGACAACCTTTTCAACACAAGTGAAGAAAACTATTTATACATATCTTGGTTTCTACTTATATTCAGTTTAAAGCCCCATACACACGGTCGGACTTCCATCGGACTTTTCCGTGGATTTTTGTCTGAACGGAGTTGGCCGGACACACCCATAGCATACACACCACAGGACTTTTCTGCAAACTTTTCCAAAACTTTTTGCAACATCACGTGGTTTTTCAGCTCTTTTCTGCTCTTTACCGCCACCCTTTGGTCAACTTTTGCTATTGTTGGTTGATTTTAACATTAGTTGTTTTGTCCATCGGACAAAAGTCCTATGGTTTTCTGTACACACGGTCGGACTTTGCTCCATCGGACTTTTGTTGGCCAAAAGTATGTCCGTTTGCAGACCCAACTTTTGTCCGATGAAAACACAAAAAAAAACAAAAAAGTTTGTCCGATGGAGCGTACACACGGTCGGATTGTTGGTCCAACTTGCTCAAAATGAAGTTTGTTGGCCAAAAGTCCGGGGCTTAAGTTTACTGTGACTCTCATAAGTACAAAGCAGTGGCGGCTGGTGCTCCAAATTTTTGGGTGGGCGCAAGCAAACCGAAAAAAATAAAAATCAATTGCCGCCACTGTGCCCATTAAACGCAGCCACTGTGCCCAAACGCCACCAGTTTGCCCCCTCAAATACAGCCAGTTTGTTTCCATATACAGCCAGTTTGTCCCCATATACAGCCAGTGTGCCCCCATATATATATATAACCAGTGTGCCCCCATATATACAGCCAGTGTGCCCCCATATACAGCCAGTGTGCCCCCATATACAGCCAGTGTGCTCCCATATACAACCAGTTTGTCCCCATATATAGCCAGTTTGTCCCCATATATAGCCAGAGTGCTCCCATATATATAGCCAGTGTGCCCCCATATACAGCCAGTGTGCCCCCATATACAGCCAGTTTGTCCCCATATATAGCCAGTGTGTCCCCCATATACAGCCAGTGTGTCCCCATATACAGCCAGTTTGTCCCCATATATATAGCCAGTGTGCCCCCATATACAGCCAGTGTGCCCCCATATACAGCCAGTTTGTCCCCATATATATAGCCAGTGTGCCCCCATATATAGCCAGTTCCCCCCAAATGCAGCCAGTTTGTCCCCCATATACAGCCAGTTCCCCCCAAATGCAGCCAGTTTGTCCCCCATATACAGCCAGTTCCCCCCAAATGCAGCCAGCGTGTCCCCCATATACAGCCAGTTCCCCCCATATTCAGCCAGTTTGTCCCCCATATACAGCCAGTTCCCCCCAAATGCAGCCAGTTTGTCCCCCATATACATCCAGTTCCCCCCAAATGCAGCCAGTTTGTCCCCCATATACAGCCAGTTCCCCCCAAATGCAGCCAGTTTGTCCCCCAAATGCAGCCAGTTCCCCCCCCCCAGCCCTGCACTTACCTTCCTCGGTGCGCGCCGTCCTCGATGTGTTCTCCCGCCCTCGATGTCGCTTCAGCCAATCAGGTTACCGGTAACCAGATCCGGTGAACCTGATTGGCTGAAACCTCCACAGTCTTCTCCAAGGAACGCACCCCCGTGCGTACCTGGGAGGAGTTTTTGGAAGCCGAATACAGCGTGAGAGCTGTATTCGGAAAGCCTATCAGAGCCGCTGGCTCTGATAGACACTTACAGAACACACCCACCGCTGGCCACCGCTCTAATTCATATGGCCGGCGCTCACCAGGAGGCCGGCCATATGAATAATGGGCAGCGCGGCAGCGGCGAAAATACACAGATTCGTGCAATGTATGAATCTGTGTATTGTCTTTCAGTGGCGGTGCGGGAGCGAGAGGGGGAGCTACAGTTCATTGAGGGAACCATGAATGCCAACATGTACTGTGACATACTGAAGCAGAGCATGATCCCCCACTTCAGGGACTGGACCGCAGGGCAGTATTCCAACATGATAACGACCCCAAACACACCACCAAGACGACCACTACCTTGCTGAAGAAGCTGAGGGTAAAAGTGATGGACTGGCCAAGCATGTCTCCAGACCTAAACCCTATTGAGCATCTGTGGGACATCCTCAAATGCAAAGTGGAGGAGCGCAAGGTCTCTAACATCCACCAGCTCCGTGATGTCATCATGGAGGGGTGGAAGAGGACTCCAGTGGCAACCTGTGAAGATCTGGTGAACATAGCATAAGGGGTTGCAGGGGTCACAATTGCAACCCCGCCCCTAGCCGCCTCCCTGTCATATTATCATATCCTCCACAAAGTCCAGCTCCGATCTGCCCTAGGGCCCCACAGCCACGCCCCTGTACTGGGCTTCTACTTTGCCTTCCACAGTCCAAACCCCTCCAATATCATTGGCTGGGGAGAAGCTGTGAGGCATTTTCGGAATGGAGAGGAGCACGAGGTGAGAACAGCCCAGGATGGGGAAGTGTCTGTGCTGTGTGCTGGCAACATGCTGGCAACATGGAATGGTAACCGTGCTTAGCGAGGCAAGAGGAGGAGAGTGGCGTCCTATAGTCACCATGGGACCGATGTCACTGGTGGGGTAAGACAACGCTCAGTGTCTCCTAGTCACCTGCTGGGATTCTCTGTACCCCCCCACTCTGGGTTGTCCGCTTACCCTTCTTGCCTGACAACTGGAGAAAGGACACACACCTCCGGGAGGTGACCTTCCCCCAACACCTGCCAACACTGACAGAGAAACCTTCGGAAATTGCTAAAACAAATCCCTTAACACTTCCTCAGGGGGCCCCTGAAGGGCTGCAGGCTCCAGATTTTGTGTCACGTGGCTTTTCCCTCCCAGATCTTAGCTGCACCCCCCTCTCCAAAGCCCCCTGATCACCCCCTCTGCCCTGGGTACTATGCCGGCTGCTAAGCTCCTTTCCTATTACAGCACTCTATACTGTTCCTCCTCTGCAGGGCTGAAATCACATTTCTTTACAACACAGCCAGTTAGCAATGATCTGCACAGGGTGTATGTGCCTACTGCAACCACACAGGGCAACATAAAAGCCAGAAACACCCTGTGAAGACTGACAGACTGTGTGTAAAGGAATGTGAGTTCAGCCCTGTGTAGTGTGGGAGCTGTATACAGTGCTGGGATGGGAAAGGAGCTCTGCCAAGTGACCTGCCAGGGGTCCCTGTCCTCTGATTCTCCAGTGGTGATCCTTGTCCTCTGATACTCCAGCAGTAATCCCTGCCCTCTGATTTAAAGAGGAACTCTGGGAACTCAAAACTCTTAAGCTACTTTGAGTATCCTGGCGTGCGGTGGATGTATCTGTACACACGGTGGAAGTGGTGGGTGGTAATGGAGGGGGCAGGTCAACTTTTGCATCTGGGCCCACAAAATTCAAGCTACGCCTCTGGGCCACGTGTCTTGTTAAATTCCCTTTCGTGAAAAAGTTTTATCCCTATTGTGGGGTCACCAGTACGGTATATGTAAATTTAAATCATATCCCCTCTCAAGCGTCTCTTCTCCAGAGAAAATAAGTTCAGTGCTCGCAACATTTCCTCATAACTAGTGATGAGCCGAACACCCCCGGGTTCGGTTCGCACCAGAACCCGCGAACGGACCGAAAGTTCGAACGAACATTAGAACCCTATTAAATACAATGGATGCGAACGTTCGAATTCTAAAGTGCTAATTATAACAACTATTATGCATGTTATTGTCCTAAAAAGGGTTTGGGAACCCGGGTTCTGCACCAGGGGACATGTATCAATGCAAAAAGAAGTTTTAAAAACGGTCGTTTTTCGGGAGCAGTCATTTTAATGATGCATAAAGTGAAAAAAAAAAAGTCAAATATTCCTTTAAATATCGTACCTGGGGGGTGTCTAAAGTATGCCTGTGAAGTGCCACGTGTTTCCCGTGTTTAGAACTGTCCCTGCACAAAATGACACTTCTAAAGGAAAAAAAAGCCATTTAAAACTGCTTGCGGCTTTAATGTAATGTCTGGTCCCGGTAATATGGATGAAATTCTTTAAGAAAAATGGCATAGCTACCCCATGACCCCCCCCCTACCCCAGCCCATTACCAGCCCCTTTGGGTCTTGTATGGATATTAAGGGGAACCCCGCACATAAAATAAAAAAGGCCCTATATACTCTGAACAGCCCTATACAGGCGGTGCATACAAGACAGGGACTGTAGGTTTGTTCTTATGTAGAGTCTGTTTGTAATTTTGAACAGGTACATTGTTGAAGTGTAGCTCCAGACCAAAAATCTATTTTTAAACTTTTTGGAAAACATAGGTAAGGGTTATCACCCCTGTAACATTTGTTTTGCTGTCTGTGCCCCTGTTCAGAACATTTCACCTCACTTTCCGTCCCAATGACAACTGTTTTTGAAATGTGGTGTTTTTCTTGAAACAAGGATTGCTGATAAAGCATCAGTACAGAGGAGACACCTTTCTCCCATATTTATTCTTACAGGAGAGAATTTTCCTTCCTAGTGGTAGATTTCCTCTCACTTCCTGTTGTCTTCTTGCGTTTGCAAGTAGGAGTCGTTTGTAAGTTGGATGTTTGAAAGTAGGGACCTGCCGTATATACTCTGCAGAAATAGGCCCCTTAGTTGTTGGTGTTGGCACAACACTGTAAGCACTCACAGTTACTCTTGGTTGGTGCTGGAACGCCCTGCTGTCAACTATTATATCAGGAATTTTAATTACATATAATTGTTGAACAGTGGTAGTAAAAATTGGGCCTTTGATGGTGGTGCTGGTGCCACAACACTGTAAGCCCTGACAGTTACTCTTGGTGGGTGCAGCAATGGGCCCTGCTGTGAATTATTAGATCAAGAATTGTAATTACATGCCCCTGTTGAACAGGGGCTGAAAAATTGGGCCTTAGGCACTGGTGGCACAACACTGCAACCCCTCACAGATACTGTACTTGGAGCACAGCAATGAGCCCTGTTGCAAAGTATTGCTTCAAAAATTGTAATTACACGCCCCTGTTAAACAGGGGCTGAAAAATTGGGCGTTAGGCACTGGTGGCGGCACCCATAAACAAAAATGATCTTACAAGCTATCATCATCAATCGTATCATTGAGGACTCGGAGGAGGAGGATAGCCAGTCAACATAACAGCACAGGCACTCAGCATCAGCATCAGTCTTGAAGGGATGTGACATGTTAAAATCAATTAGTCTGTTATATCAGCATCAGGTGTGTGGTAGCTGGTGGTGATCCAAGACTGGTTCATCTTGATGAAAGTCAGTCGATCAACCGAGTCGGTGGACAGGCGCACCCTGTGATCCGTGACAAATCCTCCAGCAGCACTGAATGTGCGTTCCGAAAGAACGCTGGATGCAGGACAGGCCAGTAGCTCAATTGCATACTGTGCAAGCTCTGGCCAGTGATCCATCCTCAAGACCCAGTAAGCCAGAGGATTTTCGGTGGGGAAGGTGTCCAAGTCTGACCTTGCCCCTAGATATTCCTGCACCATGTTTATCAGACGCTGGCGATGGTTGCTGGAACCGATCATACTTTGGGGCTGCGGACTAAAGAATTGTCTGAACGCATCGGTCAGACGGCCACCTTCCCCACCGCTCCTTCTTTGACTGGCCGAAGCCTCAGCAACTCGTTGTCCAGGACCAGGAGTTTGCAACCTCCCAGTCTCTGGGAACGCGTTGCACAGACCTTTCTGCAAGGCCTCCCGGAGTTGTCTCATCCTCTGCTCCCTCTGCGACGGTAACATAAGGTCCGCAACCTTACCCTTGTACCGTGGATCAAGGAGAGTGGCCAGCCAGTAATGGTCCCTCTCCTTGATCCGAAGAATACGAGGATCCTTCCGCAGACTTTGCAGGATCAGGGAGGCCATGCAGCGTAGGTTTGCTGAGGCATTCGCTCCGGAGTCCTCTGGGTCACTAAGGACGACATGATCCGCAGCCACCTCCTCCCAGCCACGTACAAGTCCACTGGTTTCTTGGGACTGTAAATCATCCCTAAAAGACTGCTGCTGATGATGCTGAGTGCCAGCCTCCACCTCCATGCTGACACAATCCTCCTCCTCCTCCTCCTCCTCCTCCTCCTCCTCTTCCTGTGCGATGGGTGGGACAGAAGGAACACTGTCTGGGTAAAGGGGGCCTTGAGAGGCAAGGAAGTCCTCCTCTTCCTGCCTCTGTTCTGCCTCAAGTGCCCTGTCCATTATTCCACGCAGCGTGTGCTCCAACAGGTGGACAAGAGGTACAGTGTCACTGATGCATGCACTGTCACTGCTCACCATCCTCGTGGCCTCCTCAAATGGTGCCAGGACAGTGCATGCATCCCTGATCATGCCCCACTGGCGTGGAGAAAAAAAACCAAGCTCCCCTGACCCTGTCCTGGTGCCGTAGTCGCACAGGTACTCATTGATGGCCCTCTGCTGCGTGTGCAGCCGCTGCAGCATGGCCAACGTTGAGTTCCACCTGGTGGGCATGTCACATATAAGGCGGTTCTTGGGCAGGTTCAACTCCTTTTGCAGCTCAGCCAGGCGAGCACTGGCATTATAAGATCTGCGGAAATGCACACAGACTTTCCTGGCCTGCCTCAGGACATCCTGTAAGCCCGGGTACCTGCCCAAGAAGCGCTGCACCACCAGGTTAAGGACGTGAGCCACACAGGGCACATGGGTCAGTTGTCCCTGTCGGAGGGCGGAGAGGAGGTTGGTGCCATTGTCGCAAACCACCATTCCTGGCTTAAGCTGGCGTGGCGTCAACCACCTCTCGGCCTGGCCCTGCAGAGCAGACAGGACCTCTGCCCCAGTGTGGCTTCTGTCCCCCAAACACACCAGCGCAAGCACGGCATGGCATCTTTTTGCCTGCGTACTTGCGTAGCCCCGTGAACGGCTACGGAGCACCGCTGGTTCATAGGACAAACCACAGGAAGAGGCCATGGAGGAAGAAGAAGAGGAGGGGGTGGAGGAGAGAGGTGTGTCACAACCAGTAGTAGCATTTTGGAGGCGTGGCGGTGGGACAACCTCCAACACTACTGCACCTTGTCCTGAATCCTTCCCAGCTGCCAAAAGAGTGACCCAATGGGCCGTGAAAGAAAGGTAACGTCCCTGTCCATGCCTGCTGGACCATGAGTCAGCGGTAATATGCACCTTACCGCTGACCGCCCTGTCCAGCGAGGCCAAGACATTGCCTTCCACATGCCGGTAGAGAGCCGGAATAGCCTTCCGTGAGAAAAAGTGGCGTTTGGGAACCTGCCACTGAGGAACTGCACATTGCACAAACTCACGGAAGGGGGCCGAGTCTACCAACTGAAAAGGCAGCAGTTGAAGCGCTAGCAATTTAGCCAAGCTAGCATTCAACCGCTGGGCATGTGGATGGCTGGGAGTGAACTTCTTTCGACGGTCCAGCAGCTGGGGCAGGGAAATTTGCCTGCTAGAATCGGACGTCGGTGTACTGCTAGCAGAGTGGGCGCAAGTACTTGGCTGTGACACACCTAATTCTACACCTTCATTCCTCTCAGTGCATGTTTCAGAGAGGACTGAAGTTATAGTGGGGTTGGAGATCCCAGCTGATGCGGTGCAAGGAGAGGTCCGCTTTGTTCTTTGGTGTGGGTCTTTGAGGTAGGCTTGCCAACGAGCTGCATGGCAGGTCAACATATGTCTGGTCAGGCATGTGGTACCCAAGCGGCTGATGTTTTGGCCACGCGATATACGCTTGAGACATATGTTGCAAACAGCAGCTGTGCGATCTGATGCACTAGCCTCAAAAAAGGCCCACACCAAGGAACTTTTTGAATGACGGGCAGAGGCTGCGCCCTGCACAGGCGGAGCTCTGCGGTGTGATTCCGTCGGTGTACTGCCCTTACGCTGGCCACCAAAGGGCATCCTGCCTCGTTGGAGATGTGCCTCCTCCTCATCCTCCTCCTCCTCCTCTCTCCTATTAGGCACCCACGTGGAGTCAGTGACCTCATCATCCCCTCCCTCCTCATCACTGGAGCCAATCTGGCAGTATGCTGCAGCTGCTGGAACATGACTGCCAGATTGGTGTCCTTCTTGAGCATCCCCTCTGTCTGCTCTCACGCTACTGCCTTCCTCTAGCTGGGTTTCATCATCAGACCCTTCGAAACGCTGGGCATCCTCCTGGAGCATGTACCCAACACTGTGCTGAAACAGTTCGGGGGACTCCTCAGGAGGAGGACATGGTGGGTCTAGGGAAGGAGTGACTGATGATTTGTCTGACATTGATACCAGGGAAGACGACGCTTTGGCAGCTGCTTTTCCAGTACCCTGAGCCTGGGTGAGAGAGGAGGAGGAGGAGGGCTTGGTCATCCACTCTACCAAGTCTTCGGCATGATGTGGCTCAACATGTCCAGCTGCCGAAAAGAAGGACAAGCGTGTCCCATGGCCATGTGCTGATGACAATGCACCGCGTCCACGACCAGCACTGTTGCCCCCAGACACAGAGCCTGCTTGCCCTCTTTTATTGCCTCCTGACTGTCTGCCTCTCCTTGTTTGCCTTCCAGACATTCTAATAGATGGCCTGCAGGGAGATGGGAAAAAAGCAATAAGGGCTACCTTCAGGTGTCCTTCTCTGTCCCTTGAAACAAGGACTTGCAGAGTGAAATAAACTGACACTCTCCCTACCTACAGTTTTCTGTCCCTAGAATAAATGTTTTTTTTAATCACAATATAGCACAAGGACAATTCAGTCACTGTCCTTCCAGGTCCCTGGAAACAAGGACTTGCAGAGTGAAATAAACTGACACTCTCCCTACCTACAGTTTTCTGTCCCTAGAATAAATGTTTTTTTTAAGCACAATATAGCACAAGGACAATTCACTCACTGTCCTTCCAGGTCCCTGGAAACAAGGACTTGCAGAGTGAAAGAAAAAAAACACTCTCCCTACCTACAGTTTTCTGTCCCTAGAATAAATGTTTTTTTTAAGCACAATATAGCACAAGGACAATTCAGTCACTGTCCTTCCAGGTCCCTGGAAACAAGGACTTGCAGAGTGAAAGAAACTGACACTCTCCCTACCTACAGTTTTCTGTCCCTAGAATAAATGTTTTTTTAAGCACAATATAGCACAAGGACAATTCACTCACTGTCCTTCCAGGTCCCTGGAAACAAGGACTTGCAGAGTGAAAGAAACTGACACTGTCCCTACCTACAGTTTTCTGTCCCTAGAATAAATGTTTTTTTTAAGCACACTATAGCACAAGGACAATTCAGTCACTGTCCTTCCAGGTCCCTGGAAACAAGGACTTGCAGAGTGAAATAAACTGACACTCTCCCTACCTACAGTTTTCTGTCCCTAGAATAAATGTTTTTTTTAATCACAATATAGCACAAGGACAATTCAGTCACTGTCCTTCCAGGTCCCTGGAAACAAGGACTTGCAGAGTGAAAGAAAAAAAACACTCTCCCTACCTACAGTTTTCTGTCCCTAGAAAAAATGTTTTTTTTAATCACAATATAACACAAGGACAATTCACTCACTGTCCTTCCAGGTCCCTGGAAACAAGGACTTGCAGAGTGAAATAAACTGACACTCTCCCTACCTACAGTTTTCTGTCCCTAGAATAAATGTTTTTTTTAAGCACAATATAGCACAAGGACAATTCAGTCACTGTCCTTCCAGGTCCCTGGAAACAAGGACTTGCAGAGTGAAAGAAACTGACACTCTCCCTACCTACAGTTTTCTGTCCCTAGAATAAATGTTTTTTTAAGCACAATATAGCACAAGGACAATTCACTCACTGTCCTTCCAGGTCCCTGGAAACAAGGACTTGCAGAGTGAAAGAAACTGACACTGTCCCTACCTACAGTTTTCTGTCCCTAGAATAAATGTTTTTTTTAAGCACACTATAGCACAAGGACAATTCAGTCACTGTCCTTCCAGGTCCCTGGAAACAAGGACTTGCAGAGTGAAATAAACTGACACTCTCCCTACCTACAGTTTTCTGTCCCTAGAATAAATGTTTTTTTTAATCACAATATAGCACAAGGACAATTCAGTCACTGTCCTTCCAGGTCCCTGGAAACAAGGACTTGCAGAGTGAAATAAACTGACACTCTCCCTACCTACAGTTTTCTGTCCCTAGAATAAATGTTTTTTTTAATCACAATATAGCACAAGGACAATTCAGTCACTGTCCTTCCAGGTCCCTGGAAACAAGGACTTGCAGAGTGAAATAAACTGACACTCTCCCTACCTACAGTTTTCTGTCCCTAGAATAAATGTTTTTTTTAATCACAATATAGCACAAGGACAATTCAGTCACTGTCCTTCCAGGTCCCTGGAAACAAGGACTTGCAGAGTGAAATAAACTGACACTCTCCCTACCTACAGTTTTCTGTCCCTAGAATAAATGTTTTTTTTAATCACAATATAGCACAAGGACAATTCAGTCACTGTCCTTCCAGGTCCCTGGAAACAAGGACTTGCAGAGTGAAAGAAACTGACACTCTCCCTACCTACAGTTTTCTGTCCCTAGAATAAATGTTTTTTTAAGCACAATATAGCACAAGGACAATTGACTCACTGTCCTTCCAGGTCCCTGGAAACAAGGACTTGCAGAGTGAAAGAAACTGACACTGTCCCTACCTACAGTTTTCTGTCCCTAGAATAAATGTTTTTTTTAAGCACACTATAGCACAAGGACAATTCAGTCACTGTCCTTCCAGGTCCCTGGAAACAAGGACTTGCAGAGTGAAATAAACTGACACTCTCCCTACCTACAGTTTTCTGTCCCTAGAATAAATGTTTTTTTTAATCACAATATAGCACAAGGACAATTCAGTCACTGTCCTTCCAGGTCCCTGGAAACAAGGACTTGCAGAGTGAAAGAAACTGACACTCTCCCTACCTACAGTTTTCTGTCCCTAGAATAAATGTTTTTTTAAGCACAATATAGCACAAGGACAATTCACTCACTGTCCTTCCAGGTCCCTGGAAACAAGGACTTGCAGAGTGAAAGAAACTGACACTGTCCCTACCTACAGTTTTCTGTCCCTAGAATAAATGTTTTTTTTAAGCACACTATAGCACAAGGACAATTCAGTCACTGTCCTTCCAGGTCCCTGGAAACAAGGACTTGCAGAGTGAAATAAACTGACACTCTCCCTACCTACAGTTTTCTGTCCCTAGAATAAATGTTTTTTTTAATCACAATATAGCACAAGGACAATTCAGTCACTGTCCTTCCAGGTCCCTGGAAACAAGGACTTGCAGAGTGAAAGAAAAAAAACACTCTCCCTACCTACAGTTTTCTGTCCCTAGAAAAAATGTTTTTTTTAATCACAATATAACACAAGGACAATTCACTCACTGTCCTTCCAGGTCCCTGGAAACAAGGACTTGCAGAGTGAAATAAACTGACACTCTCCCTACCTACAGTTTTCTGTCCCTAGAATAAATGTTTTTTTTAAGCACAATATAGCACAAGGACAATTCAGTCACTGTCCTTCCAGGTCCCTGGAAACAAGGACTTGCAGAGTGAAAGAAACTGACACTCTCCCTACCTACAGTTTTCTGTCCCTAGAATAAATGTTTTTTTAAGCACAATATAGCACAAGGACAATTCACTCACTGTCCTTCCAGGTCCCTGGAAACAAGGACTTGCAGAGTGAAAGAAACTGACACTGTCCCTACCTACAGTTTTCTGTCCCTAGAATAAATGTTTTTTTTAAGCACACTATAGCACAAGGACAATTCAGTCACTGTCCTTCCAGGTCCCTGGAAACAAGGACTTGCAGAGTGAAATAAACTGACACTCTCCCTACCTACAGTTTTCTGTCCCTAGAATAAATGTTTTTTTTAATCACAATATAGCACAAGGACAATTCAGTCACTGTCCTTCCAGGTCCCTGGAAACAAGGACTTGCAGAGTGAAATAAACTGACACTCTCCCTACCTACAGTTTTCTGTCCCTAGAATAAATGTTTTTTTTAATCACAATATAGCACAAGGACAATTCAGTCACTGTCCTTCCAGGTCCCTGGAAACAAGGACTTGCAGAGTGAAATAAACTGACACTCTCCCTACCTACAGTTTTCTGTCCCTAGAATAAATGTTTTTTTTAATCACAATATAGCACAAGGACAATTCAGTCACTGTCCTTCCAGGTCCCTGGAAACAAGGACTTGCAGAGTGAAATAAACTGACACTCTCCCTACCTACAGTTTTCTGTCCCTAGAATAAATGTTTTTTTTAATCACAATATAGCACAAGGACAATTCAGTCACTGTCCTTCCAGGTCCCTGGAAACAAGGACTTGCAGAGTGAAAGAAACTGACACTCTCCCTACCTACAGTTTTCTGTCCCTAGAATAAATGTTTTTTTAAGCACAATATAGCACAAGGACAATTGACTCACTGTCCTTCCAGGTCCCTGGAAACAAGGACTTGCAGAGTGAAAGAAACTGACACTGTCCCTACCTACAGTTTTCTGTCCCTAGAATAAATGTTTTTTTTAAGCACACTATAGCACAAGGACAATTCAGTCACTGTCCTTCCAGGTCCCTGGAAACAAGGACTTGCAGAGTGAAATAAACTGACACTCTCCCTACCTACAGTTTTCTGTCCCTAGAATAAATGTTTTTTTTAATCACAATATAGCACAAGGACAATTCAGTCACTGTCCTTCCAGGTCCCTGGAAACAAGGACTTGCAGAGTGAAAGAAACTGACACTCTCCCTACCTACAGTTTTCTGTCCCTAGAATAAATGTTTTTTTAAGCACAATATAGCACAAGGACAATTCAGTCACTGTCCTTCCAGGTCCCTGGAAACAAGGACTTGCAGAGTGAAATAAACTGACACTCTCCCTACCTACAGTTTTCTGTCCCTAGAATAAATGTTTTTTTTAATCACAATATAGCACAAGGACAATTCAGTCACTGTCCTTCCAGGTCCCTGGAAACAAGGACTTGCAGAGTGAAAGAAAAAAAACACTCTCCCTACCTACAGTTTTCTGTCCCTAGAAAAAATGTTTTTTTTAATCACAATATAACACAAGGACAATTCACTCACTGTCCTTCCAGGTCCCTGGAAACAAGGACTTGCAGAGTGAAAGAAACTGACACTGTCCCTACCTACAGTTTTCTGTCCCTAGAATAAATGTTTTTTTTAATCACAATATAGCACAAGGACAATTCAGTCACTGTCCTTCCAGGTCCCTGGAAACAAGGACTTGCAGAGTGAAATAAACTGACACTCTCCCTACCTACAGTTTTCTGTCCCTAGAATAAATGTTTTTTTTAATCACAATATAGCACAAGGACAATTCAGTCACTGTCCTTCCAGGTCCCTGGAAACAAGGACTTGCAGAGTGAAATAAACTGACACTCTCCCTACCTACAGTTTTCTGTCCCTAGAATAAATGTTTTTTTTAATCACAATATAGCACAAGGACAATTCAGTCACTGTCCTTCCAGGTCCCTGGAAACAAGGACTTGCAGAGTGAAATAAACTGACACTCTCCCTACCTACAGTTTTCTGTCCCTAGAATAAATGTTTTTTTTAATCACAATATAGCACAAGGACAATTCAGTCACTGTCCTTCCAGGTCCCTGGAAACAAGGACTTGCAGAGTGAAAGAAACTGACACTCTCCCTACCTACAGTTTTCTGTCCCTAGAATAAATGTTTTTTTAAGCACAATATAGCACAAGGACAATTGACTCACTGTCCTTCCAGGTCCCTGGAAACAAGGACTTGCAGAGTGAAAGAAACTGACACTGTCCCTACCTACAGTTTTCTGTCCCTAGAATAAATGTTTTTTTTAAGCACACTATAGCACAAGGACAATTCAGTCACTGTCCTTCCAGGTCCCTGGAAACAAGGACTTGCAGAGTGAAATAAACTGACACTCTCCCTACCTACAGTTTTCTGTCCCTAGAATAAATGTTTTTTTTAATCACAATATAGCACAAGGACAATTCAGTCACTGTCCTTCCAGGTCCCTGGAAACAAGGACTTGCAGAGTGAAAGAAACTGACACTCTCCCTACCTACAGTTTTCTGTCCCTAGAATAAATGTTTTTTTAAGCACAATATAGCACAAGGACAATTGACTCACTGTCCTTCCAGGTCCCTGGAAACAAGGACTTGCAGAGTGAAAGAAACTGACACTGTCCCTACCTACAGTTTTCTGTCCCTAGAATAAATGTTTTTTTAAGCACACTATAGCACAAGCACAAAACACACTGACACTCTCCCTACCTATCCTTCTCTTTCCCTAAACTAAAGGAATCCAGGTTAAGCAAGAAAGAAATAACAGTCACTGTCCCTGCCTATGCTGCTCTATCCCTGCTCCGGAACACACTACACTAGGCCGCCGTGCTGGCGGCCTTTTATAGTGTGGGGCGTGTACTAAACACCCTCAGCAATAATTGGCCACAGGCATCCTGCCTGTGGCCAATCATTGCTCTCCTCGCTGCCGGCGCTGTGATTGGCCAAGCATGCGGGGTCACAGTGCATGCTTGGCCAATCACAGCGCCTGGATGACACTGCGATGGCGTAGTGCATTGTGGGCCGTTCGCGTCACTCGAATTTGGCGCGAACGGCCCAAATCGTTCGATCTTCGTCGAACGATCGAACAGCCGATGTTCGAGTCGAACGTATGTTCGACTCGAACACGAAGCTCATCCCTACTCATAACTAATATCCTCCACTGCCTCCAGACCCTTTATTAGCTTTGTTGCCCTTCTTTGTACTCGCTCCATTTACAGTACATCCTTCCTGAGGACTGGTGCCCAGAACTGGACAGCATAATCCAGGTGAGGTCGGACCAGAGCGGGAGAATTATTGTTTTATTTCTGGAGTTGATCCCCTTTTTAATGCATGTCAATACTCTGTTTGCTTTGTTAGCAGCAGCTTGGCATTGCATCTAGTTATCACCTTAAACCCCTTTTTTTAGTTTTTGTAGCTATCGACAGTTTATGGGTTAAAGTGAAGCATTTTTGCTATTCTTCAGGGAGAAGGTAAGTTCAAGATCCTTTTTCCAAGCCTGCGTGTACGAGGGGAGGTCTGGATGGGCTGACGTCAAGAGACTAGAATATAGTGAAGAGACTGTATGTGTTGGTGGATCCTTCTGTAATAGCAGTGATTCAAACGCAGTTGGTTTGGCAAGAATATCTGAGATCAAAATGATCGATTGTATATAAGACATTGCCTGTTGCCTCTGCAACCACTGCGTGGAGGTACGCAAGTGCTTTAAGGAAGAGGAGGCCACAGTCAATGTCAAGTCAGACTGGAGAACTTGAAATAGTCTTCTATGTTCCTGTTTGTGCCAAGGGCCAAACACAGTTGATCGGAAGGCTCTTAAAAAAGCTGGTGTTCCGAAAAAGGGAGTCAAAGAGCCCAGATAGTTTGATATTCTAAAAGTAGGTATCGCAGTGTCCCATATTTTAAGTGTTTGATGAGTAAGATCAGCCAGAGTTGGGGGGCCCTTGCAAAGAGCATGTGAGATTCACAGAAGGGCACAAAGATCTATAGGGTTCATGTGGCTCTCCAGTTGTGCCCATAACTTAGACGAGGGATGATGGAAACAACTAAGAACACGTGAAAATATTCAGAGAAGCTTAGCCTGGTCAAGAGTGTTCAGTGTGCCTTAAATATCTCATACCATCCTTACCCCTCTCCCACCCCAAGTTCTACAGGCAGTAAACTACAAAAAGACAACCTAAGACTGTTTATTGAAGCTAGAGTGAAGGGACTGTTGCTTTTGTACCTGGTGGCCACTGCACTGTTTGGGAAAAAATCTGTTAATATTTGAAGCCCTTGCGGGGGTAGTGCTACAATGACATGATTCAGCATTAGGTACCTATTTAGTAGAGTCATTCCCAAAACATATGTACATGTTCAGTAAACTGTGAACCAATAGTCATACAAATAGTAGACATGCATCAAACGACCTATACTGATTAGTTCATGAACAAAACTCAGAACTGTGTTGGTTGACCCCTCATTATGGTTGTTGTTTCAGAAATTAAACATGTAAGAAGTACCAATAAATACATAACTATGTATGGTACCTCAAAAAGTCATTATTCATGTGGAGTTTGGTTTCTTAACTCTTAATCCTAGTACACATGGGCCAAATGTCAGGCGACATCAACCAGTTCAATAATGTTTGGCCCATGTGTATGGCAGTCGGTCCGACAGAAGCCGGCAATTCAGCCAGCTTCTGTCTGGCGAACATGCTGGAAAACTAGCAGCCGACCGGATCCTGATCAGCGCTCTCAGCCAATGGCTAAAAGCACCAATCGGGGTGTTCTAATGGGGGAGCCGTCACCCTGTCAGAACAAAATAGAACAGTAGGGGAAATCGCTGGACTAACATCAGTGGTGTCGCTAGGGGGTGGGAGGTGCGAGCCGCACCCGGGTGACACCTGCCAGAGGGGTGACATCCATGGCAAGTGGCACTGCTAACACCACCCGCTGCCCTGATGATCTGCGCCTCTCGCTGTGTCCCTCAGTGGAGAGGACTGAAGCCACCTCCTCCTCTGTTTACATCCACACAGGAGGGGAAGGAGCCAGAGGGACACACACTGCTGTGTGTATACACACGGTTCTGAGGTCTGTACACTCTATTATAAGTAGATAGACATGTGCAGGGGGCGCTATTGGAGGGGAGAGGGGTGTCTATACTGATGGGGGTCTGCACTAAGGGGGGGTGTTTACACTGATGGGGAGGTCTGCACTAAGAGGGGGTATTCTATACTGATGGGGGTCTGCACTGAGGGGGGTGTCTATACTGATGGGGGTTTGCACGAAGGGGGGTGTTTATACTGATGGGAGGGTCTGCACTAAGAGGGGAGTGTCTATACTGATGGGGTGTTTATACTGATGGGGGTCCACACTAAGAGGGAGGGGATTCTATACTGATGGGGGTCTGCACAAAGGGCATGTCTATACTGATGGGGGGTCTGCACTAAGGGGGGTGTCTATACTAATGGGCGGTCTGCACTAAGAGGGGGGATTCTATACTGATGGGGGGTCTGCACTAAGGGGGAGTGTCTATACTGATGGGGGGATCTGATCTAAGGGGGGATTCTATACTGATGGGGGGGTCTGCACTAAGAGGGGGGATTCTATACTGATGGGAGGTCTGAACTAAGGGGGTGTCTATACTGATGGGGGTCTACACTAATGGGGGTGCCTATACTGATTGGGGGTCTGTACTATGGGGGTGTTTATACTGATGGGTGTCTGCACTAAGAGGTGGGATTCTATACTGATGGGGGTCTGCACTAAGAGGGATGTCTACACTGATGGGGGGTCTGCACTGAGGGGGGATTCTATACTGATGGGGCATATGCACTGAAGGGGGGATTCTATACTGATGGGGGTCTGCACTAAGAGGGGGGATTCTATACCGATGGGGGGGTTGGCACTAAGAGGGAGGATTCTATACTGATGGGGGTCTGCACTAAGGGGGTGTCTATACTGATGAGGGGGTCTGCAATAAGGGGGGTCGGTACTTATTGGGGAGGTCTATACTTAGTAAGGGGGGTCTGTACTGAGGGAAGGGGTCAGTAATTAGTGGGGGGGTCTATACTTAGTGAGGGGGTCTGTGCTTAGTCGAGGGGTCTGTACTTAGTGGGGGGTCTATACTGAGGAAGAGGGTCTGTTGTTAGTGAGGGGTATCTATACTGAGGGAGGGGATCTATACTGAGGGAGGGGGTCTGTACTGAGGGGGAGGTCTATACTGAGGGAGGGGGGTCTGTACTGAGGGGGAGGTCTATATTGATGGAGGGGGGTCTGTACTTAGTGAGGGGGTCTATACTGAGGAAGGGGGGTCTGTTCCTAGTAAGGGGGATCTATATTGAGGTTCTTAGTGAGGGGGATCTATACTGAGGGTGGGGGATTTGTACTGAGGGGAGGTCTATACTGAGGGAGGAGATCTATACTGCGGGAGGGGGGTCTGTGCTAAGGGGGGACTATAGTTGGTGAAGGGGGGGTGACAACAAAAAATTTCCGCGCCGAGTGACACCAACCCTAGTGACGCCACTGACTAACATCAGATTGTAAGTATAGCGTCTGCGACCGGAGCTGTCAGTTTTTCTTTTGTTCAACCGGCTGGGTCAAACTAAAGTAAAACTAGTGGTGTGTTTACAAGGCTTAATGTAGTAATGCATGTATTAGTGAAAGTACTTGGGAGAAGGAGTAATTGTCAGAGGGTTTATATATAATGAAGTTGAGGGAAAGCCTCTCACTGGGAGTTAGTGGAAACAAACTTAGGAATTGTATTGTTAATCCTAACAGTTAGATCTTCCATCCATTCAGCTTCCAGTTAACTAGTGACCAAAGTATTTTGTGTTGGCAGGGGGGCCATCCCCCTGTCCAAGGCCCATGACCGGAAAGGGTCTGCCAATCGGCTCCAGATCAGCTTTCTCAGTCAATGGCTGGGACCCGCTGGGTTGAACGAAAAAAAAACTAGTGGTGTGTACAATAGGGTGACCAGACGTCCGGTTTCCGGGGACAGTCCCCGGATTGAGGACGCTGTCCCCGGAGTCCATCTGTCCCCGGATCTGTCCCTGGATCTGTCATCTCAGCAGAGGGGCCCGGAGGTAGAGCGGGTGGGGACTCCCAAATCCTGTCCACCAATAAACTAATCCCCCGCGGATGGTGCTGTTTACAAAACAAACATCTCCGGGCCCCCTGTGCTCAGTGGGGGACAGTAAGCGGACTATTTCTTCATTTTTGGGTTTAGGAGGATTAATCCGCCACAGCGCGCTACACAGTTGAAGCCCAGCCTCTTCAATATGAATACACCGTGACCGCCTAAACCCAAAAATTAAGAAATAGTCCACTTACTGTCACCCTGCTCCCACTGAACACAGGGGACCCGGAGACGTTTGCACACAATAATTCCATAAACACATACCACATACACTGCATATATAATTTGAGGAAAATATTCTTATAAAATAGTTGACCATTTGCCAATAAAAAAAAATATGTCCCCGGATTTCATTTTAAAAATCTGG
Source organism: Rana muscosa (assembly GCA_029206835.1). Classification (NCBI taxonomy): domain Eukaryota; kingdom Metazoa; phylum Chordata; class Amphibia; order Anura; family Ranidae; genus Rana; species Rana muscosa. Next base: position 908,950,421 of record CM055117.1, on the reverse strand, counting down.
TCACCCTAGTGTGAAAGGCTTTATGGCCTTAATTGTAGAGATCTTGCAGATCCCATTAATAATGTTAAGCTAGATTTGCTAACTGTCTGCTAAGATCTCAAGCTTTTTTTTTATTTTCTAAGATCTCAAGCTTACATAGTATGCGCAAAAAAAAGTCCTTCTAATTACACTTTTGAATTTGTTCATAATAACTATGAATTTGTTCATAATAACTTCATAATAACTAATAAATTTAGGCCAAAATGTATTCTGCTACATTTCTTTGGTAAAAAATAACCCCAAATCAGTGTATATTATCTACTGTGTGAAAGTTATAAAAGCTACAAACTATATATCTTTTTGAAAATTGATCAACCCTGACTGCCTATCCCATTTCTTGAGGCCATAAAAAATAACTCATTTTGGAAAGTAGACACCCCAAGGCATGGTGAGTTTCTTTCATTTGTAATTTTTTTTGTCCCACATTTTTGGAAAATTAAGAAACAAAATAAAATTCTTTTTGTTCAATTGTTTTTCATATACTGTTACCAAAACAGTACAGCATCACTGGTGGAGCAGTGATCAGGGACACTGACTGGTGACAGTAGGTAAAAGGTTTTTGTTACTTTCTTTTTTCTTTTCTATTACACAGTGCAGTATCCATTACAATGTGAGTGTATTTATATAAAAAGTGAGCTCCAGCGCTGTCTACAAGCTAACAAACTAAGGGGCACTGCTGCAGATATCTGTGATCTGATCCAAACAGAAATAAAGTGAAATGAATAAATGGTGATATCTGCGTTGTGTGACACAAAGGGGGAAGGGGAAGGGGTGGCTGGTAGATTTCACAAAGTGCAAGTGAAAACACAAATATATCTATACTGAATGGTAACCATAAACCTCAAAAGTCAGTATATACCGTAACTAAAAAACGAGTGATCAAAACATATAATTTTGCATCACATCATCAATGAAAAATATATCTTCTGTGAGTCCAATGTAAAATAGACCAAAAATAAAATGGAAAACAGTTGCTTAAATAAAGTCTGTGTGTGGTAAGTCCCACCACCAAGCAGGGTACAAGTGCTGGAAAGAACTTCAGTGATACACCTCTGTGTCTGCAAGCAGCTCACCTCACTGCTGTTAGACAAACAGCATGGATAATCGCAGATGTCAATGATGGTGATAATTTCAGAGCTGTAATGGTCTCCTTTAAGTTGCTAAATGGTCTCAGTAGCAGATGTATGGTAAGTGGTGAGACATGGGAAAACAAAAAACATTCATAGCATGACTCTGTTAGACATCTGGGGCAAGGACGGGTCATATAGTGATACACTCACTTATTGTAAAGGAGCGTGGGCGTCAATCCACGAACACCTAGATTCGCTCTGCCTCCCGGACGTATGTAGATGGTAACTCAGTAGATGGCGGTATGGATAAGAGAAGAGAGACTCATAGCATTATCCTGCAAAAGGTAACACATTTATTGAAAAAAAACAGATAAAACTCACATTTAAAATTAGTCTGCGGTATGAAGCATCCACGAGCGCCGAGCTCGTCTCCGGCCGTCAAACTGTGAGTATACCCAATGCTCCAATCCCGACGCGTATCGTCACATCACATGACTTCATCAGGGGAGAAGTCACCTTGCTTCATACCGCAGACTAATTTTAAATGTGAGTTTTATCTGTGTTTTTTCAATAAATGTGTTACCTTTTGCGAGACTAGGGATGAGCTTTGAGTTCGAGTCGAACTCATGTTCGACTCGAATATTGCCTGTTCGCAAGTTCGCCGAACAGCGAACAATTTGGGGTGTTCACGGCAAATTCGAAAAGTCTATGGGAGAAATCTAAAGTGCTAATTTTAAAGGCTTATATGCAAGTTATTGTCATAAAAATTGTTTGGGGACCAGGGTCCTGCCCCAGGGGACATGTATCAATGCAAAAAAAGTTTTAAAAACTGCAGTTTTTTCGGGAGCAGTGATTTTAATAATGCTTAAAGTGAAACAATAAAAGTGAAATATTCCTTTAAATTTCATACCTAGGGTGTGTGTATAGTATGCATGTAAAGTCATGCTTGTTTCCTGTGCTTAGAACTGTCCCTGCACAAAGTATCATTTCTGAAGGAAAAAAAGTCATTTAAAACTCACTCGCGGCTATAATGAACTGTTGGCTCCCGGCAATGCATAGAAAAGTCATTGATAAAAAAAAGCGTGAGGGTCCCCCCAAATTCAATTACCAGGCCCTTAAGGTCTGGTATGGATATTAAGGGGAACCCTGCCGCAAATTTTAAAATTAAAAAATGTGCGGAGTTCCCCAAATATCCATACCAGGCCCTTTAGGTCTGGTATGGATTTTAAGGGGAACTCCACCCCAAATTTTAAAAAGTAATGGCGTGGAGTTCCCCCAAAAATCCATCCCAGACCCTTTATCCGAGCACGCAACCTGGCAGGCCGCAGGAAAAGAGGGGGGACGAGAGAGCACCCCCCCTGAACCATACCAGGCCACATGCCCTCAACATGGGGAGGATGTCCCCATGTTGATGGGGACAAGGGCCTCATCCCCACAACCCTTGCCCGGTGTTTGTGGGGGTCTGCGGGCAGGGGGCTTATCGGAATCTGGAAGACCCCTTTAACAAAGGGGACCCTCAGATCCCGCCCCCCCCCGATGTGAATTGGTAAGGGGTACATTGTACCCCTACCATTTCACGAAGAAAGTGTAAAAAAAATGTAAAAAAAACATACAGACACCTTGGAAAAGTCCTTTATTAAAAAAAAATTAAAAAACATTCCAGCAATGAAATCCAGTGTCCCGCGGCGATCTGATGTCCAGCGCTGTCCACACGAAACGTCATTGGCTGAGCCTGAGCGGACCTGATGGGGAACTTCCTCCGCAGTGTATTAAATGAATAGACCCGCCCCTTCTAAACTTCCCCATCAGGTTCGCTCAGCCAATGACGTAGGTGTAAGGCTAAGCGGACCAGATGCGGAACGTGAGAAGGGGCGGGTCTATTCATTTATTAAACTGCGGAGGCAGTTCCCCATCAGGTCCGCTCAGCCAATGACGTAGGCGGGGTCTCCACAGTGTAATAAATTAATAGACCCGGCCCTTCTCACGTTCCGCATCTGGTCCGCTTAGCCTTACACCTACGTCATTGGCTGAGCGGACCTGATGGGGAACTTTAAAAGGGGCGGGTCTATTCATTTAATACACTACGGAGGAAGTTCCCCATCAGGTCCGCTCAGGCTCAGCCAATGACGTCTCGTGTGGACAGCGATGGACATCGGATCGCCGCGGGACACTGGATTTCATCGCTGGAATGTTTTTTATTTATTTATTTATTTTTTCTTTTTAATAAAGGACTTTTCCAAGGTGTCTGTGTGGTTTTTTTTACATTTTTTTTTACACTTTCTTAGTGAAATGGTAGGGGCACAGTGTACTTCTTACCAATTCACATAGGGGGGGCCCAGGATCTGGGGGTCCCCTTTGTTAAAGGGGTCTTGCAGATTCCGATAAGCCCCCTGCCCGCAGACCCCCACAACCAGGGCTGGCCGAAGACATTGTGCTGCCTGGGCCCAAGAATGAAATGCTGCCCCCCCCCCAAAAAAAATCCTATGCCCATCCAGCAAAGAGACGTTTCCATAAAGCAAAGAGACAGCCCAATATATTCAGCAAGAGACATCCCATATATTCAGCAAAGAGACATGCCCCTTCTAGGGTGACCACGCATTTTGCAGGTCTGTCCCGGGCACATTCATTCCAGGACAATACAGTGTCCCGGAATGAAACTGACACAGCCACCCCCCTAGGCCAATCTGATGCCCCCAAAAAAGGCCGCCACATCACCTCTTTACTCACTGACAGTACTTGTCCTGGCCGGGAATGCCTGGAGGAGCACAATCCCCGCCCCCTGCATGTGATTGGAGAAATCATAAATCCCACCTCTTGTGTCCAATCACTGTGCTGTGATTCGTTACAGAACAAGCTGATGTTTGGGAAGGGGGGGTGTCCGTGAATAGTAGTTTAAAAATGTGGTCACCCTAGCTCCTTCCTGCAAAGAGTATTGTGTAGCACCACGAAAGCTCCCCCCTTTCTCTCCACTGCCACCGACCAGCTACGCTCTGATCCCAGCTCAGTGATGCAACATGCCGCAACAACAGCGCTGCATTGACCACATTTCCAAACTGCCATTCAGGGATACCGCCCTTCCTTCCCAAAAAAAGATGAGGGTGGGGGGTGTAGTCTCGCTGACAGGGAATTTGGCAGCGGGTGATTTGTCGGGCGAATGGCTGGTGTTAGCACTTAAATCATCCTAACATTATGATTGATATGGTGTCAGGATGATCAAATCACATTATTTCTATTACTACATTGTAATATATAATGAAATAGTTTAACTCACCATAATGCAGAATCAGTGGGAACCCTGAGCTTGTCATTTGCCACCATTGCTTGCCACCAGATGTAGCTTATTGCTTGCCACCGTTGCCTGCCACCAGATGCAGCTGTGCCACTTGCCACCCATAGCCTGCCACAACATGCAGCCTGTCACTTGTTACCAATGCCTGTCACCAGATGCAGCCTGTCACTTGTCACCAATGCCTGTCACCAGATGCAGCCTGTCACTTGTCACCAATGCCTGTCACCAGATGCAGCCTGTCACTTGTCACCAATGCCTGTCACCAGATGCAGCCTGTCACTTGTTACCAATGCCTGTCACCAGATGCAGCCTTCACTTGTTACCAATGCCTGTCACCAGATGCAGCCTGTCACTTGTTACCAATGCCTGTCACCAGATGCAGCCTGTCACTTGTCACCAATGCCTGTCACCAGATGCAGCCTGTCACTTGTCACCAATGCCTGTCACCAGATGCAGCCTGTCACTTGTCACCAATGCCTGTCACCAGATGCAGCCTGTCACTGGCACCATTGACTGTCACCAGATGCAGCCTGTCACTTGTCACCATTGACTGTCACCAGATGCAGCCTGTCACTTGTCACCATTGCCTGTCACCAGATGCAGCCTGTCACTTGTCACTGATGCCTGTCACCAGATGCAGCCTGCCACTTGTCACCAATGTCTGTCACCAGATGCAGCGTGTCACTTGTCACCAATGCCTGTCACCAGATGCAGCCTGTCACTTGTCACCATTGACTGTCACCAGATGCAGCCTGTCACTTGTTACCAATGCCTGTCACCAGATGCAGCCTGTTACTTGTCACCAATGCCTGTCACTTGTCACTGATGCCTGTCACCAGATGCAGCCTGTCACCAGATGCAGCCTGTCACTTGTCACCGATGCCTGTCACCAGATGCAGCCTGTCACTTGTCACTGATGCCTGTCAACAGATGCAGCCTGTCACTTGTCACCATTGCCTGTCACCAGATGCAGCCTGTCACTTGTCACTGATGCCTGTCACCAGATGCAGCCTGTCACTTGTCACCATTGCCTGTCACCAGATGCAGCCTGTCACTTGTCACCATTGCCTGTCACCAGATGCAGCCTGTCACTTGTCACCATTGCCTGTCACCAGATGCAGCCTGTCACTTGTCACCATTGCCTGTCACCAGATGCAGCCTGTCACTTGTCCCCATTGCCTGTCACCAGATGCAGCCTGTCACTTGTCACCAATGCCTGTCACCAGATGCAGCCTGTCACTTGTCACCGATGCCTGTCACCAGATGCAGCCTGTCACTTGTCACCGATGCCTGTCACCAGATGCAGCCTGTCACTTGTCACCATTGCCTGTCACCAGATGCAGCCTGTCACTTGTCACTGATGCCTGTCACCAGATGCAGCCTGTCACTTGTCACCGATGCCTGTCACCAGATGCAGCCTGTCACTTGTCACCGATGCCTGTCACCAGATGCAGCCTGTCACTTGTCACTGATGCCTGTCACCAGATGCAGCCTGTCACTCAGCCTGGCTCTCTCTCCCTCCCCTTCAGATGGGCATGCTGGGGGCTGCAGTTTCCCCCCTAGAATTGCAATGGGCCAGCCATTTGCACTACATATCCCATAATCCTCTTTTCTCCTTTTAGTTTTTTTCCTTGGCCAATGGGAGGAAAAGGGGGAAGAAACATAGCGGTGGCTGTCCTAGGAACAGCAGCATGAGGAGGAGAAGGAGGGGGGAGAAGAGCCCGCAGCTGCTCTCTCTCCACACACACACACACACAGCCGCTCCGATCTCATGCTGTTACATACAGGGAGGAGGTGGGTGGAGCTAGCGGAGGAGGAGGAAGTGAAATACTCTCTGCAATGAATGATGGGCCTCTCTCTCCTTACGTCACTGGTTGCTAGACACAAAGCGGTCCGCGGCTAGCAACCAGTTTGGGCAGTGAAGCAGGGGCCGCTGGAGAGACCCTTGAAGTGGGCCTTGCCACTGCGGCCAGTGACAGCGGCGCCGGCGATGCAGTACAGTATGACAATGCACACTAGATGGAGGGAAACCCAGGTCCTCAGGCAGTGCGCCCCTGTTGCCGCCCCTCTTAAAGTGCCGCCTGGGACCATGGTCCCATCGGGTCCCATGGTAGGGCCGGCCCTGCCCACAACCACCGGGCAAGGGTTGTGGGGATGAGGCCCTTGTCCCCATCAACATGGGGACATCCTCCCCATGTTGAGGGCATGTGGCCTGGTACGGTTCAGGAGGGAGGGGGGCGCTCTCTCGTCCCCCCCTCTTTTCCTGCTGCCTGCCAGGTTGCGTGCTCGGCTAAAGGGTTTGGTATGGATTTTTTGGGAACTCCACGCCATTTTTTTTTTAAATTTGGGGTGGAGTTCCCCTTAAAATCCATACCAGACCTGAAGGGCCTGGTATGGATATTTGGGGGAACTCCACGCATTTTTTTTTTTAATTTGCGGCGGGGTTCCCCTTAATATCCATTCCAGACCTGAAGGGCCTGGTAATTGAATTTGGGGGACCCCCACGCTTTTTTTTTATCAATGACTTTTCTATGTATTGCCGGGAGCCGACAATTCATTAAAACCGCGAGTGAGTTTTAAATGACTTTTTTTCCTTCAGAAATGACACTTTGTGCAGGGACAGTTCTAAGCAAGGGAAACAAGCGCGACTTTACATGCATATCATACACACCCCCCAGGTATGAAATTTAAAGGAATATTTCACTTTTATTGTTTCATTTTAAGCATTATTAAAATCACTGCTCCCGAAAAAACGTTCGTTTTAAAAACTTTTTTTTGCATTGATACATGTCCCCTGGGGCAGGACCCGGGTCCCCAAACACTTTTTAGGACAATAACGTGCATATTAGCCTTTAAAATTAGCACTTATGATTTCGAACGTTCGAGTCCATTGTATTTAATAGGGTTCTAAAGTTCACTCGAACATTCTGTCTGTTCGCAGGTTCTGGTGTGAACCGAACAGGGGGGTGTTCGGCTCATCCCTATGCGAGACCATTTAGCAACTTAAAGGAGACCATTACAGCTCTGCAGTTATCACCATCATTGACATCTGCGATTATCCATGCTGTTTGTCTAACAGCAGTGAGGTGAGCTGCTTGCAGACACAGAGGTGTATCACTGAAGTTCTTTCCAGCACTTGTACCCTGTTTGGTGGTGGGACTTACCACACACAGACTTTATTTCAGCAACTGTTTTCCATTTTATTTTTGATCTATTTTACATTGGACTCACAGAAGATATATTTTTCATTGATGATGTGATGCAATATTATATGTTTTGATCACCGTTTTTTAGTTATATACTGACCTTTGAGGTTTATGGTTACCATTCAGTATAGATATATTTGTGTTTTCACTTGCACTTTGTGAAATCTACCAACCACTAGGGATGAGCCGAACACCCCCCTGTTCGGTTCGCACCAGAACCTGCGAACAGACCTAAAGTTTGTGTAAACTTTAGAACCCTATTAAATACAATAGACTCAAACGTTCTAAATCAAAAGTGCTAATTATCAAGGCTAATATGCAAGTTATTGTCCTAAAAAGGGTTTGGGGGCCTGAGTCCTGCTCCAGGGGACATGTATCAATGCAAAAAAAAGTTTTAAAAATGGCAGTTTTTTCGGGAGCAGTGATTTTAATAATGCTTAAAGTGAAAGAATAAAAGTGAAATATTACCGTACTTTAAATTTCGTACCTGGGGGGTGTAAAGTATGCCTGTAAAGAAGCGCTTGTTTCCCGTGCTTAGAACTGTCCCTGCACAAAATGTCATTTCTGAAGGAAAAAAAGTAATTTAAAAGCACTCGCGGCTATAATGAATTGTCGGCTCCCGGCAATACAGAGAAAAGTCATTGATAAAAAAAAAAAAAAATGCGTGGGGGTCCCCCCAAATTCAATTACCAGGCCCTTCAGGTCTGGTATGGATATTAAGGGGAACCCTGCGTTAAATTAAAAAAAAATTACGTGGGGTTCCCCCCAAATATCCATACTAGACCCTTCAGGTCTAGTATGGATTTTAAGGGGAACTCCACCCCAAATTAAAAAAAAATGGCGTGGAGCTCCCCCAAAAATCCATACCAGACCCTTTATCTGAGCACGCAACCTGGCAGGCCACAGGAAAAGAGGGGGGGACGAGAGAGTGGCCTCCCCCCTCCTGAACCGTACCAGGCCACATGCCCTCAACATGGGGAGGATGTTTTGGGGGTCTATGACCCCTCAAAGCACCATGTCCCCATGTTGATGGGGACAAGGGCCTCATCCCTACAACCCTTGCCCGGTGGTTGTGGGGGTCTGCAGGCAGGGGGCTTATCGGAATCTGGAAGACCCCTTTAACAAAGGGGACCCCCAGATCCCGCCCCCCCCATGTGAATTGGTAAGGCCTACCATTTCACAAAGAAAGTGTAAAAAAAAATGTAAAAAAAAACACACAGACACCGTTGGGAAAGTCCTTTATTAAAAATAAAAAAATTAAAAATAAAAAACCCATTCCAGCGATGTAATCCAGTGTCCCGCGGCAATCCGATGTCTAGCGCTGCGGTCTCCACTCCACGCGAAACGTCATTGGCTGAGCGGACCTACACTGCGGAGGAAGTTCCCCATCAGGTCCGCTCAGCCAATGACGTAGGCGGGGTCTGAGGTATGAGGGGGCGGGGGCGCCCTCGTATCTCAGACCCCGCCTGCGTCATTGGCTGAGCGGACCTGATGGGGAACTTCCTCCGCAGTGTAAAAAATGAATAGACCCGCCCCTTCTCACGTTCCCTATCAGGTCCGCTCAGCCAATTACGTAGGTGTAAGGCTGAGCCCCTGAAGGGCCTGGTAATTGAATTTGGGGGGACCCCCACGCATTTTTTTATTTTTTATCAATGACTTTTCTCTGTATTGCAGGGAGCCGACAATTCATTATAGCCGCGAGTGCTTTTAAATGACTTTTTTTCCTTCAGAAATTACACTTTGTGCAGGGACAGTTCTAAGCAAGGGAAACAAGCGCTGCTTTACAGGCATACTATACACCCCCTCCCAGGTACAAAATTTAAAAGAATATATCACTTTTATTGTTTCACTTTAAGCATTATTAAAATCACTGCTCCCGAAAAAACAGCAGTTTTTAATACTTTTTTTGCATTGATACATGTCCCCTGGGGCAGGACCCGGGTCCCCAAACACTTTTTATGACAATAACTTGCATATAAGCCTTTAAAATGAGCACTTTAGATTTCTCCCATAGACTTTTACAAGGTGTTCCGCGGCTTTTCGAATTTCCCGTGAACACTCCAAATTGTTCGCTGTTCGGCGAACGTGCGAACAGGCAATGTTCGAGTCGAACATGAGTTCGACTCAAACTCGAAGCTTATCGCTACCAACCACCCCTTCCCCTTCCCCCTTTGTGTCACACAGCGCAGATATTACCATTTATTCAATGTGAGTGTATTGATTTTAATATGGTTTATTATTATAGGATTCATTGCACTCCTTGTCTTTTTTGTTTTTGCTTATATATATACCCTCCACCCGGTGGAAAAACTTGAGCTGTGATTGTCCCTGGATGCTTTTACTATTGATGGTGAGAAACACTAAGGCCTCATGCCCACGGACGTTTTTACAGCCGTGTTTTTGAGCGTTTTTTACAGCTTAAAAACGCCTGTCCATGTTAGTCTATAGCTTCATGCCCACCTAGGCGTTTTTGAGCTGCAAATGGCATAGGCGTTTTTAAGCTGTAAAAAAAACCCAGGACCAGTGCGTTCCGCGGCGCCGGCGTTAGGCATAAAAAAAGCGAAGCGTGAAAAAACGCGCAAAAACGCAGCGGTGGCGTTTTTGAGCTCCAGCGTTTTTATCTGGGCTAACTTTAATTATTTCTTTTTTTCGAGAAAAATACGGTCGAAAAATTTATAGACTAACATGGACAGGCGTTTTTAAGCTGTAAAAAACGCTCAAAAACGCGGCTGTAAAAACGTCCATGGGCATGAGGCCTTAAAGGCTGTGTTGATTGGACTGTATATATTTTTTTTGTCCCCCTCTCCAAAAATATCAAAACAAAATTTTCGCTAAAAATACACAAAAATCATCATTAGCAAAGACAAACATGACATAACTTGCAAAATTCCTGCTAAATCTAAAAGATACAACGCTACTGATTTAATAAATAAGGCTCTGTGTTTGAATGAGGTCTTGGTGATCATTCTCATGGCCACTGTAGCCTGTACATTGTGAATCAGCAGTTTTTTTATGTGGAGCTGTGTGCAGGCGACCTATGTTATCCTATGGGGATGCAGCAGCTGTAAGAACACAGGCACAGGTCTTAATTTAACAGGTGTGTGGGTGCAGGTGTACAGCTCCGAACACAGACAGTGTGCATTCTGGGCCACTCACCAACACCTGTGAAATTAGGACCTGTGGCTGTATTTGTACAGCAGCTGCATCCCCATAGAGTAACACGCGGCTCCAGCTGAATGAACAAACCACACATTCACATAGCCACAGTACCTATGTGAATGAGTCCTTAGGGCTTGTTTACTCGTGACGTTGGGGGTAGTAAACCCCCACTCTTGAGCTTTTACTACCCCCCAACTGCTACCACCTTTAGCTGCAGAGGCAGTAGCTGAAGGTGTACACAAGCTGCGGCCGCAGTGCTTTGCTTCACAGCCATGGCAGGAATTATACCCCAATACGCCCACCCAATGTCACCCAATAATGTGAATGGAGCTGCTCTGAAAGTGCCCTACAACTGCATGCAATGTACCTGTTGCAGTATGCTAATACAGGGTTGAGGGGGACACAATACCTCCTCACCACCCATCCAATTCCCTCTAAAGAACTGAACTCTTTAAAAAAAACAAGTGGCAAATAAATTTAGAGCAACATCTTTATTCTAATATTTATACAGGCAGTATCATGTGGACTGACACGTGGGATCAAAAGGGATCTTGAGTTATATATATCTAGGATATACACATAGTAATGCATCATCTGCTCGGCATAGGTGTGCGCAGCCTATTACATTAGGGTGTGCACCCCAAAGCTCAAACACACATACGTATATATATATATATATATATATATATATATATATATATATATATATGTGTAGCGGGGTCTCTTTAAGACTCTCAGAACTACCTTACCCAGAACCCCATTCGGTACCCAGGATGCAATGTTTCCACCCCAGAGACTCATGGGTGGGGTTATATAAGGAGGAGGCGAGGCTGCGCTCGGCCTCTTTGGGACACGAGACTTCAGTGGAGAGATCTTCCTGTGCGGATCCGCTGTGGTGCGAGGCCTGAAGCCTGGGGCCTTGCGCTGCTACCCAAAAGAGCCTTCCACCCCCATCGCGAGCCTGGGTGACATCTGACTTGGTCATCCTCAACCGCTGCTGAGCCGGAGACCGGACCGCTGCGGACGCTGTGTGTGGAGACACAGCAGCTGGAAGTTCCCGGACTGGGATCGCGTCCGGAGGGGTGAGCGAGCACATGCTCAATCCACAAATACTGTATACCATTGTTAGGCCTACAGACTGCCGTGGCCCACCAGTTCCTATTTCAGTTTCCCCTCCCCTGGAGATCCATAGCTGAACTGAGTCAAACGGATCTCTAGTGGAGTGTACTGTGTTGGCATCTTCTTTCCCTTGGATTACAAATGTGTTCCTGAAATGTGCACCACCGTTTAAAGACTGCATGCGAAGAATTTTATCCCCCTTACCCCTAGAGACTGAGTTATATGGTCAGGCCTGGCCATCTAGATAGATTATTTAGTTGCTGCGCCATAGGGCGCATAGTGAAGTACTGTTACACGTGGCGCGTGTGCGCCATATTTTACTAGTTGTAGTGTGCCTATTGCTGCAGGGCTCTGTAGAGATATTCCTGTGATTTGTTATAACTGTTGATTTTATTGCCAGTAGAAAGTAAACTCGTTATTCTTCTATCATTGCTTTGGTGTCTGAATTAACCATAGAGCATAAGATATATATATTACCCTAGACTAACTGTGCCAGAAGGGGGTCGAGTAAATTGCCGGGGGTTGGCGGAGCTGTCTTCAGGGCCCAAACCAAATCTGCGGCCCTCTTAGTTGAAGGTATCGCTACATATATATGGGGCAGTAGGGCAATGGACAGTGTCAGTGGGCAGGGACTGTTGTCAGTAGTTTTTTTTTTATTTATTTTTTATTATTACATTTTACAATTTTATTTTTTTTTATTATTTTTTCAATAATTATTTACAATAATTTTTTATTATTTTCTTTTACAATTTTTTAGGAGAACCATTGGAGGGCTTTGGTGAGATATCAAGGGCCTAAACAGACCCCTGATATCTCACTTTTAAGACAGAGAAAGGGGTTGAGGACAGAGATTCCAGAGTCCCTTTCTCTGCAGCCAAGCAGCAGGGGGAATCTGTGCAGCACAGAGTGATTAGGGTGTGCCTGGGCACACCTGGCACACCCTGTGTGCATGCCTATGCTGCTCAGGATTACATTATCATACCATTTTGGATTATTTAGCACTTCACACCTGGTGGTTTACATTTTCATACAATTGTAGCATGATTGTCAATGGATCAGTATACATACTGGAATTTTGCAGAAATGGGTACTCAACTATGAGGACATTTATGATGTCTTATGCATAAGATGTGCTAATGCAAAGTTGCGAAAATATTTTGTGGCTTTAAATGTATGTATGATTTGTGTAAGTCTGTGCAATAATAATTGAAGATATATTTTGTTTATTGGATAAAAATAAAGTTTACTGACCATCTGAATGGATTTTCTTCCTTTGAGGGAGTGAGGGTCTATATAAACTTACAATTGTGGAGTTAATATGCATCAGAGGATCAAGTTAGTAGTTAGGTTTGTAATTTGCACATTAATCAGAATCGCATTTCACCTTATATTTTTCATACTTTATTATATCTAATGTGTGACAAATTTATTTTCTAAAAAACATTAAAGTTATTTATATTATTATAATTTATTTCATTATTCTAAATCTGGATAGATCAGGGGAACAGGATCAAACTACATATAACCATGCACAGAAAGAACACGTCTACCAACCTGACTTAAAGCGGTTGTATACCCAAAATTCTGACTTTGCGTTTAATTTTGTATTTAGTTAATTAAAATTAATTGCCATTAGTAATTTTTACTCTACCTGCCTCCTGTCCAAGTTATCGATATTTTGCCGAGTCATGGCGTCTAACGAGCATTCGCCGTATCCTCCTTCATTCCGGCAAGCCGAGACCCTGACGAAAAAATTCACTGTCTATGTCGGGGCTGCGTCATTTCCTGTTTTAGACGTCAGCCCCGACATCCCGCGATGCTTCCTCAGAATTCATCAACAAGAGCATCATAATGGTACCATGTGACTTGTACGTCACAGGGTGGAGGAGAGACAGACAACGCAAATTACAAGCAAGCAAGCTTGTTACTAAGGCGCATGCGGGGGATTATCGAGATGAGGACGTACAGTGGGCGGAAATAAAGATTGTTTCAGATGCAGAAGACCACAGTGGAAATGGCGCCGGCTAATATGCAGAAAAAACTTTTACAAGATAAAGAATATATGCAGTAAGATAAAACAATTATATATATACAAAGTGATCAATCAATTCCTAATTACCTTGTCTTTCATAATATTGTGAATATCGTATTGATGTGGGAGGGTTTACTACCGCTTTAAGCTAGAGCATCTATCTTTGGTATATCAATACCTTTCTGATCAGTCTGCGATGGACAACCTTAGAAGAAAAAATTGGAAGATCTTGTTTTTCAGATTTTTTGGGGGGCTCACTGGCTCTTTTAGTATTGATAGTTTAAGGCGTAGAGGCAAATCCAGGAGTCTTTGCCTATTGGGATTAATGACTGTAGGCAAATGTGTAGCCTGTGCCACAGTCTGTAATATGTCTTTAAAATAAAGGCTGGAAATGTGTGGTAAATGTGTTTTTAATCCACTAATCTGTCCATTGGAAATAATAACATTCATAGGTCAAAGCTGGCAAACTAAAATCAGTGAATTGTGTGAAATTGAGTCATAACATTCATGTATTTATCATGCAAATAGAGATTCAAGGGAAATGCAAACAGCCGAGAAAGAATGCATTATTATGTGTAATTACAGAACTGGCCTCTAATCTCTTGAATCATCACATCATGATGTTTATGGACCTTGCTTTGTGCACTGGTGTGCAGTCATTTTGGAATAGGAAGGGGCCATCCCTAAATTGTTCCCACAAAGTTAGGAGCATGAAATTGTCCAAAATGTCTCTGTATACTGACGCCTTAAAAATTTCCTTCACTGGAACTAAGGGGCCAAGCCCAACCCCTGAAAAACAACCCCACGCCATAATCACCCCTCCACCAAATGATTTGGACGAGTGCACAAAGCAAGGTCCATACAGACATGAATGAGCGAGTTTTGGGTGGAGGAACTTGACTGACCTGCACAGGATCCTGACCTCAACCCGATAGAACACCATTAGGATGAATTAGAGCGAAGTTTGCGAGCCAGGCCTTCTCGTCCAACATCAGTGCCTGACCTCACAAATGCACTTCTAGAAGAATGGTCAAACATGTCTATAGACATACTCCTAAACCTTATGGACAGCCTTGACAGAAGAGTTGAAGTTGTTATAGCTGCAAAGGGTGGGCCAACTCAATATTAATGGTAAAAAGAAATAAATGCGCTACCCCCAAAAAACACATAAATAATAACAACTCTATGAAAAGAGGTGAAGCAGCTGCACTGGAATATGACAAATTCAAACAAAATAGACGGTAGTAGTGCAGCGCTACATGTAGACCAGTCAGAGCTGGAATGTAACTCGAATGTGACCATAAATAGAAACACACAAAAAAAAAAAAGGGAAGGGGCAGGCTGAATGCCCCACCCAATGTTCAAAGTGTCCACAGCACTAAACAAAGTGATAAGTGTCCAAAACAGTGAATAAATAACATGGAATGGATGTACAAATTCTGGCACAATTCTTCACGTGGATGATGACATACATATGCGCTTACCAGAAACGTTGGACCCAAATGTCATACGACCATGCCTATGCATTTTGCTTCCCATGTTGCCTTTTAATATATGAACTGTGATCACTTTTTATTTCTGTATGTTGGTGTTTTTTTGATTAAAAAAACAATTTTTTGACCTACACCATTGGAGCCCCCTAATTTTTCTTCTCTTTGCATGAATTCGGTGAAGAAAAGTTTTTTTCAGTTTTCTCCAGTTGGTCCCTTTACAATACCCTTGTCGGGGTATTTTTCATCTAAGCTCGATTGTATCCCACCGTCCGGTTGAATACCTGGATCCAGAATACCAACCTTCTGGTAAGACCTCCAGCCTTGAGAGTATTGGAGACCCAAGAAGTATTGGATCCATTAGTTCCATCCAGGATTGAGGACATCTGATCGTCCAGCAAGTATACCTCATCACCCATCAGAGATCCGGTGACGTTCCTGTGGAGCAGCCGTTGGAGATACTCTCAAGCTCGATTGATCCGCTGTCGTATGACATTCGGGTCCAACGTTTCTGGTAAGCGCACATGTATGTCATCATCCACGTGAAGAATTGTGCCAGAATTTGTACATCCATTCCATGTTATTTATTCACTGTTTTGGACACTTATCACTTTGTTTAGTGCTGTGGACACTTTGCACATTGGGTGGGGCGTTCAGCCTGCCCCTTCCCTTCTTTTTTTGTGTGTTTCTATTTATGGTCACATTCGAGTTACATTCCAGCTCTCACTGGTCTACATGTAGCGCTGCACTACTACCTTCAACTCAATATTAAACCTTACGGACTAAGACTGAGATGGCATTAAAGTTCATGTGCATGTAAAGGCAGGCGTCCCAATACATTTGACAATATAGTGTATATTAACTAGACTTTCCTATCCATGAAACCTGCACTATTCATTAAATTTGCCCATTTAACATATAGTAGATACATGTTGATCCTTCCATTAGAACCATTTCTTGAATACTGCTTTCAAATAGAGTGACAAAGCTATTCCTTCTACAATTTAAATTACTGCTGAATTGTCACCCTTTGCAGTCACTGTAGCCATTAGGGCCATAAGTGAGTATTTAAGGCGTGAGCAAGGTTATCAGCATTGCCACTGATCTAATCCCCACTGCCTGTCAGGTATTGGCCACACCAAGGTCAAACTTCAGACCTTCTAACTGACTTCCCATTCCCACAATGCTCATGGGAAATTGTAGATAAAGCTTGCATATCAAAGTTAATGTCATTGTAATAAAAGGGAAAATACTTTTTTTCCATTGTACAGACCACCAATCAAGGGAGTGGAGAGATGTTTTCATGCTTCCTGAACTCCGATGAGTCTTTCTGAATTCAGCCACAAATGTCCAAAGGTGAATAACAAAGGGTTATTACAAGATTTTCCTTCTTTCTTCTTTTTTTTATTTTGTTCTTCTTGTTCAATATTTTTATTGAGAAAAAGGAAAGAACAACATCACTGTCACGGTTGGTACAAGTATAATACAGAGTGAGATTTGCACCCACTTAAAGTACAGTGAGTAGGAAAACATTATAACATTACAGGAAATGGAGTGATAACAACCAACAGGAAAAAAAAAAAAAACTGGGGCCACAGGCCCTGCGAACATATAGCCGTATATGACTTTGAGCTGCAAGCGCCCTAATAACGGTCAATTCCAAATAACCTGAGGTGCAGAAAAAGCGCACAAAAAATAAGCGATTTGAATCTTGGCCAGTTTAGCAGAAACTGACTGAGATTCAAAGCATGTATGGGCAGGCTGAATGAACCTAATTTTATTGATTATTCAATTTGGATACAACCAGCCTACCACATTTTACATACGATTATCACTAGCGGCTGGCCTCTAGCAATATTTACTATCTTCTCTGGGCAGGAACGACTTCCCCTTCTTTGTGTTGATGGGGGAATCCTGGTTTCCTGGTTGCAGGAAAGAAATTTGCTCCATGTATGGCCTGCCTACAGGAAAAAAAAAAGAAAGATATAAGAAAAAACAATGCCAGGATAGAGAAAGAAGAGAAAGGGAGGGGGAAATAGGTCACTGCACACACCGGGAAGGAGTAGCATCCAGGAGACTAGTGGAGCCCTGGAGGGTCACGGTTCCAGAAGGGAAGAGTCAAAACTTGAAGGTAAGTAATTATCAACCCAGGGTTGCCAGACCTTTAGGTGTTCAGGAATGATATCCAGCAAGGTTGCCTCAATCTTACTGTGGATCGTTGCCTGTGTAAAGCGATTTTTCATCTCTAATATACATAGGGTTGGGTTCTTCCAGGACCTAGCAATAGTTTGTTTGGAAGCTGTCAGTTGAGTTCTTGTAAATTTGACTGAACAATGGTTAAGCAATGCAAATGTTGGGTCCATTGCTATAGTGACTTGAACTAGGGTAGAGATATTACAAAACATTTCGGAGCAAAAATGCTGCACTATTGGGCAGATCCGCCATATATGTGCGTGGGTACCCAGTTCACTACAACCCTGAAAACAATCAGGGGGTAGCTAGGTAGAAATTTAGAGATTCTGGCCCAGACCAGATACCAGCGCATTACATTTTATTAGTTTCCACTGCTATAACGTTCTGGGATCCTTAATTTGTGCTTACCGTCCTCCAAAGTGTTATGCCGCGTACACACGATCATTTTTCCCGTCGAGAAAAATGAAATTTTTTCCTTTGGACGAGAAAAACGATCGTCTGTGGGCTTTCTGTCGTTTTTCTCGACGGGAAAAACGGCATTAATCACGACGAGAAAAATTAGAACATGCTCTAATTTTTCTCGTCGTGATTCCCGTTGTTTTTTTCCGCTGCAGTTTTCCCATAGGGAAACACTGGCGGGGAGCCCACACACGGTCATTTTTTTCGACCCAAAAAATATTTAAAACGGCCATGTGTGGGGGGAACAAGCTGTTCCTCGTTTTTCACGTCGATTTTCTCGACTGTGTTTTCACTGTCGAAAAAATAGATTGTGTGTACGCGGCATAAGGTGATTGCTTTAAGACTGTTTAAGCAAAGCATTTAATTTCAAATGTTGGCAAATATCAATTAATAATCTGAAAGTTAATAAAGGCTTTATGGAAAAAAAACATAAATTTCATTTGAATTCTATTCTGGAGCAGATTGTTGGAGTAGCGTCCATTAGTATATTACCGTAGTACTGCTGCAAAAACCACATCGTTTTTACAAGAACAAATTACATTTACTTTTCTTGTAAAAAATTGCCAATGATGTTTTACTTCTGTACAACCTGTTCATTAGTCTCTATAAACTTTCTCAACTGTGTTCTGCTATGTGCCAAATACTGGTACATTTATTCTCTCTCATCACAGCATCGTTAAAGTATTGGCCGGTAAGAGTATGTATTGCTTTGGCCAAGGTTACAACTGTAGGGCTTGGGGTGTGATTAGATGACAGGTGTAAAAAGTATATTGAAGAGTCAGCTGTATTCTGGTTTTTTGCCTGTGCAGGTGCTGCCATTTGGTGCAAGTAATTCCACCATGACTTTTTCTTTATAAATGGTTTTTGGCATCTGGTGTCAGCAGTTGGTGTCTGCATTTTTTATTTGATGCAGGAATTATGCAATTATCGTTAATGGCCAAGCATTAATAGTCCTTAATTTGTTTGCACATATCCTTAGAGACAAGACCGGTTTTGCAGGTTGTTTGGGTATAGTTGTTTTCTTGGGAAGGCCAACTGAGAAGGACTCCAGAATATCCAAGGTCAGGAATTCAGGGCTGAGAGTGTATCTTCTAAAAGTGGATAAATAAATAGATAGCTAGATAGCTAGATAGATAGATAGATAGATAGATAGATAGATAGATAGATAGATAGAGAGATAGATAGATACCTGTCTCCTGGAAACACAGATATATAAAAAGACTGAAAATGGAAGTATATGGATGATGAAATAAGAAACAGATATTAATATCACTAAAGCCTCGTACACACGATCGGATATCCTATGGATTCTAATCCGATGGTTTTGTCCATCGAAAATCCGATGAAGCTGACTTCCATCAGTCTTGCCTACACACCATCAGTCAAAAAACCGACCGTTCCAAACATGGTGACGTAAAACACTCCGATGAGCCGAGAAAAATGAAGTTCAATGCTTCTGAGCATGCGTCGACTTGATTCTGAGCATGCGTGGGTTTTTTATCCGATGGACTTGCCCATAGACGATCTGAGTTTTCGATCGGTTTTTTATCCATCGGAAAAATTTAAAACATGTTCTATTTTTTAAAACCGATGGAAAAAAGACCGATGGGTCCCATACACGATCGGTTTGTCTGATGAAAACAATCCATCGGACGGTTTTCATCGGTTAAACCGATCGTGTGTACAGGGCTTTAGTATCCATCTTTCACACTGACAGAGTGTGAGGAGAGGAGAGCCGATCAGTGGCATCTCCTCGCAGGGGAGACCCGTACAGGTAAAAAGGGCACTGATCATCAGTGCAGCCCCAACAGTGCCCAGCAAGTGATGCCAGTCTGTGCCCATCAGAGACACCAATCAGTGCTGCCTTTCAGTGCCTGCTCATCAGTGCTGCCATCTGTGCCACCTATCAGTGCGGCATATTAGTTCCTCCACATCAGTGCCACCTAATCAGTGCCGCCCCATCAGTGAAGGAGAAAAATTACTTATTTACAAAATTTTCTGATAGAAACTAAGAAAAACTATAATTTTTTTCAACATTTTTGGTCTTTTTTCATTTTTAAAGCAAAAAAATAAAAAGACCTAGTAGTTAATAAATACCACAAAACGAAAGCTCTATCTGTGTGAAAAAATTATAAAAATTCAATCTAGGTACAGTGTTGCATGACCGCACAAGAAGGAAGGGGGTGAAAGTGCCCAGAAGGCAAGTGGTTAAATGATGAGGGAGAGGAAGAGGAATTTGGGAGAGACAGAGTCCCAGCCAGGGCCATCTTAAATATTGATTGGACTATGGGCAAACATCTTCTTGGGCCTGTCGGGTTTTTCCTGAACAATCATTACTGCTGGCTACAGCCGGAAAAATTGATCATTGTACTCTGCCAGTGGGGGAGGCTCCCCACTGTCAAAATACAATACCACACCGTAAAGGATTTGAGTTGGATTGAGAAACTTTTTTTCATTCAACCCGCTGGTTAACCACTTAAGCCCCGGACCATTTTTGTCTGGTTAAAGACCAGGCCACTTTTTGCGATTCGGCACTGCGTCGCTTTAACTGACAATTGCGCAGTCGAGTGACGTGGCTCCCAAACAAAATTGACGTCTTTTTTTTTCCACAAACAGAGCTTTCTTTTGGGGGTATTTGATCACCTCTTCGGTTTTTATTTTTTGCGCTATAAACAAAAATAGAGCGACAATTTTGAAAAAACTTCAATATTTTGTACTTTTTGCTATAATACATTTCCCCAAAAAATATATTAAAACATATTTTTTTCTTCAGTTTAGGCAGATACGTATTCTTCTACATATTTTTGGTTAAAAAAAAATGCAATGTCCGTTTATTGATTGGTTTGTGCAAAAGTTATAGCGTTTACAAAATAGGGGATAGTTTTATGGCATTTTTATAAATTTATTTTTTTTACTAGTAAAGGTGGCGATCAGTGATTTTTTTCGTGACTGCGACATTATGGCGGACACATCGGACACTTTTGACACATTTTTGGGACCATTGTCATTTTCACAGCGATTAGTGCTATAAAAAAGCACTGATTACTGTGAAAATGACACTGGCAGTGAATAGGTTAACCACTAGGTGGCGCTGTAGAGGTTAAGTGTTCCCTGCATAGTGTTTCTAACTGTAGGGGGGGTGGGCTGTGTGTCACATGACACTGATCTCCGCTCCGAGTACACGGAGCTGAGATCCGTGTCATTGTCACTAGGCAGAGCCGGGAGATGCTTGTTTACACAAGCATCTCCCCACTCTATACCTCTGTGAGACGATCGCAGGGATCCCCGTGGCGATCGAGTCTGCGGGACCCGCGGTCCGACTCACGGGGATGGCGGCAGGGTTGCGAGCGCACCGCCGGTGGCGCGCGCGCAACCACGCGGACAGGCACTTAAAGGGGATGTACAGGTACGTTGATGTGCCTGTCCGTGCCATTCTGCCGACGTAAATGTACAGGAGGCGGTCGGCAAGTGGTTAAACTAAAAAAAAAATAATCATGTATGGTCGGTGTTATGTCCCTTAGACACAGGGTCTCTCAGGGTGCTGCTAGCAATGCTACCAGTATCTGCTCAGCAATTTACACACAGGCTGGATGAACTTCTTAACCATGGAGAGGGTTTATTACTCACTCAGAAACATGATGACTTTGTTACATGGAGTGAACAAGGGATTGTGGAAAGAATGGACTTTATAGGCACACGTAGTTTTTAGAAAAATAATAACATTTTAATTACATACATACATATATAACATGAATTTGACCTACGTCACCAGGACAATTGCAGATACATAATAAATGGCATGTAAATAGCTAAATAGACACAAATACATAAATTACAACACATGTAGTGTGGACATTGCCAAGGAGATACCCCACAAGATTGTGATGGTTCCTTGGATAGAGGTTCACTGTGTGTTGATGCACTTTAAAACTTGGAGCTCGACATGTTTCGCGATCTGATCGCTTTCTCAAGAGCTTCTAAATATACAAGGAAAGATTTAATAGTTTTGGTACAAAAAACATTTATTTATTCATTACACATAATATTGATATACAGTTAATGAACACTAGTCACTCACCACTAATCGCCTGTAGGGAGTGAGTGTGATAAAGTTGTTGCGACCGTCTAAACTCTGTGTAAACGACACGTGGAAAAGGGTGGCCCCAAGAGGGGAGGCCTAGACTACAGGCACATTCCTTACCAATAGGTGTAGATTACCACCTGAGGGCCAATTGTAATCAAATATTTTCATTTTTGTTACATGGAGGAAAGAGTCTTAATACAACAGGCTTCTGTCATTACCAGATCTATGCATCCATGCTGCTGCTGCTGCTTCCAGTCCCATACACACCCTCTCTTACTTCCTGGTACAGCCCCTTCCCCAGCATGCATCAGGAAAAAAAGGTGAAGGGTCACAGTGATCCAGCACAAACATCACACCTCCTCTTTTTCCCCCCAAAAATTTAAAAAACATAACAAGAGAACAAAATACACATAAAATACTCAACACATAAAATAACAAGGCAAGCAGGATCAGTTCAGCAAGTAGTATCTCCAACTCAGTTCTGTGGCTCCCGCATCACGTTATGAGCCCTTTGTCTCTGTTTCCTGACCTCCAAAGTGTCCCGTAAGAGTGTCCCATAAGATTTCAGTGCTTTGCCAACGAGAAGTTTGATGTCTTTGGCTGGCAGACTTACGAAGTGGCACAGCACTAGGAGGGGTAGAGGCTGTTAAAGGTTCTGGAGATGTCAGTGGGTGTCCAACAGACAAATCAGTCTCTGCAACTCTGGGCACATGTCCGAGCTCCCCGGGAATATGGTCACCAACCGTTTCAGGGGTTGGTTGTAAACTTGTGGGATCATGCCAGACACCATGCCATAAGTCACCAGTAGAACCCTGAGTAGACTCTGTTGGTTGGGTAGAAAGAGAGGTCGGGTTTGTTTCTACTGGCAGGCAAATGCGCTTTCTCAATTGCAAAAGGTGTCTTCCAGTCTCCAGGCGAACAAGGTACATTCTTCGTCCAAGAGGTCCATCAAAAATGCCAGGAAGCCAATGAGGCAAAACTCTGTAATTCCGAAACCATACAAGATCACCTGCATGGAATCCAGGATGGCATGGCGGAGTAGGTGTTGGTGATTGTTCCTGTGGATGAACTAAGTCCAGTTTGGTGCGGAGATGCCTGCCAAACATAAGAAAAGCTGGGGACAGCCCAGCAGTAGCATGTTTTGTGTATCGGTACATGGTCAAGAACTCCAGCAGATTCTCCTCTGACATTCCGACCTGGTCCAGAGTGGACAGTAAGTGCTTCTTAAATGTCTGCACAAACCGTTCTGCCAGTCCATTTGAGGCTGAATGATAAGGAGCTGTTTTGTAGTGTTGGATGCCCAAGCCACTGAGGAAGGATTGAAATTCATGCAATGTAAATTGAGTCCCATTGTCCGAGACTATGGCTGTTGGCAAGCCATATTGAGCAAAGAGCTTCTTTAAGACTAGAATGGTAGCAGCTGAGGTAACAGAAGGCATTTGAAAAACCTTCGGCCATTTTGAATGTGCATCTACCACGATCAAATACATTTTACCCTGGATTGGACCAGCAAAATCGAGATGGAGTCTTGACCACGGGTCTGTCGGCCATGGCCAAGGTAGCAGGGTTCCTTTCTTTTAGGGTCGCTGAGCTTGACAGCACCCAGGACATTGAGCCATATAATCTTCAATTGTTGTGTCTATTTGTGGCCACCAAACATAGCTCTGGGCTCGCTGCTTCATGCGCACCACGCCAGGATGGCCCTCATGCAGTATCCTTAGCATGGTTGGTTGCAAATACTGAGGTATAATCATTCTATTGCCAGACTGTAGGCAACCAGCATTAGTCACAAGCTCACATTTTCTGGCAAATTACGGACGAAATTCACCTGGGACTTTCTCTGGCCATCCAGCCTGAACATATGAGAATATCTGAGACAAGAAGGGATCTGTGACTGTATGTCTGGCAATTAGGGAGGTGGACATGCAGGATTTTGGCCTGTGTATTTCCATTATGCGTACTTTTCTTGGTGAGTGGTCTCCAATTGGCAATCTGGAAAATGCATTGCCATGGGCATCATGGGAACGGTATCTGATAGAATAAGTATAAACTCCCAAGAATAAAGCGTACTGTTGTAAGCGAGATGCAGTTGTTGTAGAAATTCCTTTCTGAGGGTTCAGTATTGACAACAGAGGTTTGTGGTCAGTGATAAGTGTGAACTCCCGACCATAGATGTACGTATGAAATTGTTTTGTGGCCCATACGATAACCAAATCTTCCTTGTCTATCTGGAAGTAGTTTTGTTCTGCTGAGGTTAAAGACCTGGAGGCAAAAGAAATGGGGCACTCTGTGCCATCTGGCATGACATGGGAAAGCACAGCACCCAGTCCATAAGGCGAGGCGTCACAAGCCAAGGTGACATGTTTCTTTAAATCATAGTGGACCAGAACTCGAGAAGACAGAATTCGTTCTTTAGAAAGCTGAAAAGCTTCTTCACATTTGGCTGTCCATATCCATTTAACTCTTGCATCCAGTAAGCGATGTAATGGGTAAACCTGGTGTGCTAGGTACGGCAAGAAACGGTGGTAGTAATTTAGGAGGCCAAGGTAGGACCTGAGCTGTGTGACATTCTGGGGAGTAGGGGCATGGGTAAGGGCTTTAACCTTTTCTTCAGTAGTGTATAACCCATGTCGATCCACAGTGTGGGCACAAAATTCCAGTCGAGACTTTAGAAATTTGCATTTTGAAAGATTGACACGTAAACCATACCTTTTGGAGTCTCTGTAGCACAGTTTCAACATTCTTTCTGTGTTCTTCATCAGTGGGACCAGTGATGAGCATGTCATCTAGTAGACATTGAGTAAAAGGTATGCCTGCCAGGACTTCATCCATGATTCGCTGCCAGATGGCTGGAGCTGAGGCTATGTCAAAAACCATGCGGTTATATTGGAATAATCCTTTATGGGTGTTAATGGTCAACAGATGGCGTGAATCTGGGTGTACTTGCAGTTGCAGGTAAGCTTGCTTTAAGTCTATTTTTGTAAACTTTTTCCCCTCAGCCAGTGAGCTAAATAGATCTTCAAGTCGAGGCAATGGGTATTGATCCACAAGAAGTTGGTTGTTGAGGGCAACCCTGAAATCTCCACAAATTCTAATCTCTCCATTCTTTTTCTTGACAGGCACAATTGGCAATGCCCATTCACTTCTATCAACTTTAGTTATGATTTTTTCAGCCAATAGGCGGTCCAGCTCTGCTTCCACTTTCTTTCGCAAGGAAAAAGGTACTGATCTTGCCTTACAAAAACGAGGTGTAGCACCAGGCTTCAAGAGGAGGTGGGCCATTTTTCCTTTTACTGTGCCCAAAGATTCCTCAAAAACCCCCTTAAAACGTGACTTTAGGGATTCCACCCAATGGTCTACCTCAGAAAGCAATGTACATTGGGCAATGGCAAGAGGAGGCATGCCCAGGGCTTTTATCCAGTCCCTACCGTACAGCGGAGGACCTCCTTTATTGACAACATAAAGGCATAGTGTTTGACTGCATTTGCCTAATGTAACAAGAGGTTTCACATAACCCAAGGGCTGTAGTAGTTCTTTGCTGTAGGTTTGTAGTGTGAGATTTGTAGGTTGGAGCGGTAGGGAAAAACCGGATGCCTTTAAATCAGTCCATGAAATGACAGACACAGCCGCCCCTGTATCAACATCCATGGAGACAGGACAGCCATTGAGTGTGACATCCACTTTTATCGCAGGGGTACTCCCAGCTACCCGAAACAGTCCAACATGCTGGACACAGGTCTCCTCATCAGAGCTGGAGCCGTTATTGTCAGTATCCATATCTGTCTGTTTACGTTTAACTTTTGTGCTAGTGTTCGGGGAGCGTGAGCTGCAGCAAACACGCCCAATATGGCCAGTCTTTCCACAAAGAAAACAAACGACATCCTTGAACTTGCAAGCAGGTGCACTGTGAGTAGTGTTACCACAACGGTAGCAAGTTGATGTCCTAGAGACAGAAGAATTAGGGTTTCGAGGTTTAGGCTGATTTGGGGGCGGCCATCTTGGGTGTCGGGTAATAGCAGAGTGGAATATTTCCTCTCCCTGGCTTGCAGGAGTTTCAGGTGGTGCCTTCAGTAGGGTGGCGTCCCGTGTAGCCAACTCCATGACCGTAGCAAGGTCAGTGGCTTTCGTCAGAGTCAAGTCGGGTTCTGTGAGTAAACATTTCAGTATGGCTGGGTCGCAGAATCCCATGACAAACATGTCACGGAGAGCCGTCTGCAGGTAGTCTCCAAACTGACAAGTGGCAGCTAGTTTACGTAAAGCAATTATATAAGTCTTATGTCCTCCCCGGCATGCTGCCTTCTACTGTAGAATTTAAACCACTATGCACTCTCTAATGGCTTTGGGTTGTAGTGCTCATGAAGCTTCTGAATTAACTCAGGTAGGGGCTTAGAGGCCGGCTTGTCTGGAGAAATTAGGTCTCTGAGAGTGCCATATGCAGCTTGACCCAATGTTGTGAGGAAAACTGCAACTTTCTTTTCTGCAGCCACACTATTTGCTTCCATATACTGCTCCAGTCTCTCCACCCAGGAGGATAAACTTCTTAACCATGGAGAGGGTTTATTACTCACTCAGAAACATGAGGACTTTGTTACATGGAGGAAGGAGTCTTAATACAACAGGCTTCTGTCATTACCAGATCTATGCATCCATGCTGCTGCTGCTCCCAGTCACACACACACACTCTCTTACTTCCTGGTACAGCCCCTCCCCCAGCATGCATCAGGAGAAAAAGGTGAAGGGTCACAGTGATCCAGCACTAACATCATAGTTAGCCTAAATCATATGGCAAATTTGTATCTATTCCTTACACATGACGAGGAACTTGGGAAGAATAGAGAGGAGCTTGGGAAGAATGAAGAGGAGCGCAGGAGGAACTGGAGATGGATGAAGCTGAGCTCAGGAAGAATGAGCATGCGTTGGGAAGAACAGAGGAAGAATGGAGAGGATTTTAGGAGGAGCTGGGCAAAATGGGGAGGAGTTAAGGAAGAGTGATGGGGGAATACAGAGGAGCTGAGAAAGAAGCCCTGGAAGGAGTAGAAGGAGCCCAGGAAGACTGACAGGGGAATGAGAAGTCCAGGTGAATCTTGGGGAAAACGTGGACAGGCTGTAAATGGAGTGTGGTGTGGTGAGAGAAGGCTAACACAGGAAGGATGTGTAACCTAGGGGAATAGCAGATTTAAATGATGGATTACATGAGGGAATTTGTACCAAATGTTTTAGTTTTTTTTTACATTGGAGGGTGGGCAGGTGTATGAAGGGTTTGAGTGTTGTATATTTAGGGGAGGGGTGGTAGGTTGCATGGTGATGGTTGCAACCAGGCTGTAAAGGGTGGTGACAATGAAAGAGGGGAGTACACAATGTATAATGCGGTGTGTGATGGGTGTATACAAGGTAGGACAGGGTGTGATGGGGGCCAAAGCTGTAAGAAGGTGTGAAGTGAAGTGTGATGGGTGGTGAGAGGTGCAAGAGGGCTTATGTGACTGGTGTATGCAGAGTATAGTAGTGTGGGATCTGTGGTGAGAGGTGTTGGTATTGTATGTTGGGGTGTGATTGGTGTATGCAGGCTATAATAGGGTGTAATGGGGAGTGTTGGGTGGTGTCAGGACACTGCAGGGAGTGGATAGCTATGCATTGGTCATCTGTAGTTGAGCAGGTTAATGGATGTGTGCAGGGTATGATGAGGGCACACAGGGTATGGTGACACAGGGTATGGTGATATATATAGAGAGAGGTATAATGGGTGGTGACTGATGCAGGGTGGGTGTATGCAGGGTGGGTGTATGTAGGGTGGGTGTATGCAAGCTGGGTGTTTTTAGTCTGGGTACGGTATATACAGGGTGGGTGTATGCAGGGTGGGTGTTTTCAGGCTAGGTATATGCAGGCTGGGTGTTTTTAGGGTGGGTGTATGCAGGGTGGGTGTATGCCGAGTGGGTATATGCAGGCTGGGTGTTTTTAGGCTAGGTATATGTAGGGTGGGTGTATACAGAGTGGGTGTATTCAGGCTGGGTGTATACAAGGTGGGTGTTTTCAGGCTGGGTATATGCAGGCTGGGTGTATGCAGGCTGGGTGCATACAGGGTAGGTGTATGCAGGGTGGGTGTATACAGGGTTGGTGTATGCAGGGTGGGTGTATACAGGGTGGGTGTATACAGGGTGGGTGTTTTCAGGCTGGGTGTATGCAGGCTGGGCGTATACAGGCAGGGTGTACGCAGGCTGGCTGTATGCAGGGTGGGTATATACAGGGTGGGTGTACGCAGGCTGGGTGTACACAGGCTGGGTGTACGCAGGCTGGGTGTACGCAGGCTGGGTGTATACAGGGTGGGTGTATGTAGGGTGGGTGTATGCAGGCTGGGTGTTTTTAGGCTGGGTATATACAGGGTGGGTGTATGCAGGGTGGGTGTTTTCAGGCTGGGTGTATGCAGGCTGGGTGTATACAGGGTGGGTGTTTTCAGGGTGGGTGTATGCAGGGTGGGTGTGTGCAGGGTGGGTATTTGTAGGATGGGTGTATGCAGGGTGGGTATATGCAGGCTGGGTGTTTTCAGGCTAGGAATATGCAGGGTGGGTGTATACAGAGTGGGTGTATTCCTACTGGGGGTATACAAGGTGGGTGTTTT
This sequence comes from Rana muscosa, assembly GCA_029206835.1. Classification (NCBI taxonomy): domain Eukaryota; kingdom Metazoa; phylum Chordata; class Amphibia; order Anura; family Ranidae; genus Rana; species Rana muscosa. The sequence goes on along the minus strand of CM055117.1, from coordinate 908,921,668 downwards.
CAGGCTGGGTATATGCAGGCTAGGTGAATACAGGGTGGGTGTATACAGGGTGGGTGTATGCAGGCTGGGTGTATACAGGGTGGGTGTATACAGGGTGGGTGTATGCAGGGTGGGTGTGTGCAGGGTGGGTATTTGTAGGATGGGTGTATGCAGGGTGGGTATATACAGGGTGGGTATATGCAGGCTGGGTGTTTTCAGGCTAGGAATATGCAGGGTGGGTGTATACAGAGTGGGTGTATTCCTACTGGTGGTATACAAGGTGGGTGTTTTCAGGCTGGGTATATGCAGGCTAGGTGAATACAGGGTGGGTGTATACAGGGTGGGTGTATGCAGGCTGGGTGTATACAGGGTGGGTGTATACAGGGTGGGTGTATGCATGGTGGGTGTATACAGGCTGGGTGTATGCAGGGTGGGTGTATGCAGGGTGGGTGTTTTTAGGCTGGCTGTATGCAAGGTGGGTATATACAGGGTGGGTGTATGCAGGGTGGGTGTTTTCAGGCTGGGTGTATACAGGGTGGGTGTATACAGGGTGAGTGTATACAGGGTGGGTGTATGTAGGGTGGGTGTATGCAGGCTGTTTTTTTTTTAGGCTGGGTATATACAGGGTGGGTGTATGCAGGGTGGGTGTTTTCAGGCTGGGTGTATGCAGGCTGGGTATATGCAGGCTGGGTGTATACAGGGTGGGTGTTTTCAGGGTAGGTGTATGCATGGTGGGTGTATGCAGGGTGGGTGTGTGCAGGTTGGGTATTTGCAGGGTGGGTGTATGCAGGGTGGGTGTATACAGGGTGGGTGTATACAGGGTGGGTGTTTTCAGGCTGGGTGTATGCAGGCTGGGCGTATACAGGCAGGGTGTACGCAGGCTGGCTGTATGCAGGGTGGGTATATACAGGGTGGGTGTACACAGGCTGGGTGTACACAGGCTGGGTGTACGCAGGCTGGGTGTACGCAGGTTGGGTGTACGCAGGCTGGGTGTATACAGGGTGGGTGTATGTAGGGTGGGTGTATGCAGGCTGGGTGTTTTTAGGCTGGGTATATACAGGGTGGGTGTATGCAGGGTGGGTGTTTTCAGGCTGGGTGTATGCAGGCTGGGTGTATGCAGGGTGCGTGTTTTTAGGGTGGGTGTGTGCAGGGTGGGTATTTGTAGGATGGGTGTATGCAGGGTGGGTATATACAGGGTGGGTATATGCAGGCTGGGTGTTTTCAGGCTAGGAATATGCAGGGTGGGTGTATACAGAGTGGGTGTATTCCTACTGGGGGTATACAAGGTGGGTGTTGCAGGCTAGGTGAATACAGGGTGGGTGTATACAGGGTGGGTGTATGCAGGCTGGGTGTATACAGGGTGGGTGTATACAGGGTGGGTGTATGCAGGGTGGGTGTATGCAGGGTGGGTGTGTGCAGGGTGGGTATTTGTAGGATGGGTGTATGCAGGGTGGGTATATACAGGGTGGGTATATGCAGGCTGGGTGTTTTCAGGCTAGGAATATGCAGGGTGGGTGTATACAGAGTGGGTGTATTCCTACTGGGGGTATACAAGGTGGGTGTTTTCAGGCTGGGTATATGCAGGCTAGGTGAATACAGGGTGGGTGTATACAGGGTGGGTGTATGCAGGCTGGGTGTATACAGGGTGGGTGTATACAGGGTGGGTGTATGCATGGTGGGTGTATACAGGCTGGGTGTATGCAGGGTGGGTGTATGCAGGGTGGGTGTTTTTAGGCTGGCTGTATGCAAGGTGGGTATATACAGGGTGGGTGTATGCAGGGTGGGTGTTTTCAGGCTGGGTGTATACAGGGTGGGTGTATGTAGGGTGGGTGTTTTCAGGCTGGGTGTATGCAGGCTGGGCGTATACAGGCAGGGTGTACGCAGGCTGGCTGTATGCAGGGTGGGTATATACAGGGTGGGTGTACGCAGGCTGGGTGTACACAGGCTGGGTGTACGCAGGCTGGGTGTACGCAGGCTGGGTGTATACAGGGTGGGTGTATGTAGGGTGGGTGTATGCAGGCTGGGTGTTTTTAGGCTGGGTATATACAGGGTGGGTGTATGCAGGGTGGGTGTTTTCAGGCTGGGTGTATGCAGGCTGGGTGTATACAGGGTGGGTGTTTTCAGGGTGGGTGTGTGCAGGGTGGGTATTTGTAGGATGGGTGTATGCAGGGTGGGTATATACAGGGTGGGTATATGCAGGCTGGGTGTTTTCAGGCTAGGAATATGCAGGGTGGGTGTATACAGAGTGGGTGTATTCCTACTGGGGGTATACAAGGTGGGTGTTGCAGGCTAGGTGAATGCAGGGTGGGTGTATACAGGGTGGGTGTATGCAGGCTGGGTGCATACAGGGTGGGTGTATACAGGGTGGGTGTATGCAGGGTGGGTGTATGCAGGGTGGGTGTGTGCAGGGCGGGTATTTGTAGGATGGGTGTATGCAGGGTGGGTATATACAGGGTGGATATATGCAGGCTGGGTGTTTTCAGGCTAGGAATATGCAGGGTGGGTGTATACAGAGTGGGTGTATTCCTACTGGGGGTATACAAGGTGGGTGTTTTCAGGCTGGGTATATGCAGGCTAGGTGAATACAGGGTGAGTGTATACAGGGTGGGTGTATGCAGGCTGGGTGTATACAGGGTGGGTGTATACAGGGTGGGTGTATGCATGGTGGGTGTATACAGGCTGGGTGTATGCAGGGTGGGTGTATGCAGGGTGGGTGTTTTTAGGCTGGCTGTATGCAAGGTGGGTATATACAGGGTGGGTGTATGCAGGGTGGGTGTTTTCAGGCTGGGTGTATACAGGGTGGGTGTATACAGGGTGAGTGTATACAGGGTGGGTGTATGTAGGGTGGGTGTATGCAGGCTGTTTTTTTTTTAGGCTGGGTATATACAGGGTGGGTGTATGCAGGGTGGGTGTTTTCAGGCTGGGTGTATGCAGGCTGGGTATATGCAGGCTGGGTGTATACAGGGTGGGTGTTTTCAGGGTAGGTGTATGCATGGTGGGTGTATGCAGGGTGGGTGTGTGCAGGTTGGGTATTTGCAGGCTGGGTGTATGCAGGGTGGCTGTATGCAGACTGGGTATTTTCAGGGTGGGTGTATGCAGGGTGGGTGTATGCAAGCTGTGTGTTTTTAGGCTGAGTATATACAGGGTGGGTGTATGCAGGGTGGGTGTTTTCAGGCTGGGTATATGCAGGCTGGGTATTTGCAGGGTGGGTGTATGCAGGGTGGGTGTATGCCGGGTGGGTGTATGCAGGGTGGGTGTATGCCGGGTGGGTGTATGCCGGGTGGGTATATACAGGGTGGGTATATGTAGGCTGGGTGTTTTCAGGCTAGGTATATGCAGGGTGGATGTATACAGAGTGGGTGTATTAAGGCTGGGTGTATACAAGGTGGGTGTATTCAGGCTGGGTATATGCAGTCTGGGTATATGCAGGCTGTGTGAATACAGGTTGGGTGTATGCAGGGTGGGTGTATGCAGGCTGGGTGTATACAGGGTGGGTGTATGCAGGGTGGATGTATACAGGGTGGGTGTTTTCAGGCTGGGTGTACGCAGGCTGGGTGTACGGAGGCTGGGTGTATACAGGGTGGGTGTATACAGGCTGGGTGTACGCAGGCTGGGTGTATACAGGGTGGGTGTATGCAGGGTGGGTGTTTTAAGGCTGGCTGTATGCAGGGTGGGTATATACAGGGTGGGTGTACGCAGGCTGGGTGTATACAGGGTGGGTGTATGTAGGGTGGGTGTATGCAGGCTGGGTGTTTTTAGGCTGGGTATATACAGGGTGGGTGTATGCAGGGTGGGTGTTTTCAGGCTGGGTGTATGCAGGCTGGGTGTATACAGGGTGGGTGTATGCATGGTGGGTGTATACAGGGTGGGTGTATGCAGGGTGGATGTATAAAGGGTGGGTGTATGCAGGGTGGATGTTTTCAGGCTGGGTGTATGCAGGCTGGGTGTATACAGGCTGGGTGTATGCATGGTGGGTGTATACAGGGTGGGTGTATGCAGGGTGGATGTATAAAGGGTGGGTGTATGCAGGGTGGATGTTTTCAGGCTGGGTGTATGCAGGCTGGGCATATACAGGCTGGGTGGGTGTTTTTAGTCTGGCTGTATGAAGGGTGGTTGTCTTTAGTCTGGCTGTATGCAGGGTGGTTGTTTTTAGTCTGGCTGTATGCAGGGTGGGTGTATACAGGGTGGGTGTATGCAGGCTGGGTGTATACAGGGTGGGTTTATACAGGGTGGGTGTATACAGGGTGGGTATTTTTAGGCTAGCTGTATACAGGGTGGGAGTTTTTAGGCTGGCTGTATGCAGGGTGGGTGTTTTAAGGCTGGGTGTATGCAGGGTGGGTGTTTTTAGGCTGGCTGTATATAGGGTAGGTGTTTTTAGGCTGGCTGTATGCAGGGTGGGTGTTTTAAGGCTGGGTATATGCAGGCTGGGTGAATACAGGGTGGGTGTATACAGGGTGGGTGTATGCAGGCTGAGTGTATACAGGGTGGGTGTATACAGGGTGGGTGTATGCAGGGTGGGTGTATACAGGGTGGGTGTATGCAGGCTGGGTGTATACAGGGTGGGTGTATGCAGGCTGGGCGTATACAGGCTGGGTGTTCGCAGGCCGGGTGTACGCAGGCTGGCTGTATACTGGGTGGGTGTATGCAGGGTGGGTGTTTTTAGGCTGGCTGTATGCAGGGTGGTATATACAGGGTGGGTGTACGCAGGCTGGGTGTACGCAGGCTGGGTGTATACAGGGTGGGTGTATGCAGGCTGGGTGTTTTTAGGCTGGGTATATACAGGGTGGGTGTATGGAGGGTGGGTGTTTTCAGGCTGGGTGTATGCAGGCTGGGTATATGCAGGCTGGGTGTATACAGGGTGGGTGTTTTCAGGGTGGGTGTATGCAGGGTGGGTGTATGCAGGGTGGGTGTGTGCAGGGTGGGCATTTGCAGTGTGGGTGCATGCAGGGTGGGTATATACAGGGTGGGTATATGCAGGCTGGGTGTTTTCAGGCTAGGTATATTCAGGGTGGGTGTATACAGAGTGGGTGTATTCCAACTGGGTGTATACAAGGTGGGTGTTTTCAGGCTGGGTATATGCAGGCTGGGTGAATACAGGGTGGGTGTATGCAGGCTGGGTGTTTTTAGGCTAAGTATATACAGGGTGGGTGTATGCAGGGTGGGTGTATACAGGCTGGGTGTATGCAGGGTGGGTGTATGCAGGGTGGGTGTTTTTAGGCTGGCTGTATGCAGGGTGGGTGTTTTCAGGGTGGGTGTATGCAGACTGGGTGTTTTTAAGCTAAGTATATACAGGGTGGGTGTATGCAGGGTGGGTGTTTTCAGGCTGGGTGTATGCAGGATGGGTATATGCAGTCTGGGTGTATACAGGGTGGGTTTTTTCAGGGTGGGTGTATGCAGGGTGGGTGTGTGCAGGGTGGGTATTTGCAGGGTGGGTGTATGCAGGGTGGGTATTCACAGGGTGGGTATATGCAGGCTGGGTATATGCAGGGTGGGTGTATACAGAGTGGGTGTATTCCTACTGGGTGTATACAAGGTGGGTGTTTTCAGGCTGGGTATATGCAGGCTGGGTGAATACAGGGTGGGTGTATACAGGGTGGATGTATGCAGGCTGGGTGTATACAGGGTGGGTGTATACAAGGTGGGTGTTTTTACGCTGGCTGCATACAGGGTGGGTGTTTTTAGGCTAGCTGTATACAGGGTGGGTGTATACAGGATGGATGTATACAGGGTGGGTGTTTTTAGGCTAGCTGTATACAGGGTGGGTATATACAGGATGGGTGTATACAGGGTGGGTGTATACAGGATGGGTGTATACAGGGTGGGTGTTTTTAGGCTGGCTGTATACAGGGTGGGTGTATACAGGATGGGTGTATACAGGGTGGGTGTTTTTAGGCTAGCTGTATACAGGGTGGGTGTATACAGGATGGGTGTATACAGGGTGGGTGTATACAGGATGGGTGTATACAGGGTGGGTGTTTTTAGGCTGGCTGTATACAGGGTGGGTGTATACAGGATGGGTGTATACAGGGTGGGTGTTTTTAGGCTAGCTGTATACAGGGTGGGTGTATACAGGATGGGTGTATACAGGGTGGGTGTATACAGGATGGGTGTATACAGGGTGGGTGTTTTTAGGCTGGCTGTATACAGGGTGGGTGTATACAGGGTGGGTGTTTACAGGGTGGGTGTTTTTAGGCTGGCTGTATACAGGGTAATCGCTCGTCTCTCGGCTGCCCCCGCCGCCATCCTCGGTAAGGGAATCAGAAAGTGAAGCGTTGCGGCTTCACTGCCCGGTTCCCTACTGCGCATGCGCGAGTAGTGCGGTGCGTCCTCACTGGTCCCCGCTGTCTTCTGGGACCAGTGTGTTTCCCAGAAGACAGCGGGGGGTGACGCGAAGGGGCGTGACTCTCACGGGAGTCTATTCCTGGAAGTGGGTGCAAATACCTGTATTAGACAGGTATCTGCACCCCCCTGAAAGGTGCCAAATGTGACACCGGAGGGGGGGGGTCCAAAAAGCGGAGGTTCACTTTTTGTGTGGACCTTTGCTTTAAACCCCTGTTAGGGCCACAAAAGAATAAAATAGAGAAGTGGTCCCATGGGATTGTCACCCCTAACACCCATTTGTTTAATAAATACATTTTACTCTTAATAGAGGGCTATGATTATTTTTAAGTACATGTCTCTCTATGGCTGCTTTGCTGGTTCTTTCTGTTTTGTGTTTCAGGTGACAAGCTGCCTGCTGTTGCTAGGAAGATTTACCTCAGCTGTAGAGCACTGGATTGGTGACAAATCCTTTGGTGGGAAACATCTTGCCAATGAGTGTAACCTTTTACTTATATCCTCTCCTGTCACTGGGCGGAGTTAGCATTTACCTCAGGTCTGTCAGTTGGACTCACCTCTGGATTCTCCTCAGCCTTCCTTCTGTATCTTTTGACCTGCTCTCAGCCCAGAATGGATATTCTACTTCATGAACTACTTCAAAAGGACTAATTCCCCTGGAGAAAGGCTTGCCTGAAGCCTCGTACACACGAACGAATTTCTCGGCAAAAACCAGCAAGAAACTTGCTGGCAGAGATTTTTTGCCGAGAAATTCGTTCGTGTGTATGGTTTCTCGTCAAGAAAAGCGACAAGAATCTCGACGAGAAAATAGAGATCCTGCTCTCTATTTTCTCGTCGAGATTCTCGTCAGCCTGTTTCTCGATGAGAAAATTGAGTGTGTGTACACTTACCTTTTCGCCGGGAAGCCCGCGCATGCTCGAAATGAATTTGACGCATGCGCGCTAGCTTCCTAGCATAGATAGGGTATACCAAGATGGCGGCGACGGCATCGAATGTGACGAGCGCGTGCTTGTCGTAGTCGATGACGTCACCGCGTACGCTCCATTCAAAGAACCGCGGGTTCTTTGAATCGAGCGTGTGTACACTCGGCCGGGACAATTTTCTTGTCCAAGAATCTCGTCGAAAAAAACGACATGTTTTTTTCGACGAGAATCTCGGCCGTGTGTACGAGGCTTGAGTCATTTAATTTTTTTTTTTTTTTTTTACTTTCCCCCCTCAGTTTTCACTGGTGACAGCTGTATCTTCACTTACATCTGTGGGCCCTGGGCCTGTATTGTGCCTCTCATTCCTGAAGTGCCAGGTATACTCTAAATACTGATGGTAATGGGTTACCTGAGGCCAGCCATGGAACTTTTCATCCACCTGTAGGCAGACCTGGACCTGAGGAAAGACCACAGGAGCATCACATCACCACTGGGACTTTACAGGGACCAGAAGAAGAGGACCGCTGACTGGAAGTGTCAGTGCACAGGCCGTCAGGACAGAAGCTACAGTGAAAGAATACGCAGGATAAGGAGGCCCTACTCAGACACCCACAGTGCCACTGTTCCTGCCAGCGTGAGTCAGGTAGGCAGTGGGTCTGAAGCTTCTACAATGGGCCGACAGCGTGATCAACACCTCTCCAACAGGATCATCATCATCATCACCACAGACTAGGGGTGAGTGAAGGCTCTGAGGGCTGGGAATGTACACCCCCCCTTCCTGTTCACTCTCAGCTCTCTAGTGCTTTCATTTATAGTTCACTTATCACACTTCTGACCTTTGAAATGTCTTCATTGTGTTTTCATTTGCTGCAGTTATTGCAGGTACAGTACTGTGCTAGGATAGCTAGTGTTCCTGTGCAGTATATAGCATGTCAGGGTTGTTAAAGGAGATTGTGTGGTTATATGTGTGCCAAACAGGCTGATAGTCAGCCTTTTCTGAGGGTTTTATTTACTTTCTTCACAGGAATTGGGCTGTTTAGGGAGTAAGTTTTAAATTTGTGAATGAGTTACCTAATGTTGTGTTTTTACATATATTTTTCTCACTTTGTTTTATTAGGAAAAGGTAAAGAGCAGTACACATACAGTACACAGTGTGTCACAAAACAGGTGACCTGATTTTTAAAATGAAATCCGGGGACATATTTTTTTGTAGTAATGGCGGCGATCAGCGACTCATAGTGGGACTGCGATATTGCGACGGACAAATTGGACACCAAGTGACACTTTGTGGGAACGGGTGACACTAATACAGTGAGAAGTGCTAAAAATATGCAATGTCACTGTACTAATGACACTGGCTGGAACAGGGATAACATCTAGGACAATCAAAGGGTTAAATGTGTGCCTAACAAGTGTTTCCTTACTGTGGGGGAGGTGATTTTACTAAGGGAAGGCATAGATCCCTGTACCTGCTTGGCAGGAACACAGGATCAACGTCTTCCATACTGACAGAACGTTGATCTGCCTTGTTTACATAGGCAGACCACCATTCTGCCTATGTACTGTATATAAAGATCAGCGGGTACCGGTGGACATTGAGTCCGCCGGAGCCGCTGATTGGCTCCCATACCCAGAAATGCAGGATCACTTATATACGTCTGGTCGTAGGCTGCTCTGGCACAATTTCTGGCACAATTTCTTGTTTATTTTTTTATTTAATTAAAGTATTTAGTCTTTTGTCAAGCCATATAACGCAATAGGTTCTTTTTAGTGGCTACTGGCGTCTGTGCCCATAGTTTTAATGGCACTTATCTGCTCGATCCTTGCATCTCACAACGAGGTCTGGCTGTCTATATAGTAGTGAGTCATTGCGTCGCCCTATCCCCATTGAGAACGTCAGTGTATGACGAAACGTGTCTGGATGGCGCGCAGTGACGTCACCACATTGTCTTGAGGAGGAAGGGCTCCTACATTGCCGGCCGACAAGTTTTTTACATGCAAGTTTTATTCCTGTGTTTGTAAGTACATTACTTTTTTAATAAATGAAACAGTTTCTACGGTGTTACGCTATGGTCCCTTTTCTTCCTTACATGCTATGCGAATGATCCACGGACCGCATGTTATGTTGAAGGACCCTAAGTTACGCTGAAGTTCATCCCTGGTGAGAGTCTGCTTCCTGCTATCATCACCCCTCTGCAAGTTAAAGGCCGCGGCTGGGTTATAGCCAAATGTGTATTCGTGCTTGCCCTCTGGTAAGCGGCCATTTGAATACAGTGGTGGGCACTTCATTTATTTGTGGAATCACTGCGGTGTCATGTATAGCTAATGCTTATGGATCATTATCCTGTTTATGGACTTTTTTGAGCTGATTAACCTTTAGCTGCATAATCACTGGTGCATGGTTTGGGGGATATCCATTGCTCACATATAATCCTTATGTCATCAGAGGACTGTTGTGGACTTTATCTTTATTATCTTTATTATTGGCGCAGTTTATCTTTTTTACTTATATACGTGATCCTGCACAGCGTGCACAGCATTATGATAACTCACAGGCAGCAGGCACTCTATCATGGCTCTGGCTGGCTCTGTCACAGTGTGTCACATAACAAGGCTGCTGGGTGCTGATTTTGTTAACTTATGCCAGAGAGACAGACAAAGTGCAATGTAGTCTATTCACAGACACCCCCAAAGCACACCTGTGTTGAAGCCTTGAAGGCACTGGCAGCCCCATGATCGGATCCACTTCCCCTTTTTTTCCTGCTGATGGATGCCGTCAGCTGAGCTGCCTCTCTCTGTCCGTCGCCCCCCACCTTGCAGCCTCTCAAGTCTCACTCTCCGGGCCCCGGCTACTACTGGGTGGGGAGCGGAGGAAGATCACTCCGCCAGGGAAGGCACGGAGATAAACAAGCAGGTGGCTGGCCGGGACTTGAGCCAAGGCAGAAGAACATGTGAGTGGAGCTGAATGGGCATGCACCCGAAACAGAAGAAATGGACGTCTCTGCGATCTGACCAGCACATGATCATCAGAAAGGGGCACATATAATGGGAAAAAATACCCCCTAAGCTAGTAAGTGCAGCAAAGCAGGGGTGTGTAATTCAGATTTTTTAATTTTTTTATTCTGCACTGACTGTCTTTGAAATTGCCCCAGCCCCTGTTCAAATCCCATCCGGGGACAAAACCAGGGACAGACTTGGTCCGGGGACAGTGTCCTCAATCCGGGGACTGTCCCTGGAAACCGGGGATGTCTGGTCACCCTAATGTAGACATGATAGGGTTTTAAAATTTTAAAAATAAATTTATGAAGTGAGGATCCCGTCTCCATGTGTTTATTTAGGTTATCACCTTTAGCTGTGATTCCTGAAGAAAACCAATGAGTTTAATCATTTGTCAGTTCCTTAAGCCCTGTACACACGATCGGTTTTACCGATGAAAACCGTCCGATGGATTGTTTTCATCAGACAAACCGATCGTGTATGGGACCCATCGGTCTTTTTTCCATCGGTTTTTAAAATTAGAACATGTTTTAAATTTTTCCGATGGATAAAAAACCGATCGAAAACTCCGATCGTCTATGGGCAAGTCCATCGGATAAAAAACTTACGCATGCTCAGAATCAAGTTGACGCATGCTCAGAAGCATTGAACTTCATTTTTCTCGTCTCATCGGAGTGTTTTACGTCACCGCGTTTTGAACGGTCGGTTTTTTGACTGATGGTGTGTAGGCAAGACTGATGGAAGTCAGCTTCATCGGATTTCCGATGGACAAAACCATCGGATTAGAATCCATAGGATATCCGATCGTGTGTACAAGGCTTAAGGGTTCGTGTTCTTTATTCATCTAATTGGTGATAGACTATTCTTATTGATATACCTAAATCTACAGTATATCAAGCTCTTTTTGTGATTAGATCATTTGATCAGATGCCCTTTTAGTCAAATCTGACATTAAATCTTTTTTGTTCTTTGCTTTTGGTCAGGAGCTTATAAGTCCCTGGTCATTCTCTTCTTGCTTCATCTCAAATGTATTTTCTTGATAAGCAACAATAGTAAAGCATTGGAAGGCTTTTGGTGTCGCTACATGGTCTCCTCTGAGGCTCTGCCATAGATATCTGCATCCTCCAATGCTCCTCCTCCATTCAGTACAGGGCTCTGATTTTCTTTTAGTAAATCACAATGCATTTCTGCTACAGTGCTGCAGAAATCTGCTTTGCAAAACACTGTTGCCCGATAGGAAGTTTGTTTTTGAAGCCAGAGTCCAATGAGCATGGGGAAAGGGATCCCCCTGGTCTTCCAGTTTGATGGTATCATAGAGTCCAGTGAGCATGGGGAAAGGGATCCCCCTGGTCTTCCAGTTTGATGGTATCATGTTCCTTTGGCAGCTGAATCACAGTTCTGCCTTGCTCCACATTTATTTCCTGGTGACGGTATAGAGTTTGCCAGGATGGATTTTTTAGACTGCTACAAAAAAGACACAGTATCTTTTCAGAACCACCTTATCAAAAGCTAGTGTAGCGCCCCCCCCCCCCAATATTTGGGGACGCTAGTTGGAAATTTAGGGGCAGTCTGAGCCAGTAGTTGGGCTCAGACCAATTATAGTTCAATTAATTAATCAATTTTTATAAGTCATCAATATAGGTATAAGTTGGGACATATGTTTTCTAAAGGGTGAATAAGGGAGTGAATCCTTGCATGTCCAAACAGTGTACAGTACTTTGGTAATTTTAATCCATATGTGTCTGTACCTATATGATACATAAAAGTGGAACGTGCGCGCTATTTGAATGCAAGTTTCACCTTCAGGGATTCAGCTGGTCACCAATTGATCCCTTCCGTGTGTATATTTCTGATTGATGACTTAGATTATTGACGCCAGTCAGAGAATAGGTAGTAAGGGCATTTTTTCCCATTTTAAATATGGCGATTTGTGTAATGTAGATGCCGAGAGCTCAGACCCTGGCGGATTTCATTGGTGTCACGGTTATAGTAATAAGTATTTTCACTGAATGGGTTCAATCATGGTGAAAGGGGATTCCGGCCGTGACCATATATATCTCTATGTCGGAGTGTGATCCGACAGGGAGATTAAAGACAAACGGTTAGCAACTTAAGGGCAGTTTGCCCATTTTCAAAATGGCGACGCCCGTAGCTGGAACGCTGGGAACTAGGTTCTGGGCGGTCCCCAGCTATCGTTCACAGCATACATAATGGTGGTGGATCAGCACGCCGCCCGTGCCCCTGGATGACGACAGGTTTGTCGAAACGACGTAGGGAGGAGCGGCGTGCTGACGTCACCACGATACGAATCCCGGAAGCAACGGGTAGTGAGAGCCGGCCGGCCGCACACTAAACCACTGCTGTTTTTACTTCAACATGCTGTAAGTGCATTTTTATTATAATAAACGTTTTTATATACTGGATTACGCTATGGGGTTTTCTCTTTTACCCTAAATGTGACTCACGGAGCTGCCTGGTGGACTAACAGACTGGAACCTAGACGAACAGAGAGCACAGAGAGAGCCAATTAGAGCCCTTTTCGGGGATAACAGCCACCTATTCAGATTGATCTCTTTCAGGGATCAAAATTTCTGGTAAGCAGCCTGAAAGGGACAAGGTGGTGGATTTCTCTCCTGTCATATCATCACTCCTTCTATGGTGTTTCATTTTTGAAGTCACTTATGCAGTTTTGAAGAGTTTTGGAATCCTTTATTTCTTCCTTCTGGGGACTTTTTGTTACTTATGGACTATCTTTGAATTTTTTATTTTTTTTTTGCATGTCAATATCAAGAAATACAGTTTAAGTACCATCTATTACCCAGAGACGTACATAGAACAACATCCCTTACTCCATAAGTTATATTGTTTATTCGCGTCATACACAAATGATATCATATTGTGTTTTTATAACATAATTTAGTTTTTTTACTTTTTGTATTCAGTTGCGCAGCCTTAGTTCTTTCTTCAATTATAGTTCAAATTGTTTGCTCTGCTCTGGGTGTGATACTGCCCGGCAGTGTTATTCTCCTTTGCCTGCAGGTGGCACTGTCACCGCCGGCACAGGCTGGATCACGGGGGTGTCACAGCACCTTGGGTGTCCTCTCTCGGCAGCCGTGCAGTGGGCGTGGTCTACCCGCTGTGCATGCTGGTAGAGGGTACAAAATGGGCAGACACCATTTGGCGTGAGGCGATTCCAGGGGGACCCCAAGGCGTTCAGGGGGACCTCCGGTCCAGTGAGCTTGCCTCGTGGCCCACATGGCACGAGGTGCACGGGTGTGTTTAGGCCTCGGGCACCTTTAGCCCGAGGCTCTGCTGCTGCATCGTAGGCCCAGCTCTCCTAACAAGGGCCTACGCTTCGGAGAAGGATCCCAGGCTGCCTGTTTGTAAGGGGTCCCATCTTTAGGGAAGGAGTTCCAGGGGAAGATCAGTCCCGGCGGAGATAGCGACGGTACTGCTTTCTCGGGGAGAGGCCTACCTAAAGGGGGATCCATCATCTCTGACATCCGTGCTCCATCCCGGCTGCTAGGACTGCTCTTATAGGGACTCTCCGGGTGAGCAATACTCACTCAGGCTTGAGTGGCGACGAATATATATATTTGGGATCTAAGTGTTGCTTGCCTGAACCTTCCCCTACATCTTCAACTTTCCTGCCTTTGCTTTCTTCAAGTTGACTCAAGAGTAACAAAAAGAATAAAGCCTTGCTGATTAGGTTTTACTCGTGTGTGGACATTTGCCTTATTCCTGAATACACTGGTGTACCTAGACAACGGAGCTGAAGGATCCACTCGTGGGAGGTAACTCGCTGCAGACCCAAAGGTAATTAAACAGTGGATTTCATATTTAACAAAGTGTGGATCCGGCATAGCCGCAGGAGAAGAGTAAAGAGGGAAGTGCAAAAACCCCACCCTGGGAGTTACACTAGTATACTGTTTATGTGATTTAGTTGTTCTTGGGCTTTTTAGTATTTGTATCAGGCATTATTCCTATGAGCAGAATTTTACTAGTGGGCTGGGTGCTTCTCATCTCAGGCCTTAAATTCCCTTATTGGCATGTTAGTTTTGTTAGAAGGTAAAAGAGTATCTATTGGTTTGGGCGCAAATTTATTTCAACTTAAAATGTTAGCTCTATGTGGCAAGTGGAATTCGTTTTAGATGAGCATTTTCTAGTTGTCTACAGATGCAACAGAATATATTGAATGTGGTAATTTCTGGTCTGGCAAATAATGTTCAGCGTTTTGACCAGAATATTGTATTTTCATGGTATCCCTAAGAATATTGTTCACTTGGGCTCTTCCTTGTTGTTGTGGCTGTGGCACTTTGGAGCAAGCAGTTCAGCCGCCAGAGCCTCTTATTGATGAATGTTATGTAGCACACGGACCCTTTTCTCCTGCATACCTTCACTTTGCAGAGATAAAGGCACACCGTGCCACATGCCCGTATCCTCCTGGCAGTGCCGATCCTGACCTCCCTGGGGCCCTAAGCAAAATTCTGCTAAGGGGCCCTCTACGGTGGCAAAAAATGGGTGTGGTTTATGCTGAATGGTGGGCGTGACGCACATGGGCGTGGCTCGGAGGGGGTGTGGTTAGAGTCTGAGATGAATGAGGGATGGAGGGAGAAAGAAAGAGGGAGAGAAAGATAGAAAGAAAGAGGGAGAGAAAGAAAGAGAGAAAGAAAGAGAGGGGAGGGACAGCAGGACCAGATTCTACACCACAATAGAAATATGTGTATTCCAGAAAGTTTAACAAATCAGCAGATAAAGATACTCCAAACACCTGGTGTTAGCGCTTCAATTATCCCGACACCATGGTTGTTATGGTGTCAGGATGATTGAAGCGCATTATTTCTATTATTACATTGTAATATAAAATTAAATTATTCAACTCATCATAATGCAGAATCGGTGGAAGCCCTGAGTCCCTCCTTACATCAGGCATTCCCAGCTGAGTCCCCTTACATCATGTGTTCCCAGCGGAGTCCCTCCTTACACCAGGCATTCCCAGTAGAGTCCCTCCTTATATCAGGCATTCCCAGCGGAGTCCCCCTTACATCATGTGTTCCCAGCGGAGTCCCTCCTTACACCAGGCATTCCCAGTAGAGTCCCTCCTTACACCAGGCATTCCCAGTAGAGTCCCTCCTTAAACCAGGCATTCCCAGCGGAGTCCAGCCTTACACCAGGCATTCCCAGCGGAGTCCCCCCTTACATCAGCTATTCCCAGCAGAGCCCCCCCTTACACCAGGCATTCCCAGTAGAGTCCCTCCTTACACCATGCATTCCCAGCGGAGTCCCTCCTTACATCAGGCATTCCCAGCGGAGTCCCCCTTACATCAGGCATTGCCAGCGGAGTCCCCTTACACCAGGCATTCCCAGCGGAGTCCCCCTTACACCAGGCATCCCCAGCGGAGTCCCCCCTTACATCAGGCATTCCCAGTAGAGTCCCTCCTTACACCAGGCATTCCCAGTAGAGTCCCTCCTTACACCAGGCATTCCCAGTAGAGTCCCTCCTTACACCTGGCATTCCCAGCGGAGTCCCCCTTACACCAGGCATTCCCAGCGGAGTCCAGCCTTACACCAGGCATTCCCAGCGGAGTCCTCCCTTACATCAGGTATTCCCAGCGGAGTCCCCCCTTACACCAGGCATTCCCAGCAGAGTCCACCTTACACCAGGCATTCCCAGCGGAGTCCCCCTTACACCAGGCATTCCCAGCGGAGTCCCCCCTTACACCAGGCATTCCCAGCGCAGTCCCCCCTTACACCAGGCATTCCCAGCGGAGTCCCCCCTAACACCAGGCATTCCCAGCGGAGTCCCCCCTTACACCAGGCATTCCCAGCGGAGTCCCCCTTACACCAGACATTCCCAGCGGAGTCCCCCCTTACATCAGGCATTCTCAGCGGAGTCCCCCTTACATCAGGCATTCCCAGCGGAGTCCCCCTTACATCAGGCATTCCCAGCGGAGTTCCCCTTTACATCAGGCATTCCCAGCGGAGTCCCCCTTACACCAGGCATTCCCAGCGGAGTCCCCCTTACATCAGGCATTCCCAGCGGAGTCCCCCTTACATCAGGCATTCCCAGCGGAGTCCCCCCTTACATCAGACATTCCCAGCGGAGTCCCGCCTTACATCAGGTGTGATGCCCCAGCAGCAGAGACTCTCTCCGCCCCCATTATAGTACAGAGTGGACAGTGGAGGAGCCGGCCGGTGGCTGCCAATAGGAATTGAGCTGCGGCGCCGCCCACCACCGCCCCTTCCCACACAATTTCACAGACAGACATCAGTGGGGCGGGAGGTGGGCGGTGCCGCAGCTCAATTCTTATTGGCAGCCACCCGGCCTCCTCTTGGTCTACAAGAAAATGGCGGCCGGCGGAGACATTGTCTCCCACCCGGCCGCGGACCTCTAGCGGTGGTGGCGGCGGCGGTGAAGATTCGGGGGCCCCGAGTACTTACTCGGGGCCCTACGCAGCTTGCGTAGCAAGTGTATAGGGCGGATCAGCCCTGCCTCCTGGTATAAGAGGTTGAGCGGTGTTCTTACAATTTTGAGTCCCGCAGCGAGTTACCTCCCCTCCATTGGTTCTCGTCCCCAGAATATAGGGAAAAGTCTGTTCTTTTCCCTGAAAGAAGGCCAATGTCCAGACAATGTTCAAACTCCAAACAAACTAGTTTATTTTATCTTGCTTGAAACAGATTTGGGAATAGGTTGAAGATAGTAACAAAAGCAGGTAGGGAGACAGGTTCAGGCACGCGGCACCCAGTTACCCTATTCTTCACTCAAGCCTGAGTGTGACTTGCTCACCCGGATAGATCCCTCTCACAGTTCTAGCAGCTGGAGTAAAGCACAAACAGTTTCTTTAATTTAGTCCCCTTCACGGACAAGTCTAAGAGATCCTCTGCCACAGAATCCTTTAGTTACTGAGTTAGAACTTTGAAACTCCCATAGATTAATAGAGACCATAGGTGTCAATGTGACACACTACAGGAGCTATACTGCAACTCACGAATCCTTCCCTCTGATAGGTAACCAGGCCTCTCCTTCACCGTGAATTTCTCCACCGATCCATCGGACAGGTCCTCCCCTGGTTTCCTCTCCTTCAGAGCAGGCCACCCTCACACAGTTTCCCTGAGACTCCAGTGTGTTGATTGTAGACCCAGTTGAAGGTACTGGGCCTACCTGGAATTCCGTAGCCTCGGGCTAAAGGTGCCCGAGACTCCTCGACCAGTTCACCCACCCCAGGCCAGCAAGGCCAACGGGCATGACTTCGCCACCAGGGGTCCTCCTGGGAATCCCCCCGGCACCACCACCCCAATGGGGCACACTCCACTCCACTCTCCCCTAGAACATGGCGTCTGACCTTTTTGTACCCTCTCCGGGCATGCACAGCAGGCTGAACCCGCCCACCGCACGGTAGCCGAGAGAGGACACCCAATCACACCACAATGTCACCAGTGGTTCAACCCGAGACCTGGGCAACAGCGCCACCACAGGCCCAGGGGAACTATACACCAGGCAACAACATGGCAGAGCAGAGTCCATATTAAACAGAATTGTAGAATCTGAGCTATACTATTGCTCAGACTGCCCCTAAATTTACAACATAACGACCCCAGTTTTGGGGGTCCCGCTACAGTTAGAATAGCGTTTTTATGCAATTAATTGTCTAAGATATTTGGTTCTTCCTGGTCTTCATTTAATGTTTAGGTTAAAGTAAGAAATTTTCAGGGTAGCCAAACATTTAATAGCAGATGCTTTGTTTTGCTATGTTTCCAGTGTTTCAGGACAATGGTTACCCCAGCAGTGAGCAATGGCCTACAATGTCCTTAAAACCAGTTTTTTGCTTGCAGTTATATCCCATATAATATTCCATTCCCTTGCTGAAACAGCCTGCATTATCTATGCCACTGGTTGCTTCTCTTTTGAGGACTCTGAAGAAATTTTTTGGCCTTCATATCACATGTATCAAAGTGGTTGTTTCCACAC
Source organism: Rana muscosa (assembly GCA_029206835.1). Classification (NCBI taxonomy): domain Eukaryota; kingdom Metazoa; phylum Chordata; class Amphibia; order Anura; family Ranidae; genus Rana; species Rana muscosa. The sequence goes on along the minus strand of CM055117.1, from coordinate 908,903,464 downwards.
TCTTTCACCAAAACTGTTAGTAGAAGTTTGAGACATAATGACTTTGCATATAATTCTCGCTTTTGGTTAGGAGTTCTGAAAAGGATTTTAGAAGCAGTGTGTATATGCTGCTATTGGGTCACAAATTGTATTCAACATGTCATGTAATTTCGCTACTGCTATGGAATCAACCTGTTCTTCTTCATATAAAACACATTAGAACTGCTTTCCCACTCAGTTCAGTCTGGTTAGTTGAGGTAAGTTGTTAACTTGCTGGACAAAAGTGTTTTCAGAATTAGATTAGCAAAACAAGGATAGGCAGTTATCATTTAATGCCTTAGGATATTCCCATTGCCCAATAGAGCTGATTCAGCAATTTCCACTATTCGCAAGGCATTCCTTTTTTTTTTTTTTTTTTGGCACATGTGAATGGCTCTGCTTTATCAGAATCATAATTTAAATCTGTCCCTAAAAGATGTTTATGGTGCAGCATATGCAGCTGCTACATAGGGAGTTCATCAGGATATACAGTGGGTCAAAAAAGTATTTAGTCATCCAACAATTGTGCAAGTTCTCCCACTTAAAAAGATGAGAGAGGCCTGTAATTGTCATCATAGGTATACCTCAACTATGAGAGACAACATGTAGAAACAAATCCAGACAATCACATTGTCTGATTTGGAAATAATTTATTTGCAAATTATGGTGCAAAATAAGTATTTGGTCAATATCAAAAGTTCATCTCAATACTTTGTTATATATCCTTTGTTGGCAATGACAGAGGTCAAACGTTTTCTGTAAGTCTTCACAAGGTTGTCACACACTGTTGCTGGTATGTTGGCCCATTCCTCCATGCAGATCTCCTCTAGAGCAGTGATGTTTTGGGGCTGTCGCTGGGCAACACGGACTTTCAACTCCCTCCAAAGGTTTTTTCATGGGGTTGAGATCTAGAGACTGGCTAGGTCACTCCAGGACCTTGAAATGCTTCTTGCGAAGCCACTCCTTCGTTGCCCGGGCGGTGTGTTTGGGATCATTGTCATGCTGAAAGACCCAGCCACGTTTAATTTTCAATGCCCTTGCTGATGGGAGGAGGTTTACACTCAAAATCTCACGATTCATGTCCCCATTCATTCTTTCATGTACACGGATCAGTTGTCCTGTTCCCTTTGCAGAGAAACAGCCCCAAAGCATGATGTTTCCACCTCCATACTTCACAGTAGGTATGGTGTTCTTTGGTTGCAACTCGGCATTCTCTCTCCTCCAAACACGACGAGTTGTGTTTCTACCAAACAGTTCTACTTTGGTTTCATCTGACCATATGACATTCTCCCAATCCTCTTCTGGATCATCCAAATGTTCTCTAGCAAACCTCAGATGGACAATGTACTGGCTTAAGCAGGGGGACACGTCTGGCACTGCAGGATCTGAGTCCCTGGCGACATACTGTGTTACTGATGGTAGCCTTTGTTACGTTGGTCCCAGCTCTCTGCAGGTCATTCACTAGGTCCCCCCATGTGGTTCTGGGATTTTTGCTAACCGTTCTTGTGATCATTTTGACCCCACAGGGTGAGATCTTGCGTAGAGCCCCAGATCAAGGAGATTGTCAGTGGTCTTGTACGTCTTCCATTTTCTAATTTATTGCTCCCACAGTTGATTTCTTCACACCAAGCTGCTTGCCTATTGCATATTCAGTCTTCCCAGCCTGGTGCAGGTCTACAATTTTGTTTCTGGTGTCCTTCGACAGCTCTTTGGTCTTCACCATATTGGAGTTTGGAGTGTGACTGTTTGATGTTGTGGACAGGTGTCTTTTATACTGATAACCAGTTCAAACAGGTGCCATTAATACAGGTAATGAGTGGAGTACAGAGGAGCCTCTTAAAGTAGAAGATACAGGTCTGTGAGAGCCAGAAATCTTGCTTGTTTGTAGGTGACCAAATACTTATTTCTCTTTCGTCCATGGAAGGACACAGCTCCTTATAATTCTTGACTTGTGGGTTATGTTCCGTCTATTAGGAGAGGACTAGGCAGACATGTTAGACATTTAAAACATGTAACTTTAGCAAAGCTGAACAGCCCCACCCAGGGGGCGATCCCTCTGGTCATAACCCCTCACACTGCACTTAGCAGCTCATTTTTTCTGCCTAGTAGAGGAGAAGGACCTAGTTCCCTTTGAGCCCAGGGTCCTGAAGAAATGTTTACTTTTTATTATTTTATTTTTTGAGAATCTACTATCAACTGCCGGCTGGGCATGACAGGCAGGATAATATAGATCCTTGTAGTCCCGCCAGTCCGGCCATCGAGCCTGAGCAGACCTTAGCTACATGCGGGGTCGGCCACGACATACCCCGTGGCCCCAGGGGTGGCCGGTGAGCTATATTCTCCGGGGTTCACATATGACTGGGCTACTGCTGTCTAAGTCACAGTAAACCGTGGCCGACAGCTACTCTGTACTGCTCAGATGTAGGTCTGTCAGGAACGTGCCAGCAGTCCTCGCAGGACGGGTAAGTACTTTTCCTCCTGTCTTGGCAGGTTGGAACAGCTGGGCATTCCTGGAGAGGTCGTCTAGGAGGTCTCTCACCCATCCTTTCTTCTCTCCCTGTCCTTTCCCTCCTCCCCATACTCTGTTGGGTTGGGCCTGCTGTGTACTGACCGGGGGTCCTCCGGGGGGCTCTATGTCCTGGCTGGGGGCTGCAGGTGTCCAGGGTCCGCTTTCCATGTGGGTTGTTGTTTGGTGCAATAGGGGGGCCTCCGTGCTGAGGCCCAGTGATGTTCACAGCCATTTTTCTTTTTACCTCCGGACATGTTCGGCGGGCATTTTGGCGGCGCCCGGCGCCATTTTCTTGTGGCCGGACTTGTTTTTAATGCTGAGCAGCGGCGGCCATTTTCTTGTAGTCCACGCGCTTTTACACAGGGGCGGCTGGCGGACATTTTCATGTAGTCCCAGCTTTGTTTTTTTGCCTCTAGTGGTGAAAACGTCCCTTTTGAATGGCGTGAATAGTGCAGAACACCTCAGGCACAGGAATACACAGCAGCCATGACAGGTTGAAGACATATGGGGAGAGAGGACGGCGGCACCTGGGTCAGAGCGGTGAGTCCCCTGGGGGGTCCCTCAGTCTGAGCAGCTAGGAGGGTGGACCTAATGTACCTTGCCTTGGTCCCTATGGGGGTCAGGCAAGTGTGGGTTTGCATGGCGTCAGAAGCTGGTGTTTTCTTTCCCTGACATCCCTGTGGTGGCAACCGGTGCCCTGTTTCTGGGGTGCATATGGACGCCTTGCTGGTGGTCCTGGAGTCCCTTATTACCAGGGTAGAAGTGGTATGCGGATGTAAGGGGGGTAAAAACACCAGACTCGGGCCTTGCTGTGGCAGATGTCTCCTGCTCTGACTTGTCAGAAGATGCAAACCAGGACCCTTTGGACAGTGCGGAACTGCGTCCTTGCTTGCTTCCCTGTCCGGGTCAGCGCAAAAGGGCGCTTGTTGGAGCACTTATTACCGCGTGCGGGATCCCCAACAAAATGGAGGTTACGGCGAGGGCATCTATTAAGGTGTCGGTCCCTTCTGGGTCCCTTTAGTCGGCCCGCACTGCTAGGAGGTTTCCTTACCTAGCTTATGTGATACGTTTTTAAATACTACGAATGGGAGCAGCCGCAGCATTCCAAAAGAATTGCATGGCTGTCCGTTATCTTTTTGGGGAGTGTTTCCTGAAGAAGGACATCTCCCCCCAATGGGGCCCCCCGGCATCAAGGGAATTACCACGGTCCGGTGGTAGGGACCCCTGTCTTTAAGTAACTTGCAGACAGGAGGACTGAGGCGGTAGCCCGACCCTTGTTCATGGTATTGGGGTCAGCATGGCGGTCACTGTTGGCCACGACCCTGGTGTCACTGACGCTTCCTTGAATGGGCAAGATTGCTGCACCATGCTTGGAATAGCAACAAGCTTCCCCGGTCTGCATGATAGCGGACCAGTTGGTGCATGGCCTCAACTAGGTCTGCTATGCAGCCTTTGATACAGCTCCCTGGCTGTCCAGAATGTTCAGTATCTGCAGTGGGGCTACGCCGCATGATTTGACTGATATGCTGGTCTGCGGACCAGAAGTCCAAGAAGACTCTGGCGGATTTGCACTTCCAGGGCTTTTTGGAGCCTCACTGGATGACATTATTGAAAATGTCGTTTGGGGTGGGAGCACGGAGCTCCCAAAATCCAGAAAGGGTAAGGAGCCACGCCGTAGGCCAGGGCCCTCCCCTTTTTTCCGCTCACAAGCTTTTTTTTTCTTTCCGCTGGACCCGCAGGTGAGCGTTTCCAGGCCGTCAAGGGGCCAGCTGAGGGGATAAAAGTCTCCCTGGGTTCGCAAGCCAGACGGCCTGCAAACAAATCTGCGACTGCATGAAGGGCTGCCCCTGCCTGACTTTGCGAGTTTGCAGCTCGGTCAACTTCCCTGCTTTCCGACCAGTGAGTTTGCACAATGGTTCCATCAGGGTACAAGATGGATTTTCTTCTTGTCCACAAAACAACTGATTTTTTCCCTCCAACCTACATCTTCCTCCGGCTCGTCGGAACGCCCTGTTTGGGGCAGTGCAGGACCTGCTGAAACACGGGGTAATAGCTCCTGTGCCGCTGCCAGAAAGGCTTCAGGGATTCTATTCCAATCTGTTTGTAGTCCCACAGTAGGAAGGGGTTCGTCCAATCCTGGACCTCAAGGTCCTCGACTCCTTTGTAAAAGTACGAAGTTTCAGGATGGAATCAGTTCGCTCGGGTCGCTGCTCTCCATCCGGAGGGGTTTTTCTGGCGTCCTTGGACATCAGGTACGCATATTTGCAGGTCCCCATATATGTCGGGCATCAGAAATTTCCGATTTTTGCAGCCGGGGTCGATCACTACCAATTTGTGGCTCTCTCTTTTTGCCATCGGCACCAAGGGTTTTCTCCAAGGTGCTCACCACGATCCTGGCCTTGCTGTGACAGCGTGGAATCGCTTGTGGGCTTCCTGGATGACCTCCTTCTGAGGGCTGCTTCGAACTCAGAATTAGAGGAGGATGTGGCGATGACAGTTAGACCCTTCAAAAATGTGGTTGGGTACTGAACCTCCAGAAGTCGGTGTTGGTGCCGACTCGGTGCCTGGAGTACCTGGGTTTGATCCTGCTCTCTTCAGAGGCAAGGGTTTTTCTCCCTTTGAAAAAATTGTAGGCTCTTCAGGCGGCGGTGAAGCTGTTGGCATCCCGCAGGTGGTCGTCGCTGCGCTTTTGCATGTGAGTCCTGGGTCTCATGGTAGCCTCCTTCGAGGCAGTACCGTATGCTCCTATTCCATACTCGAGTTTTGCTAAAGGAGATCCTGTCCAAATGGGACAAGTCTCCGTTGTCCCTGGATTGTCAAATCTGGGTGGGCCACCTAGTCAGACCTCCCCTGGTCTGGTGGCTGAAATCTCCGGCTCTTCAGTCCGGAAGGTCGTTCCTTTCTTTTCACTGGATGATAAGCACGACGGATGCCAGCCTGGCCGGTTGGGGGTATTCAGTTGATGCGAGGTCGCTGGATACAGGAAGAATCCCGCCTGCCGATCAATGTACGAGAACTTTGAGCGATCAGGCAGTGCCTCTCCACATGGTCTCAGAGGCTACAGGGGCATCCAGTCAGGATCCAGTCGGACAATGCCACAACGGTGGCGTATGTCAACCATCTAGGAGGAACAAGCAGCTCGGCTGCAGCATTGGAGGTCGCTCACATCCTGCGGTGGGCTGAACGGAGCGTGCTGGCTCTATAGGCGTGTACATTCTGGGTGTAGTAACTGGCAGCTGACTACCTAAGTCACCAGATGCTGGACCAAGGAGAATGGTCGCTACACCCGGATGTGTTTCAACTCTTTTGCCTGAGATAGGGCACGCCAGCCATGGATCTCCTGGCTTCTCGATTCAATCGGAAGGTGTTGAAGTATTGGCTAGGGTCAGTATTGGCTAGGTTATAACTCTTCCCCACTGATTTTTCTGCCTCGTCTGCTCCGCAGAGTGGGGACCAAGGGGATTCCGGTGACTCTAATTGTCCCAGATTGGCCTCGGCGTCCCAGGTACGCCAACCTAGTGCGCCTGGTGGCGGATGCCCCATGCTTTACAGTCGCTGGCTTAATGACTTGGCTGTTGAAAGTCAGGTTCTGGGTGACTGAGGCCTGTTGGACTCAGTAATTTCCTCCATGCTGAGGGCACGGAAGTCTTCTTCTCGGAAGATCTATCATCGCACGTGGGAGGCCTACATCTCTGTGTGAGGAGATGGGTTGGCGCCCACGGGCATAGTCGGTTTCCAGGATCCTGCTGTTTTTATGGCGTGGTGTGGATCAGAAACTTGCCTTAAGCACCATTAAGGGGCAGTTTTCAGTCTTGGCTGTTTTCTTTAAACTACCCTTGGCGGCTCATTCACTGGTGAGTACGTTTGCGCAAGGGGTCCGACATGTGGCTTCTCCGTTTCGGCCACCACTACCTCCGTGCGATTTGAATTTGGTACCCTTGGTACTTCAGTAACCTCACTTTGAGAACATCAGAGAGATTCCTCTTTTGACACCTCTGTCAGGAGGGTTTCTAAATGGCGGCCTTGTCTTGCAAGTCCTCCTGCTTGATCCTCCATACGGATAAGCGGTGCTACGCCCACAGCCTTCATTTCTTCTGAAGGTGGTTTCGGCCTTTCTTTTGAATAAGGACATTATACTTCCATCCTTGTGTCCTCGGCCATCGCATTCCAAAGAGGTTGCGTTACATTCCTTAAACGTGTTCTGCGGGTGTATCTGTCTGCTACGGTGACTGGCCCATGGACAGGCCTGGCGGTGTCGTCGGCCTCCATTTTTGATGGATCAGACAGGTTGTGATTCAGGCCTATGCCCTTAGAGGGCGGGCGCCTCTCCTTCCTGTCTCGGCGCATTCGACCAGGGCAAGTGTTGCCTCCTGGCCTTTCCGACATCAAGCATCTGTTTCACAGGTGTGTACGGCGACCTGGTCGTTTGTTCATACCTTCACTAAGTTTTACAAGGTTGATGTGTAGGCATCTTCGGATGATTGCTTTGGCCGCATGGTTTTGCAGGCGGCTGTTTGAGATTGCATCTCCTCCGTTGAGGAGCTCTGGTTGTTTGGGGTGAAGTTGTTTAATTGCTGTTCCCACACCTCGTTTTTTGACACTGCTTGGGGACGTCCCACAAGTCAAGAATTATAAGGAGCTGTGTCCGTCCATGGACGAAAGAGAAAATAGGAGTTTTGTACCCACCGTAAAATCCTTTTCTCTGAAGTCCATGTACGGATATAGCACCCTCCCCTCTTTTTTAAGTTTGTACTGCTTTTTGACGAACTGAGCTGCTAAGTGCAGTGTGAGGGATTATTACCAGAGGGACCGCCCCCTGGGCGGGGCTGTTCAGCTTTGCTAAAGTTACATGTTTTAAATGTCTAACATGTCTGCCTAGTCCTCTCCTAATAGACAGAACATAACCCATAAGTCAAGAATTATAAGGAGTTGTGTCCGTCCATGGACTAAAATCCTATTTTTCCACCATAATTTGCAAATAAAGTCTTTCCAAATCAGACAGTGTGATTGTCTGGATTTGTTTGCACATTTTGTCTCTCATAGTTGAGGTATACCTATGATGACAATTACAGGCCTCTCTCGTCTTTTTGCCCTGATTCACACTGGTGCGTTTTGACATGCGATTTGGCATGTCAAATCGCATGTCAAAACGCCGATATTTACTGCAAATTGCCGGCAATGGCACCGCCCTAATCGGTGCAACGCCGCATCTGCCACGCTGCACCGATTTCAAAAAGTAGTTTCTGTACTACTTTTGCGATTTCGGCCGCGATTTACATTGACATCTGTGTCAGATGTCTTTGTAATCGCGGCTGAAATCGGGACTGCCAGCGAGAGTGAAATCGTGCGAGTTCAGCTGAACTCGCCCGGCTTCACTCCCGCAGCCCATTGTGAACCTGGGCTTTAAGTGGGAGAACTTGCACAATTGGTGGCTGACTAAATAGTTTTTTGCCCCACTGTAGATGGGCGCCCTGCTCTTTATGTCCATCCTGCTCTTTGCATTTATTATGCAAGTCCCCGCCTTTTATAATAGAAAAAAAAATTAATAGTATGAATAGTTGACATTCATATGTTGTCTGGTGCAGAGGATTTTATTTCCCCCCTGTTAAAAATCCAGTTCTCTTGCAGGGTATATGGGGTATGTATTTGGAATAGTTGGCCGATCATATTCCCTATTTGCAAGTGTGAGCTGTGTTGGATATCCTTCTTGTTCACCTGAAAGGGATTTAAAATCTTAGACCTTCTAAAAAAAAAATAGGAACTGTCCTGTCTACAAATACCGTATATACTCGAGTATAAGCCGAGATTTTCAGCCCTTTTTTTGGGGCTGAAAGTCCCCCCCTCGGCTTATACTCGAGTCAGTGAAATTTAACATTGTAAATTGTACCTGAAGGCTGTGGCGTCCATCGTTTAAAACTCGCAGTCTCTTCCTGGTCCCTTCCGTGATAGGCGGAACTGTGTCTGCTGAGAATCGCCTATCACGAACGTTCTCTCATCCTCAGTTTCCCAGCAGACGTCCGTGATTGGCGGAAACTGAACACAGTGTCTGCTGGGATGGGTGAAGATGAGAGAACGTTCGTGATAGGCGATTCTCAGCAGACACAGTTCCACCTATCACGGAAGAGACCAGGAAGAGACCGCGAGTTTTAAACGATGGACGCAGCAGCCTTCAGGTACAATTTACAATTTACAATGTTTAATTTTAATTCTAGGGAAACAGTGAGGATGGGCACAGTGAGGATGGGCACAGTGAGGACGGGAACATGTGAGGATGGGAACATGTGAGGACGGGAACATGTGAGGACGGGAACATGTGAGGATATGAACATGTGAGGATATGAACATGTGAGGATGGGAACATGTGAGGATGGGAAAAGTAAGGTGGCAATGGGCTTAGTGAAGTTGCAATGGGTGGGCATTGTTGACCCTTGGCTTATACTCGAGTCAGTAAGTTTTCCCAGGTTTTTGTGGTAACATTAGGTACCTCGGCTTATACTCGGGTCGGCTTATACTCGAGTATATACGGTAAGTGGTTTTCTAGGCCTGGGCTTCAGTTCATAGTAAAGTTACCATAAAATTGATTGATATGCTAATTTACTGTATACTCATTATTAGTGACTTTATTTTTCCCTATTGTGATCTGGAGAGTTACATCTGAGGTCTAGCAGTGTTTGGCATAGTGCCCAATTGTCCCTCCTTTGGGACCAAATCCCTCTGTCCCTCGTACAGCTTCAGTTGTCCTTCTTTTTAGTCTGATATGTACATCTCTATACAAAATGTACTATTTTGCTGCCAAAAGTGTTATGCTGTATTACCTTTTTATCCAGCCTCTATATAACTGCATTTGTTATTTTGAAAAATCATTATAAAGGAAAAGTAGAGGTAAGTAAAAAGCACATGTATTGTTTAGCCAATCATTTTCTGCATATTAGATCCTTGAGGTCCCTGTAACCGGGGACATGTCCTTTGCTACTTACTGTGCAGAAGGGTGCCCTTCTTTATAATTTCAGAAATTTGGGAGGTATGTTTTTGGTACATTTTCTCCGTCATTGGTAAGGGCATTTTCAATGCTGGATTGTAAAGAGTGATTTTTTAGGCCGCAGTGGTGGGGTGGGGTCAGGTTGGTAACCTGGCTTTTGGGTAATGTCGCCCACTTTGTGGGTGGACAGTGGTTGGTAAACTGGTATTTGGTTGGTATAAGATATTTCTGCTTGAGTCTTAGTGACTAAACATGTTGGTCTCTTAATGGTTTACAGCGATTCTGTTTGGTATTAAAGGTTAAAGTTCATTTCATAATTAAAATTGTTTTAAACCCAATAAAGGGGCTGCGGCCTAAACTTTTCCACAATCCTTGTTGTGTTTTTTTTTTATATTTTAGGTATGTTCTTATGGTTTGATGGGTGTTAATGGGGTGTACAATACCATGTTTTTACCACATGCTGTTAGACAGGATAATTCAGTTGGTTGCAGACTGGTCGGTAAGTTGAGCTGGGAATTTTCTTTGGTTTTGTTTGACATGCGTCGCCCTTCCATGTGCTCCTTGCTGCAAAGGTCAGTTATAGGTGGGGGCAGTAGACATTTGTTTGTACTGTAGCTTAAATGAAAACTTTTCATTTAGTTTTGGATAGAATGGAGAATGATTAAGAGGCTTGCGGTCTATATCATATTTGTGAGATCTCTCTTCTCTTCTTGACCAAGGGACACATCACAAATAAGAGAAAATATCTCCAAGGTGAGAAAAATCCCATCTTGGACACTTTGCACTGAAACAGGGGTACCGATTTGAAGTTTTTCCTTCTATTCCCTGTTCCTTAGACAACAAAAAAATTTGGATTTCCCATCATTTCAGTTTCAGAGAGAATGATTACCAGAACATATGTAGAGAGAGTTGATCTCACCAGCTGGAGAATGTACATACATTTAAATTAATGAGGTTTGTATGTTTTAATAATAAATGACGGCCAGACATTTTTACATCAGTTACTAGGGATGGGCGAACGGTTCGGCCTGAGCATGAGTTCGGTCCAAACTTTGGCTGTTCGAACGTTCTCTGAAAAACCGAATTATAGGGTCGTTCGACCGTTTGTTCGGCCCATTGAACGTCTACAATGCACTGCGCTGCCGCACAGTGCATTGAAAGCCCTGATTGGCTAAAGCAATGAAATCTTCGCCCAATCAGGGCACAGAGCACAGTCAGAGCCATGATTGGACGCTGTCATGATGACTGTAGCCAAATTATGGCTCATTGCTCTTAATCCTGCCCCACACTTAAAAGTATTCTTTCCATAGCGGCTATTTATAGTGTGATAGCGACTTGGAGAGAGATAGAACAGGGCTCTGTTCAGTGCTATTAGACAGTTAGGCCCCTTTCACACAGGCAGATAGAATTCAGCTTTTAGCTGCGGATAAACAAAGTTATCTACCGCACCTAAACTCACACAATGCTTTCCTATGGCCCCATTTACACGCTGCGTTTAGCAACGGTTTTGTTACATGGACTTTTGTGCAGTTAGAAAAAATAAATTTGACTGCGTCCAGGACCAATTTAGCGCAGCTATCTGCACATAACCGCAGGCAATCACAGAGTACTATTTCACCTGCTGATGGGAAAGAAAAACAACAGGAAGCACAAAAGAAAGGCAAGAATGTTCCATCGCAGCTAAACGCAGCCGCATGTAAACGCACGTAAACGCTGCTAATCGCACAACAACAACATTTACAACTGCAAGTGCTCGCTGTGCCTGGAGTCTTGCTATAGTGTGCTATTCTGATTCTATTGTCAGTGTAGAATATCAGTTTTGTGTGCTTCTAGGGATAGTTCAGTGTGAGTGTAGTGTGACTATTCATCTTTACATTAGTGTGAATGTAGGCATATAGTTATAGTATACGAACAGTACAAAAAAGCACACTTGAAGTGGTTACAGACACAATGTTGCTCTGACTCTGGAAAAAGGTAAGAAAGGAGTGCAGCTATCAACACACAAAACAATAGTCCTAGAAATGACTGTTGTGTCTGTGCACTGTGAACATGATCTGGGAGGGGTAACACAATAATAATGTAGCCCACTGTAATGCAATCCATAGTAATGTAGCATAGTTTAGCACTGTAGAGCCCTATATATAGTACTATGTAACACAGGGTTTGATTTACTAAAACTGGAGAGTGCAAAATCTGGTGCAGCTGTGCGTGGTAGTAGACAATCAGCTTCCAATTTCAGCTTGTTTGATTGGTTTCTATGCAGAGCTGCACCAGATTTTGTACTCTCCAATTTTAGTAAATAACGCCCACTGTGTAGCAGGAAATATCTATCCCTGCAAACACATTATCAACTCTCCTTATCTGCTCCAACATAGTGACCAAAGGTTGCTCAGAACCCTGACTTTCATAGTGAGGAGGCTGGCAGTGGCACATAACAAAGCCCCCATTAATGGTCACTTTAAAGCAGGCCATACAGAGAGCAAATTTCTTTCCTGCAACCACGAGTTGCAGGAAAGAAATTTGCTCAATTCCCCCATCAACACAGATAGTTTTGACAAGGGAATCCCTCCTGCTGAGTCATTGTATTCTCCCCGAGGGGGGGGGGCAGGGGAAACCATCCCCACCTGGAGAAGACAGTGATTTTTGCTATCGGCTATATCAGCCATTAGCGATAATCACATGCAAAATCCGGCAGGCTGGTTGCACCCAAGTCAATTGATGGATCAACTTGGTACATTCAGCCTACCCATTCATGGTTGATTCAAACTGTCTATGGCCAGCCTAAGTCACCTGACATAAGTTCAAAGGCCAGAAAGTGTATTATAGGTAGTTGGTTTCTAGGGTGTCAACAGCTGGTTGTTGATTGGCCAAGCATGCACTATGACCCGCATGCTTGGCCAATCACCATCTGAACAGAGAGCCGTAATTGGCCAAAGCCAGGGTGGCTTTGGCCAATTATGGCTCAGGGGGTTTAGTACACGCCCCACACTATATAATGCGCTGGCTCTGCGGCCTTGTGTATTGTGTTGGAGTTGTGAAAAGAGAGTTTACAGAGACAGACAGTATCATTTATATTGAGTTAGATGCAGTTACAGTGTGTAGAGGATATATATGCATCCTAGGTGTTGTATATATATTTATACACTGTATTGAGTTTAGCTAGATCCGTTCCAGTTAGTCTCTATACTGTGACAGGCAGGCAGGTGATTGTGCTAGCTGCAGACAGTCAGTGTTTCACTTAGTGTACTACTGTGTGCTTTGCATAGCGTTCACCTAAAGCTCACCTGAATACAGTTAGTCTCTATACTGTGAAGGGCAGGCAGGTGATTGTGCTAGCTGCAGGCAGTCAGTGTTTCACTTAGTGTACTACTGTGTGCTTTGCATAGCGTTCACCTAAAGCTCACCTGAATACAGTTAGTCTCTATACTGTGAAGGGCAGGCAGGTAATTGTGCTAGCTGCAGACAGTCAGTGTTTCACTTAGTGTACTACTGTGTGCTTTGCATAGCGTTCACCTAAAGCTCACTAGAATAAAGTTAGTCTCTATACTGTGACAGGCAGGCAGGTGATTGTGCTAGCTGCAGACAGTCAGTGTTTCACTTAGTGTACTATGTGCTTTGTATAGCGTTCACCTAAAGCTTACCTTAATACAGTTAGTGACTATTATAGTGGTGTTCTCATTAAAAAAAAAACACAAGCAGAGAGCTGCAAGTATTTTCAGTGTACTGTGTCCTCTGCACAGTTTTCACCTAAAACTAACTGAAAACAATTGCTGCTTTTCCCATACTAACACGACAGCAAGCAGTTGATTCTGATAGCTGCATTATCAGTACAGAAAAAAAAAAATATATATATATATATATATATATATATATATATATATATATATCCCACCTTTGTGCAGCTACATCTCACTGCAGGCCATTAGTATGTCTGGAAGGCAAACAATAAGAGGCAGACAGTCACAAGGCAATAACAGAGGGCAAGTTGGCTCTGTGTCTAGAGGCAACAGTGCTGCTGGTCGTGGACACAGTGCATCCTCATCAGCACATGGCCTTGAAACACGCTTGTCCTTCTTTTCTGAGCCGCAACATGCCCAAGACTTGGTAGAGTGGATGACCAAGCCGTCCTCCTCCTCCTCATCCTCTCTCACCCAGGCTCAGGGTACTTTGTCTGGCAAAGCAGCTGCCAAAGCGGCCTCTTCCCTCGGCTCAATAGCATCAGTCACTCCTTCCCTAGCCCCACCATGTCCTCCTGAGGAGTCCCCCGAACTGTTTGAGCACAGTGTTTGGTACATGCTCCAGGAGGATTTCCAGCGTTTTGAAGGCTCCGATGATGGAACCCAGCTGGAGGAAGGCAGTAACGTGAGCTCAGAGAAAGGGGGTAGTAACATGAGCCCAGAGAGAGGGGGTGCCCAACAAGGTCAGCTATGTGGCAGTCATGTTCCCCCAGCTGCAGCATACTGCCAGATTGTCTCCAGTGATGAGGAGGGAGGGGATGATGAGGTCACTGACTCCACGTGAATGCCTGATAGGAGAGAGGAGGAGGAGGCACATCTCCAACGTGGCAGGATGTCCTCCAGGAGCCAGCTTAAGGGCAGCTCACCGACTGCATCACACTGCAGAGCTTCGCATGTGCAGGGCGCTGCTGTCTCTGCGCGTTATTCAAAAAGTTCTTTGGTGTGGGCCTTTTTTGAGACGTGTACAGCAGATCGCACCGTTGCCATTTGCAACATATGTCTAAAGCGTATCTCGCGTGGCCAAAACATCAGCCGCTTGGGCACCACGTGCTTGATCAGACATATGTCGACCTGCCATGCAGTCCGTTGGCAAGCTTATCTAAAACACCCACACCAAAGGACAAAGCGGACCTCTCCTTGCTCCTCATCAGCTGGGATCTCCAACCCCACTATACCTTCAGTCCTCTCAGAAAACTGCACTGAGAGGAATGAAGGTGTAGAATTAGGTGTGTCACAGCCAAGTACTTGCGGGCAATCTGCTATCGGAACACCGATGTCCGGTTGTACCAGGCAAATTTCCCTGCTCCAGCTACTGCACCGCCAAAAGAAGTTCGCTCCCAGCCATCCACATGCCCAATGGTTGAATGCTAGCTTGGCTAAATTGCTAGCACTTCAACTGCTGCCTTTTCAGTTGGTAGACTCTGCCCCCTTCCATGAGTTTGTGGAATGTGCGGTTCCTCAGTGGCAGGTTCCAAAACGCCACTTTTCTCACGGAAGGCGATTCCGGCTCTCTACCAGCATGTGGAAGGCAATGTCTTAGCCTCGCTGGACAGGTAAGGTGCATATTACCGCTGACTCATGGTCCAGCAGGCATGGACAGGGATGTTACCTATCTTTCACGGTGCATTGGGTGACTCTGCTGGCAGCTGGGAAGGATGCAGGACAAGGTGCAGTAGTGTTGGAGGTTGTTCCGCCACCACGCCTCCAAAATGTTACTACTGGTGATTCTGACACATCTCTCTCCTCCACCTCTTCTTCTTCCTCCATGGCCTCTTCCTCTGCTGATTTGTCCTCGGAACCAGCGGTGCTCCGTAGGCGTTCAAGGGGCTACGCAAGTATGCAGGCAAAAAGATGCCATGAGGTGCTTGAGCTGGTGTGCTTGGGGGACAGGAGCCACACTGTGGCAGAGATTCTGTCAGCTCTGCAGGGGCAGGCTCAGAGGTGGTTGACGCCACGCCAGCTTAAGCCAGTAAAGGTGGTTTCCGACAATGGCACCAACCTCCTCTCTGCCCTCCGACAGGGACAACTGACCCATGTGCCCTGTTTGGCTCACGTCCTTAACTTGGTGGTGCAGCCGTTCTTGGGCAGGTACCCGGGTTTACAGGAGGTACTGAAGCAGGCCAGGAAACTCTGTGGGCATTTCTGCCAGTCATATAATGCCAGTGCTCGGCTGTCTGACCTGCAAAAGGATTACAACCTGCCCAAGAACTGCCTAATCTGTGACATGCCCACCAGGTGGAACTCTATGTTGGCCATGCTGCAGCGGCTGCACAGGCAGCAGAGGGCCATCAATGAGTATCTGTTGCAATATGGCACCAGGACAGTGTCAGGGGAGCTTGGATTTTTTTTCCCCCACGCCAGTGGGCCATGATCAGGGATGCATGCACTGTCCTGGCACCATTTGAGGAGGCCATGAGGATGGTGAGCAGTGACAGTGCATGCATCAGTGACACTGTCCCTCTTGTCCACCTGTTGGAGCTCACGCTGTGTGGAATAATGGACAGGGCACTTGAGGCAGAACAGAGGCAGGAAGAGGAGCACTTCCTTACCTCTCAAGGCCCCCTTTATCCAGACAGTGTTCCTGCTGGCCCGGATATCACACAGGAAGAGGACAAGGAGGAGGAGGAGGAGGATTTTGTCAGCATGGAGGTGGAGACTAGCACTCAGCATCAGCAGCAGTCTTCAAGGGATAAATTACAGTCCCAAGACACCCATGGGCTTGTACGTGGCTGGGAGGAGGTGGCTGCGGATCATGTCGTCCTCAGTGGCCCAGAGGACTCAGCACCGAATGCCTCAGCAAACCTACGCTGCATGGCCTCCCTGATCCTGCAAAGCCTGCGGAAGCATCCTCGTATTCGTGCGATCAAGGAGAGGGATCATTACTGGCTGGCAACCCTCCTTGATCCACGTTACAAGGGTAAGGTTTGGGGACCTTATCTTGCCGTCGCAGAGGGAGCAGAGGATGAGGCATGTTCGGGAGGCCTTGCAGAAAGGTCTGTGCAACGCGTTCCCAGAGACTGGGAGGTTACAAATTCCTGGTCCTGGACAACGTGCTGCTGAGGCTTTGGTCAGTCAAAGAAGGAGCGGTGGAGAAGAGCGGTGGAGAAGGTGGTCCTCTGACCGATGCGTTCAGACAATTTTTTAGTCCGCAGCCACAAGGTATGATCTGTTCCAGCAACCATCGCCAGTGTCTGGTTTACATGGTGCAGGAATGCCTAGGGGCAAGATCAGGCAAAATAGGTTACCCAATCCATCGGGTCAATCCAGATGGAGGCTTGATACTCAAGGGGAATATCCATATTGGTACACCCTGTCCTTTATAGACTCTTTTAATACATACAATGTTACCCAAACCGAGGTTTGGAACACACACTGGGACTCCATTTTGGTTCAACCAGGAAGTGATTATTCAACACATGGACGCCCAGGGGATGGCCTCCTAATTAGGGGTCATAATACCTATATATTCATGGAGGGCAACAGTGGGGGATCACCCCAGATGATGCATTTGGATGCGAAACGCGTCAGAAGACCCTACTGTTGCCATTGATCATTTTGACAAAGCGCTGTTATATTCATCTAAATGTAAGTGTACCTACCTACATTAAATACCCCTTTTTATACAGTATCACACTATGTGCCTTTTCTTTCCTTCTAAATTCTGCAATCTACCCGGCATCGCTACCTGATTCTAATCGGGCACTGCATACAAGCCCCATTGTCATCTGGATATGAGAGATATTTTTTTCTATCCTTTGGACTGGATTGAAGTTTGATGTCCCCCATTTGAATCGCAGTTGGAGATTTGCTGTCCACAGCGGCTCACCTATGCTTAGTTGACCCTCTGAACGTAGGTTTTTGGGGTCCACTCTTTCTGGTAAGCCTTTCTTACAACCGATTGGTGGTGGTCACTTTGAGTGCACTCTCTTCACGTCAAGTTTACTTAGGAGCACCATAATTTGATTGTCACTCACCTTTCATCAATATATGTTCTATTTGTTTTTATTATGAACTCAGTATTTTTGGTGTCCCTTGTGGCATTTAATTTGCATCACTGAGGACTCTTTGGACTCTTTGAACACTTCATTTTATTCAGTTTGTTTGGCTAAGATGTCACATTACTGAGGACTTTTTGAATATTTCATTTATTCAGTTTGTTTAGCAGAGATGTTATATTGTTTATCTAATTATATATCACTGTCATACACTGCTCCTTAATTGTGGGCAGTTCTTACTCATTTTTAGCGCTACACTTTTTTGTTTAGGGGCAAGATCAGACTTGGACACCTTTCCCACCGAAAATCCTCTGGGTTACTGGGTCTTGAGGATGGATCACTGGCCAGAGCTTGCACAGTATGCAATTGAGATACTGGCCTGTCCTGCATCCAATGTTCTTTCGGAACACAGATTCAGTGCTGCTGGAGGCTTTGTAACCGATCACAGGGTGCGCCTGTCAACCGACTCGGTCTATCGACTGACCTTCATAAAAATGAATCAGTCTTGGATCACCAAGACCTACCAAGCACCTGATGCTGATGTAACAGAATAATTTTCTTTTAAATGTCAGATCCCTTCAAGACTGCCTATGCTGATGCAGAGTGACTATCCTGTTATGCTGAGTGACTATCCTCTTCCTCCTTAATAATCATGCTGATAGCTTGAAAGAACATTTTGGTTCTGGGCACCGCCACCAGTGGCTAAGGCCCAATTTTTCAGCCCCTGTTTAACAGGGGCGTGTATTTACAATTTTTGATGCAATGCTTTGCAGCAGGGCTCATTGCTGTGCTCCAAGTACAGTATCTGCGAGGGGTTGCAGTGTTGTGGCACCAGCACCAGTGCCTAAGGCCCAATTTTTCTGCCCCTGTTTAACAGGGGCATGTAATTACAATTCTTGATCTAATACTTTGCAACAGGGCTCCTTGCTGCGCTCCAACTACAGTATCTGTGAGGGGTTGCAGTGTTGTGGCACCAGCACCAATGCCTAAGGCCCAATTTTTCTGCCCCTGTTTAACAGGGGCATGTAATTACAATTATTGATCTAATAATTCACAGCAGGGCCCATTCCTGCGCCCACCAAGAGTAACTGTGAGGGCTTACAGTGTTGTGGCAACACCACCACCACCAAAGGCCCAATTTTTCTGCCCCTGTTCAACAGGGGCATGTAATTACAATTCTTGATCTAATATTTCACAGCTGGGCCCATTCCTGCGCCCACCAAGAGTAACTGTGAGGACTTACAGTGTTGTGGCACCAGCACCACCGCCACCACCAAAGGCCCAATTTTTCAGGCCCTGTTCAACAGGGGCATGCAATTACAATTCTTGATCTAATAATTCACAGCAGGGCCCATTCATGCACCCACTAAGAGTAACTGTGAGGGCTTACAGTGTTGTGGCACGAGCACCACCACCAAAGGCCCAATTTTTCCTACCAATGTTCAACAATGGCATGTAATTACAATTCCTGATATAATAATTCACAGCAGGGCGTTCCAGCGCCCACCAAGAGTAACTGTGAGGGCTTACAGTGTTGTGGCAACACCAACACCTAAGGAGCAAATTTCTGCAGAGTATATACGGCAGGCTCCTACTTTCAAACATCCAACTTACAAACGACTCCTACTTGCAAACGGAAGGAGACAACAGGAAGTGAGAGGAAATCTACCCCTAGGAAGGGAAATTCTCTCCTGTAAGAGTTAATATTGGAAAAAGGTGTCTCCTCTCTACTGATGCTTTATCACCAATCCTTGTTTCAATAAAAACCCCAAATTTTCCAAAAACATTTGTCATTGGGACAGTAAGTGACGTGAAATTTTCTGAACAGGTGCACAGACATAAAAACAAATGTTACAGGGGTGATAACCCTTCCCTATGTTCTCCAAAAAGCTTAAAAATAGATTTTTGGGCTGGAGCTACACTTAAAAATGTACCTGTTCCAAATTGCAAACAGATTGTACTTAAGAACAAACCTACAGTCCCTGTCTGTATACTGCTGTTCAGAGTATATAGGGCCTTTTTTTATTTTGGGTGCGGGGTTCCCCTTAATATCCATACAAGATCCAAAGGGGCTGGTAGTGGGCTGGGGTGGGGTACCCATGCCATTTTTCGCAATGATTTTCATCCATATTGCCGGGACCAAACATTACATTAAAGCCGCAAGCAGTTTTAAATGACTTTTTTTTCCTTTAGAAATGTCATTTTGTGCAGGGACAGTTCTAAACACGGGAAACACATGCCACTTCACAGGCATACTTTAGACACCCCTCAGGTACGATATTTAAAGGAATATTTCACTTTTTTTTTCACTTTATGCATCATTAAAATCACTGCTCCCGAAAAAATTGCAGTTTTTAAAACTTCTTTTTGCATTGATACATGTCCCCTGGGGCAGGACCCGGGTCCCCAAACCCTTTTTAGGACAATAACTTGCATATTAGCCGTTATAATTAGCACTATTGATTTCGAACATTCGCGTCCATTGTATTTAATAGGGTTCTAAAGTTTGTGCAAACTTTCGGTCTGTTCGCAGGTTCTGGCGCGAACCGAACAGGGGGGTGTTCGGCTCATCCCTATACCTGATCACTGCCACACCAGTGCAGTGTTGCATCTGCCTGCTGCCTGTACTAACCCTAGCCTGTTTATTAACCACATTTTTGCCTGCTCCCTAGACTGATCCTTTGCCTGTTTGCTGACCTGTGTCTGCCTGCGCCTGAACTCGCCCATCTGCACATCCCACTGACTATGTTCCTGCGAGACACCAGTTGCTGCCATCCACTGTGGACAACTGCACTCCTGGACCCACAGGAAATCTTTTTTTCTTCCTTACTTCAGCCTCCTGTACTTCCTGGCCAGTGAACGTGACATTCCCGTGTGCAGCCATGTACCAGTAAGTGTGGTTTGCTTGGCTTATAGGAACTGGGACTGCTATAGGTGATGCTACCCTAAGCTATATTCCCTGACCACTCGTACAGATGCGACCAGTACAGTACTCAATTGTGAATGTAACAATTGGTGGATTTATGTGATACACAAGATACGTCTGGTACATAATCAGTACAGACACTGTAGAAGTCTTACACACGTGGTATCATCCTACTTGGAAGGAGTATTAGAATGTGTTTTGGATGTCATTCTAAGTATGCCCATGCTGGATGTAAGAAATATCTTAATTCATTGATGAATTTGTGTAAAAAGATTAATTTTAATTTTCTTTCCTCATTTTCCAAAAACTTGTGGCAAAAAAATTAAGTCTTCAAAAGACTCACCATGCCTCTTAGAAAATACCTTAGGTGATTTGCTTTCCAAAATGTGGTCATATTGCGGGTGTCTTAAAAAATGTGATATGTAGTCAGCAAATTAGATGTGTAATGTATGCCCCTGGGATGCCTGAAGGTGCACCTTGGATTTTGGGCCCCTCTATGTGGCTAGGCTGTAAAAAAAAGTCTCACACGTGTGGTATCTCCATACTTGGGAGGAGTAGCAGAATTAATTTTGGGATGTAATTCTAAGTATGTCTGTGAAATATCTTATAATTTGACAATTTTCATTTTCTTTTCTGCATTTTTCAAAAGCTTGTGGCAAAAAAAATGTTTTTTTCAAAAGACTGACGGTGGCTTTCATAAAATACCTTAGCATGTTTACTTTCCAAATTGGGGTCATTTTGTGAGTTCTCCACTGTCCTTTTGCTCCAGGGCTTTAAAAAATATGATAGGTAGTCAGGAAATTAGATGGATAATTTATACTCCTTAAAAACACAAAGGTGCTCCTTGGATTTGGGGCCTCTCTATGCATCAAGGATGTGAAAAAGTCTCACACATGTGGTATCCCCATACTGTCTTTTGGGGTGTAATTAAAAGTATGTCTATTCAGTGTGTGAAAAGTAACTTTGTGAAAAGAGTTTTTAATTTCTTCATTTTCCAAAACATTGTGAAAAACTGACAACTTAAAAAAACTCACTATGCCCCTTACTAAATACCTTGGATTGTCTACTTTCCAAAAAGGGAAATGGGGGGGGGGGTGTTTGTACTGTCCTGGCATTTTAGGGTCTCGAGAAATGAGTCAGTCAATTGATCAAGATTGATCAATTTTCAAATATAAATACTACAGTGTGTAGACTCTATAACTTTCATACAGACTAAATAATATACACTGATATTGGTTATTTTTTACCAAAGAAATGCAGCGTAATACATTTATAAAGAAAGATTATTTATTTGCAAAATTTTATAAGAGAAACTCAGAAAATGTGTTTTTTTTAAAACATTTTTTACCGGTGGTGAATACATACCACCAAAGGAAAGCTCTATCTGTCTCAAAAAAATTGAAACATTTTATTTGGGTACAGTGTTGCATGCCTGAGTAATTGTCATTCAAAGTGTGGCAGCGCTGAAAACTGAAAAATAGCCTGGGAGAAAGGGGGTAAAAATGTCTGGTATTGAGGTGGTTAAACCCTTCTTTCCCACTATTAGACTATTAGAAAAAATGCAAGTACCAAGCTCAATGAGGTTCCAAGGGGGTGGGGTAGATAACAACAGTAAGGGCAGATCCAACTACTCATCTGACCAGCAATGAGACTTGAGAACAAAACAACAAATAAAAGAGGACTCCCTGCCCTGTGGAAGTCAATAGAGCCACAAGCCCTGGAATAGATAAAATCAGATTTCACTTTAATGTAAAGTTAAAAAGCATGACATGCAGGAGTGCCCAGACTGATAAATCACAAAGCCAGTGGAGAGGAGAAACACATAATCCCAAACACTAAAGGATGACACATGATCCCGAACCCAACAGTAGGTTACACCACCCAGGAGCCTCAGGATAGTGGTAGAAGTGTGTAGATTAAGGCCTCTGGGCATGGGCATCCGCAGGTAGGGACAATGGGGGTCAATTACCGCCCCTGGCAGGGATGGTGCAACCTATAGGCAAGTGTGCATATCAATCGGGGGCCCCTGAGCTGGGGGGAGGCAGCACAGCCAGTAGCTTTCACATGCCGCAGACAGCGTGTGCTAATGCTCAGCCCAACCAGATTACTAATGATTTATCTCCTCTCCTCCTCCTCAGCTCGGACTGCCGGCTGTGTGTGCTCTGCCTAGACATGTGTGAGAGGCCCAGCGCTCCCTTCTAGATAGAGGCCCCGAGAACACCCACCGCATGGGGCCCCAGCCTCATCTGAGCTGCTTGGCATGTGCAGCAGTTTTTGGAGAATTCCGTCTGCATTTTCTGGGGTTATTAATCCATTTAATTCTCTCTAATGTCATCTGAAGCTTGCAATATAGAAATTTATTGGAGGGGAGTTCTCCATACTAACGATTGTGTGTGTATGGCGTCATGAGAAGCCTATATTAATGAGGAGCGGAGCGAACAGCCAGTATTACAGCGGGAGGAAGCGACGCGTCAACATCGAGGAGGAGAAGAGAGAAGAAGACGGCGACAGCGACGGGAAGACTGGCCCCTCCACTAGAAAAAGAGCTAAAGAAGTTAGTGGAGGGGCCGGCAGAAGAAAGAAGCGGGAGAAGAACCGGAGAGCGGGAGAAGAAAAAGGCGACGGAGAAGACCGGGCCTCCGCTAGCAAAAGAGCTAAAGAAGTTAGCGGTGGCCCGGCAGAAGAAAGAACCGGAGAGCGCGGCGATGACACCGGAGACCCCCGAAGTCGGAAGAAGACCCCCGGAGCTGTGCAATAAAATACTTTAAAAAGCTGTGTGGTTTTTTTATTGCATTTTTTTTCCACCAGGTGAATGGGTAGGGGTACGATGTACCCCATACTCATTCACATAGGGTGGGGGGGGCCGGGATCCGGGGGCCCCTTTATTGAAGATGTCGGAAGTTTTGAGGGAGCGTGCAATTAGCATGCTGACTGCAGGAATGTCCACCAGCTGTTGCCCTTGAATTGAATGTTTATTTCTCTACCATAAGCCGTCTCCAAAGGCGTTTCAGGGAATTTGGCAGTACAGCCAACCGGCCTCACAACCGCAGACCACGTGTAACCACACCAGCCCAGGACCTCCACATCCAGCATCTTCACCTCCTAGATCCTCTGAGACCGGCCATCTGGACAGCTGCTGCAACAATCGGTTTGCATAACCAAAGAATTTCTGCACAAACTGTCAGAAACCGTCTCAGGGAAGCTCATCTTGCATGCTCGTCATCCTCATCGGGGTCTCGACCTGACTGCAGTTCGTCGTTGCAACCAAATTGAGTGGGCCAATGCTCCCATTCGATGGCATCTGGCACTTTGGAGAGGTATTCTCTTCACAGGTGAATCCCAGATTTCACTGTACAGGGCAGATGGCAGACAGCGTGTATGGCATTGTGTGGGTGAGTGGTTTGCTGATGTCAACGTTGTGGATGGAGTGGCCCATGGTGGCAGTGGGGTTATGGTATGGGCAGGCATATGCTATGGAGAATGAACACAGGTGCATTTTATTGACGGCATTTTGAATGCACAGAGATACCGTGACGAGATCCTAAGGCCCATTGTTGTGTTATTCATCCACGACCATCACCTCATGTTGCACCATGATAATGCATGGCCCCATGTTGCAAGTATCTGTACACAATTCCTGGAAGCTGAAAACATCCCAGTTCTTGCATGGCCAGCATACTCACCGGACATGTCACCCATTGAGCATGTTTGGGATGCTCTGGATCCGCGTACATGACAGCGTGTTCCAGTTTCTGCCAATATCCAGCAACTTCGCACAGCCATTGAAGAGGAATGGACCAACATTCCACAGGCCACAATCAACAACCTGATCAACTCTATGCGAAGGAGATGTGCTGCACTGCGTGAGGCCAATGGTGGTCACAATATGAACAATATTTGAGAGAAATAGGCCTTTTGTGTACATAGAAAAAGTCATAGATCTTTGAGTTCAGCTCATGATAAATAGGGGCAAACACAAAAGTGTTGTGTTTACAATTTTGCTCAGTGTGTATTTGTTTTATCCTTTTTAATTCCATAGCCATAAAAAATGTTCTTCCCAGGCTCGTGGCATCCTTTCTCCTACAAGTGAATAACTTAACAGATCCATTTCCATAGTCTATTCTTTTGTCTCCTGGAGCTGTTTTTCTTTTTTTAGCATTTTAAGCCACATAAATTGATTCCTTCACCTCTGTTATATATTCTCTTTCCATTTCTTTCCTACAATTTTTAATGTTTTTCTTTTCAGCAATGTTTTCATTGTATTTTTTATCTCCTTTTTTGTTAATTACAGCATTAATCTATACAACTCCTCGGACCACCTTGCATCCCTATTGGGTTGGTGGGTGCATATATGTCCATACCCATACATGCCAAAGCTCACAGCAGGGCAAGTATATATTTGGAGATGCAATAACTCAGAGAAGGGCTATGTCAATACATTTGTTTTGTCAGGCAAAAAAATAATGTTTTGTCTCTTGGTTTCCACTGCTGTCAATCACACCCAGTGAGGAGAGAGCAGGGGGCGAGTTGTCTTCTAGACACACAGAGCCAGCTTAGAAACGAGCATGCACTCAGTTGGGGGGGAGGGGGAGCCAGGAGCACTGGCAGGAGACCCGGGAAGAGGAGGAAAGAAGTTTCTCTGTAAAAAAACTTTGCACAGAGCAGGTAAGTATAACATGTTTGTTATTTTAAAAATAAAAAGTTTAGAGTGCGCATGCGCAGGAACCCCGGCGGTGGACGCGTTCTAGCCGAGCTCCGCTCGCTCCGACCCTATACAGCAATAATCAGCGTGGGCAGCGGGGAAACAAGCCTGGAAGTGCCGCAGCTGGGTCCCCGGGGAGGTGATGAATAGGCGGGACTAGGGCCAGCCAAAAAGAGGTCAGCGCAGACGGCCCAGAGCCAACGGACCTTGCAGAGCGATCCAAGATGGCGTCTGGGCGGCATGACACACGAGGCAGCACAGCCTCAAGGAGTAACACCGCGGCACAGAGGAGGGATAAAGTTGACCATCCAGAGCAGATGACGGACCCGTTCTCATCCCAGTCATCAGGGGACTATGAACCTGACCAGGGGGGTGAGTCCGCGCTGCAATCCCGGTCCCCGGGCACCTTTCCTGACCTGCAGAAATCAGCAGACTCCCCTGTATCCTCCATGGATGGGGATATGGCGGGGATAGCAGAGGCCTTATTCAGCCAGTCCAGCCAGGACATAGGAGCGGCTCCCCAGCTAGCCCCTTATTCCCCTGACACAGTGCTTTTGGCTCGCTTTTCTACTATGCTACAGCAGGAGCTCTCTAAAGCCTGCACTTTAATTACAACCGATCTTAAGAGAGACATTCACAGCCTGGGGTAGCGTTTTGATCACATAGAGACTAAGGTGGACAATACAGTTAAAAAGGTCTACCAGAATGCCCGCATGATAACTGACCTCCAGGACAGGCTGGATGAGGCAAACACTAAAATTGAAGATTTAGAGAACCATTCTCGTAGGTATAATATACGCATACGGGGCCTCCCTGAAACGTGTACTGACCTGGAAGAAGCCATGTGCGAGTTGATGAAAGAATTGATCCCTGATATTGTACCTCCCCACATGGAGATCGACCGCATACACAGGGCGCTGACTGCCCCTAGATCTGATGGACTGCCGCGCGATGTAATAGTTAAACCACACTTTTACCGTGTTAAGGAGAAGATAATGTTAATAGCCCGCTACAGACAGGATCTACAAATCAATGGGACCTCAATCCAGCTATTTACGGATTTGGCCCCTTCTACGGTCCAGAAACGCAGAAATTTGAGACCTCTACTCCAGCAGCTGACAGCAAAACAGATTAAATACAGATGGGCATTCCCCTTTAAATTGTCCTTTACCTACAAAGGACGATCTCATTCATTCTCTACATTCCAAACGGGCGAAGAACTCCTGATGGAACTTGGCATCGTGACTTATGATCCACAGGCGCTGTCCCCCCAAAGTGAGGAACATCGCCCTCTCTCTCCGCTCTGGAAGGATCGCAAGCAATCTCAGTCCAGGAAGTCGCAACGAAAGACATGATCACTACCTGGGCCTCCAAAGCCCCTTTCTGGGACTTGTTAAAGTCTCGTTGCAGGGAAGGGACTCCTGTTCATTCTCTCCCTGGGCCCTCGATGGGCCACATCGGTTGCACCCCTGTGGTGCTGTTCATCGAAATCTTAACATGCTTAGGACGGCTACTTAGTCGATAGTTTAACAGTTTAACTGGTGCCTTTTGGAAAATTTGGGCTGCGGGTGCTGCTTGATACGTTTTGGCCAGTTGAGGGGACTGATTGGTCCCACTGGGGTGGGGACACCGGACAGGGGTAACCGATGGGGGACCTTTCTGTCCCGGGGTCTCGACCCTGACCGGGATTGGAGGGTGCAGCCAGCCTACATCAATGTTCATAACTGGTACTTGTATTTGGGCTTTCTGCCCATCTCCAGCTGCCTACACAAGGAGGCTTATATTTTCTAGGGCGGGGCGGCAATACATGCTGCTCACTAGCAAGACTGCTCATCCTTCGTGGAGGATGGTACCCTTGCTAACTTTGATCCGGAGATTTAATCCGGCGGGGGTTATTCCCCATGCAGTTATTACTTTACTTAGGAACTTTGAGGTTGAGTGTTACGGCCTACGGCCGATTTGTTGTTGTTTTACTCTTTATTTGTGTCTTACTTTCTCTTTTTTTTTGTCCTTCCCCTTCCCTCCCAACGAGCCCCGGTCCAGGGTCCTTCACTTTCTGCACGGTTCAGACAACTAAAGATGTGGCTATCCCCAATCTCAACAGCCTTTTTGAATCATCTTGTGATACAAGGTAAGAGTGCTCTGCCCTACCACGATGGCTAAGACATATTCTACTGACTATGCGGTGATTACGCACAATGTCCACGGTTTCAATTCCCCTGTCAAGAGAGCTAAAGCCTTTCAATTCTGTCATAGACAGAGAGCTGACGTACTCTTGATACAGGAAACTCATTACTCTAAGTCCTCAGCTCCCCGATATCTAAATGTGAAATACCCTCAGTTTTTTCTCGCTTGTGGCCCCCATAAAAAGGGGGGGTGGCGATCTGCTTTTCTAAGAGGACCCCCTTTACACCCATCTCAATATTTAAAGACAAGGGGGGAAGATACCTAATGGCGGTGGGTCATCTCCATGATCAATTAGTGTCATTCATTTCATATTATGCCCCAAACACAGGTCAGCCCGAATTCTTTGAGAACATGCTCGAGATACTCATGCCTAAGGTCCAGGGACAGATAGTCATGGGGGGTGATAGTAATATCCCTATGGATAGGACAATGGACAAATCGGATCGTGTGAAACCGCTTTTAAAGCGCCCACCTAATGACAGCAGTAAGGTTTCACGCCTATTTCACTTCCATGATCTGATTGACACCTGGCGGGAGTACAACCCCACAGCTAGAGATTTAACACACTTCTCACAGGTACATCACACCTACTCTAGGATAGACCATCTCTTAGTGCTTACCCCCCTACTCCCGTACATAACGTCGGTAAAAATACTGATTACCCCCTGGTCTGATCATTCCCCGATTAAACTCGTTACCAAAGGGCTTTGGACTAAAGCCACCCCCTCTCCTTGGCGACTTAATGTTAGCCTACTGAACGATCCTATTATATATGTGGAAATTCAGAAAGAACTCCAGGCGTACTTTGAGACTAATAAATCCGCGGACACCTCACCTACCATTAACTGGGCCGCCCACTAAGCAACGATTCGCGGTAAGCTAATACAAATAGCGGCTAGACTCAAACGGGAGCGAGGGCAGGTAATTAAAGACCTAGAGGCTGATCTGGAGGCGTTGATGGCGGAACAGCAAAAAAATCCCCTGATAGATATTAGCCATAAAATTGATGAAGCACGACTTACATTAAACCTTAGCCTAACCACGCAAGCTGAAAAACACATCAGCTGGTCTAAACATAGATTTTATACCATGGGTGATAAACCCAACACTATGTTGGCTAGGAAGCTGATACCCCGACCATATGTGTCAACGTTACCTAAATTGAGACTGCCGACTGGTCACCTTACTCAAAATTCCGAATTAATAATCAAAGAATTCCATGCATTTTATGCCAAATTATATAGCCGTCAGACAGAATTTGACCCGTCGAGGACTGAGGCGTTTTTTCATGACGTCCAATTGCCCAAATTGACTCAAGACCATGCTGACTTGCTGGACGAGGTCTTTACGGAATCTGAGATTAGGGCAGCCATAAATATTATCCACCCTTCTAAGGCTCCTGGACCGGATGGTTACCCCGGTCATTATTATAGGAAATACATAGATATTCTCTCACCTCATATGTGCGCTTATTTTAATGATCTGAGAAGGGGTAATAAACCTCCGGGTCAGGAAAATGCGGCCTTTATAAATGTTATACCGAAACCAGGTAAAGATCATGGAGATTGAGCTAACTACCGCCCGATCTCCCTGGTCAATACTGATTTAAAGATTTTAACCAAAATCCTGGCCCTTAGATTGAACACGTTTCTCCCACTTTATATTCACCCCGACCAGACTGGGTTTATTCCTAATAGACAGGCGTCAGATCAAACCCGCAGATTAATAAACCTGATATCAGCAGTGCAGTCTAACTGGGATGGTGGGGGTAGCATATCTGGTATGTTACTATCGTTGGACGTCCAGAAAGCATTCGATTCCCTATCTTGGGAATACTTGTTTGACGTGCTAGGTCACTATGGCTTTGGAGAGCCCTTTCTGGCTCTCCTTCGGGGGCTGTATGATTCTCCAACTGCCTCATTAATAATAAGGGGATACTCCTCTCAACCCATTACTATTAGACGGGGAACTAGACAGGGGTGCCCGCTATCACCAATTTTGTTCGCTCTAGCAATAGAGCCGCTGGTGATCAAAATTTGTGCGTGCCAGGATATCAAGGGGATTGTTAGCGGAGATCACGAACATAAGTGCCTGCTTTTTGCAGATGACTTACTGCTCACCTTGACTTCCCCGATAACTTCGCTCCCTAACCTCTACACAGTAATACACCCATTTTCTGATATCTCGGGGCTGTACATTAATCATGGTAAATCTAGGGCATTGAATTTAACACTACCAAGCAATATTCAGAAAACAATTCAGCAGTCCCACCAGTTCTTATGGGAGGCTGAGGCTCTTCCTTACTTGGGTATCAATTTGACCTCTTCCATCCAAAATCTATATAAGAGGAACTACCCAGCTCTTATTAAAAGATTAACAGAGGATATGGCTAAATGGCAGATTCACCCCCCTTCGTGGTTCGGCAGACTACACTCTATAAAAATGAATATCCTACCTAGGCTGTTGTACTTTTTTTGCACCATACCTATAGCAATGCAATACAGCAATCTGCAAATGTTTCAACGGAAAGTTCTCCAATTTGTATGGGGAGATAAGAGGCCTAGGGTGAACAAAGCCACAATGTACGCTCCTAAACGAAAAGGCGGACTTGGGTTGCCTGATCTCCAGAAATACTTTTATGTGGCCCAGATGGCCCACCTAGCTAGGTTTCATTCAAAATCACCACCTGCAATATGGATGAACATGGAATCCTATTCCTGTCACCCAGATCCTGTATCCCACTTGATGTGGCTTCCGCCTACAGAGAGGCCAACGATATTATGTCCATCCTTATTTTTCTCACTGGATATTTGGGACAGATTGTCCAGGTCCAAGAAATTTAAATCACCCCATACTCCATTGGCACCTATTTTGAAGAATGGCTTGTTCGCCTCGGGCCTCGCTCCACTTGCGTTTACATGGTGGACCAATAAGGGATTACTACGTATTGCTGATTTATGTGATCATAAGGGTATGATATCTGAACGCTCTATGATTGAGAAGTATCAAATGCCACCAATAGAACACTATAGATATACTCAAATACAGCATTTTGTCCAAACATTAGCTCGTAAGAGTGACCTAGCGACGTTGACCCCCATGGAACATCTGTGTAAGCATTAAGATAGATTTAGGGGATTTATATCTACTATATATACAATATTGATGCCAGTCTCAACTAAACTGAAATATATGCTTCAATGGAAAAATGACTTCCAGGAAACTTTAGACCTGGACAATTGGTTGACAATTGCAGATACAGCGTCCCGATCACTCCTAAATACCTCAATCATAGAAGCAAACTACAAGGTTTTGTTACGTTGGTATATGGTACCGGCCAGACTGGCCGCCTTTGTGCAGGGGACTACCTCCAGGTGTTTTAGAGGATGTGGTCAGGTGGGAACCACCTATCATGTCTGGTGGTCATGCCCTAAGGTTAGGAGGTTCTGGATCAGGGTCTACAATTTCATATATACCCTCACTCAGATCAATTTAAAGAAACCACCTAGACAGGCCCTTTTGGGTGACAGGGTGGCGGATATCTCCAAGTCCCAAAGGAGGCTACTACATTTCATATTCATATCGGCTAGAATAACTATAGCCAGGAATTGGAGATCCGCTGCCCTGCCATTCGGCCAGCTTAAAGGCAAATTGTCCTGGCTGATGTTAAACGAGAGATTGACGGCCCTGGTCCGGGACAAGATGGGGCTATTTCACAAAGTTTGGGACCCATGGCTCGATTATCTTACCAATGACCCGAGGATGCTTGCAACTTAGTTGTTCTCACATATACTAGGTAATTAGGCTCTGGACCGCGGCTCCTCCTTTTCCCTTCCCATGATCCTCCCATCCCAACCCCCTTCTATATTATTTCGCCTTGCTCCCTTTCTTCTTTCTTTCTTTCTATGTGTTTATTTCTTCCAAATGTTGTAAAATATGCAATATTATATATATATTAATCCATAATCTATAACTATTGCATCCTTGTATTAATTGTATAGTCCCTTGTTTGCTAGTCTAACCTATCAGAGCACGTTAGGCCTGATGATGCACTATATAGTATAAAGACAAACACAGCTGCTTCGTAGATCAAGTCATATTACATTTATTTCCTCAAAGTAGGAATGTTACATACTAACAAGCAATATTCTATACAGCCTATATCAACAGTACTAATGAAAAGTGATACTTATATCTCCTCGAGGCAAAGGTTCCTGCTGGCTGAGCTCCTGGATATAATAGAGAACTAGGCCTCTATAGGCCCTTGTAGGCTTCTGCAGGTCACATGTCTTAGGCCCAAACTGGCTGCCATTAGGCCTTCAGAGATGCATGTCATTTCAGCCAGGTCCTTAGGCCAGAATGGCTTGCAGTCTATGTCTTCTTTCCCCTTTATGTTCTTACGTTAGAGTACTTAATTGAATGTTACAGTATATATCATCGTACGGGCTCGAGAGTTTTAGACTGCGGGTGGTCTGGCCCTCTGGGGATTCGCTCCCATGGGGGAGGGGGCTGCCCCCCTGATAGTAGGATGGGGGGTGGGCTCTTCCCGGGGGGTGGTTCGCATGATGGGCCGGTACTATGTGTCACAGCGTGAGAGCCCATGTTAGGGGAGGCTTATACATGACCGGTTGGCCTGTTTTAGACTACTGCTGCCCATAATGGGATATTATTTGTTAATGTATATACGACAGGAGTGGTCTGTGTTATGCGATGATCAATGGCAAGCTTCCCTCAAGATGTTTCTATTTCTGTACAATAATGCACTGTGATACTTTTGTTCTTTTTCCTGAAAATTCTTTAATAAACATCATTGAAACATAAAAATAAAAAGTTTTACGATCACTTTAATTGAACAAGCTAAAGTTAGAAGCTTATTGTTTATAATGCATAGCTGCACCAAATTCTGTGTGCACCAGTTTTAGTAAATCTCCTCCACTATGTCATTGAAATACACAAAATAATCCATAATAGTTCATATAGTCTATATATCAAATTTGGGGTAAAAACAGGGTATTTCAAATAATTTACCCCCAAAAAATGAAATGCCTGGATTTAATATGTATTTAACCCTCTACCCCATTGTAAAACCCTTAAAAATAAGCTCTGGTTTAATCAACTCTCCTCAGATGTTCCATAATTAGCACTTCTGTTTGGCAGCACTAGGGCTGTTGGTTCAAATCCCAACCACGGCACATGAAGTTTGCATGTTCTCCCTGTGCCTGTATTTTGTCCAGGTACTTCGGTTTCCTCTCACATTCCAAAGACATGCTGGTAGGTAATTGGCCCTAGTATATGTATGAATGTGAGTTAGGGACAAATTTGGGGTACACTTTAGCCCCCCGGAAATTGTCTCTCTCATGTAAGGACCAAAGCTTTCCAGTCCTTTTATGGCCAAAATGAAATCCATTGTTATAGTAAAACAAATTATAGTCAAATCTGCTTGGATTTTGTAAAAAAAAAAGGTGTTTGGGAGACACATCAAATATGTATGGAAAAAAAGTCTGGTCTTATGGGTCCAAAATGTCACTTGGCAAGAAAAACTTTATGTGAATGAATGAGTGACTTGTATAGCGCTCACATGCGAACTGAATCGCCTCTATGTGCTTTTTGCAGCCAGTGTCTGCTGCGGTCATTTTACCCGTAGGATCTCGACACACTTGGGACACACAGTCGTACATATATACTGGGCCAATTTGGACAAGATCCAATTAACCTACCCACATGTCTTTGGAGTGTGGGAGGAAACCAGAGTACCCGGAGGAAACCCACGCAGACA
The DNA here is from genome assembly GCA_029206835.1 of Rana muscosa. Lineage (NCBI taxonomy): Eukaryota > Metazoa > Chordata > Amphibia > Anura > Ranidae > Rana > Rana muscosa. Next base: position 908,870,635 of record CM055117.1, on the reverse strand, counting down.
CAGGGAGAACATGCAAACTCCAGGCAGATGGTGTCATGGTTGGGATTTGAACCAGTGACCCTTTTGCTGCTAGGTGAAAGTGCTAACCACTACACCACTGTGCTGCCCGCTATGTGTGACAGAAAGCCAATACTTTTCATCCAACTAAGAACACCATCCCCCACAGTGCATTTGTCAGAGGGGACTGAGAAGCTCCTAAGAACTGAGAATAAGTTGGATGGAGCCAAAATCAGGGCAATTTCAGAGCATACCTTTTTTCAACCTGGAAGAGACCTAAGACCAATATTCAGGTTGATACATTGTTAAGAATGACAAATACCAATACAAAATTAGGAAACATTACTCACACTGCCATAAGTACAATGGAGTGTTTAAGACAAAAAAACTGCAATGACACAGTAAAAAACCCAGATCTTAAACTGAAAATCTGTAGAAAGAATATAACAAGAAATTGCTGTTCACCAACAATACTTATGTGCTAGAGCTAGAGCAATAGCAATTTTACCAAGCAGAATGGGTTATGCTTGGCAGATCCAGATGTGCAATGCTGGAAGAGACTTATCCCAAAAGATTTGCTGCTGTAAGTGAGGTCAAAGGTGGCTCTACCAAGTAATGACTGGGGAGATGAAACCTTGTGCAACCAGCTTTTTTGTTTCATTGTCCTTTTTGCCTCTATAAAAAATACTTTGTACATTCAGTTGTGTTGTGTTGTGTGAATCATACTGTAAAAATCAAAATTAGAGTTTTAATTATGAACTCTAGAAAATGTAGAATAGTCAAAGAGGATAAAGAGCTCTTGCAAAGTACTGAAGAGATAGATAGATAGATAGATAGATAGATAGATAGATAGATAGATAGATAGATAGATACACTGAGATAGATAGATAGATAGATAGATAGATAGATAGATAGATAGATAGATAGATAGATAGATAGATACACTGAGATAGATAGATAGATAGATAGATAGATAGATAGATAGATACACTGAGATAGATAGATAGATAGATAGATAGATAGATAGATAGATAGATAGATAGATAGATAGATAGATAGATAGATAGATAATGAGTTTCAGTTAGTTGGATATGCATAATGATCTATGAACTACCGATATCTTATTTCACATAAAGACTTTCCTTTCTAATTGTATGACTTGATGAGCAAATTTTACTGCAAGCTCAGCACTGTCGACTTGCATTTTAAAGTGGCATGTCCCCATTAAATATGACACCAAGGATTTAAATATATTCCCTGCTTGCATCAATAAATAATATGGAAAGTGACTTTGAGGGTAGTCTTATAAATAAATATATTGTACTGTAATTCTTTGTTTGCTCTATATGGATTTATTCTCTTAATCTAAATGTTATATTTTTTCATACACAATGAGAGCAATATTTAGATCTTTCCTAAAAAATATATGCTGGATTAAAAGAAAAATGTACAAAGTGTACAGTGTTCTAGTGTCCAATGAAGAATGCACCAAGCACCTCAGGCCTGTTAGTTTATTTGAGCACCAAAACAGAGCAATCATGTGAAGAGCCCTGAAATAGAGACACATCCTGTTATAACATGTGCTGTAATTGCCTCCTATCATAACTCCTTCTGTTACTCCATACAGACACTCCCATATTACTTCCTCCCAGCAAATGGAGAAAATTAAAGCTAATTATCATGGCACTCTCAACACATGAACATATGCAATGAGTCATTTCAAATAGAATATTAAAAAAAATATAGCCAATAAACTAATTTTGGTTTTCCTAAAAGATCAGTTCCAAAAACAACAGTGTGAGCATGTCAATGCTGAAAAAAATCCTTATTTGAATTCAACCACTCACACTTCCAACAGTACATATGTGGTTCTTTGCTGCCTTCTTACATCAACTGGCATAATAAAAAAATGTTAGACATCTCAGCATTAAATAATGTAAAGCAGGATGAATATGATCCTCGGTCATTTATGTGTCTAAAAGTTTGCATACGACAGGAGACCACACATTTCTAAAGTGAGAATCACTGGTGTCATTAATATAGAGGAACATCAGGCATGCTGGAACTTTCAATAAAATTACTGCAGCATGAAACATCTCTGTACATGAATGGTGATTTTATTAATTGAATTAATGTTTGATGGCTGTGCAAAATGTAAAAGTAAAGGTCTGCGGTGACAGCTCAAAAGACAGCCACCGAAAGTACTGTGGACAGAGAAAATGGCATTGCATCTAAATTTACATGGCCTTGCAGGACTGCTTTGGTGGCTATTCTTGTGAATATTTTCGTGACTATTTCTGTGGCATCAGTAGCAGTGCAGTTTCAGATGTAGCTTACACATGTATCTGCAATGGTATCGGTTTTTTGTTTAGTACTCCTTACTTAAAGTCTTATCTTGGCAAATATATATATATATATATATATATATATATATATACCATAAATATATATATATTCGAGCATTATTTTAGATAATACTGCTCTACATTTCAGCTGTGAATATTGTATGTCAGTGGTCACATTTCGTCTAGGCAGTAGTATGGTTTAGCTTGGAATTTGTTGACCTGAAGCTTACTTATTATTTCAGTTAATATATATATATATATATATATATATATATATATATATATATATATATACATATTGGAGTATAATTATGTCCAGACAGTAGTACTACACTTTGGAATTTGTTGACGTGAAGATAACACAAGGAATATTCGAACATGTATTCATTCGTGTGTTTATGTCGATATAAATACGCAAAATAATGTTGAAAAAAATACACATTTTTGTTTGAACAAGTATAAAAAACAGATAGATAGATAGATAGATAGATAGATAGATAGATAGATAGATAGCTATACGTTTTTTCAGAATAACTTCATTCAAAACTAAAGCACAATTTAATGAGAAGTGCCCAGGAACAGTATATATATATATATATATATATATATATATATATAAAACACACACAGGGCTCTTACATTATTTTTATTCGACAAAGTCATATTTATTATTTTGCTCATTACAAGAACACATTTGGATGTTATTTGAATTTAAAAATGTACCAGATATATAAATACATGAACTACACATCTATAGAGCTTTGTTTAGACCTTATACAAGTATTACAATAATAAATTGTGAAATATACAAACAAAGCTTTAGCAGAAATGCATGACTGACAATGGGTAAGAACTACAAGACTCAGAATTCCCTTGTGTTTCTGGTCTTATATGGTCTTAGGAAGCCTTCTGCTTACATTCATTCATAGCACCTAAAAAGTACATGAATCCCTTTATTAACCAGGAGAATTTTCCAGTTTACAGGATGAGTATATTTCCTGCTATGTATAGTTGAAGGAAACATTTCTGGGCTAGCATTGACCGTGACTATGTCCATCCATAATGACCTTGACATTAAAATCTACTTAGAAACTAATCGGGGAGACACAAGTTTGATCCTCAGAAGAGTCACCACTGGCCCTAGCAGTAGCTGGACGTGACAGAGCTGTGTTTATGGACAAACAAGGTGCCATTTGAAGTCTAGACAGACAAGCTAATGACTGTCCATAAACACATGGAAGGAAGTGAATGGACCTATGTCTTTTCTTCCCTTTGTGTTTAGCACTTTCAAAGAACTGTGTTGAGCGCAGTCTGCGTCTTTCTATGTGATAAGTGTCAGTGGGACACACAGTGAGCACAGTGAGGACAGCAGTCCCTGTACAGTCCACAGGGGAGCCCTGAGATCTGGAGGCGCCCCCTACAACTCTTCTATGGTAAAGGTAGGAGCCCTTGGGTGAAGGGTGATCGTGTGTAAAGATATGCCATCTATGTGTGTGGGATTGGGCTCAGCACTGAGAATTCAATTCTATTCTCTACAGCAACACACTTCCCATCACTGCAGTCTTTATCCTTGTTGTTGTATGCTTAGTTTATTTTCTTGGTATAAGCTTTAGACTGTGGTACAATGTGTCCTTAGGGTGATTGAAGGATCTGTCTGTTAAATGAATATAAAAATGAAATATGTGCTTGCTTGGGGAATCCTGTACTCGGGATAATTTAATGGAGAGACGATATCCTCTACTGGTCAGGGAGGGGAAGCTGCGGTGGCAGCGGTTGGCTTGTGAGCTGAGGAGATTAGGCTGTTTTTGAACAGCTGTCTGGCTGATGTACAGTCTATCTTTCCTATTTTCTCTCTCTTCAGCTCTTTCTCTCAATCCATCTTTCTATCTCTCTCTATCATTCTCTACCACTCTCCATCCTAATCTCTCTCTACCTTCTCTACCTCTCCTTCTCTCTATCTTCATCTATCTGTTTTACTTTCTCTCTCTCTCTCTATCTTTCTCTCTCTCTCTCTTTCTCTTCCATTCTTAATTTCTCTCCACTTTCCCAGCCTTATTATCTCCAACTGCTTTTGTGTCTCTCTTCTCTCTCCCTCTCCTCTCTCTCTCTCCTCTCTTTCTCCCTCTCCTCTCTCTCTCTCTCTCTCTCTCTCTCTCTATCTATCTATCTATATCTCTCCCTCTCTCTTTCCTTTTCTCTCTCCCTCACTCTCCATTTATATCTCCCCACACTTATCTCTCTCCTCTTTTCCCAACCTTATTATATCCATCTACTTTTTCCTCTGTGTGTGTCTCTCTCTCTCCCTTTTACTCTCCATTTCTATCTCCCTTCTTCCCTCTCCCCCTTTCCCCATAAACTATCTTTCTAACTCCAGCTATCTATTCTCTCTCCCCCCCCCCCTCTCTCTCTCTCTCTCTCTCTCTCTCTCTCTATCTCTCTCCATTTTTATTTCCCCAATTCATCTTTTTTTTATTTTATCTATCTTCTTTTTTTCTCTAGCACTCTATGTTCTTCTTTCCACCTCTCTCTCTCTCTCCAGCTATCTCCATCTTTATCCCTCTCTAAATCTGTCGCTTTCTACCCCCCCCCCTTCTTTCTTTTTTACTAATGCCTTTTTTTTCTTCCTTCTACACACTTCTCTGCTTCTCATCCTCTTTCTGTGAATGTCTGTCTTTTTCTTACTCTCTGTCCCAGTCTTTGCCTATTTCTCTATATCTCTGTCCATTTGTATGACTGGCTGTTTATTTTGCTTCCATTCTAGATCTCCTATACTATTTAATCAATAAGTTCCAAGCTCCATAGTGTCTCTGTCCCTCCTGCTGGGTTGTGTGCCCATTTATTCGCTTAAATTGTGTTTTTTTCTTGCCTTTCCTGTCCTCATTTCCACAAAGTCGGCTGCCATATTCCAGGTTTTGCTTTAGGGTCTGAAGCACTAAATTTCCCTGTCTCTCCTTGTCTCCCCCTGTCACTCTCTCTTCCTTCTTCTCTCCCTCCCCACCTCTCTTCCCTCCCCCTCTCCCTATGCCTCTTCTATCCTTCTACTCTCCCAGTCTTTCCTTCTCCCTCCCTCTTTTAATACCCCTCCTCTGATATTTTATCCTACTGCCATCAGAACTGCGGCAGTCAGCATTTCTCCCACATCTGTTCTAATTAGTGAGCCCAGAATCTGTTTTTGTTCTATAGTTAAATCAGAGGTAAATATATGTGTACAGCTATGCATTGGACCGGCTCCAGTATAGAAAACATGCTGTTTAGGACATTTTTAGCTCATGTGGAGAGGAACTTGGCAAATCTCAGATCATGAAATATTTGGACAGCTATCCTAACAGGGAATGAGCACAGCAATGTTTCCCATTGATCTCAATGTAGACTAGAATTAACGAGTCTCTCCTAAAAAAATGTGATTTGTGGTCGTAAAAGAGGGAGAGAAGTATTGTTTGCTTATCTGCCTCACTCCACTGAAGTTTTAACACAACCGTGACAAAATGAAATACGGGAATCCACATCAGTCTGTATTTAGTGGATGACTTACTGTAATTAGTGTGTGTGTGTGTGATATATATGTATATATATATATATATATATATATATATATATATATATATATATATATTAAATATATATTTATTTAACACAATATGCACATATAAATGTGTGTGCCATAGCATAAAATGTGCATATATGTGTATGTTTTATGCTTAAAATGTGTGTTTTGTGTTTAAATCTGTGTGTGTGTATCACACATAAAACATACGGTATATACAGATAACAATCGTTTACATATACAATAAGGCACAGACAAACACATACACAAACATGCATATTACATACACACACACACACATATTATATATATATATATATATATATATATATATATATTACATAAAGCATAATGCAGATATATAAACGTTTACATATAGAATAATTGCATACCCAAATAAATAAATATATATATATATATATATATATATATATATATATATATATATATATATATATATTTATTTATTTGGGTATGCTATTATTCTATATGTAAACGCTTATATATCTGCATTATGCTTTATGTAATATATATATATATATATATATATATATATATATATATATATATATATATATATATGGTTATGTAATAAGCATGTTTGTGTATGTGTTTTTCCCCTAGACTGTAGTGGGTAATACATTTTAAATAGTGTGCTAGATAAGGTTTGTTTTTAGGTTTGTTACAGTTTTTAGCTCTTATTATAGTCAGTGGCATTAGGAGAATATATGCCCCTCTGCCTTGAAAAGAAGGAATTCGATGTAGAAAAAAAAAAAAAGAAGAAGAAGAGGGGGATCACAAAAGATGGTAAATAAAACGGAGCCATGATCAATAAAGGTTTACAGCTTCAAGCTATTTCTCCCTTGCAGCCCCCTGCCCCTCCCCCTCCTCTGTCTCAAGGGCTCATGGAGAAATTCAGGACTCATACAAAGGGCTCCCTTTAACACCCTAGACAATGACCTTGAACTGGGGCTTCAGAATTTCATATCTTTGTTGTCACTTAAAATGTGTCTGAAGGTCCGCCGCTCCTTTTTAGAGGCAAAACTGGATTATTTTTGCCAGTATGCAGTGGTCGGTGCGCATTTTTCTGCAGTGACTGGAATGCTAAATACTAAGAAGATTTTATGGTAGATATTGCCTTATAAGGACAAACCTGCTGAAGCCTTCTTTATTCTTCCGCTAGAATGGCGAATAGAGAGGAAAGTCATCTAAGATACATTTAAATTACCTATAATATATGAGGATACAATTAATAAACAGAATAGCAATTCCCTGCATTCCATCACAAATGAACTGGGAAATATTGCAATTAATTACTTTTTTTGCAATCTAAGTTTTGCGAATAGTATATCATACTTTAATTTAAAAATATATATGAATACAATAGTTATTTACTAAAAGACTTGTGATTCTTTTCTCAACTTCAATTATCCAATCATGTGAAAAGCAGATTCTTGTTTACATATTTATCTGCAGGCTAATCAACACAGCTATAATTTACACATTGAAGATTCTCAACTAATAACCTGTTCAGAACTGATACGAAAATGATTACCCTATATTTTACTCTAATGACAGTTTAGTTAAAATAAATAGCTGATTTAATTAGGAAGCCTAGGCGTGTGTGTAGATATAAATGAGTGTGTGTGTGTGTATATATATATATTGTATTTGGTCCTTCTTTTTGCTTGTCAAATAAAGCAAAATATACATGATAGTGAGAAGTACATTACATAAAACACTTATGTCCGAGGTGTATTGTTGTTGCTGCGTTTCACTGCATCGTACATATTCTCTGTGGGTTTTAAAACTTTATTCAAGATTTTTGTGACATTATGGGGGAGATATATTAAAATTGGTGCACACAGAATTTAGTGCAACTGTGCATAGTATCCAATCAGCTTCTAACTTCAGCTTGTTCAAATAGGCTTAAAACCTAGAAGCTGATTGGTTACTATGCCCAGCTGCACCAGATTCTCTTTTTGCGCCAACTTTAGTAAATCTCCCCCTGTATATCTATATATTGATAATAAGTAATACATGATCCATTCCCACTTCAACCATAAACATTGGGGATATCAGATGCGGTTGGGAACAGTGCTGGGATGAATACAGATTCGTTTATTAAAAAAATAGCTGAATGTCTCCTGGTTATTTACTTCCCTTAGCACTCAGGCTGCAGAAAACACTCACACCCAGTAATGAGTCCCATGGACAGGCTTTTGCACGTTTTATGTAAATAATAATAATAATGAAAATATTTATATATATATATATATATATATATATATATATATATATATATATATGATCTGATGTTTTGTTATTTGGTAAATGATATGTTTATATTGCATATATAAAATCGCATACTCAGATACTACATACATGTTTAATTCATTAAATAACATAGTAACAGTAATTTTATAAAGTGTAATATGGGTATTATTGCGGTTATAATATATGGGTATTATTGCGGTTATAATAATGGATTAAAGGAGCATATAAAACTCTGTGGGCGGGTAATATATATATATATATATATATATATATATATATATATATATATAGATAGATAGATATATATAGATAGATAGATATAAATATATATCTATCTATCTATCTATATATATATATATATATAGATAGATAGATAGATATTTATCTATATATCTATCAAGATAGATAGATAGATAGATAGATAGATCGATAGATAGATAGATAGACAGATAGACAGATAAACAGACGACAGACAGACAGATAGATAGATAGATAGATAGATAGATAGATAGATAGATAGATAGATAGATAGATAAATCATGTGTGTGTGTGTGTGTGTTATATACCATTACAATCTACCAAAATAATAGCTATAGACGTGGAGAGAGCGCTGGGTGGATGGATGAATGGATTGATGGATGGATGGATAAATGGATTGATTGATAGATGGATGAATGGATGAATGGATAAATGGATAGATGTATGAATAGATGGATGGATGGATGGATGGATGGATGGATGAATGAATGGAATGGATGGATGGATGAATGGATGGATGAATGGATAGATGTATGAATAGATGGATGGATGGATGGATAGATGTATGAATAGATGGATGGATGAATGGATGGATGGATGGATAAATGGATTGATGGATGGATGGATGAATGGATAGATGTATGAATAGATGGATGGATGGATCAATTGATGGGTGAATGGATGGATTAATGGATGGATGGATAGATGGATGAATGGATGAATTGATGGTGGTTGGTGAGAGAGTATAGGCCGATACAGTAAGTAGCTAATGTGAACTAAACAACAATAAAACACCAGTCGACTCTTTATAGTAAATAAAATACAGGCTTGTTTTGCCTATAGATGATAGGCTATAGGCAGGTAGATTATATATATATATATATATATATATATATATATATATATATATAAATTCTACCTGCCTATAACCTATTATTATATGTGTGTGTGTGGTATATCTTATTACATTCTAGCTAATTAATATTAGTGATGTGTGCACTTAGGCCATGCAGATAATGAATTGGGATGGTATAATAGTGTGGACACTCAGCTTTATGAAGGCGATGTATAGGAGAAGGCTGGGAAGACACATGTGGGATGATCTGGGAGAAAACTTCATGTTTTGTTTTGTGTTCAGTAGCCAAGAAAGGGGCGGGACTTGTCCAGGCGTCACAAGCGGCTGCCCACGTGAGCCGCCGCAGCCAATGAGGGCAAGCTGTAGCTTTGACTATGTTTAATGTCAGATGGCAATAAAGTAGAAGCTCCTGGTCAGGCCCGCGGAAATGGGAGAGCATAATCTTCTTAATCCTGGCTTTGTGGGACCTCTGGTGAATATTCACACCGGGGACACGTTTTATTTCCCAAATTTCAGGACCTCTGGGGGGCAGTTACCTGGCCTGCCCTCTCTCTCCTACCCTAGAAGGGACAATGTATGCTCTCTGCCCTGGGCATCCACAGAGCCCTGCAATGGATACCCCCAGCCCTATCTCAGCAGCCCCGTCTCCATTAACCCTTCGTTCAGCAGAGCCTGTGACCTGGCCCGGGTAGAGGAGAGCAAATGCTATTACCGGGAGGGGTGCCCGGAGACCCCGAGCCTGAAGAGGGAGGACCGGCTGAGGGACAACGTGCTGATGCCCCTGGACAGCTCGATCCACAATGGTATGAGCAGCAGCAGCTTCCAGAAATACGAGTACAGCGGGGCTGAGCCGGTCCCCCACGACCCGCAGTCCTGCCAGTCCTTGGAGTCGGACTCCAACTCGTCACTCATCAATGACAAGGCTCAGAGCGGCGACACGGTGACAATGGCTTCCCCGACCAACCCGACCAACAACAACCTTCCTGCCACTGGTAAGAAGAGCTGTCCTCTGCATGGATCCATCTCAGGATGACTTTTATTGGAGGGGGTGGATGGGATTACCGTTTATGTTGGGCCAGCACCGCTAGGGGTAGCACTCAAATACCTAAATGTTTTATTAGGTGATGGAGAGGAAAGAGGGAGAGGAGGGTGATAGCAATAAACATGTAAATATGCCATAAAATTAGGAAGCCTTCTATAGACACCAGCACATCACTAGCAGGCACTTGTCAAGTCATCACATCTACAGAGCCAGCATTCCTGATTGTCTATACAATCACTTCTATGGATCCACAGACAGGAACCTGACATCAGGCTCAGCTCACAAACACACCACAACAAATGGCTTTATTTTATAGAAAAAAAATATTTCAGATGAGCTTTGAAAAATTGCAGTCTGAAAATAAGGATCCTTTGGAAACTGAGCCTATGATGCTATAGACAGAGATATTTTCTATATATGTCTGTTGTCCATAAAAGTGATAGGTTCTAGTTGCGAGCTACAGAAAAGTAACTTTTAATAAATGAAGGAAAGGAGGATAAACATAAGTGTCAGTTGTGATGTAAAAAAAAAAATGAAAGTCACTTAGCTGAAAATAGAGTGCATTGGGCTGGTTTTAAGCATATCAGTTAAAAGTATTAAAAAAATGCAAAAAATTTAAATCACAGGGCTTTAAAATAAAGATACTAAACCTTTGTGAACTGAGCTTAGATAAATGAAATGCATTTTATACCTGTGATTAAAGAACAATAAATTATAGGTGTATCATTGTGAGCTACAGAAAACCAACCCTTTTTATACAATCTATATGAATTAAGGGTAGGAGAACAAACATAAGTGTCTTGATTTAAAAAACAAAAGTGACAGTTGAGACAAGTAAAATGTAAATGTAAAAAAATGAAAAATGGAAGTCACAAGGCTGAAAATAGAATGTATGAGACTGGTATAAAGCTTTATGAAAGCTGTAAGCATATCAGTAAAAATATGTAAAAAATATAAAGTCAGAGGAATGAAAATAAATACCCTTATCCAGAAATTGACCTATGATGCTATAAATAGATATATTTTTATTATGTGATCAGTAATAGATCAAAGGTGTTTTGGCATCATCGTGCGCTATAGAAAAGTAACATCAGTTCTTTTAGACGATTGAGGATAGGGGAAGTAATATAAGTATCCTCATTTTCAAAAAAGAGTGACAGTTGAGTTAAATGAAATGTAAAAAATTTGTCACAAGGCTGAAAATAGGGTGCCTTAGGCTGGGAATAAAATCTTTGTGAATTAAGCCTGTCAGTTACATGTCTATAACCAATCAACACTGGTATAATAGAATAATAGATTAGTGGTTAGGGATATATATATATATATATATACACTTGACCATAGGTAGTCTGATCATATATATATAAATGTGTTCATTTTGTACAGGAGCCCCCTGGTGCCCCATGCACACCAGATCCCGCAAGAAAAGGAAGCCATACTCCAAGTTTCAGCTAGCAGAACTGGAAGGAGAGTTTATGGTCAATGAATTTATCACCAGACAGCGGAGGAGAGAACTGTCTGACCGGTTGAGTCTCAGTGACCAGCAGGTGAAGATTTGGTTCCAGAACCGGAGGATGAAGAAGAAGAGACTTCTCATGAGAGAGCAGGCCATGTCTTTCTTCTAGACCTGTGTGGACATATATGCACAGAAATCACAGAGAGCTGGACCCATGCAAAGCCTTCAGTGTCACCAGCTCCATGTCTACACAGAGGCCACCAGCTAGACTGAGGGGATGTTGGAAAGCTATGGACTGCCTGATACATTCCTTCCCATGCAGCTGCTGCAGGTCTTTTTCTCCTTGTCCTCCCGTGTTCTGTCATCATCTATGGCTTTGTACTTATTCCAGAATCAGCAGAACTGCCAACAATATTGGTCAGTGTCCCCCCCCCCCCCTTTCCCTTTTATTAAGATGACTACCACTCTCACCCCAAATGAACTTTGTTCTGTACTTGTGGAGGGGTGGTGAGGTACAGTCTGCTCTCTGTGAGTCACAACATGCAATATGTACAACAAGCTGGAGATCTCAAGCATTTCAAGGACTTTTTTTCCGAACTGCCCTAAATCTATCCTGCAGAAATAGTCAGAGCTGGAAAAACATGTTTTTTTTTTCTTTTTATTTCTCTGTGGGGCTGGCTGGCTCTGTTGCCTTGCTCCTCTATTGACTGACAGGCGACTGGCTGTCATGCTTTGGTGCTATTTCACATAGATGTGAATGTCTATAGGGAAAGTGAAGGACCCCTGTCATGCGATGATGGGTTTGAAGTATATTTTCCCCATCATTCATAGACTGAAGAAGTAGCATAATAATTCTATGTGTTATTGAAATAACATAACCATGCAGTATTGTAAGTCACTGCGTCTATACATTTCAGAATGTGCACATTTGCTGGCATAATTAAACGGCGAACTGTGAGCTGTTGTTTATACTCCCCAGATATATAAATATATATACAAATGCTTTTCCATGAGATTTTTCTTTATATTCATATAGGTTTATCATTATGTATGTATATATTTATTTTATCGTATTTTGGGATCGTGCGTCCTATGAGCTTTCAAAATATAGGGTAATGAAGACAAAAGTGTTAAAAAAATAAATACAGATGGCATTAAAATTCGAATACCTGCTTTTCTGATAGGGAAGCCCACCATCAAGGAACAATGATCATTCTAAAAAATATATTAGGTCGCAGCCATTAATGCTATCCTAAACGACAAAGGAGAATTGTAACAAGATCCTGTCAAGTTTAATTGGCACTTTAACACTATTATACACCAAAGTAATCCTGTTTTTGTGTGAATGTTTAACGTGCTTTTTGAAGGGGTAAAGGGAGGGGGGATGGATTAATTAATAGGTTACCTGTCATTGACGGTGTATTAAATTCAATAGGGAAGAAAAATAAAAATGCAAATTGGACAAGGGATCACCATAGCATAGGATCACTTCAAATTGTCATGTAATGAGGAAAGAAATAAAGAAAGAAAGAAAGAAAGAAAGAAAGAAAGAAAGAAAGAAAGAAAGAAAGAAAGAAAGAAAGAAAGAAAGAAAGAGAAAAAAATAAAGAATATATAGTTAGATGCATGCCTAGGAAGATATGAAAATATTATGTAGAGGTATTAACAAGAGTTGTCTAAGAAAGAAAGAAAGAAAGAAAGAAAGAAAAGAAAGAAAGGGGAAAAAAAGAAAGAATATATAGTTAGACTAATGCCAAGGAAGATGTGAAAATGTAATGTAGAGGTGATTACAAGAGTTGCCTTTTAATGAAAGAAAGAAAGAAAGAAAGAAAGAAAGAAAGAAAGAAAGAAAGAAAGATGAAAGGGGTATCTGGGGAGATAGCAGTGTGTGGGATTTTTGTCCCCTGCAAGCTTTGCTCCATTCGTTTTATTTCAAAGGGGATTAATTTTATTGCAAACCAGCAATTTCTGGGATGTTTAAATCACCACCACGTGCTTCCCTTTACGTTCACGGTCATGGCCGGGCAGAACTGGCTAAAGGAGTCTTATTTACGATCTGTAAAGGATGGAGGCGATCCCGAGCAGGAAAAAATCCTGAATGGTACCTGCTTTTCATCAAGTTTTTTTTTTTTTTCCTTTTTCTTTTTTTTTTTTTAGCTAGCCCACACAGCTTCATTGCTGGCCTTATAAATTATGGCAGAGAAATACGGTATTAAGGGAAATAATGGATGCCTCATTTGTAATGAACAAATCACATTACTAGCTCAGTGGCTTTGCTGTATTGCAATCCAATGGGGGGGGGGGTCCTATTTTTATTTTTTGTTACTGGAAGTCAAATCACTTCTGGGGATGCAATTAGATACTGGAAGACTAATGCTGAGGCCGCAGTGCAATATCTCACTCACAAGTCCATATCTTTCCATGTGTCAGTGGCTGATCTTCGGTGAAAGGTGCCCACATATGAAGGGGGCACACTTCACTCCTACCGCCAGCTCATCTATTATTTTATAGAAGACATTGGCAGGAAGAATAGTATCTTACACGTGCAATAGTGTGGTCAAGTGCATTGTGAATCATTTCTATCCCCTATATGTAAGAGGAAGGCAGCAATGAAATCTGTCTTGCTGTGTGCTGGGGTAGATGGCGGTGCCTGTCCATGGAGTGCTGGCCTTCCCTATACCATGTGCATTCAATTTAGGGTCTTATTAAAGGATAATGTTGACACGATTCCTACCTCACTCGATGCGGTAGGGACAATAATGCTCCAGGCACGTTTGATCTATATATAGCCACGTTCATTGTGCTTAATAAGTAACAACGATGATGTACTTTATGTGATTTCAGACAATAAATACATTTATCAAATATATGGCTGCTTTCTGTTCTTCATCTGTCTCCTTTTCCTCATGGCCTCTACTTTCATTCAGTGCAGTTTTGTGAATGATCCCCTGATTTTCGTTCCACAAAATTCTCAGGGAGGATGGATAGGAGCGAAGGTAGGTCCACAATTCTACCTAGTGCCCACCCAGGTCCTAACAAAGCAGGCTAGTGACAGGTCTATTGTCCTTTGCTTATGAACATGTTATAGCAGGGATTAGTAAATGATAAAGAACAGTAGTAGTAGTAATGGTGCCGAGGCCATTGTGCTGAGGTCCTACCAGTGGGAGGCTAGTAAGCCTTTGTTCACACTGTGGTAAGAAAAAAATGACAAGTGATTATTATTTACAGAATCTGAACGCAGTTGCATTGGGGGTTATTTATTAAAACTGGAGAGGGCAAAATTTGGTGCAACACTACATAGTAACCAACCAGTCTCCATGTTTTATTGCCAAAGTTTAATTGAGCTAGCTGAAGTTAGGCTGCCCATACATATTCAATTTACTTGTACAATTTCCCTTTAGATTTACCTTAAACTATGTAGTGCAGGGAACTACCTAATTTGACACGATTGAAAGTGGTTTAGTTTTGACCTCATGTTGTATGGTTTTTGGTAAAACTAAGGGAAAATTGAATGTATGGCCAGCCTTAGAAGCTGATTGGCTTCCCCTGCACAGCTGCACTCCAGATTCTGAATGCACCAGTTTTAGTAAATATGTCCCATTGTTTTCAATAGAGGCATTTGCAGAGGTGCGTAAACATGTGTTGTGTTCAGATCCATCAAAATCCAAAAAACAGTGTCTGAGGACATGCATTGTATACACATACCAGAGGTAAATGCGTTCTGGTATAAAAAATACATTAGAATTAAGGACAATACCCATTTTAAAAATGTGACTATAACTGTCTCAGTACCACTGTACTAGAGATTAGTATCGTGGACCATAACAAAAATTACTACTACCACAAGTGCTACTAATAATATCAATACCAACCACAACAAGAACATGATTTTATAGAGAGAGAGAGAGAGAGAGAGAGAGAGAGAGAGACATTCACGATCAAGTGCAGATAAAAATATTTACTAAACATACAAATACACACACACTTATACCAAACAAGCACACACACATATACACGAACTTATACCAAACACACATACACACACTTTATACCAAACACACACTACACCACACACACTACACCACACACATTCACACACACTACACCACACACATTCACACACACTACACCACACACTCACACATTCACACACACTAAACCGCACACATTCACACACACTACGCCACACACACACACACTACACCACACACATTCACACACACTACACCATGCACATTCACACACACTACACTATAGCACACACATTCTCACACACACATTCACATTGTATAATGTTAGACCGTGTACTTTGTATATGAGACCAGCGTTTTATCTGCCTCACCCTGACCACATCATTGGCGTCATTGAGGACTTTAGCACCTATTAGTAATCGCGTTTGCAGCCTGGAAATTGCGGAAGATTTGGTCTGACCGTAAATGCGGGTGTCTGGCACAATGGTGAGCAAGGGATGAACGCTTTAGTGACTATTTGAGTATCACACTTGTCATTTTATGGGGCTTTTAAGAAAGGTGACTCAAGCCCTGTGCCTTCTGGTTAGAAGGTCGTAGTAAGTATGAGATCACCCATATGTGAAGTGTCTGAGGGGCCTAAGTACAAGCTTTCTCCATCACTGTCTGTGCCCACTCACACCTCAGTGAATAACAGTGTGTCTTTTTTTAATCACAGGGTGCTGACTCCAGAATTGGATCAATAATTCCAATATATTAGAAAATATTCTACTCATGCAAGTTATAGAACTCCATCTACACCGTATATCTGAAGTGTAAACAATGTTTATCTGATGATCATAATTTTAGCAGCACACTGATGAGACATTTGTCGCAGCAGGGGACTAAGAGGCGCTGTAGCCCCCCCTAGCAGCCACGTAGAAGAACTCTCAGCCCTGCTGATTATTGCTGTATAATGTACAACAATGTATAATGTACCGTCTGCCTGTAATGTTGCTCGATGTAAACAAACTGGCATTTTATGAATGATTCATGATTTCTTAGATTTATTGAAAACTTAGTTATGGAGGATACAGTAAAAGGTTTAATTAGCATTGTCGCAGCAAATAAATGGAACTATTATACAGAACAAACATACTTATTACGTGACATCTAAATGGCAGATGTAAGTTTATTAAAGTGATGTCTTGCTTCCGATCTTTGTTTGGAATATTTACTATGAGCCTGGCTCTATTGTATAAATTCTTCTTTCTCTCCTCTCATTGCTCAGAAGAGAGTGGATGATAGATATTTGCCAAGCAACAGGCGCCCCCAGCTGCTTTAGCTTAAAAATACTAGCTGAGCAGAAAATTCAGAGCTGGGCTGCTTTGCTAGACAGACTTCACTCAATGGAAGACTTTCTGTAAACAGGCAAAAGTTTCTTTTACTTTATTTCCATAAATATATTTCCTACCAATCAAGCTGCTCCACAGTGCTGAAACTATAAAAAAGTAGTGACATTTAATTACATTACACAACACACACCTTTTATCAGGAGACAGTTGAATGAAAAAAATAATACACTCTGCTGAATTCATTGTGCTGTAATGGAAATTTAAACACAAAATATATCATTGCTCCTGGCGTAAATGCAGCCAGCGAAAGCATGGATTAAAAAAAAAAAGTGGGGCACAGAGAAGAGCCAGGCTGGTCTATACTGGGGTAGTGGGTATAGCAGAGCATAGGCAGTATGATGAAGCTGTCACAATTGGAGAAGCTATTCTTATCTGAATAAGGCTCCATGCACATTGGGCTTAAAAAAATGTCTGCTCTCTTTGGAGTAAAAAATGTCTACATAGAGCATTTTTTGTACAAAGTTTAGACAAGTTTAGGAGAGTTTTACGTTTTTTTTTCTGCCAGTGTGCTCCAATCAGAAACGCGAATGAGAAGGGTTTTTT
Source organism: Rana muscosa (assembly GCA_029206835.1). Classification (NCBI taxonomy): domain Eukaryota; kingdom Metazoa; phylum Chordata; class Amphibia; order Anura; family Ranidae; genus Rana; species Rana muscosa. The sequence continues at coordinate 908,852,955 of CM055117.1, read as the reverse complement.
TTTTTTTTTTTTGCCTCTAAACATTGATCTCAAAATATTATTATTATTATTATACAGGATTTATATAGCGCCATCCCTTTGCGCAGCACTTTACAACATCGGGGAAGACAGTACAATTACAATACAATACAGGAGGAATCAGAGGGCCCTGCTCATTAGAGCTTACAATCTAGAAGATATGCCTGTAAACGTCATAATGTGTATGAACACATAGGATAACATTGAGTTGCTTCTACAGGCAGAACACAAAACTCCTGTAGAAGCAACGGTTTTTATGCCAGTGTGCAAGGAGCCTTATTGTGGGTGTAATATATATATACACAGTATATAAATATATATTTATGTATTTTTATATATATATTACATTACGATGCGTCTATCGATATACACTTTGTAGGTGTGTACATGTCTGATCTATCTATCCATCCATCCCAATTCATCATTATTTTCTCTGTTCCTCAAAGTAGCAATGATCTGATCTATTAAAGAGTCATGTTCACTCAAATAAGAATTATTTAATGTCATATATATATATATATATATAGAGAGAGAGAGAGAGAGATAGATAGATAGATAGATTGATAGATAGATAGATATCTATATATATATCTATATATATATATATATATATATATATATATATATATATATATAGCATAGGTGTGCGCAGCCTATTGCATTAGGGTGTGCACCCCAAATCTCAAGCATACTTGTAACAGTATGTAATACTGTGCAAGTATTATTTTTTTTGTATTCATTTTTACAGTTTTATTTTTCTATATATTTTTTTATTTTTTTTACAATTTTATCTTTACCCGGCACTCCCTGCAACCTATGATATGTATATATTTATATATATAACATACATTTACTTGTCAGATCATTGCATAATTGGAGTGAGTCTTCTCTCCTTTCTGAGTGAACATTTTCAACTCCTTCAGTAAATCAGGCTGTATATGTTTGTATCTAACAGGATTTCATTCAGGAGTGTTGCTCTAGTGACAGAACGGATTTTATTGTCCTGCACTGCGGTGTATAGCCCCCCTTTTGTCTTTCTGTGTATGATACCATCCTTCCCAGGCTTTCAGGTCTCAAACAAAGAGCTTCTCCCATCCCACAGACATGCATTTCAACTTGAAGGGGTTCTCTACCCGCCATTTATTTTAGGGGAGACCTCGACCCTATATAAAATCTAGATAGACAGATGGGACATCTTAAATATATAAATAGATAGATAGATAGATAGATAGATAGATAGATAGATAGATAGATAGATAGATAGATAGATAGATAGATAGATAGGGAATTCGAATCGAAGCATCTTTTAAATTTCAAGTTAAGAAAATTAATAGTTGCATGCTAAAAATAAGAAAATACACAGAGGTAGAGTTTCAGAAACATAGAAGAATTGGGGGGGGGGGGGCGACAACTATGGATTGTTTCATACATCAATCTCTGTCTGTCTGTCGATTTATTTATATGTTCTTTCTTCTTTTTTTATTTCTCAGACCCTCCTTCTATTCATCCATCAGCTCTCCCTCCTACATATAACAGTGTCCCCTCCTGATGAGGAGCTAGCCTAGGACACACTGGAAGATACATTTTAGTTAGAAAAATAGGACTCCTAGTGGGTGAAATGGGTCAGCACATTCCACACTCTCATCTATGGGACTGGCCTTCCTCCCAGTGACTCGCATGAATAATGAGCTTCTATTTTAATATTTCTCTTTTGCATCATACATAGTTTATGCCAGCTCTAACAATTAATAACAGCGCCTGTTATCTTGGATAACACTTGGGATATTTGGAGTGGGCGCTATACAACAATAAATAATTGGAAAGCAATGTTCTAATGTATCTATTTTTGGATGGAGACCTTGTTTTGCATTAGATAAATTACACTGTGCTGGATTTTAAATTCATTTTGGCACTCCATGGGGATGACACATACATGGACATGTGGATGATTGTAGTGTAGTATTAATATTCCTCGTTCTAAATATATTCCTTAGTAACCATAATCATACAACTGTGCGAACTTGTTGGGTCACCTCTCAGCACTCCTGGGAACACATACACGTAGATATATATATATATATATATATATATATATATATATATATATATATATATATATCCAAATAAATACCTTAAGGCTCAGTTCACAAAGGTTCAATACAAGGATAATAATCGTTATTTTAGCCACGTGACTGTAATAGACTCAGCTGAAAATAACGTATTTACAAATAAGGATACTCAATAAGGTGAGTAAGCTTTGTATGTTAAACCTATTGTATATGACATTTTCATATAAAACATATGTTCATTCCATTTAAAAACATAGTACAGATAGTTTAAAAATAAACTTTGAAATCATTAATTATTGTTGACAGCTAATACATTACTTTACTGGTCTCCCCTGCAGCATCATTACATCCATCTCAAGTAATGTTGCCCTTAAAGAAATAGCTTCTCCCTTACAGCCCAATCTATTTATATCGGACGACCATTCCGTCCCCCCCCCCCCCCCCACACACACACACAGTTTCTCTCTCAAACAGAAACACCTATGTTGGGGGAGCGGAGAAGGGGGGAGCTGCGCACCCCATCTGGGGACTCTGCTAAAAGCAATGGCGATCTGAAAGGCGTAATAACTTATATTGAAACTAGAAGATCGTCGCCAAATCCAAGCAATATCGGAAGACTGCCATCTAATGTCTATGAGCATTGGATGACCCCCGACCCCACACATTGTTCCCTGCCTGTGAGAACAGTCCATAGAGAGCTGCCTGTTTTAAATCTTCCTATCAAGATTTCTAGAGATTTTAATGCAACTTTGCGATCAACTGCAATATTGTCAAGTCTTCTGTGCAAAATAGAAAATATATGAAGGCCCATACTTCATACTACAGGCACATTTTTCTGAGAAATTCATATACTGCCTGAAATCACCTAAAATACTTCAATACCAAAGCACAAGGAACGTGACTATAATATGTCAAGATCAAACGTGGCTAAAGCATTAGTCCCTACCGCAACGCCAGAGGTAGGAATCGTGTCAACATTATCCTTTATTAAGACCTTAATTGAATGCACATGGTGCAGCAAGACCACCACCCCATGGACAGGCACAGCCATTTACCCAGCGCATACCAGAAAAAAATATATAATAGCCAAGAAAAATAAGTATAACTTTAACAAAAATTAAATAGAAATAATAATAAATAAGTGTGTGTGTGTGTGTATATATATATATATATATATATATATATATATATATATCTATATAGATATAGATATATATATATATATATTTATATATATATATATATATCTATATATAGATAGATATATATAGATATTTATATCTATATATTTGTAGCTAATAATATAAAACAGAATGGTATCTCATACGCACACACCTATATATTTGTATTTATTATCATAACATGAATGGTATGTCATATACACCTAATATATATATATATATATATATATATATATATATTTTATATTTATTTATGCGTGTGTATATATATATATATATATATATATATATATATATATATATATATTACAATGCCCATCATGATATGACATATCCATGTAATATATATTTATCTATAGATAGATAGATAGATAGATAGATAGATAGATAGATAGATAGATATCCCTATAAATAAATGTATAATAATAGATAGATAGATAGATAGATAGATAGATAGATAGATAGATAGATAGACAGATAGATAGATCGAAAGACAGATAGATAGATAGATAGATAGATAGATAGATAGATAGATAGATAGATAGATAGATAGATAGATAGATAGATCGAAAGACAGATAGATAGATAGATAGATAGATAGATAGATAGATAGATAGATAGATAGATAGATAGATAGATAGATAGATAGATAGATAGATCGAAAGACAGATAGATAGATAGATAGATAGATAGATAGATAGATAGATAGATAGATAGATAGATAGATAGATAGATAGATAGATAGATAGATAGATAGAAAGACAGATAGATTTGACACAGATAAAAGAATAACATTAAAACAATGTGTTACTTTTAAATAGTAACGAATAACCACCATGTTGTTATTATTAGTAGTAGTAGTAGTAATAGTTGTAGTAGTAGTAGTAGTGATGTTGCTGTTATTGTTTTATTGTTGGCTGTGTTTATTATTTTTGTAAGTAGATACATGTGTAGATAACTGTTCACTTTTCTAACTGATACTGGTAATTATGAACTCAAGTAGTGTTAGTAAATATAATAAATTAGATATATTCCTATGCCTACAGAGTTATACATATTACTTTAGATACTGGATGTAAAAAAGGTGATGTAAATGCTGCAGATTATTTTGTCAATTCGGTTGGTTGATAATATATGAAGATTCCTGAGTGTCATAGAAAGATCTGTTCACACAGACGTGCAATATACCCCCCTCCAATCACACCAGATCACATTTACTTTGGGTTTATATTGTGTTTGATGCTTTTTTTTGCTCCTTAGACGCAATCTGATGCCGAGTCCATTTGAAGGACCCCTAACAAAAAGGTACATTGTACAGGAGGAAGCTGTTTTCCTGGTGCAGACACGTGAAATGACTGGCTGGGAAGAAGGGATTATTGTTTTATTTTTCTTTATCCCTGACTACAAATTCCACTCCCATTCTCTCCTTCGCAAAAGTATTCCGGATGTGGCAGATCAGCCCACCCCTTGAGATCTGGCATACATTAGCTCTCCTAGCTTTCCATTTCTCCCTTGCACTCCCCCATCATAAAGGAGCAGCAATTTCCCTGCTCCTATCCCCCCCCCCCCCCCCAAAAAAAAAAAAGTTTGGCCATTTCAAGCCTTGATTTTAGCAGCCACATAGAAATAAGCATTAGATGCACCAATCTAACACCTCTCCAAAAGCTGTTTAGTGGTTTACAAGTCTGAGGATCTGCTAATCTTGTCAGCCTGCTGTCTACTTGTGTTTACAACTGTCTGTCTGGGTGGGAGGAGCACAGCTGCAAAGTGAAGGTCAAGTTAGCATCCTGCCTTATATGGCTTGCCATGGTCCTCCATTTTCACCCCTTTGTCACAACAAGGCTAAAGGGGAAATGCTCCTTTAATTCTGGTAAACACAGCCATAAGCTGCTATTGCCTAGCCCACTTTTTTTTACACGAGCTGGATTGGGGGCTGTGGAGAGGCTATGGGGATGGGAGATCTGGTTTTGTGGATAGTCTTCCTTCGAGAATTTCTTTCAGCAAGCTGAATACATCCCGTCTGCTTCTGGAGGAAAGGATGTTAACGTCACAAAAGAAAAAAAGCCCAATTAGGCAGTATGTGAGCAGTGCAGTGTCCCCTGCAGAAAACATTGCAGAGCAATCGGTAAGGCAAATGCATACACTATATGCTCTTCTCGTTTGTGTCTTCAATCTAAAAAGCAATATATTGAGATGGCATAGTGAGGGGTGATCACCCAAGACATAGCTTTCTGCAGCACGCACACCGCTCTCTCCTTGGAAATAGACATATTGATGAATACTAATATTTTCCCCAGTCCCTAAGCTGTCAATGCTCCATGCTTTTATCGATTTGATCACAGATCCAGAGAAAGACTGTTTATGGTAATGTGTTGGGCCTCTTTGACAGATGGTAGAGGATGTCTGAATAGAAATCTTTCATTATTATTATTTTTTTAAATGATCTGTTATTTATTCTATAGAGCATATCCTTCTGGTAGCTTTTTGTTAATATAGCAATTGGCCCTACACCTATGAGCTAATCTTTACTATACCCTTTACTAATCCGATTACATATGGCATGAATCCCCCCTTACTAAATAGCAGGCAGGCTAGCTTGTATGAAATCAATGGCTGCTTGATTTCATTTTAAACAGGGGAGGTAGGTTTAAAGTGGCCTGTTCTTCAAGGGAAGCATTGTTAGACGGGGTATGGCTTGTCTGTCTTGTACATGGTATTAATGAACAGATCTGGCCCGGACAGTCTCTAAAGCTGCACTTAATCTATACAATCTGTGCCGGAATATCCCGCTCTCTCCAGATGTGTTGCTGAAGTTCTTGCATTACAGTCATTGCTCTATATGGAATATGTGCCTTGGTTCCCATCGTTGGTGGATTGGCCACAAAGGGCAAGCTCGGGTTTGTCTATGGGAAGCGCGATTGGCAGGAAGGGGCCTGGGTTAGGGCCCATTTATTAATCTGCACCTATTCTAGTTGGTGCTCTAGATATTAGCTTTCTACTACTGATTGACTATTTTGGATTCTTTAATGATGTCATTGCAAGCTATATTAGGAATTTGGGAACTGTGCCATTATCTATAATTTGTTAAACATGCCGGTTTGTACAAAAGGCAACAAAAGGCTTTCTGGGTGCTGGAGAGCTATAATAGCATGGTCCCCCATAGCCGGGTATGCTAGCCCACCTAGTTAGGAAAGTCAAGCTTCAGCTGTGTTTAAAAAAGTTGCATTTGTTAATTGATATCTTTTTTATTATTCTTCATGAATGATGTTATATACCAACACATTGGATCAATAAGCGTTTTTGTACACAAGTGGCGCTTTTAGGAGAGTTTAGCGTTTATTCTGCCAGTAGGCGTACCTCAAAAACGCAAACCACAAGGGTTTTTTTTTTCCTGCCTGTAGGCGCTGAGCTTAAAATATGCCTCCAATCGTCAATGTGCATGGACACATAGGATAACATAAGCTGCCTCTACAGACAAAACACACAATGCATGTAGAAGGATAGCTTTTAAGCCAGTGTGCATGAACCAAAATTTGGTCTGCATGGTGTTTGGTTTATTTTTGAAATATAGAAAAATGCTAAAGATTTGTCTGAATTAACTCCACCAAATGCACAACAGCCATCCTTTCAGCTGCTGACAATTTTCAGCAATGGCCTAATTATTGCATACCTTGTGATATACAATAGATCTATGAAAATCCCACGTATTGAAATGTAGAATCGGTTGTAGATAATTATTTTGATCACCTTTGTCAAGAAAATGGAATTTAATAGAAGGATTTGAGTAGTTGGGCACATTATTGGAGTTTACACCTTGCAATTATTTTACTTTATAGCATTGTGTTAATTGCTTCGACTTGTCCTTATCAGTTCTGCCAAAAAAAAAAAATAAGACAAAAAATTGAAAGCCTGTTGGGGGGAAAAAGCAGATGATATATTATAAGAAGAGCAGATTTGACTACAGCGAAGAGTCCCAGTCTAGCTGTGAGACTGTCTCCATGGTGTGATCCATTTGTCCTCCAAGAAATGTTACTTTAATTGAAGCAACTAATTCAGTGGCCGATTCATTGGAGATATTTAAACAGTTTTATTAAATAGTTTTCCACTACTGTCACAATATTTACGTTAGCGTCTTTAAGAGAACTGCCAGGAGGATTCACTGATAACTGCCAAATCTTTACAGTTTGTTTATTTTATCATTTATTAATTAAAGAATATTGCGACACTTTGCTCCGCCCATCAGGCAAATAAATTAGTGGCAATTATACCTTGGGAAAAGGAGACTGCTTCTTGTACTGTTGGGGTATAATTTTCTGCTTTATCTTAATGATTACATGTGGTATTGAACTTGGAAGTCATAGATCCTCCTATAAACATGATTCTTACTTTCTTCTATAATCTTCTCTCTTTGCCCCTGCCTTCCTTGCTTTTGTTTACATTTTCTTGTTCCCTCTTCTCTCTTTCTTTCTTTCTTATTTTCTCTCTCGCTCTTTCTCTCTTCCCCCTCTGTCTCTCTTTCTCCCTCTCTCTCCCCCCTCTGTCTCTCTCTCTCCCCCTCTGTCTCTCTCTCTCTCTCCCCCCTCTGTCTCTCTCTCACTCTCTCCCCGTCTCTCTCTCTCCCTCTCTTCCCCTCTTTCTCTTCCCATTTCTCTCTCTCTCCCTCTCTCCCTTCCCCCCTCTGTCTCTCCCCCTCTAGCTCTCTCCCTCTATCCCTCCCTCCCCTCCCTCTCTCTCTCTCTCTCTCTCTCTCTCTCTGTCTTTCTTTCTCTTTCCTCCGCTCCACTTTCTTCCTTTCTTTATTTTCACCCAGTCCACACACTTTGCTCAAATTATATTATTTTTTAAACGTCCCTATACCTATATTATTCTTAATAATGTGTGAAATCAGGCATTCTATAGAATGCTTAGGCAAAATGGGGAATTTCACACATTGCCTGTACTATACAAGTCCATAGTCCATACATTGTGAGCAATTTCAAAACACGAGTATAATGCATATAGATATGTATATATATATATATATGTATATATATATATATATATATATATATATATATATATATATTTACAGGCAATGTGTGAAATTTACTATTTAGACCACATTGATATATATATATATATATATATATATATATTCCTACTTGATCTATTTTCCCCACTGTACACCTCTGCCCTTTTTTCATCTCCACCTAAATAAGTATATATACATTTATTCTGGTCATAGTAATCATTGTTTCTAGGGTTCGCAGTCTATTGGCAAGCACCCCAACTCTGATTGCCTTTACATGCAACCACCCACAATTTCTGTTAATCCTCTCCCCATCCCAGACCAGTCTCTCAGCCTTCTTTTCTTTCTTATCACCTACCACCCCCCCCCCCTTTTCCCCTTCTCCATCTCCACCATTTTTTTTTTCTTGCTGACCCAATTTCCCCCAGGTTATTTTTTTCCCCTCTTTTTCAATCTTTCTCTTTCTCCCTTTTTTTTTACTCTCCTTGCCTCCCCTTCTCTTTTTTTTAGATCCATTTAAATGTATCTCAGCCTTTGGGGGACATTAATATTTTCTACACGTATGCCACTTGTGGCTACTCTGCTGCAATTCTGGTTTTCTTTTACACTCTGGCGGTATTTAGTAATCTTTGTTTATGGCTGCGGGATGCAGTTGTTTTGATGTGCCCAAGACTCATACTTAGGAAGTAATTACGGTACTGGATTGGTGAGGGAAACATCTACTTAAAAGCATCTCACAGACAAGCAATAAAACGGAAGAATGTTGCAGATAGAGTTGCTGGATAGTGAAAATTAGAAATATTTACTAACAGGTCTTTTTTTCGCCTGCAGTGCTGTAGTTGTATACCAGTGTAGAATGCAGCAAACCTGTCTGGACAGGGAGATGAGCTATGCAATCATTACAAAGCCTTGACTGCACCAGTTGCACCCATGAAGGCATTAGGAAATTGGGAAATGCATGATATGGCCATACCCAACATATTTTTATTTAGACCAACTGAGTAGAATTTTACATATATATATATATATGTAACCCTGTTTATTGGGACTTGCTTGGTACTTTAAGCCAAATGTGATTTGCTTTAGTGGTATTTTGCTCTCTACTTATATACATCAAATTATTACTCACAAAGACAAACATAAAGGATTTGCTTACTCTCCCCCTCTCTCTCTCCCCCTTCTCTCTCCCCCTCTCTCTCTCCCCCTTCTCTCTCCCCCTTCTCTCTCTCCCCCTCTCTCTCCCCCCCTTCTCTCTCCCCCCCCCTTCGCGCTCTCTTTCCCCCACTCTTTACAGGAGTAGGGTATGATAATTTCTGGCACAAAAAGTCAGAAAAAATACCGATAGGAGATAGATAGATAGATAGATAGATAGATAGATAGATAGATAGATAGATAGATTTCGGGCAATATTATATAACTAAAAGCAATAATTTTTCTTATTAAAAGATATACTAGCAAGACCAATATTTTTTAAATAATCTAACCAGTGAATTTCTGACTGAATAATATTATAGTTACTTTAGGAATCGATACATACAACACAGCACATGGCACCTGCCTATAATTAATATTCATTCCTATATCACGTTTCTCTGATTTTGTTTTTACCTGCATCTATACTATTGTGTCTACATAGATTCATTAGACAATAGTTTGAGGACATCCATGCAAACGCTGCTAAACTGCGTGCTCAGAGGAGTAGCTCAGAACATTCCCACAATATCTTATTTTCTTTTCAAAGTACTTAAAAGATGAAATTCACAAGGCACAATAGGGAGAAGGCTATGGTGGCTAAACATTCGATTTTATATGCCTGTGTGTCTCCAGTGTGCACTTGGGCTATAGCTGTGTTACTTTGTCTTTGGGGGTTGGGGAGCCTAAAGAAAATCCCAGACTGCTGCTCTATTCAAGGTTTTATGATGGTCAGGAAATTGACATTGGTCAAATTCAAGTGCTCTGACTCCCCAGCTGTCTCTACAGCAAACGTTGCAGTCAGCTCTGAAATCTTTTACTCTAACGTGGTTTAGCAGCATAGCATAGGTCAACCAGCCTAAGTGATCACTTATAATGTAAGGTACCATTCTACTACAGCCATTAATGGGAAACATCAATACACACTAAAAGCATGGTGGAATGGCAGGCTGAAACTGGCAGCTATTGTTCTGTCTGGTGTTCTTTCTCTCCATTTTCATTTTCTTTCTTTCTTTCTTTCTTTCTTTCTTTCTTTCTTTCTTTCTTTCTTTCTTTCCTTCTTTCTTTCTTTCTTTCCTTCTTTCTTTCTTTCTTTCTTTCTTTCTTTCTTTCTTTCTTTCTTTCCTTCTTTCTTTTTCTTTCTTCCTTCCATTAAACTGACATCTCGTTATTACCTCTATACTCTTCATAATATTTTTCATATCCTTCCAGGCATTAGTCTAACTATATATCACAGAGTAATATATATATATATATATATATATATATATATATATATATATATATATATATATATATATATATATTGGACATGATGTACGCCTAAGCTCACAAGTAGATAAGTATTATGTTCGATATTGTGGCTGCCTGTGTTGTAATGGATGTGGGACTAAAGGAAGTAACGACTACCATAAACAATAGCTTAAGGTTATTAGTTTGTATCAGGTCTATGAAATGCCAAGTAAAAGCACAAGTGACACTTTAATTAAAAGTTGTGCGCTGCGGGCTACTTTCTCAGCATAAAACAGGTAAATTGCAACCCTAATAATAAAGATGATGTTTGCGAGATGGAATCAGGGTTGTAGATTTGGTGTTTCTGCGTGAATTATGTTTCCAACAGGATGTTTAATTTCTGGATATGACAAAATTTGATGATAAAAAAATTGGAAATACGTTGTAATTTTGTTAAGTATAAACTCCCACTCGGTACAACCCGCCTTGCCCAGCATCCCTGTCTTTTTTTTATTATTCATAATTCTATTTGTTTTTATTCAATATTAGCATTCAGAATCTATAAATGACCGAGTGATAGGAGTGTTTTTATTTTTTATCAGTGTCATTTTTGTTATTCTGTAATTTGAAAAATATGGGGAAATTATGTTTATAAGATAGAATGCCCTTTATTGAAGCTGGAGGTAGATGATTCATTATTTCTATGTATCTATGTATCTATTTATCTCTCTATCTATCTATCTATCTATCTATCTATCTATCTATCTATCTATTTATCTATCTATCTATCTATCGATCGATCTATCTATCTATCTATCTATCTATCTATCTATCTATCTATCTATTTATCTATCTATCTATCTATCTCGCTATCTATCTCTCTATCTATCTATCTATCTATCTATCTCTCTATCTTCGGCTTGATTTTTTTTAAAGAGTAAAATGCACATAAGGAAAATGTATATCGAGTATATCACTTGTAGATGAGTGATATTTGCACATAGTTAGACCTATTAGTAGGACTGATGCAAACTATTGTAAAATAAATGACAAACACGTTAACGCCCTGTAAAATGTATCAGTCGATTTTTATTAAAACCTAGGATAAACCTAGACTAAAGGACCCATATTCTATTCCAACAGCCAATCGAGGTTGAATTTCCCCCAATCCGATTGGCGGATTGGAGGGAAGCTAAGGTCACTTGTCTGGCGAGCCTTTACTAAAAAAAAAAAGAAAAATCATATGAGCAGAACTTTATTAATTATATTTTTTATTGTGTTTATAAAATCGTGCGTTCAGTGGATGCAATACTAATAAAAAAAACAATTAAACATGTATAAAGCTGTGAAATGGTTGGAGACAGGCCTCAAGGGGAAGACACATATACATATATGTGTGTCTGTGTGCCTTTCCTACTTGGAAAATAGCTACTTAGCAGCCCTGCGTATTTTACATTTTCTTGAATTATGTGTTAAAAAATGTTCCATGATGGCTTTTTTTGCTTTAAGCTAGTACTCCATTATAGCAATAGAACCTCTTTTTTTTCCTCTGCAGTGCCATGCAGACAAGTCTCTATAAGAACTGATTGTTCTTAATATGGGCAGAGAGCTTGGTCCTGCTAGCTGTCTGGCTTTACAATATCATTAATTTTACCACACAGAGAGTGGCCAAGGTAGTTTTCCAATAAGGCTTAGCTGCTTTACAAGTGCCTGTAATGTGACTGGACAAGAGCTGCCCCGGTCTCCTTCTAGGTGTGGGATGAACTTTGTGTCCCCGCATTTTGTCATGCTAAGCCTGGCTTATCATAAAGGTCCTATACCTCCAGTGAGCTGATTTATTCTATAGCTGACATAAAACAATATCTACAAGGAGGCAATTAGTTATTGAAAGAAGCATGTTAATTACCTTCATATTGGGCATATACCCCCCCCCCCCCCCTCCCTCTCCCCTCCTATATGTAACATCAATAATATACAGATGTATAGGCTCTGTGCTTAAGCTGGGTTTTACAAATGTTTAAAGACTTGCTGACCCCAAAACCTGTATTGCCCCCCAGCCATTGCATTTGATCTCTCCAGAAAAAAAAATCTTTGCAATGTGTCCCCCTCAAAGTTGAAGCATTAGGTGGGAAAAATAAGAGTTGACCTATTTCTAGTGAGTGCAAATCCCCGTGACAGGGGAGCAAAATCTAGAAAGCAGAGACCAAATTGCAAACTTCAAAAGCCCCCCCCCCCCCACACCCAACCCCCCCTTTCCCCTTTCTCCCTCCCCAGCCACCCCCTGAAATGATCCTTACTCTGCCTTTCCTTCTCAATGCACACAAGGGGAGTGCCTAAAAGAGAGAAAAAAAAATGAATACAAATCTGCAATTGATTTTCATAATGTTTCTGCGGTGTTTGAAAACCAATCGTTTTTGAACCTCTCTCAGATCTTACCTAAGTGAACCCTCCTACGCTTCTAAGTGCTCGCAACTGATATATGGCGATATCTACTTGGGCATCACGTGCTCCTGGGGAGAGACTAAGACGGACAGCGCGTCATCCAGCCTTCCCAAATTTTTCCCCCTCTGCAGATCGCCTCCAAAACATCTATCTATAGAAGCCAGAAAGGGAGAAAGATGTTTAACTCGGTCAACCTGAGCAACTTTTGTTCGCAATCGCGCAAGGAGAGGAGTACAGAATTTGGAGACCGGGGAGGCTGCGCTTCCAACCTGTACCTCCCCAGCTGCACTTATTATGTCCCTGAATTCTCCACTGTGTCCTCCTTCTTGCCCCAGGCCCCTTCCAGGCAGATCTCTTACCCCTATTCCACCAACCTCTCCCAGCCTGTACGGGAGGTCTCCTATGGACTAGACCCCTCCAGTAAATGGCACCCTAGAAGCAATTACGCCTCCTGCTACCCTGCAGCTGAGGATCTCATGCACAGAGAGTGCCTCCCTCCTTCTTCCAGCATGACCGAAATGCTAATGAAAAACGAAAGCGTGTACAGCCACCACCATCACCACCACCACCATCACCACCCCAACTCCAACCACCCCTCCACAGGATTCTACACCAGCATGAGCAAGAACACGGTGCTGCCCCAGGGATTTGACCGCTTCTTTGACAATGGCTACTGTGGGACTGACCCCCAGGCTGAGGATGGTGCCCCCACCAAGAACGACGCCAAGCTGGACACTGACCCCCAGGCTGGTGCTCTGTCAAGCGGAGCTGAGCCAGGGCTGGACCCGGAAGATGAGGAGGAGAACACCAACCCTGGATCTTCAGCCTCATCCTCCTCTGTCATCAACAAGGAGACCAGCAAAGGCAGCAGCAACTCCAGTAGGTAGAGCTGTGTGAGCCATGTCCTAGGAGCAGGGGAGGTGCACAGGGGGGTGAGCCCGGCGTTTTGTCGGTCACATTTTATGTGGAGTTTTATAAGCATTCAAAGGATTTTATTAAACCTACAAAAACTCTTTCTTCCAACGAGAGGGGGGGATTTTACGATGGGAAAGCTCTTTGGGGGAGAGAGAGAGAGAAAGCAAAGAGAGAAGCTGTAGTAGACAGAGACAAGGAACACACAGACAAGCAGATCTCCATTGATGGAGATGCAATTTAAGGATGGGGTTTTGCCAGGCTTCAGATGGAAAGGCTGAGGAGCTAACGCTTCACTTTGATCATGAACTTTAGGGGCATTTTAGACGGTTTTGTTTGTGCTCTGTGGAGGTGAAAGGCAATTGGGCAGAACGTAACCTTGGCAGTTTCCTGTGCCTGCATTTCACAGCCCTTTCCTGCTGAGTTCCCCATTCAGGCATTTTTCTTTTCTCGTAAAATCTTCTTTTTTGTTCAGCACAGAATATAGCCTAGACAAGACTCCTTTATTGCCTTTGCGTCAGTTTAAAGCATGGGGGCTCTTGGATGTGCTTTTAGCTTGTGTTTGTGTCTGCATTCTACTAACAAAGGTGCCATGCCACTACAAATAGATTATTGCACATTTTCTGGGCAAGTATCAACCTTTATTTCCCCTATATTTTACCCTTAATTCAACTGTCTCTACATTGTATGATGGCCCAAATCTGCCCATAATACTTTAGTGCACCCAGTTCTTGACCATGCTAACTTTCACAAGCACAGCTAAAAATAAAATAACTAGTTTTGGTGTATGGAGAGGTATTATATGCCTGTGAGTGCTCGATATACAATTATATTCCTGGAAAACATAGTCTGCTTTAATTGTATTGTAGGTCAACACAGAGACTGTCTTATCTGTGCAATTCGTCAGTGTGTGTGTGTATGTGTGTGTACAATGTGTACACACAGGCATACAGATATCCTGATCTTATCTTTATCCATATTCTATATATATATATATATATATAT